>ML681979.1:20873815-21053651 GCA_007922195.1 Podocnemis expansa
AAAATTACTGAAATTTTGACTTGTGCAGTCCCTGTCTAGGGCGAGATTCAAGAAGTGGCCTTAGGGGCTTCAGCTCATGGCCCCAGGCTAAAGGGGTCCCTGCCACTCCACAAAAAAACATATATATGACTTTGCCTGCTCAAGTGTCATAGCACCAGTCCATCCCATCCTATCCCACTACATGGATCACCCAGTTTGTTCCTATCCCCTACTTAGCCCCTGCAGTGCCGCTACCACTGACTAAACCATGACATAAGGCTGGCCCACCACTCCCTATGCTCACTAATCTGCGTCATCCTGGCTGTTCCAGTGAGTCCCAGTCCTCAGCCTAGGGCACTACTGTGCCAGCTGCCAGGCACCCTTGAAACTGCACCCCAACAAATTGCCAGGAAGCCCTCCCCACCTCACCCCACTGATGCAAGGAACCAATGGGCATCCCCTGCTTCCCTTCACCCCACAGTGCAAGGAAAGCAAGAAACTGGCTTACAGATCCCCTCCTTGGGGCACTGCTGCTGACAGGGGGGAAGTCACAGGGAGTGGAACTTGGGTCCCCAGACTCCCAACCCCCACAGTCATGGAGTAGTACAATGGCGGGGGGGCATGGCAAATGACCCTTGGTCCCTGGAGACCCCGCTGCTTCACTCCGAGGCTGGCTGGTGCCTGGACATGGGCCACACGGAATTGAATTACTCTGGCCACACAAGGGCATTAATCTGATCCTGACTATGCTTATTGGCACTTATTTTCCAACAAATATCAAAAGATAAGCAGAAATGTTTTATTTAGATGAATAAATGTAATAAGGAAATTTGGAAAAAGGGTATGACACTGCCTTGACTATGGGGACTATTTAAGATAATATTTAATATCAATATTTCAAAATTAAAAGTTTCAAAGGGGTAGCCATGTTAGTCTAGTTCAGCCAACAATCAAGGAGTCCTGTGGCACTTAAAGACTAACAAATTTATTTATCGCATGAGCTTTCATGGGAGAAAATCCACATTTTTAGATGCGTTGAAGAACAAAATTACAAGACTCCATATGAGATATGTCATGTTTGGTACTAATAGGTTATAATTTGCTAAGACTGTTTATATTGTTTATGTATATTTATCATATCTGTATTGGAAGTTATGAATAAATCTGAGATATCTGTATTTTAGCTTGTGCTGTGTTTCTGGGCCACACCCCAGAAAGAATGGCCACAGCCACAGTCTGCTTAATGGCCCTTTCAGAAAACCCTCAGGTACAAGAGGCCCAGGAAGAAGCTTGATGAGTCAATGGAACTTGCCCACACGTGCAAGGTTTTTTATAGATGTGTTAGCCATATACAAAGTCTAAAATTAACTACAATATATTATATTTACTAAGCCTGGAGAGCTAAGCAGTCACTTAGCTGTATACAGAAATGGCTTTTTTTAAGAGCTCTGTCAGGGAGTCAGTGGGCTCTGGTCCAATTGTCAGCACTTTCTGTGGAATTAGGTATTGATGGATCATGCCTCTCTGTGTTAATAATAACTTTTAATGTGTATTTTATGAACAGCTATTATTTATTTGTGGTTTTATTTATTGTTATATATGCTAATAATTTTGACTAGGTTTTTAATTATTTTTATATTTATTTTGATCAATAGGGTTGTTAAAACAATATTTGGTAATAGGTGGAGTGATGTAAAAATATGCCACTTGGCAATGAAAAGAATGTATTTCCAGACATTTAAGATAACCTATTTTTTTTTGTTACTGTTATCTACATCTGACTGCTACCATACATGTTGCATATTTTGTCATTGTATGCAGAAACTAACACATCTACAAGTTACTTAATGATCCTATTCATGTTTTGCTAACTGCAAAATGTCAGCTATAAGGGTCAAAACAGCCAAGCAAGCAACTAACTTTGTGCTAGCCCTTTAAAACAGTGGTCAGGACACTCAAATTGCACTGGGGCTTCAACAATATGTGACTAATGATGTGTGGCAAATTGGGTACCTATCTGTACAAGCTTATGTACTCTTGAAGATTTTAGAAAGTGATTATCAAATATGTCTATAAAAACCAGGTGTCCATGCAAATATGTAACTCTGATCCATTTTGAAAGGACATGTTCTGAGCCCCTTGCCTGGAAAAGCTTGCTTTTCCCCTTGTGCCATGGCCTCAGGAAAAAACTTGCTTCCCATACTCATCCACTGTAGCCCTGGAGCTGAAGGAGTTCTGTGCCCCAATGATTATCAGGGAGGCATGCCTCTATTTCCCTCTCTCTCAAGTGCCTGCCACTGATGAAAACTGTTATATCATGAATAGTTATGTATGTATCACTACCAGCTACAAACTGTATTTCAAAATATTCTGCTTTTGCCTTCTCTGTTGCCTGTTTGTCTCCATGTTGGATTGAAATTCTGAAGACTGATGACAAAAGACAAGGAGATGGCTGCTGCTCAGATTAAACCAGTTTTTCAAGTTGGAGGGGAGGCACTACCTAGCAATGAGGTCACCTGACCTCTCAAAGCTGGCAATTGCATAAAATGACAAAGGGCAAAAAGTTAGTAAGACAGAAGTGCTAATCGATCTGGGGCTTTTAACTATTTCAACTCCAGCTGAAGAGGACAGAGAAGCACACGTAAGGTGTTCCATAAAGCAGGGGGCCCATCAGCCCCCCTGACCTAGTAAGTCTCCCAAGGAAAAAGTAAACTAGCAAGAAGAATTGCACTTAGGGTTGTTTTCTAAGAGATTTACAATAGCTTACGCTTTAGCTGATTAAATAAAGGAGTACGGGTTTTAAATTTGTGTGCAAATTTTCTTTGTGTGTTACCTGCTTCAAGATTTTCTATGTATTATGTAGCTCATGATTACAATGTGCCTTGAGAGACAGTTAAAGGATTACGTCCTTCTGTGAGATTATGGGGCAGGGTTATTTAAACACCTTGGATATCTTGGGGTGTGAGTGCTGTTCTTGGGGACCTAGAACAGGTAGGCCTAGAAGCTCCATTTCTGTAACAGGATTGCAGACCAATAAGCTTGTGTCTATATTGGTGTGTATACCAGTTATTAAGTTCTTGTTATGTAGTATTAATGCTACCATTTCAGAGGAGATACCCACAGGGCTTTGTGTGCACAAGAAGATATGCTGGGGACCACCTTGCTATGTGGTGTTGTCACTTTACCTGCCTTTGCTTTGTTTTCTTCATAAGTGAAATACTTCACACTTGTCTTTATTGAATTTCATCTTTGTCTTTCAGATAAATTCTCTGTTTTGTCAAAGATGTTTTGAATTTTAATACTGTCCTTCAAAGTACTTGCAGTCCCTCTCATTTTGGTATTATCCATGAATTTAAGTGGAAATCTTTCCACTCAATTATAACAGCTATTAAGGAAAATATTGAATAATACCAGACCCAGGACTGACCCTTGCATGACTCCACAAGCTATGTCATTCCATTTTGACAGCAGATCATTGACATCTCTTCTTTGAGTATGTTCTTTCAATCACTTGTGCACCCACCTCATAGTACTTTTGTCTAGACTGTATTTACCTAGTTTCTTTAAGAGACTGGTATGAAGGACCGTGTCAATGGACTTATTAAAAATAAAATGTTACTAAAATCAGTGTGCTATGATATATAATTCCATGAAATTCACATAGTTAAAGAAAATCTTTTAAATTAATTGCATCAATAAATGGGTTGTAATTTTGCCAATGCCCTGGAATGAGTGTCTTTGTCAATAGGCTTGTTATGCTCAGAGAAGTTAGCTGCTTTTTTTCTTCTCTTTGCCCACATTTACTTTCCCTCTTTCTCTCTTTCTTAGGACAATTTTAAAATGTGTATTGTATTTAACATGTAACATTTTCTTGTATTACAACAACAACAACAACAACAACAACAACAACAACAACAACAATAATAATAATAATAATAATAATAATAATAATAATAATAATATTGGCCATGGTTGTTACCAGCTGTACAAAAAGGTATACATGTCTGGGGGACAATGTTTTAGTTGCACAATAGCTTCACTTATGAAAGTGTCAAAATGTGTGGTACTAAAATGTTTAAATTTGGCAAGTAAATGGCATTTGATGAAGCCAACCAAATCTTAGGTGCCCATATATAAAAACTTCTTATTTTCCTTCCATCATTAAGTCTATTTTCATTTATTATAATTAGTTGTGCAATTATTTAAAATATAGCCTTATCAGTACTCTTTCACTATTGACTTCAGTGAAAACAAAGGATTCACTCAAAATGTTTCCTGCTGATACTGATTAACCCAGCTTTTGTAACCCTTAAAAATGATGTTTTGAACAGTTTTGCAGAAAACTGCCTGAAAATCATGTAGTACGGGAAGGCTATTGATTAACAGGCCAATTGTATATTTCAATGGAAAGGCAAATTACATTTTAAACTATTTTATTTTTCCTTTACTGCTTTGAAACTGTTGCTCCGATGCTCAAATTTGAAGAGTTGTCACAAGCATTGTAAAAGATAAAAGTGGCTGTGATGTTTGACATGTAAAAGTATCAGCACCTATTAGTGATAAACACTGTGTTCTTCCCCCTCCTGATGGATTATATGTACTTTCATTAAATGTAAAGGGAGACTGACAGGGAGAAGAAATAATCTGGATTTTTCTCTTACTGTGTTGCTGGCATCAGAAGTGCCTTTTTTATATTTTCCTTAAAGAAAAAGTATCAGTGGTAATTGAATCTGTTGGCAGAAATCTGACAAAAAGTGCCTCTACTCTAATAGCTAGGGGGACTGTCAAATTGTTCCATCAATTCTAGTCTGCCAAACAGAAGTATTAACAAGGAGCACTAAATAAATAAATAAACAAATAAATAAATAGTAAAACCTTTAACTGCTATTTTAGAAAATAAAGATTGCAAATGTCAGTACAGATAGTAAAAAAAGAGGAGTCGTGTGACGCTTAAAGTGCCACGCAACTCCTCTTTTTTGCTGGAGTAGACTAACACGGCTATCCCTCTGGAAATAGTACAGATAGTACCAATAAGATAGGAATAATGATTCATTAATCCACACATTTAGAACACTCAACAACAGAAACATCAAACTGAAAGAAATCACAACTGTTTGTCCTAATGATTATAATTGTGAGCATATACATTTACTAGCTCATTATCTTTTTGTTGTTGTTGTTATAGCTGTTGTTGTGGCAGAAGTAGATAATTTTTTGTTCTAAGAAAAGTTAGGAAATGCCATTCCTTGGGGCGAAGAAAGGAAGATTGTATTTTTCTACTTAAAGCATCTCTGTTAGTTTCATTAAGATAAAGCTTGTACAACCTGATTTGCAATATCAAGCATAACAAAAAAAAATCTAATTCTGTATATAGCTTTCACAATTACACCTCGATATGGTACAAAGAAGGTCATCAACAATATTTTTTTAGTGTAATGGAAGTTTCATTCTACAGTGGCATCATTCACCTATCCATTTACTCTAATTGAGGGCAGTTTGATTTGAATTAAATTTAGTTTTATGACTGAAACACCACTACAGCAGCAAAGACAAGATGAAAAAAGTCATCTGGCTCTGTTTCCTTGATTGAAGTATGTTCTTGTACAAATCAGAGATGAGGAATAGATAGAAATGCCTTATTCAGCATATATTACATAAAAAGCAATATTACTACAGCAGGATCCAATTCCTGTTAAAGAAAGTGATTTTAAAGGAACATTCATGATTGGGAAGATTCTTTCTCAAAGAGTCTCTGCTGTACACAGAAGAAGGAGATATGATTACAAATAAAAAATAATAAAGTTTGGAACCAATGCTAGCAGATCACATTAAAGAAATGCATCTCTTATTTCAGCTGGATTCATATAAGAGAGACATTTTTAAGGGCATTTAGGTGTGTAACTCCCTTCTTAAATCATATAATCATACGTATGTTAATGGTATTAACAAAGCGACTAAATTAAGTAACCAATGCTGCTGTTAATAATACTCATTATTCCAAACTCTGTCCTCCTCTTTGACTGCATGTTTGTTATTTTCATACACTGTGTTATAGGGATCTTTACGGCTCTTCTCTTTTCCTTATTTGGTAAAGCATATGAGGTGGACATTAAAGATAATTACATGCTTTTCAACAGTCATGCCCAGCAGTTCCACTAGACATGTGGATGAGGAAGACGAACAGGATGCCCCGAAGCAAAGCTGAGTTCTGGAAGAAAGGGGTTCCTCTTTTTCTGCCACCAAGAGCCAGGGAAAGCAGAGGAGAGAAACAAGGAGTCCTGTGGCACTTTTAAGGCTAACAAATATATTTGTCACATGAGCTGTCATAGGAGAAAATCCCACTTTGTCAGACACTTCTAAAAAATTATACCTTCAAATATATCTTCAATTATATCTTCAAAGCTTCTGAGGAAGTGAGATTTTTTTCCCACAAAAGCTCATGTGATAAACATATTTCTTGGTCTTTAAGGGTATGCCTACACTATGGGCTTAAGTTGACTTAAGCTAAGCCCTGGCCACATTTGGAGTTCATTAACTTGAGTTAAGGGCTTCCTTAAGTTGACTTAATAACTCTCACACTTTAAGTCGAGTTAATGCAATGTGGCCAGTTAAGTCGACTTTATTGGCCTCCAGAGCATTTCCCACCCCGCACTTGCCACCAGGAAGAGCCTGCCCTGGCTAATCAGGGCAGGGCAAAGCTCCAGTCAGTGATAGGGCAGGAGGAAGTCCTGCCCACTCTACTGACCAAAGCTGGCCAGAACTGGTATCTGCAAACATGCGGAGCCAGATCCAGAGCCAAGGCCAGGGCAGAAGGTGGGCCATTTCCTATCTTGTCTAGCACCTGGGCAAATTGATCCATAAAGAGTGGAATTATGCCAGGTACATAATTGTACCCATGCAGATGCAAAGTGCAACCAAATAAGATACCCTTTCAGTTGACTGAGCAGGGGGAATGCCTTCAGACACTGAGATCTTGGTTACACTTGTCCTGCTCTTCCTCTGCCCTCTGTCTCCTGCCCTCCAATTACCGCCCTCACCCCACCCTTTGCCAACCCAATGCCTGACTCTTCCCTCACTCCCCTCTAGCCTCCTTGTGTTCCCAGCTTTGCCCACCAACTTGAGATATGCTTATTTATTAGGGTTACTTCCTCTGAGGGAAGGTTGCAATTCTATTAGTGTACTGCTTGTGTTACTTGTGTTTCTATATGGAGCTCACTTTTCCCTTTTGCAAGTCCCTACCAATGGAGCCACCCTTGCAGGACCTAAATTTCCCAAGGCTGGGTTTCTACATGTGTATGAGTGGATTGGGTCAATCAGCACTCTCAGCTGACCCCTTATATATCCCTGAACTCAGCACGCTGGGTTACACAGCACATCTCTGCTGCCATCCTGTACCACACCAGACTAGACGTGAGTATGCATCTGAGTATGCTGGGTTAAAATGGCACTTTTAGTTGCCAGACATATATAGCCCTGAACTCAATCAGGGTGGGTCAAAACAGCACTTTCAGCTGCCACCCTTATATGCCACAGGTTCAGCACGTTGGTAACCACTTACCACTTAATGAACAAACCTTACAAGGAATTGGCCATCACAGGGATCTTTGGCTAAGTAAAAGAAACATTGCTGCAGAGCAGTATAGGAAAGCCAAGAACACAAAGGAAGTCTAGCAACCAGCTTGATTAGAAAAAGTTACTTTATTGCCAGGTGCATACAACTTATGAATAATTATCAAAGGAAAGAAAAATACCTGAACAGTTACAGTATTAATAACATACAAAGAGAAAAATGATCAAACAATTATAATATTACTCAGTTTCAATTATAGTAATGGGGAAGGCTAGCCCAAGTGGATTACAAAAGATCAGGTTTAGAGAGTTTTAGTTAGACTAAGAAGAAAAAAGAGAGAAGTGTATGTGGTGGGGGGTCACCACTCAGTGCATCTCAGAGCTACCCAGACACTGTTCAGCTTAGGGTCTGGAGTGCTGGAGACAGGCAGATCTCCCCCCACAATCAGCAAGGAGAAGACGAAGTCCCAGTGGACCTGCTGCCACTTTTGGGTCCAGGCATCAGAACAGATTCAGAACTAACTCCAATTTAGAACTCACGTAGGAATTTTTGTAGGGAAGAGACGGTTCCAGCCAGAACTCTAGGGTTAGTTTGGGGTAAATAATGACTTAGGAGAGTATACCAGAGGTGTTTGTTTAGATGGACAATAGGAGCTGGTCATTCCTAGTGATGGGTGGCATTCCTCTAAGGGAGCTTACAACGCAGTTAGGCAGATTCAGTATGTTGGATATCAACTGAAGATCTATTGACTAGAATTGGTCTGATAACTGATGAGCTAGGTGTGTGCAGACATGAGTTCATTTGTCTCAGGAGCAGGGATCCCCAATCATGCAGTGCTTTTGTGCTTCACCAGCCCCAGAATTCAGTGAGACTCCTGCCTTGGAACTTGCTTCTCCATTCAACATGCTGATTCTGGTTCCATCCTTGATGCAAATGAAGTTTCTGCTGTCCATTCAAGGTGCTAATGGCTCACATCTTCCATGTAGATGAGGCTAGAGGAGTTGCCCTAATTTCAGCACCCTTGTTCAAAGAGGTTTTAGGTGTGTTTTCCACTGCCTTTCATTCTTTCTGGTTTTTGGTTCAAGCAGAGGCTGGAGGTAATGGGGGGGGGGCAGTGAGTCTCAGTGCCTGGATAACATGCCTGAATTCTCCAAGCACACAGAACTACCAAGGAACACTTGTGCCAGCCCATCCTTTCACTAGTGTTGCCCATTTTCATACCCGACCTTTAGCTGTCCAGTACCCCTCCTTCCTATCACCCCACTCTGCCCCTGGCACCTGCCCCTCTTCTTCACTCGCTCTGCCCTCCAGTGACCTCCTCTGCTCTAACCACACCATCTGCCTCCAGCATCCTGCCTCACTCTCTGTTTCTGGTTCCTGCCCCTCTCCTCATACTCATACTGGCTGCATCTGACCCTCTGCCACTGGAGCACAGCCCTCTGCTCCTTCCCCCTGTGTCCCTAGTAGCCCCTCTATTCTCTCACACCTCTTTGCCCTCTGGTGCCCATCCCTTCTCTTTGCTCCTGAGTCTGTTCCCTTCTTCTCTTGAACCCACCCCTCTTATCACCCTCCAGAACCCATCGGAACCTGTCCCTCCCTTCACCCTTCTCTGTACTGGTGCCTGCTCCTTCCCTTGTCTCCCATCACCCTTGTGCCTGTCCCTCCTCTCTGTTCCTCTTCTGTCTCTCGAGCATGAGCCTGCCCCCACCCTCCTGATTCCCCCAACCCTCTTGATTCCCCAAATCCCCCTCATTCCACCCAAACCCCTTCACACCCTCCAAACGCCACAGTTCCCAAAACTCCCAACCCTCAGCTCCCCACCAATTCCTCCTGTAAATAAAACATATCCACACCATCATTCTGCTTGCAGTGCTTCCTTTTATTGTGTTGGGGACAGGAGGAAGATGGGTGGGAGAGGCTGGGGGGGCAGGAATGGATGGGTGGGGGTGGCAACAGCAGCCAGAGGCAGGTGCTTTATCTCATCTGCAGTTTCTGCAGCCACTGATCATCATCCCAGGTGATGAGAACAATCTGGTGCCACCACTCACTGGTGGTTTCCCATGCCCAATGCATGGGAGCATGGAAGATACCCTGTCTGTGCCAGCTCCCAGGGAGGGCAAGGGGGGTCAGCCTGCTGCAGCCTGCCCCCACACCTGCAGTTGCCCTGAGATGCCTAGCCCAGGGCTGGAGGGTTCTGGCCACTGCATAGGGGATGTGGACTGCTGTGCTGCCACATTGGCACATGGGGGGTCCCAGACCTTATTAAGCTGGATTAATAAAGCCCTGGAGTGTAGATATACCCTAAAAGTGCCTCAGGAATCCTTGTTTGTTTTGCTAAACTAGACTAACACTGCTAACCCTTTGGAACTTGTCAGAATGAAAGACAGGCCCAAAGACAGAGAGTGTCTCACAACTCCTTTAATACAACTGATGTTGTCAAACTCTGATTTCTTCAGCACCATTTCTGGACATGCTTCCCTCACTGCTGACGAACTTACCCTTCTTTCTGTATCTCTTACTCCTAATTCATGATCAAGCTGCTCCTCACTGTCCTTCCATCCTCTACAGTATTCACCCTCTTTCTCCTGGCCTCTCAATTTTCCTCATCCATTTTTTCTTTTCCCTAACTTCCTGTTAATTCAACTCCTACTACGTCTTTCAACATACCATCCTTTTTACCATCAGTCTTGAACACATTGGGACCTGCTTGTCTTATCCTTTCCTTTACCACATTTTTGGATTTTAGCTTGCAAACACTTTGTGGCAAACACTACTTTCCCAACAAATTACAATTACAGGGATGAATTTGCTAAGTCTGCTTCTATAACCTGTTACATAAAGAAATGGAGCATGTTTTATTAACTGTGTCAATATCATTAAATGTAGGTGTCCAGCACTAGGCGCTATGGGCTGGAGTAAGGGGTTTAATGAGTCACCAATCCGTCTCTCTTGAAAATAAAATGTATCTACATAACAATGATGAGGGAGGGAGCGATATTTAGGTTCCATGACTTACTTCTGCTTTTGAGAGTTACGTATTTAAATTTCCTGAACAAACTTCATCCAAGTGGAATGCTGGATTCTATTCAGTCACACCTTTAATCACAAATAAAGCAATGAATATGCAAAGTGTCTGTCTACAACTGCCTAACGAAATCCCCATGCCAAAAATCAGAGAACTCTGACAATTTACCAGTGTTTTCTGATTTCTCAATCATTCAAGAGTCAGGAAGATCAATATAAATGGCAAATCTTTTGGTATGATATTAGAAATGTCATCTCTTTTTCTAAATGATGTCAGAACCACCGTAGTAGACAGAGCCAGCAGAAAAACTATAAAGTGCTGCTGGGGAGATCCAGGATTATGAGTCACAGGCTATATCCACAAGGAAATGCTTATTTTGAAATAAGTTAATTCAAAATAAGTTAATTTGAATTTTTTTTTTAATTTAACTTAAATTGAAATAAGCAAAAACCTCAAATCGAAATAGCAAGTCCGGACACAAGACTTGCTATTTTGAAACAGGAGAGTGGCAGCATGGGAAGTATGGGAACAAGGCCCCCCGGCAGGGCCATATTGCCAGCCAATATATGGAAAAAGGAAGGCACCCTGGGAAGGAGAAGGGCAAAAGTGTTTAATAGAAATAATGGTTATTTCAAAATAACACGTCTAAACAGAGTTATTTTGAAACAACAGTTTCAAAATAACAGCTATTTCAATTTCAGCCTAGATTTTACTATTTTGAAATAAGATTCATTATTTTGAAATGATGGGGCTCATCATTTCAAAATAATGAAACTTTCTTCAGACATGACAACTTTTAAATTAAAACAATGGTCATTGTTTCGATTTAAAAGTAACATGTGGACATAGTTGCTGTGTTACCTCTCTGCTTCACTGAGAGTGAGTATTGCTGCAAGTGACACTGTGAGCCAGTTACCTGCAACACCAGTGTTTTTTCTTTACCAGAAAACTCCTCAAAACTCTTCTGGCTGAAAGTAGCCTATTGTGAAACAATCAGTGATCTATGGGCACAGACTTCCTCAGATATATTTCATTTTATTTGATATTCCCCTACCACTGTACACTCACAAAATATGTTATTTTCTACTCTGTTGAAGAGTCACTACATCAACTGTTATTAACCTAACTGTGGTAAATATACGGTACTGAATGTTTATAATAAAAAAACAAACAAACATGGATTAAGTGTTACCAGATAACATACATAAAGATAGAGGTTACAGTAAAACAGAAAAGAAAAAAAAACTCTTTCCAGTGAGAGAATTATCAAGGAAAATTTCTTAAAGTACTTCCTTCAAAGAAGATGGAAAACTACCCCCTACGAATCTCCCGTAAAATGCAAAGTATTTTGTTCCTTTCTTTTATCTTATGTGAAAGATAAAAATTTCCATTCCCTCTATTCCCAAAGGGATTGTTTTCTTCTACAAGTCAGAAAGACTTGCGGGGATTCAGTATCCTGTGCCTTTATGTGGTGCAGGAGTCATATGAATTCTCAAGAACAGGATAACCTACTGTTTAGCATCATTGTTTTGCTTACTGCTGGCATGTAAATTGAGGTAAAACCACATTCCCTTGTCTAGGCCAGACATGTTTATCATCTTTACCTAGTCTAGGCTCTTTATCTTAAACATGCTATAGTGACATAAGAACATAAGAAGGGCTATAATGGATCAAATCAGCGGTTCATCTAACTCAGTATCCTGTGCTTCAAAGGAAGGAACAGAAGAGGTAATCATCAAGTGATCCATTTCTTCATGCCCATTTTCATCTTCTGACAATCAGTGGCTAGGAACACTTCAGAACATGATTTTGCATCTCTGCCCATTCTAGCTAATAGCCATTGATGGACCTAATCTCCATGAAATTAGCTAGTTCCCTTTTAAAACCCTCTTATAATCCTAATCTTCACAACATCCACTAGCAAAGAGTCCCACAGATTAACTGTTTTGTGTGAAGAAATACTTCCTTTAGTTAATTAAAAACCTGTCCCTTACTAATTTCATATGGTGATCCCTAGTCACTGTGTTATGAAAAGGGCATAAGTATCACTTCCTTATTTACTTTCTATAAAACAGTCATGATCTTAAAAACCTTTATCATACCTCCCAATTATTCACCTGTTTTCTAACCTGGAAAGTCCCAATGTTATTAATCACTCCTCATAATGAAACTGTTCTATACTACTAATAATGTACTTGCTTTTTGCTGTGCCTTCTTCAGTTCCAATATATCTTTTTTTGAGATGTTGTGAGCAGATCTGAACACAGACTTCAAGATATGGGTGTACCAAGGATTCATAAAGAGACAAATGTTTATTTCTGTGTATCTCTCCCTAATGATTCTTACCATCTGTTAGTTGTTTGTTTTTTGGTTTTCTTTAATTGCCATTGCACATTGAGTAAATGTATTCCACCATGACTCCCACTCCAAGACCTATTTCTTGAGTGTCAGTCAACTTCGGTGCCAGAGGTGCTCACTTCCATATCCCTCTGTTTCTCTTTCTCATTTTGCTGCTTTCCTTATCAGAGATCTTCCCTGAGTACATCATTTATCTGTCTAGAAATCTGTGTTGAACTTTTGCTGACATTAGCAGGAAAAAAACTCATTCCTCAAGGTTAAAAATGAAGATCATCACACTATTCCTAATTCTCTTGGTAAGAGTGTACTCTCACTGAATGATCCCCAGACTTGCAAATGCACAGAATGTGAATGCCAGGAAAGATGCATGTCCATAAAGCACTGAGGATTGGGCAGAGTTTCCTTCTGTGGTTATTGAGAGTTGTATAATAACCATCCAGTAGGAATGAATTTGAGATCTGCAACCTAAAAATAAGTGAATTCACTCAATTTTTAAAAAATCTCATAGAAGAGTAAAAAAATTAATATTGCATTTTCAATGTAAATTCTCTGTTGTCAGTATTATAAGAAGGTGATGGATATCTTTTGTTAACTCTTTCAGACAAACTTTGAAAGGCACAGTTTTTGGTCATCCTTGACTTACATAATTCTGGCAGAGAACTCACATAGTGCATGGATTGTTCCAACATGAACAGGATATTTGCTGGACTTCATCTTTAAGACTAAGCTATTTATGTGGCTGCACAATCCAGAGGATAGTAAGAGTTAGTATTCATTGACAGGAATATGGAGGGGAGTGGAGAGTTGCCTAAGACTTTCCAGCAATTGCATGCATGTCAAAAGTTGAACACCGTTTCAGCTTATTCTAAGTCAATATAAAATAACTTTTCAATCAGGTCCACTACTAGGGGAAACATTTTTATCTGTTTGCTTGTTTGTTTAAATGATAGTCTGACTCCACAATGACCCCCCCTCCCATAATCTATTTCCTGATAATTCTTCTTCTTACAGAGGGGTGAATAGAGGGGTGCTTTGAGTTAGGGCTTCTGGGATGAAATCATAACCCTGTTACAGTCAATGGGAGCTTTGACATTAATTTTACTAGAGCTGGGCTTTCACCCTAGCTATTAATTCTTAACTCTGCCATCACAATGTAATCTTGTGCTATCAAGGGAGGATCCATGGAGAGGACTTAAACTTATAAGAACATAAGAATGGCCATACTGGGTCAGACCAATGTCCACCTAGTCCAGTATCCTGTCTTCCAACAGTGGATAGTGCCAGATGCTTCAGAATTTCTGAGCATGCCTACCAGTTAAGGACCTCGAGTCAAAATAGTCGGGGAATTCTAGTTTAAGGATTCTTCTATGGCTTGGGATCCTGGATACCAAGACTTAAGTGACTGAATGAATTCCAGAAATTTAAACATCAGGGGACTGTACCAGCAGAAACTTAAGTAGCAGCTCAGTAGAGGCTTGAAAGCTTTTTTTTTTTCTTTTTTTTTTAATTTAAGAGCTTAAAGTGCCAGTTAGGTACATAAATCCCTTTGTCGATCTAGTCATTAGGGCCTTGTTCAAAAGAAGATCTCTGTGTATACACATAAGATTGTCTGTCTCACCAATAGAAGTTGATCCAATAAAAGACATTATCTCACCCACCTTGTCTGTCTAATGAAGTTAATGTGAGTTTTTCCATTGACTGCAATAAGCTTTAGATAAAGGCGTTAATCTTTCTGTTCTTCAATTTATCTTTCTGAGTAATGATGACTGTGCTTTGGGGACTGTATCACACTCTTTCATTTAGAGGTATTCCTGCCAAGAGGTGTTCCTGTTCAAGATTTATGGAACAAATTGCCTGAGGAGGTGGAGGAACCTCCATCACTGGAGATTTTTATGACTATGTTAGAAAAACATGTCAGGCATGTTTTAGATAATACTTAGCCCTGCCAAGAGTGCAGGGGGCTGGACTAGATTACATTTTGAGGTCCCTTCCAGTCCTACGACTCTATAAAAACCAGTGTGGGAAATTTTATATTATTACAAAAAGTACCGGTTTCATAAATATAGTCCTTCAATCCCATGAGTGCCCACCCAAATTCTTTCAAGTGAACTATATTCAATTAAACTGTTATTCCTAGCTAATGGACGTGATTATGCCTAACCCACATGTTTTGTAGCTTATTAGAATTTGTAAAACCTGTTGAGATCTTTCTCTCAAAGGCACAGTATAAATACATCTTTTTTCCTGGTATGCTCTCCCTTTGCTTTTAATTGCTGAATGCATTTGCATGAGAACTGAATTTTTGATTTTTAAAAGTTCATCTGCTCCTGTTGCTTATTTCCTAAATGAAGTAATAACTCTCTGTTTCTGACCTCATCATTATTTCCAGAGTAACCACTTCTGATGCCTGAACATGCTGAAAATTGTCACTTCACAAGGGAAATAAGCTTCAGGAGCAAACAATTTATTTAAGAAATAAATTTCTTATCTTCCTGGAAATGTCCCTGGTAACTAAAAACAGGGCAAGAGAAATGTAAGGAATAGATGATAGATAATCAGAATACCTTGGAATGAAGCTCCCCACTGCAACCCCTGTGGATTATTCATGACAAAAATGCTACACTTAGAGGTAAGGTACTTGTTACATCTCAAAGGATATGTCTACACTTACAAATTGATGAGGATCAATTCAAATTAAATAAGTGCAGGGCCACACTGGTTTCACTGGTTTTCATGAATTCAAACTAAGGAACTTCTTAGTTCGAATTGATGAAAGCTGACTTTAAAGTGATAAAACCTCGTTGAACTCCAAAGTGACAGTCAATTCAAACTAAGTAGTTTGAATTAACCCAATGTAGCCATGTTACTTCAAACTGTTAGTTTGAATTAGTCATGACTTGATTTTCCTATGCAATAGCACCCCCTACCTAATTCTAGCAAGCCTTGTGCATGGACATGCTCATTTGAATTAGAGTCTCTAGGGTTTCCATGTTAGTTTGAATTAGCTTAATTCAAACTAATCATTAGCAGTCAAATAGATTAGTTCGAATTCAGTTAATTTGAATTAACATTATAAGTGCAGACATACACTAAGGGACTAATCAATCTCTTCATACAAGAGAAGTGATAAAGTAATTTGTGGGATAATACATATTCCCTTTCTCAGTTCCATGGGGAAGACATCAAAAAGTTAGTATAACTTTAGTCAGTATTAACTCCTGACCAAAGAAAGTCTATGATATGGATGTTCCAGGGCGACTTCCACTGGTTCTGTGTCGACAGGAAACATAGGATTCAAAGTGTCAGATAAGATTGGACAAGAATAGTTTTAGCTCCTAGCAGACTTTGGGGACATCTCCTGCAATTCACCCTAACTATATTAGGTACTTATATTTCCTGCCCTTTTGAGGGTTATGTCTACACTATGGGCTTAAGTTGGCTTAAGGAGGCTTAAGCTGATTTAAGCAAAACCCTGGCCACATTTGGAAATTATAAAATCGACTTAAACATCCACTGACGTTGGCTTAATAGCTTCCACTTTTAAAGTCAACTTAATGGTAAATCTAACTTGGAAGTTGGTTTTAGTCAAATTAATTGGTCTCCAGGAAGCAGGCAGTCTGTCTGGCAACCGAGAAGTGCCTGTCCCGGCCAATCTCTGGACAGGCACAAACTTCGCCAACCCTGCTCCACAGCCAGAGCTAGCCAGGACTCTGGCAGTGGTGCAGACATGTCACAGGCCAGAGGACAGGGTGCCAGGAAGTGGGCTCCCTCCTGGACCTACCATGAGATTATGGACCTCCTACTGCTGTGGGGCTATGAGACCATCCAAATCTAGCTTCAAGGGAACCAGAAATACAGAGCTGTTCCAGGCTATGTCTGAGGATGTGGCAAAGAAGGACCAGACCCAGGATATTCAACAGGTCCGGGTGAAGGTGAAAGATCTTCAACAGGTGTACTACATGGCCCAGGAGGCCAGACGACACACGGGGACAATGGAGGCTGGCTGCCCCTACTACAGGGAGCTTGATGCTTTCCTGGAGCAGGAGTCCCATGCAGATCCAGCCCAAACCCTCAATGCTCTCAAGTCTCCCTCCATTGACAATGACCCATAGGAGGACTCAGTGGATGAGAGTTTGGTGCTGAGCCAGGAGGATGCCTGCTGCTGGGGATGTGGCACCACATCTGCCCCAGAGAGTGAAAGCCTGTATGTCATCCTAGAATCTGGGGAGGATGCCACTCCTTCCACAGACAAAACAAGCCTGGGGATATCACAGCAAACTCCTGCTGTCCGTGCAGATGAGAGCTCCCTCCCTGTGAGTATGATGGAGTAGACAGGTGGGACAGAGTTTGCAGGGGGCGATGGCATGGGAACAAGCAGGGCCTGGAGGGGCACAGAGGCCCTACCACGGGGTGGAGGGGTAGGGGGCCATGTGATGGGGGGCAGAACCAAGCAGTGCTGTAACCCAGCAGAAGATGGGGGGGCTCCACAGTGGAAGAGGCATGGCCAGGCAACATGTTTCTGTCACTGTTGGCTCAAGGCCTCAGGAAAGACCCTTGGGACAGAGCTAGCTGGGCTTTGCCAACCTGGCCACCACAACCACACCAAGCTTCACAGCATGGCGGTGTATTCAAAGGGGCCATTGTCATAAAGGACAGGAAGAGCGGCAAGCCAGGGGATGGGTGTGGAGGAGTGGCTAATGTCAGAATGCATCCCACATTATCTAATGAGGGGACCCCCTGTTCTTTCTCCTCCTCCACAGACACAGCCACCCAGACACAGGGCACCACAGTCCTGACCAGATGCTGGGGAGTCCATCACACCCAGAAGGGCATCCTAGAGGTCCACCTTCAGGTGTCCCAACAAGCCGAGGAAGACCTCCAAGCCTGGTGGGAGCATGAGAGGCAAGAGGAGAATGCCTACCACAGGGTTGAGCGGGCACAAATGGACTTCCTGCTTGATTTATGGCATAGCAGACACTGGCCCTTGAGTGCCAGACCCAGGCACTCAAACACCTGGCATGGAGCCGGGGCGGTTGGTGCCTCAGTCTCCTCCCCTGGGATACCCATGCCAGTACCACCCCAGTGCTGCAGGCCCCACACTCAGGGTGGCCAGGCAGAAGCCTGAGACTTGCCTCACCAACAGTAGTAGACACCTGCCACCCAGCACAACCCACTCCATGCCACAACCCCTACTGATTCCCCCAAACCCTCTCACTAATCCCAACCCACCCAACCCCCCAGCTCCCACCCCAACTCCCCCTTCACCCCCATGCCTCCCTGTAAATAAGGCCACCATTACACCTTTCTTCTGTGGCTAGTATGTACTTTAGTGTGTGGTGTATGGTGGGAGGATGGAGTGGTAGGAAAGTGGGCATGGGCTGTAAGGGGTGGTGATTGTGCCTTGGGGGCTCAGCACTCAGTGCCATCAGACATGAAGTGGGCCTTCAGGGCTTCATGGATAACAATTGCTTATTGCTGTGTCCATGGTTTGGTGTCTCTGGGCTGCTGGAATCCTACTGAGATCAGTTTGGCATCTGCCTCCGATACATGGGGGACCTCTTCTCTCTGCAGCTCACAGATATTGTGTAGCACACAGCAGGTGCTGACAATCTCTGCAAGGGTGGTCTTGGCTGAGCTGCAAACAGGTGCAGATGGCCTACCAGCATGCCTTCAGATGTCTGATGGCACGCTCTACTATTTTCCAGCTGCAGTGGAGACGATAGTTGAACAGTTCCCTGCTCTCATCCATGTTCCCACTATATAGCTTCATCAGCCATGGCATCAGGAGGTATGCAGCATCCTCCATGATGAAGATAGGTACCTCCACATCCCCAAGGGTGATGGTGCGGTCCAAGAAGAAGGTGACTGCCTGCATGCAATGGTATAGGCTTCAGTGCCTCATGACACAGGAATCATGGGCCTTCCCTGGCCAGCCCACAAATGTGTCAGTAAATGGGCCTTCCCAGGGGTCCACAAGGGCTTGCAGTACCATCAAGTGTTACCCCTTCCATTTGATGTAGGCTGCTGCCCGGTCATCTGCAGCTCAAATCAGGATGCGGGTCCTGTTGATTACGCCCACACAGTTGGGGATCCTGAGAGCTACAAAACCAATGTGGGTGTCTTGCAGGTTGCCCAGGCAGATGACACGCCTGAGCAGGATCCTGTTGTTGGCCCTGCACACCTGCCTGAGGAATGCCCCCAAGGTGAACTTGTCAACACTGAACTGGTGGGCCACAAAACGGTATGAGTCCAGCATTGCTAGCTTCCAGTGTTACCCCAGAACTCGTATGCAGGTTTTAAGCCATCTGAAAGCAACAAGTATCATTTAATTGCCTCCAAACCATATTAGTTCTGAGATGGAGGGTGGGGTGGGGGGGAATCAGTGCAGCCCAAACGGGTAAAACCCCTAGTAGAAAACATGGCTACAGCGCGCCGATCAAGAACAGATTCACAGCAATGAAGAAACTTAGAGCAAGAATTCCTTTAAAACAAGTATTGACATTTATTTAAAAGATGTTAAACATATTTTCATTTACTTCAAGATCTTACAGGCTTATACTGAGATTCAGAGACTGAAGAATATTAATCAATATTTGTATATCTCAGTGAGCATTAAAAAGTGACAGTTTAGGATGGACTACTCTCTGCTGGGTTTCCCTTCTTACAGTTACAGACACATAATTACAAACTAGATAGTAAGACAGAGTACATTAAAACATTAAGGACAGACACAAAACACCTAACAAATTATAACATCCCACAAGCAAAGGCTGGTTACCTATGAGATGGGGAGATATCAGGTCTTACATCTATTTCCCTTTCTCCGTACAATAAGGGTTTTCAACTTGGGTGCTTCCTACTGCAGTTCAGTGGAGCTACTGGTTTGCTTATCACCACAAATTACTTTGTAAGGATTGGGCCCCCTGTCAGCAGTTAAACAGTTTGTTGGTCTTTATCAAGAATTCCCACTTATTTCACATATAGCTTAACAGTAACATAATACATTAAAACTATTCTATACAAATAAAACATTAAATAACATTTATATTTACAAAAGAACATTCAACAAGTGGGGATCAGTCATTCTAGAATGGAGAGATCTCAGATCTTAATATTACTCCTTTAAAACCTAGTCTGGGTTCCTTGTCTCACACTCCTTCTGGCAGCTTACTTATTAATATAAAATTACTTTGCAAGGATTGGGCCCCCTGTCAGCACTAAAAACAGTTTGTTAATCTCAAGGCTTTTATCACTATCCTCCCCTCCTTGGGACCCTTTTCTTACCACAAATTTAGAAGACAAATAAGTTTCTTTGGTGAGTGGTGATAGCAGTTCTTTCCTCCTTGGCTCCTCTCCTCAGCTCTGCTCTGGTCTCCGTGGCGACTGGAACTACGGCGGCTTGGAAAGTTCTCAAAGGCTTGCAGGTGCAGCTGCTGTGAGACCCCTGCTGTGCTGGAGTTTCAAAGCTTTGAGCCTTCAGTGCTGTTCGTTGCTCACAGACTTAACGCAGGAATGAGTTATCTGCCTGTCTGAAGTGCGTGCAAGTATGAAAGTTTGAATACCCTTCTGAGACTAAGTCCGGAGACCCAGCTCAGAGACTAAGTCCTGAGTCACCGCTCAGAGACTAAGTCCCGAGGTTGCCCTTATGAAACTAAGTCCCGCAACTTAGCTCATACAGTTCCACCAGAGACGTTGTTACTCTCTCTGGGGATGAGTGTAAGTGAGACTCCATAGTACAGCGGGAACATAGTGAGAAGCCAGTGGAACCCAGTAAGGAGTGGGAGAAATCTCCAAAGTTCTGCTGCCATGCAGCGTCTTTTGTACACTCTCTTATCACTCTTATCTCCTCTTGACCACTCATAAAAGAGATGATTTCATCTCCACCCAATTGGAAAAAGGGTGATTTCACCTATCACCTTATCAAAATCAATACTTTTTGATGGGTCTTTTGACAGTGGGTGGATACCTTAAAATACTTGATGGGAGGGGGACTGAGTAAGTTCAAAAGTTTAAAATCTTCCTCCATCTTGACCTAGTTTTCCTTAAAGAGATATACCTATTGGGTCTGTTCACCTATGATCTCTCAGATTATGCCTTTTGAATACCAACTTTGTTTTAAACATTCGCAAATGATAACTTATGAATTCTTTGCCACTACTTATTACATGTTATACTATTTCTAACTTAATTTTGACATAAAATTTCTACCAGATTGCCTTACACTGTTTTCCTACTCATATGTGTTTTTCATCCAATCAAACTTTGCTGTGATACTAAAGAGATGGCAAAAATCTCAGGCTACACCAGAAGGCACCTGCCATGCATTTGTTCACATGGAGAACAGGTTGGAGGTGCCACAGAGCCAGGGTGAACTCACTGACAAGTTCCAGGGAGTTGGTCTTCCACATTTGAAAGTTCTGGACCCATTGCTCACCATCCCAGGTGGTGAGAATGATGTGCTCCCACCAGTCAGTGCTCGTCTCCCATGCTCAGATGTGTTGGGACACGGTTGGTGGTGTGAGCACTGCAGCTGCCACTTTGACCATGATGGTCGGCCTGCTGAGGTGTCCACCTACAGCAGCAGTTGCCCTGTGGTGCCTACTTTGCTGCTGCAAACAAATGGCTAACACAGGGCCACTGCAGAGCACCCCGCTGGCAGATTGCTGGAACATGTTGGGATCCAGGAGCTCACTGGGCTCCATCTTGCCAGACACATGGGCAGGGTTCTGTGGTCACTTCCTGTTTTATAGGAGTAGCCAGGGGGAGGAGGTGCTTCTGTGGTGCACTGTGGGCTAGCTACCCACAATGCCCCACTTCTAGGTCGCTCTAGCAACTGACAGAGTGAATGTGGGCAGTCTCCTGTCAATTTTCAGTGTGGACTCCTTAAGTCAACTTAACAAGGTTGATGTTAAGTTGACTTAAAGTCAGCCTTATTCAGTCGACATAAGAAAGCCCTGTAGTGTAGACATAGCCAATGATATCTAATCATCTTACCATCTATATGTATTTATCCTCACAACGTTCCTGTGAGGTAGAGAAGTATTATTATCCCCATTTTATAGATGGAAATTGAAGCATGGAGAGCATAAATTCCAGATCCTCATAGTTGTTTAGGCACCTAACACCCAATGATTTCATGGGAGTTAGTAACCTAAACACCTTTATGGATCTGAGCCTTAGAGACATGCCCAAGATTATATGGGAAATCTACTGCAGAGCTAGCAACTGCATTTACATCTCCAAGGTCTCAGGATAATACCCTGGCCATATTCTTCCTTAGAGAAGTGAACACTATCCAAAAGAATTTGGAGAATGCCCTATGACATTCTTTACTCTCCCCACACTCTCTCACGGGGCATCTTTTCTGTTAACATTTCACATGTTCCTTCCTTCATAATACTTGTACTACATATTCAGCTTAACTTGTGTTTAATGTAATTCCTCTATCACACAATGCAGTGCTTGCATATTTGATTGCATCAGTTATAAAACTATTAATATGTAACCTACTAATAGACATTTAAAACTATTGTAAGGTATTTTATGCTTAAACAGTGCTTCAAGACAAATGATATTGTAGATCTTACCTTTATCAGACTGAAACACATCTAGTCAATCGAAAATAAGCAAGGAGCCCCATGGCACTTAAAGACTAAGAAATTTATTTATCACATGAGCTTTCAAGGGAGAAAACCCCACTTCATGCCACAGGACTCCTTGCTTATTTTGCTGAACTAGACTAACATGGTTACCGTTCTGGAAGTAGTCAATCCAAACTATTTTGCATTGCCTCTGCAACAGCTAATTTTCACTGTACTATGATTTTCCAATTAACATCATCCACTCTAATGCGACTGAATAAATATATCAGTTTTCACAGAAGTCCAAGGAAACCAGTAATCCATATTAAAGGGATTGAGATGTCACTATATTTGGAAAAGGGAGGATAAAAGGGAAAAAGTGATATAAAATAGGATATAAAGATAAACAGCACAAAGAGAATCTAACCACAGCTTTTAGGATTTATAAGATTACTGGATATCTAAATACCGCAGCAAATATGTATAAAAGACACAAACACTGTTCTTACCTTCTGGTACTTTAGAAAGTTAGTACTTATTGTACTATCAGTACTTAGACTGATAACTTTATTGTCCCCTCTAACATGAAAAGATAGGAAGCAAATCCCTGGAGATAAGATAGTTTTAGATGAGAATCCCATATTCCATTTACATGTTTGCTGGGGTTCCCAGTGGAAATGTAGCTAAGCTATTGCAAATATTTAGCAAATATTATTACAATCATTAGGAATGAGCTTCCTGGAATTAGAATTAGTCAGGCTTCTTGGTAACAGATATTCCTTTCTAGTGCCTTACCCATTTTTCTGGGATCACAGTGATGTCAAGAATAGATTTAGCCAACAAAGTGCTAAGTGAACTTTCTTCAACTGTTTTGAATTCTAAGGTGTTAATAGGAGACAAGTGAACTCAGCACCCCTAGTCCATGGCATCAGGTTCTCTACCCTAACCCTTGCATCCCTCTTGAATCAGATGCCCATGATCTAAAAGGCTATGTCTACACACACATCATTATTTCAAAATAAGTATTTCAAAATGAGTTATTTCAAAATAAGTTAATTCAAATTAAGGGAAAGCCATCTATCAAAACGGCTGTTATTTCGGAATGGTTATTTCAAAATAAGGCCGTTTAGACATTTTGTTTCAAAACAGTTGTTTTGAAACGATGGTGTTGTTTCGAACCAACATGTCCAAAAGGCCTTATTTCAAAATAACCATTCTGAAATAACAGCCGTTTTGATAGCTGGAGTTCCCTTAATTCTAATGAACTTATTTTGACATAAGGACTTTTTTTCGAAATAACTAATTTTGAAATACTTATTTCAAAATAATGATGTGTGTGTAGAAAGAGCCTTTTAGATCATGGGCATCTGATTCAAGAGACATGCAAGGGTTAGGGTTCAAAATGAATGGGGTTTAAGTTGTTTTGAAATGACGGTTCTTATTTCAAAATGATGGATCCCATCATTCTGAAATAAGAAAATATCGTGTGGACCTAATCTCTTTTATTTCAAAATAACCAGAGTTATTTCAAAATAAAAGAGATGTGTAGTCATACCCAAAGAAAATTATCACAAGGTGACTTTAATTGATATTGTTCTCTCTCTGGGATATAGCTCACTGAAGGCTTGTCTACACTGAGAGTGGGATTGTAATCTGATTTTAGTTTGTCATATTACAGAAAGGAAAGGCAAACAATATTAGCAACTGCTTGCTCAGGGTCTTGCTTCCCCACTGCCCACATTATGTCCTGAAATGCATTGTACTCTGTGTAGTAGGCTTTTGGGGCAGCAGCTGTCCTCTACTTACTTTCCCTGCCCTCTTCTCTTTAAAGAGAAAAAAAAAATAAAAAAAGCAGGAAAAAGTTGCCTTGCTTTTTCTCTGCTGCAGGCACAACAGAGAATCACAGTGCTGCATGCAGAGAAAGGAATTAATTGAAAACTTTCCTGGGCTACAGGAAGGGGAGGAGCTGTGTTGCTGTAGTGTAGCAAACTGAAACACAGAAAATTCAAGATTAGAGCTACCCTCTGACTACAGGGACCTAAATTTGAATTATACATTCCAGTTGCAGTGCTATGCCCCTTACAAGGGTGCTGTTATCAGGTTGAATTATGGCACCTTGTAATTCATACATAATGTTCTGACAGCAGAGACACAGGCTGCAAAAGGCTGAGGTAAGCAACATTATGTTGAACTTCATTGACTGTAGATCAGATCATATAAAAATTGACCTCAAACTGTATCCATTTGGTGAGTGCAGTAGTGAAGACCTAAAGTCCTCTATAAAACACCTTTTGTAACCATAGTAAAATATCTGCTTGTCCTCAAACAGTGATGTTTCCTACTATTTGAAGCCAAATTCAGAATTTTAAACACTTTAGAGGCTTTTTCGTAAAACTTCTGAAAAGATCCTAATAATTATCATTGTGTGACTGGCTGATATATTGATTTTTCTGAGTGTCTGGAATAAATTAAAATGTGTGGATGATACCAAAATTGGATGAGAAACAAACATTCTTGGGTGGGGTGGTGGGGGAGCAAACTGCAAAATGGCCTGGCACAACAAGATTGGGAAGTTTTAGTATTAAGAAAAGCAGAATGTTGGAAGGTGAAATGAAACAGCACAGATACAAAATGTGCATATATATTCTAATACAATACCATCCATCAAATGGAGGACAGTTTATTTTAATCTTGGCTCCTCTATATTGTTCATTACTGTCTTCATTTTACAAAGTACTGCAGTTGCCATAGGGAAGGTGAAAAACTGGAACTGGGAGCATACATGAGCCTATTTTAGGAAGTAGTCTGCATGATGAAAAGTTTGAGAACCATTGGACTAGAAAGTAATTGTTCCTTCTAGCAGGAAAATTTCTACTCTCAAACAAAGCAACCACAGGAACACTTCTGTGACCCTTAGGGGACATTGACATCAGGGTTACACAGGCAGTATCAGTCATATTTATGTTCCATCAAATTAAGAAGATTACAATAATAAAGGCAAGAGATTGTCAAGATCAAGCTTCATTTGACTGGATATTTTCCCTCTAAGTATTTATTTTCTCTAAAGAAAATTTATTTTCTCTAAAGGCGTTGTTGGAGTCACATTTTAAACACAAATAGGGTGATTCCAGTCTTGTTTGCTTAAGTGTAGACATGCTACTATAAAGGTTTAATTAGCCTATATCACCATCATTTGTTAAATAATCAGATTTGTATAGTGCCTGTTATTCTACTTATTTGGTGATCGCATCTAAATAACTCTAAAAAAAACCCTATACTTAAATTTCTACATGTTCAGACCCCCTTAGTCCCTTTAAACTTAGAGCTACAGAAATTATCTTTACCTAACTGTCATCAACACATTTTGGAAATAGCTAAGTGATTTTGTGTTATTACTAGATATTCTGTTGTGGTCATACTGTACAGTACATGCATGTTTTGTCAATGAGAAATTACAGGTCATCTCTGGTTTTGGTTTTTTTTTAATATTAAAAACACTTCAAGATTTACATATATTATATATATTTATATATATGTGGGATATTGTTTGAGAACAGTTGCCAAATATTTTAAAAAGATCATTCTCAACAATGCCAGCATTTTTAAAATGAAGATGATATACCCTCTGTCCTTATGCCAAGGATTTAAATTACACCCCAGAATTTCCATGCAACAATTAGTTTATTATTGGGTCAAGCTTCACTGTAAGAAATCAATGCGCTAGAAAGACACTTCATTAATAACTCAGATATAATCTAGACACAAAAGTGTTATAAAGCATTTTGAACTATTGTCTTAATTGAATGCTTGAAGTTCTGATTTTAGAGGGCCTGTGAGACTGACTGTTTCTGGTGCCTACCTGGCTAGAAAAATCCTATTTTATGTAAGGATTGTTTAGACAGCAGCTAAGCATGAAGATAAAAACTAGTGGCTGCTGATGGGGCTGATTTAGCTTCCCTGGAACATGTACCAAGGGACGAACATAAGTTTTCTGAGCATGATCTGTAAGTAATGACAACCTAATAGCTTTAAGTTGTGAAGGCCAGAAGGAAGTTATCAATTATCAGAATGGAGTCTTAGTCTGTATATATCATGGTTAATTATTTTACTGAATCCAATAACATGTTTTCTTTGCTGACTATGTAAATTTTTACCATATATACTTGCCTATAAGGTGAGATTTTTGTGCCTGAATATTGGCTTCAAAACAGGCACTCGGCTTAAACACAGGTCAATATAATAGACAGGTACAGCCCAGGAGTTTCACTGGGCATGCTATAGGCTGGAGCCCCAGTGTAGTCAGTCCCCTTTGCCCCCATGGACTAAGAACCATGCCAGCCCCCAGCTAGCCAAGGATGCATCTTGAACTGGGCCAGCAGGCTCAAGCAGAACTCCCTGACAATGGTGCCAGCTCCCCACGCAGCTCCAGCACCTGAGGTCAAAAAGGGATCTCAGCTTATGTAGGCATATGGTATTAATTGTTATGTATAGCCTTATGGATTTATTCATAAATTCACTGGGCTCACTCATATCTTTATTGAGATTATTGGTTTATGGTTCTAATTCACTTTTGTACCACTTTCACTGAGGTGTAACCTGTTTCTTTTTTTCTGTCAGTCTTCATATATTGTAACTATGTTTCTTATTGGCAATGTGCCTCCTAATTAATTACTTCCCATTTGTAATGGTACCCCAATATTTGTATATTATCCCTGCCAATCTTTGTTTCATTTTAATTGTTTCAAATTGATGGTCTTATTTTAGTATTCACAACTTTGTCACATTAGTCATGTCACTCTTCATTTAGCTTTAGTGGAGTGTAATAAGTATTTTTTCCTGGACAGGCTGCAGCTTTTAGGGAGAGCCTAGACTTGACCAGTTGCCCTTTGGGGGGGGGGTCACACAATTTCATGAGCAGTACTTTCCCCCAAGCCATGCAGCCCCAGCCCATATTGTGTTTGATTTTGTACTTATTTATCTTTAAGGCTCTGGTGCTACAGCTACCTTTTCCCCAATCCCTGTAACATTCCAGACTCCATATTGTAAATGGAAACTAGCATTCTGGACTCCATATTGTGAATAGAAACTCGATACTGATCATTGTATTTCCCAATCTCTGTCATATTGTTAAAAGCAAGGTGTGGATGAAGGGTGTATGCTGTATGTGTGAACTAGTCCCAAACTTCCAGTTGATCCTGATGAGGCATGAAGTCCATCCAAGGCTGAAGAGCATGAAAAGGATCCACCCCAGGAACAAAACAACTAAAACTCAATCAAACCATCAAGATCAAGCTGGAAGTCACATCTGCCAACAGGAGCAGTGTGACTCAGCAGCACCCATGGACTTTTTGTCACGCCTGCTATTGTTCAACAAGCAGTAGTGGTGCAGAAACGACGTGACCCACCAGACTTCCACTGAAGCCAAAACTGTATAAAAGACTGGGTGAGCTCTCAAGGCTTTGGGGAGCCATTCTGCACAAGATCCAGGAGCAAGGAGCATTGGGCACCCAACAGAGAATCTACTCCCCCCTTGTGCCCAGCTTCCCTGGCTGGACAGCTGCCACGAGCTCCAGCAACCAACCCAAGCTGTGATCTCAAGCCATGACCAGGACTGGTAACTATCAGCTACAGAACATCTACTGGTGTGTTTGGGTGTATGTGTGTGTGATAGGAATTAATTTTGTATCTTATTATAAATGTGGCACATTGCCTTTTCCCTTCTGAAAAGATCTTGAGTGCTGTTTGCATAACACTTATACACGGGTCATCCATTGTTGCCTCTTTTTAGGGCTCAGAATTAGGGTGTCAGCTTATACATGGATCAGCTTATACCCAAGTATATATGGTAATAACTTTTTGCAAGAAATCAGTTTAAAAGAAGTGTGGGTGTATATACATCATGCGAATACAAGATGAAGAAGGGACTTAGTTTGATTTTGTTCATCTAAATTCCAAATAATATAAAATGTTGTAGCAACTTTTTAAAAAACAAATAAAAACTATTTTATTTTTTTTTTTTACTTTTCAAATGCTGAAACTTTTTAATGGTTTAAAAATCTTGTATTAGACCTTGTTTCATATGAGCTGGATTCAAGGTAGGATGAAGGGGGCTAGAGCAGGATACCTTTTTTTCCTTTGGCAAAATTACTTAACAATAGTGTTTTGTCTTTATTTGGAGGCAGCATAAAAGCTATTGGTTTGGCAGTCAAAAGGAAGAGCTGAGTTCTATGCTTGGCTCTTCTAGTGACTTCCTGTATGACCTTGAACATGTTATTTCAGCTTGCTATGCCACAGTTTCCCCAGTTGCAAAGTGATGATTACAATACTTCTCTTTCTTTGTAAAGTGCTCTGAGCTATATAGATGAAAAGTGCTATACAAGAGATAATTATTCCTAGCTACTTCATGAATCTACCAAACTAAAAGATCCAGAACATTCTGGTTCATTTGAGGGCTGAAGAAGCTGTGGATGTTGAGACCTAATCAAACAAAACTGCTAGGGGAAAAATCAGCTAACAGCATAGGAACAAAAAGGGAAATAAAAACACCTCCACCAGAGCATTTCCTGGGAGAAGAAAACCAATTTCCCCCATCTACATACCACAATTTCCTGTCTGCTACTGGCTCATTTACCTTATGCATACTCCCACCTTATGCATGCTCACACAATTTGCATCTGACAAAGTTGGTTGGAGCCCATGAAAGCTTATGCTCGAAGAAATCTGTTAGTCTTTAAAGTGCTACAGTACTCTTGTTGTTTTCTCTATACACAGACTAACATGGCTACTTGTCAGGAAATTTACACAATTTGCTGCTACAAGAGCTCAACTGAATCACTCCTGCTCTGCAATCTAAGTCTCAACCTGCGTCTTTCTTTGGGTATCTTTATTTATGTATTTTACAAAAAGGAATAAAAAAATGATATCCTTCTGTTTTTCTGGCTCCATGTGACAAGACAATTTGATGGTTCATATTTTACAAACATATGTCAAGGGAAGGTAAATGAATAACTTCATGGCTAGGAATGGTGGTATATGAATGGACAGTTAATGTTCTGCCCTTATTAGGGAATATTTTCACTTTAAAAGACATCTTCTGACCTAAGAGGTGTTCTACCCAGATAGGAAAATGATGTGTCTTTGGTGCCTGAGGGGTTGGGGTTTCTCTTGAAGAAAGGTTTGGCTCAAGACATGTTCAAGTTCCAAGTGAAGCTTCATTTTTTTTCTTTTGTTTAATTCCTTATTAGATAAATATTGATCAATGTTTTTTTCTTGATACATCAGCGAAAAGTTTTCCACCAAAATTAAATTTGTGTTGGTTGAAGCTTTTCATTTTTTCAATGAATCACAAACAAAGAGTTTGGGCCTTCAGTTTTTCCCTCTAAAACAGGATTAAAGGGGTGCAGGCAATTCAGTTTTTAAATACTGATAAGCAATTTTTTCCCCTTTATATATAAAGTCTGCAGTTTCTTGCCTTCCTACATGACTGCTGATGGTATTTTAGTGATGGACAAACTTGAAAAGGTGCATACTTTGATTTCAATTAAAACAGCTTAAGCAAACTTTCACAGCTTTTGAAGCCTACTACTTCATAGAATAAAGAAATTATGCCACCAGATTCTGAGTTCTTATGAATGGAAGGTTTTTATGTACTACCCATATCATGAAGGCATGTAACTGTAGTTGCAGTGGTGTGGTTTCCCTGTTCTGGTAAGGACAATGTTAAAAGCCCTGGGAAATGAGCGGCCAAATGGAGCAGCTTGCTGTAGATCTTATCAGGGTCCAAGAACCCTGTACAAAAGAGGATGGCAGCCAGAGTTCTGGGTAGTCTTTGCCTGGTGTTTAGGGAGAAAGGATGTGCTCTCTGGCTGGCTGCAGGAGACAGGATCAGGGAGAGCTCCATGTGGACTGCTGGGGCTCAGTGGGAGTGATTGCTCAGAACCCAGATACCTGGGTAGTTGGGAGTGACATAGCCAAGGCCCAGGGAACCTGAAGACTGTGTTTGGGATTGAGGCAGCAACAAAGTGCGCTGTAGTGTGCAGCATCCCTGGGCTGGGACCCAGAGAAGTACATTGGCTTGGATCAATCCCTACCTTCCCCACACTGCCAAAGAGCAGCAGCAGCAAGACTAGTCGTGGTGTCCATGGACCTTGAGTAGACTGCTTGGGCTAGAATAGGAATCAGTAATGCAGGCTCAGTGAGCCATCTGTGGCCCCCTGAGCATCCCCTTTTGGTTCCCTGGCAATCTCCTCCAGGGAGCCAGGTGTGCTACGGGGTCTTCTGGCTTGTCTGAGCATTGGGGTTGAATAAGGTGGCTCCTGGCTGGTGCAGGCCCCCACTTTCAGTGTGTTAGGGTCACCCCCACTCTCTCACCACAACCGCATGAGCCCAAGCCAGCCCAGTGGCTGCACTGCAGCCCCCTGGCTCTGGCGGAGGAGGGGTGTGGGTGGTGCACACCCCCTCTATCCCTCCCTCTGTTCATGGGGTGAAACAGCACTGCCCCGCCTACCCCCAGCAGGCTGTCCCTCCCAAGAACGGCTGGCAGAGAACTGCAGCTTGTGGAAGCGGGGCCCTAGAATGGCCCTGCCATCAAGTTCAGGCCGCTTCAACCCATCCACCCCAGGACTGAATCGGCCCAATCCAGGGCCTGGGGGTGAGGTAGCCTCTGTTCAGGGCTGGAGTGGCCTGGTCAAAGAGGCCTGAACTCTGTGGAGCAGGCCATTCCAGGGCCCATTCTCCATAAGCTGCAGCTGTCTGCCGACTGCTTTTAGGGGGGATGGTTGGGTGGGGATAGGTGAGGCAGCACTGTTCCACCCCACCAGCAGAGCTAGGGGGCTGCGGCACAGCCGCTGGGCTGGCTCAGGCTCATGTGGTTGTGGTGGGAGAGTAGGGGGAAATGGCTCTTCTGCTCTATTGGGTTGCTGGCCCCTGAGCTAGAACCTGTCCCGGAAGAGGACGTTTAGCAGTATGGCTTGGTCAGGGGGCTGAGGCCCCAGACAAAGATGAGGAAGGAGGGAGAACAGGTCTCCGAACAGTAGTGCATTTGAGCATTCCTTGTTAATGTCACCAGGAGGCACCCGTCAGGTGAGCCTGGCACGAGAAAACATAAAATATTAAAATATTTTGATAGAACCAAATCCAAACAGAACTGAATCATGCAATGCTAGATCACTAATATCTGGATTTTTTTTTTTTTCAGATTTAAAGCTCAGTGGTAGTGTTCACGATCAGTTTGACGTGATCCTAACAAGGATGTGGTAGTACCTTCTTGCACAGCATAGCAGCTTACTCAATTTCCTTCTCCATGAAAACAAGTGCAATCATTTATTCCACGTCACCTGCTGCCAACTTACAATTCTTATCTACTACTTAGTCATTTAATTTTTGCCTCTTTGTGTGTGAACACTCACAAAACTGGGCAACTGACCTTCTCAGAAAATCCCTCTTTATCCATGACCTGTAGACCATGGCCTGAAGTAAATGTTGAGTCTCCAGGAACTGCTTATCCTTCATTCTCCATCTTTAGGGGCCAAGGGTTCTTCTTCTTTGGAGCCACCTATGTGAAATTGCCCATCCAAGAGTAGATTTTTAAAATCAAGATTTATGATAAGTAGAAAATGTCAGTAAACAAAATAAGTGGCTTGTATGTTACATCTAGATTTGTTTCTCATAAGTTAAACTAGCTAATCTATTTACAGTTTGGTTACAGTAAAAATAATAGAATATCTTTATCTCATAAAATCAGTCCCTTCTGTCTATAGAATAATCTGGCCAGCCTGACACAGACTGTCACTTCCGCGTCTGAGGTATACTCTGTGTCTCTTAGGCCATGATTTCAAGTGCTGGTCCAAGATTTTCTTTGGTATATTGGTTTATCAGCCTTGTCAAATGCTTTGAAGATGAGGACAAAGTGGGATTTTCTCCCATGAAAGCTCATGCGAAAAATAAATCTGTTAGTTTTTACGTGCCACAGGACTCCTTGTTTTTTTTTTTTTTTACTGGACTAGACTAACCTTGCTGCCCTTTGGAATGTATCAGCCACCCCACCCATTCAGCTCCCCCCCCACGTCTACTATCATATCAAACAATCACTTTCCAGAGCTGCTTGGTGTCAGTGACCATTACTATCCACCCAGTCTAAAACTGAATGTCAGTTATGAGGGAAAGGGTCCTTGGATGCCATATAATTATCTCCTCTCCCCCTTTTAAACTCTGAGCATTTTAATCCAACATGCAGTTTTTTGTCTGCTAGGTGAGATCCATTCTTCATTTTTGTCTAGGTATAAAACGTGATATACAGACTCTATAAAGCAGTGTTTGTTCATAAGTTTGTTCTAAGTTAAATATAACTGCTTATTATTAAGTATTTTTGATAGGCAGGCACCAGCCCCTCTGTGATAGTAACAACTAGAAGAAAAGCATTCCTAGGCAGTAAGTCTCATTCTGTAAGCCACAATTTGTGCTCTGGCCTACTCCTGAGACATAGTTTACAGGGTATAATATAAAGTTACAATGTAGGCATTTGTTAATTCTTCATAATGAGTCAGATATACCTATAGCTGTGTTTATATAGAAAGTATATCATATAGAGTATAATATGAAGTCCATGAAAAGATAAAGATTCAGTGATAGTGGTCCCCCCACCCCCCAGCTCTGAACAAATGCAGGCTGAGTTCTTAGAGTACATTACCGAAAAAAAAAAAAAAGAAACAACACCAAACAGCGATTGGGTTAGAAAATATTTTAGGAAAGCTAGAAACTGACAGGGTAAATTGCTAAAGTAGCATGTGAGAGCTGTGCACATATACTGCATTCCTTGGAAAACTTAATATTAAAGGTAGTGGACATACAAACCATTTAGGGCAACAGCGTCTGAAAATGTTTGAAACTATTCCCATCCATTATGCTTCGAGCTCTTGGCTCTCAAATCTGAAACACACAAATCTGGAGCAGGATTACTATTGAGAAATGCTGTTTTACAACATAGAAAAATCCATAGAAGTAATGAACACTATTCTCCAGTATATGTTTTATGGCTCTGAGCATGTTCTACCTCACTATACTACCTTATAGATGAAAAATATCTAAATTCCATCTCTCCAAACTGAAATTGTTACTGCTATAATACAAGATTGCCCCTTGCTAAACACACCAGCAGTTCTCTGAATTTAAAGTTCATATGGGAATTTGAGAGTGATTGGTAAAATACAAATATTATGGCATCTGGTGCTTGCTGCATTTGTACACTGCAGTGCTATTGGTTTTCTCTTTTTTTGTCTTTTTTTCTTTTCTTTGTTTTTTTGGTTTGTTTTTTGTTTTTTTTCAGCCCATGTAAAAATCTGTAGAACAGATGTGTTCTAATTAACTTTTACTTGAGAAGATTAGGTAGTGAATATAAGAAAACAGCTTATTTGAAACAGGGCATGTGCAATACTTATTTAGAACTAGGTTTTCTGTCCATCATTGAAATGGTATATTGTGTGCCACATAGTATGTGTAACCTTGACCTCCCAAAATGGAGAGAGGAAAAGACAGATATATTGGAAGCAAAAAAGGTTTAGATTGCAGAAAGAGAGCTCTTTTTGTAGTGCAGTTCTGACATTCAGTATTTTTAAAAAGAATATGCAAAATATCAATGTATACTACTTTAACTTGTGTCTAGGAGCCTTTTATCAAGAAGTTGAACAGTGGATGGATTCCCTCGATTGTGCCCACACCTGAGATATACAGTAGCTGTAATCTTATGGCATTGTTCCAAATCATTAGTAATGACAGCTTGTATGTAACAAACCCAGCATGTAGTAAATGATAGATAAACTAAAATCTGGGCACCTTTCCATAGCTGAATTGTAAATACAAACCTCCTTCTGCCTTCAGGAAAGCCTCATCTGTCTTATAGCATGTAACATAGTACAATTAAGAGATGGCTTTTTAATTAATATCTCCCTTGGTCTACTACATTCCATATCTTTGCTAATAAATAGATCCTATAACTGAAGAATTTATGATGAAGTCTGACTGCATCTTTAAAAGTGTTTGTCATTTTATAGTCTGTATTGACATTTCATAAAGTGAAACAGGCAGCACCATTCCAAATTCCCCTTTCTGCCATATATTATATTTTACCAGTTCTTCACTTCATAGATTTTTCCAATGATAAAAACTCTTTTAAAATATTTTATACTAATGGCTAAACTATTGGCAAATAAAGGTCAGATCTGTAGTTATTATTCAGAGAAGACCCTTTTATGTCCACGCGTCTCTTTTATTTCCAGATAACACTGGTTATTTCAAAATAAAAAAGATTAGGTCCACACGATGTTTTCTTATTTTGAAGTGACAGGCTCTATCATTTCAAAATAAGAACCGTCATTTTGAAACAGCTTAAACCCCATTCATTTTGAAATGGCTGTTATTTTGAAATGGTTATTTCGAAATAATGCCATTTGGACATGTTGTTTTGAAACAACATCATTGTTTTGAAACAAATGTTTTGAAACATGTCCAAATGGCATTATTTTGAAATAACAGCTGTTTCGATAGCAGGCTTTCCCTTAATTCGAATTAACATTTTCTTAATTCGAATTAACTTATTTTGGACTCATTTATTTTGAATTAACGATGTATGTGTGGACTTAGCCTTTGATTCTGGCACATTTTTGTCTGAGAAAAGATTTTAGAATTGGGACCTGTATTTATAATTGACATTATTTATCTTAGCTGTAGCTGAGAAGAAATATACTCAAAAATCAAATTTAACAATGTTAGTCTTTTCCCCCGCCCCTGCTGTTCACTGTTTAATTTTAAAATTGGTTTCAGAAAACACTAAGTAAGTTTTTGTAGCATATTAGCTCTTTGAGTGTTTGTAGAAATAGTGAGACTCCATAGATTTTAGCGGATTGCACTGTGTATTCTCTAATATAGTTTTCATAATTTACAATATTTTGCACAAACCATTGGTAACACAATATTGCCATTCTATTCATTGTTCAGACATGGTTCCCAAAAGTGATCTTCTGTCCAGAAAATACCTAATGATCTCAGTAGTTTCTATGATCAGACCCTAGACTTTCTGGCCTATATTCACAAAGGCATCCAGATACCATAACCCCAGAGTTAAGGCATCTATATTAGGCATAGAGTTAGGCTCCACTGCAATCAAGAAAAACTCCCACTGAACCCTGTAGGAGCATAAACTCACTTAGCAGCCAAATATCTTTCAATAGAAGACACCTCCCTGCTTATGTGCCCTCACTCTAGGTTTCTGGATGCTAATGTGCCTTTTAAGCCCCAGAGTGACTTAAAAAATGCAGGGATAGGTGTTTGGCCACATAATTGATGTGCAGTGCCTGATCTGCTTGGGCTGCACAAAAACTGCTTTCTGAATAGGGTGCCTGAGGTGAGTACACACAAAATGGCTGATGATGGAAAAACAGCCAAAAGTAAGTGGGAGACATGAAAGGCTGAATAAACATATTCATACTGGCCTTCAAGTTATAAAAGTGAGCCAATCTAGTCCTTTCATTTAATAGTACTGCCTAACAGTAGGGTGAGAGAACATCCAAGTCTACTAAATCAAAAGTTTGCAGGAGACAGTAGAGTATGCTGACTGACTGAGGATATGGCTCCTAATGGTTCATTTCAAAAATATGAACTACAGTATCAACTGAAATCCCACTGCAGGACAATCATGGTATGAGGTCACAGCCAAGCATGACATAGACATGTGTCTTCAGAAAGGAGATATGAGTTCACCCCAGAGGCAAGGTAAAACAGTAAAAAAGATTAAAAACAATAGTGTTTATATGTGTATTTACTTGGAAAAGCCAGCCCTGAACACGCTCCTTCACAGAGATGATCTGCATCCCTGAACCCAGGAAAAGAGATCAGTTATCCAAGCAGTGACATTGGGGACTTGCCTCAAGAAAACTTTCCTTTCCCTTTCCTTCAACCAACTTCCCTGATTATCAGTCTGCTCATCTTGCTAAAAAGAACATCACCAGCCCATTTTTGTCCAAGATATTAAAAAAGTTGTGACCATTTATGACTATCAAATCAACTCTTAATCTTTAGTGAATGTATTTATTTTCCCAAAAGGACTAGGCTGGACCCTTTTAGAAATACTCCAAAATAAATCCGTATTATCAGTTGACTCTACACCTCCATCTCTAATACCACCCTGTGCTTCCTTAGCCTCCAGGACTCACTTTTGTCCAGGAACAAGTGACAGGGTCACAACAGAAGATTTCTCTGCGGTGTCTGCTGCCTCAATAATGGATGACCACATGCAGTGAGGGGAGGAGATAGAATCTGGAAGTGAAGTAGGGAGCTTTGTTTCCTTGATATCTAGCACATCCCCCAGTATCCTAAGCTCACACATTCTTACCAGCACTGTATCAGGGAAGAATCCCTCAGATGATTGAAGTCACCACACAAGAAAAATCTCATGTATCTGGGGCTGGAAATACTGTAAAATCTGTCTCATCTATGTGGTTCCTTAAAATCAGGTTCCAAGGCCATATAGGATTAGTTAGAGCCACATAAACGTGGCATCAGAATGACATAACATGCCTTGCATCTGGCTTCTTGCACCCAAATAGAATCAGCTTAACAACAGAAACTACCTTTGTCTGGTGGGAGAGATCAATTAGGGTGTATCCACACGAGAGTTTTATTTTGAAACAACAGCCATTGTTTCAAAATAAAACTTGCCGTGTCCACAAGATGTTTCTCGTATCTCGAAATAAGGAGCTTCCTTATTTTGAAATAAGGAAAGTCATTTTGATATAATAAAACCTAGTATCATATAGAAATGACTGGCTATTTCAAAACTGTGGTTTTGAAATATCCCATGTGGCTCTATTATATTCATATGCCTGGCATATTGATATAATAGGTCACCTTCCTCCCAGGGTGCATAGCACCCTGTGAGGATGGCCCAACCCCCCTCAGCACCCTGACCAGGGAGCCCTCAGCACCCTGACCAGGGTGATGAGGGGAGGTGCAGGGGCGCGCACAAGGCAGCCCCTGCTGGGTGAGCCGCAGCCACAGTCCCTGCTCAGCACCCCCTGGCAGGGTGACCCACAACCTGGCAGCTCACCCTGCCCCTGGCTTCGGGGGGCTGCAGCCCCCGTGGAGTAGCTGCAAACTGGGCAGCTCACGCCGCCACCGCTGACTTTAGGGGGCTGCAGCCCCCACAAGGTGGCTGCAGCCTGGGCAGCTCAGCCTGATGCCAACTTTGGGGGGCTGCAGCCCCCCAAAGCCGGTGGAAAGGTGAGCCACCCAGGCTGCAGCCAGCCCATGGGGGTTGCAGCCCCTTGAAGCCAGCGGTGGAGTGAGCCACCCAGGTTGCATCCAGCTCATGGGGGCTGCAGATCTCCTGAGGAGGGGCTGCAGCACCCCCACCAGGGCAAGGGGTGAGCCGGGGGCTGTGGCCACCCAGTGCCCCTTGCAGCTCTCCTGACCTGGGCAGCAGAGCGTTGGGGTGCTGCAGCTCCCCAAGCCGCTTGCCCAGAGGGCAAGCAGCTTGGGGCACCCCCAGGCTCCTGGCAAGCCCTCTCCCCCCCCCGTCCTTCTTGTTGGCAACATGGCCCTCAAGGGGCCATGTTGCCACACCTCCCAGGGTGCCCCTCTCCTGAAATGAAATAGCAGGTCCACACATAGGACCTACTATTTTGCTTTCAGTTTTTCAGTTATTTTGAACTAAGTTTATTTTTAGTTTGAAATAAGGCCTTTCAAAATAAAGGTTTTATTTTGAAATAAGTCATTTAGGAATGACTTATTTTGATATAAAACCTTATGTGTAGGCATAGCCATACTAGTTTCATTGTGCAGGAAGGTAAGTGACACTGGAAAAAAAGCTACCTCAGTAGCAGAAAGAAACAAGGGAAAACCTCGAATAAAAGACTCTTTGACCCAGAGTTCCTCCAGTATCATACAATTCATAAACTGTTCCTGGGTCCAGCAAATCACTATAAATTTATTCTTTGATGAAGTACAGCCAATAACCTTGGCTACTACCCTCAGGATCAGTACAGGAGACAGTAGGCACACATTGAACCCTATTCTTGCAAAGAAAATTGCTAAACCCATCTGAAGTTGACTCTCTGAGAAGACTTCCAGAGGGAAAAGAAAGAGGAGAACTATCAACACCCCTAAAAAAAAGAAAAACAAGTAACATCACAAACACAGGCTAACAGAAACTCATCTAGTGCGCACAGCTCATAACAAACATAGCTTCCATCTCAGAAGCCCCACAGCACTCCTACAGAATGTTAGAGACTCAAGGTCTAGCCTGTTTAATCCCATGACCCTTTATTAATTTATATTTGGACCCTGCGATTAATCCTAATGGTTTGAAGAGGATTATATGTTGAATAAATTACTGCTCAGAGAAGGGGTGAAAAAATCTAATCCTTAACAATATAAAGAATGGAATGATTATACTTCCACAGACATCAATGGAAATGTACCCAGGCCAAGGCTGAGCACTTTTGAAAATTCTACCTAATAGCATTACTGATATATTCAAGATTAAAATTTCCTATGAAACCCCAGTGGTATGTGGCAGGGATGGGGGGAAAGAGGGGATATTTATGGCATATTGTAGGCAAGAGATTCTCTTATATTCAGTTAGATGAGAAGAAAATCTCTGTACTTTAAGTTCTGGTAGAGCAGTAGAGGCCATAACCACACATCTCTGGATTAGACTAAAAGGAATTTTCAGTCAGAACGGACAGTTAGACATAGAGGCAAGCTTCATATACCAAGGGGGGGGGGGATCCTTGGCTGTGAAAGAAAGCAGAAATTACACAGAGAGATAATTACAGAAGTGCCATGCACAAAAAATGATATGATATGAATATAACAATTTTCAGAGGGGTAGCTGTTTTAATGTATTTCAAAACTAAAATGGGCTATGTCTCCACTTCCCAGAATTAGTTCGTACTTCTTAGTTGAACGAAAAAGTTTGAGGTTAGTTCGAACTAGCCTTGTGTTAGTTTGACCTAACTTGACATTTATAAGTTTGAATTAACAACGTGTTCTAATTCGAACTAATACTTAATTTGAACTAGAAAACACTTTTAGTTTGAACTAACTGCTTTAGTTTAGTTCAATTTTATTAAGTTTGAACTAAGTGTTAGTCTGAGTCCACATCATGCGTAATTTGAACTAAGCCCCAGTACTAACTAGTTTGAACTAAGCATTCCTTAGTTTGAGCTAAGAAATTTTTTAGTTCAAACTAAGGAAAGCCTCATGTGGCCATGGGCTAAATTAGTCCAGATTAAGCCTCCTTAATCCAGACTAATTTGCCAGTTTAGACATAGCCAGGGAGTCCTGTGGCAATTTTTAAAAACTAACATATATTTAACACATAAATTTCCATGAATATCAGGCAACTTTTTCAGATGCATGAAATGGAAACTGCAGTATCTCAGATATACATACAGAGGCAGAGAAGGGTAGGTCACAATATAAATTCAAACAGTCCCAGAGAATTAGTCTGTTACTGTATATACTCGGGTATAAACTGATCCACATTTAGGCCAACACCACATTTTCTAGCTCCTAAAACCTTCAAAAAAGGTCCCTCTGCAGTCCCTGACCTTTAATCCCCCCATCATGCTCTACCTGTTTCCCCAGATTCCCTGACATCCTTGCGAACCACCCAACCATGCCTCTGCTTCTCCCTCGGCCATCCCCGACCATGACCTCACGTCCTTGACCCTGTTGTAGCTTCTCCCTGTGCCACTCCCAACCATGCCACTGCTTCCCTGACCCTGCCTCTGCTTCCAGATGCATGTCCCTGACCATGCCACAGCTTCCCTGACCATGCCGTTGCCCCCTGCACCATCCCTGATCATGCTGCTGCTTCCTCGACCCTGCTGCCACTTCCCCCTCTGCATTCTTCCCTGACTATGGTGCCCCCAATCCTGCCAACACTTCCCCCTGCACTGTCATTGACCATGCTGCCACTTCCCCAAACGTGCCATTTCCCTGACCATGCTGCCTCTTCCCCCTGCACTGTCCCCGACCCTGCAGCTGCTTCCCTGACCATGACATCCTGACCCTCCTGTCTCTTCCCCCTGTGCTGTCCCCAAACCCTGGGAACTGCCACCGCTTTTCTCTGACATCTTGATCCCCTCCTCCTGCCACTGGCTCCCGCAGGCTGACCCCCCACCTCCTCAAGTCCCCCTTACCTGGCTGCTCCAGTGGCTAGGCAAAGTAAGAGAGCAAGCCCCAGCCTGTAAGCCCTGTTCAGGCTGAGCACACAATATGGCTTCTCCGAAACTCAGGCTCCTCCCCTGAGTCTGCTCTGAGTGTGCTCAAAACAGGCTCAGGGCAGGAACTTTAAAACTCCTAGGCTGGGACTGCTCACTGATCCCTGACCCACATATAAGCCTAGTGCTGTTTGTAAAGGTTATTTTCAGGCACAAAAATCTTGGCTTATACACGAGTGTACAAGGTAGTTTATTTCAGCAAACAAATTGCTTTGATTCTAACAGTATGGAAATGGGCCCAATAACAACAACAGATGAGGAGGTGAGAATGTTAAGAGGAAAAATTATCTTTTGTAAAGAGTTAGCCATTCTAACTCCATACTCAGACCTATTTTGATGGTTTCAAGTTTGCATATGCATTGTAGACCTGGAGTTTTATGCTGAGCTCTGGTTTTGAAGTTTTTTGTTTTTTTTTTTTTTTTGGCCTCTTAAGTACTGTAACTTTCATGTCTCTTTCATAGGTTATGTCTACACTAGTAAAAGTTAGGTTGAATATGTTAATTCAAACCAATAAGTTGGACTTTAATTCAAACTAAACTTGACCTTATTAAAGCGAATTAACAAAGTGGACTAAGTTGACTTAAATTTAAGTCAACTTAGTCCAGTTTGTTAATTGGACCTAACTGCCCTTAATTTGACTTTAATAAAGTCGAATTAAGGGTTAATCCAGTTATACATCATCCTTAGTTCCAACTAAACAGTCAAATTAAGGCTTACTTCGAACTAAAGGATAGTTCTTATTAATTTGAATTAAGCTTTCATGAATTTCTTAATTCAACTTAAGGAAAGTCCAGTGCAGACAGGAAAAATTTAGTACAAATTAAGCCTCCTTAATTCAACCCAAATTGCCAGTGTAAACATAGCCATGATGTCCTGGGAAACTGAAATGCTCTACTATTGGTTTGTCAACATTACCATTTTTGATGTCTGATTTGTATCCTTTTATTCTTTTGCATAGACACATTACAGTTTGGCCAATATATACAACAGAGTGGAATTGTTGGCACATGATGTAATATGTCACATTGATAGATACGCAGGTGAATGAGCCCCTGATGGAGTAGCTGATTTGATTAGGTCCTATGATGGTGTCACTGGTGGATATGCAGGCAGAGTTGGCTGCATGGTTTGTTGTTGACTTTGTTGTGCCTATCCTGTAGCTGGTCACTTCTAGATATCCATCTGGCTCTGCCATTCTGTGTCATCACATCCCCAGGTGGTCATTATAGTTTTAAGAATGCTTGATAGAGATACTGAAGGTCTTTGTCCCTGTTTGAGGGATCAGAGCAAATGCAGCCGTATCTTAGGACTTGGCTGTAGACAATGAATCATATGACGTTTCTCAAATGAGAGTTGGAGGCATGTGGGTAAGTATAATGGTCAGTAGGTTTCTGGTGTAGGGTGTGTTTACATGGCCATCACTTATTTGGACTGTAGTGCACAGAAAGTGGATCTGTCCTATGTGTACTGGTCCAAGCTGAGGTTGATAGTGGAATGGATAATATTTGCTCCATCTGAAAGGAAAAAGGTAGCAGAACGTAAAATATGATGATTCCATAGCAATAATGATGAGAAGACCTCTGTTTCTTTTTCTTGTGTTTTGAAGGTAGAGGTATCAGATTATGCAGAAATGCTATCATTTCCTTAGAAATACTTTTGTGGAAAATTTACTTGTACTTGTTTTTAAGGAAGCCAGCAGACTTTACTGTGATGTCAGCTGCATCTGCTTGCTTGGTAACATGTAATGTCAACGCACTATTTTTGGTGGTTGTGGTGGCGGCAGTGACTGATTGCTTCAGCAGTGTTTAACTCTTTTAATTACAGTTTACAGTATAAAGTCATATAGAGCAAGAATTTTAGAGGTACAAACTACAGCAATTACAAGCCTAAGTAAGCAGAGCTAGCAAAATAAAATGGCATGCAAGCTGTGCAAAGGCATCAAATGAAGACTCTGTAAGTATTCACCAGAGAACACTGTTGTCCTGGAGAGCTTTTGTGGAAAGGTTTTATCACTAATACTAAAGTTTTCAACCAAGCAGTCACAACACAAATGTGCTCATGTAGAAACAACATCTGGAAGGAGCTTAAAGGGAACATGCCACTGTGAGTGCTCAGCTGCCTGTAGTTATTCCACTGTGGTCATAGGGAGCAGATCTTACAAGGCAAGGGCTCTGAGATGAAGCTTTATGCTTCTATGCCAGTTCTTAAAACCCATGGCAGTCCCATGATATCCAGCAAATTGATTTAAACTGAGCTTTACCTCTATGGCCCTTTTAAAAGGCTCCAGAACTCCCTGAGTAGGGGAATTCCCACATGTAGGCAAGAACTCAGAAAAAACTTATATATCCAGGGGCTGTAGTACCTATTCTGGATAATTTCCATGGGAGCCCTATGGGATGATGCAGGCCTTCTAAGAACTCTCCTACTCACTAACACATCATGTCTGTCTCTCCTACCACACCTTTAGTGATTCCTTTCTATGAAGACACCTCAAGGAAATGATATGGATCAAAGATTTTAACATACTAGGAGGACAGTTTTTTTAATGAAATAATAAAGTTGCAAAAGTCTCATGCCTTATATTCTACTTCTTTAGACAACATAAAAGGGAGAGGGCGATGTGATATATTTCACTAATTGTGATGCTTCGTGATCAAGCAGAAAGGGCATATTGAGTGGGGTCCTGCTGGCATTTTCCAGGATTGGGTTCTATTCAGCATCTTTATAAGTGATCTGGATAGTGACATCAAGAATATAGTTACAAAGTTTGAGGATGATACCAAGTTGCAAGGAGTTGCAATATCTTTTGAGTAGAAAATTAGAATTCAAAATTATATTGAAAAACTGGAGGAATAAACGGGGTAAAATTCAATAAGGATAAATGCAAAATACTACACTAAGGATGTACTAATCAATTGTACAAATACAAGATGGGAAATTACTCCTAGGAAGAAATACTGTGGGTTTTTTTGTTGTTGTTTTTGTTTTGTTTTGTTTTTTAAGGACCCATCAATATAATATTGTTGTGAAAAGAGCTAATATCATTTGAAGATGGATGCATTTGTAGGGGTGTTATAAGCAAACACAAAGCATAATTCTTCCATGCTACTCAGCACTGTGTTTGGTTCTGGGAACCACAGCTGAGAAAACATGTGGACAAATTGAGGCAGTCCAGAGAACAGCAATAAATATGCTGAGAGGCCTAGGAAACATGACCTATAAGGAACAATTGGAAAAAATACAAAACTGGGTTTATTTCATTTAGATAAGACTGACCAGGGATGTGATAACAGTCTTCATCAATGAAGAAGTTCCAAAGGGGTAGTCATGTTTGTCTAGCTCAGCAAAACAAACAAGGACTATGGTGGCACTTTTAAAGACTAGATAATTTATTTATCACATGATATTGTGTGGGACAAAATCCCACTTTGTCAGATGCTTGAAAATGGGGAAGTAGCTGACAAAGTGGAATTTTCTACCATGAAAGCTCATGAGATAAATAAATTTGTTAGGCTATGTCTACACACAAAGTTTTATTTCAAAATGACTTATTTTGAAATAAAAACCTTATTTTGAAATGACTTATTACAAAATAAGGGAAAGCCTGCTATTGAAATGGCTGTTATTTCAAAACAGTTATTTCGAAATAAGGCCATTTGGACATGTTGTTTCAAAACAGTTGTTTCAAAACAATGGCGTTGTTTTGAAACATGTCCAAATGGCATTATTTTGAAATAACCATTTCAAAATAACAGCTGTTTCAAAATGAATGGGGTTTAAGCTGTTTCAGAATGATGGTTCTTATTTTGAAATGATGGAGCCCGTCATTTTGAAATAAGAAAACGTCATGTGGACCTAATCTTTTTTATTTCAAAATAACCAGTGTTATTTTGAAATAAAAGAGATGTGTGGACGTACCCTTAGTGTTTAAAAGTGTCATCACACTTCTTGTTTGTTCAGCTCTGAGGAGCTTTGATATAAAGGGAAGGGCTACGTCTACACTACAAAATTAGTCCGGACTAAACAAGCCTAGTCCGGACTAATTTGAACTGTTTCTCCACTAGGCTTTGCCTAGTTCAAACACCCCCCCCCCAGTCTGAACTAACTGCTTAGTTCAAACTTATTTTGAAATTTAGTTCAAACTAAGAAGAGGTAGTCATGCTAATTTAAACTAAATAAATTCAAGCTAGCAGTTAGATTGAACTAAGCATGGTTTTTAGTTCAAATTAACCATTTATTTTAGTTCAAACTAAGAAGCTAGTTTGAACAAAAAAAAAAAGAAAAGAAAAAGGAAACAAACTGTGGTTATTTCAAACTAAAAATTAGTTTGAGCTAAAAAAATGCATTTAGTTCAAACTAAGTTCGAACTATTTAGTTCAGACTAAGTAAGTCCAAACTAATGTTTTAGATGTAGACATAGTCAAGGGTGGTGAATTGTTTTCCTTGACAACTGAGGACTAGATTAGAAGCAATGGACTTATATTGCAGCAAGGGAAACTTAGTTAGGTATTGAGGTAAGGGAAGTCATAACTGTCAGGGTAGAAACAAATTACGTAATGATGTTGTGGAGTCTCTGTCATTGTAGACTTCTGACAACAAGTTAGACTAAATCCTGTCAGGGATGACCCTGCCAGCAGGTTCGAAAATTTGAGGATCTTGGGGGGGGGGAATTACTGCACAAGTGGGGTACACTTTAATCTTTATTAGAATAGGTGTAGATCTCAGGTGGGTGATGGTGAGTGTATGTGTTTGGTGTTTGTCACGGCTTTCTTTACAATGGGGTTTTGTGAAATGCTCAACTTTGTAGGCTGCAGCAGGTTGGGAGGCAATGGGGGCTCTCAGCTAACAGCTAAAACTAGCTTAACTTACAGTTACAGACCAACTTACTTAAAAAATGTTTCAACACAGTATAAGGAAAGAGGGGGAGTACTATGCAACTTAGTGTGAGGCAGTGGCAGAAAAGAGTGAAAACCGGTGGGGAGGGTAGGAGTTTCAAGGTGGGGTATAGAGGGGCCAGAAGGGGGGCTGTGAGAGCAGGAAGGAACGGGTGGTGGGGCAGTGGCTGGGGGAGCCGCAGGGAGCCGGCAGCAGCAGGAAGTGGCTGCAAGGGGGGTTCAGCAACACTGGGAACGGGAGAGCCAGCAGCCGCGGGAAGTGGCGAGCCGGGGAAAAAAGGCAGAGGCAAAAGAGGAGCTAGGAAAGCAGAGCTGAATGGGGGCTGCGGAGGAAGGCAGCGGCAAGGGCAGTGGAGGCAAATGCAGAACTGTGTAGAAAAGTGGCAGCGAGGGTAGTGGAGGCAAAGGGGAATCCGCGACGGAAAGCAGCGGCTAGTGTAGTGGAGGCAAAAGGGGAGCCGCAGAAAAAAGCGGTGGCAAGGGCAGAGAGGGAAGAGGAAGCAAGGAAATTCTGAGGAAATAATTTATTTATTTCAGGGGAATCACGGGGGGGGGGAAGGTAAAAGTACTCGACAAAACAGCTCTAAGGGTAACAATTAAGTAATACAATGTTATACACTATCTTAATACTTCTAAGGCTTACAGTAAACAATGTTGCAACTTACAATGACACTTAAAACAACTAGAGAAGAGAGATATAACCATCAATATAAGGCAGTAGAACACAACTGAGGACCCAGCAAAGAAGAAACGCAGTAACTTAAGACAAGTAAAGAAAAAACAAACAAGCCTACTCTTAGGAGCGTGGGCTTGGAGAAGCTAAAGGAGAGCAGTGGCAAGACAGCAGCAAAAGGTGAGAGAACTTTATTTCAAAGGGAGCTGCAGGCGGAGGCTCTTACCAATCCCAGCAGCAGCAGCAGCAGCATTACAGGCAAGAGAGAGAGACTCATTACTCGGCCGGCAGTTTCAATAGTGGTACACTCGGGGAAGAACTCGTGAGTGGAGGAGGTCAGCATCTGGGTTATCAGGCCAGGCAGGATGACAGGAACCATCCTTCCTGATCACCCCAAACTCTGAGCTTTTAAGCTGTTTTTCCCGCCAGTTCCCTGATTACAGGGAATGTGGGGAACAAAGGTAATGTGAATCATGCCTTCAGTATTACAAAGGACCTTGCAGTTAGGCAGTGCCCACCTACGCTTAGCCCTATAGAGACAATGGGGTGTCAACAGCCATCTAGTTAAGTTGAAGGGGCCATCTGCTCCCCTTAACGTTCCTTGCATGCTTAAGTGATGGCCCAGGAGGTGTGGCCATCAAATCAATTCAATGAGCAACGGACAAGGGATAGCTTAAGTAATACTTGATCCTTCCTCAGTGCAGAGTATTATACTAATTGATGGCCAATGATTCTTCAGTTCCTACATTTCTATGATTCTGTGTTTCCATGATTTAGTAAAGCTAATGTGATATCATTTTTCTTTTGTTGTATAAATGTAGCCCATTCCTGGGTCATCCCTGATTGCCAAGGGTGGTAGAGACAAAAGGAGTTCTCTCAACTAGTCTGCAGGATGCATGTTTTCTGGGACTGGAAGATGATGCCCAGATGTCTTTCCTGAACATTGTTTCTGTTCATATTCAGTGCACAAGTCTCAGTAGTCTGAGATATGTGTAAATTCTCAGGGCATACAGTTGGTTTCCCTGGCATCGTTGTCAGCCTCAGGCTCCACAACTTCTCTTTGTCTGTCCCAGCCAGTAGTGCTGGGATGCATCTCAAGCATCGGCTTAGTAGCCCTCATCCTTGTGCTGCTGTGTGTGTGAGATGTTAGGAGCTATGTTTCCCAAATACTCAAAATGTCAATGGTATTACAAATAGTTTTTAATTCTGAGCTCTGACAAACTACAGATTGCAAAATAATAATACGGTTCACTCCATTTTTAACTGGCAATGGCTGGAGCATCTCAAAGAACATGTTTAAGTTCTTATAGCGGTTTATTATAACTCTGAAAGTAATTAACTGACTTTCTTTAAATGCGGACTATGTCATAGACACGGTTCCCCTTAAGGCGCACAGCTGCAAGGCTGAACATGTGAAAAATCCTGCCATGAAGCATTTTTCCATCCTCGTGCATAGGATGGTCCAGGCTGGCAGCATGACCGAAGTTTCGGCTGGGCAGTGCTGGACCAGGTCTGCAACACAGCTGGGGAACAGCCGGGGGCAAAAGGCGGCAGGCTCCAGGTTCTGCCAAACCAGGCCAGCAGCAGGGGCTGAGAATCAGCAGGGGGTGGGCAGGCCCCGAGTTGGGCTGGAGTTTGGCTGGGCTGGGCTGGAGCTAGAAAGGACATGGGGAGAGGGTCTGATGGGGGTAGTTGGGGTTGGGGGGCAGTAGCTGGGAGGCAGGTGTGGGGGGGCCCACCTCAGCATGAGGGTGGCCTGAACCGGCATGAGGGGGGCTCACCGTGCCGTGGGGGACCACCAATTTAGGAGAGTTCTGGAGCCCTCCAATTATGTTTTAGCCCCTGGAAGCAGCTGTGGGGGCAGCAGGACCTAGATTCACTCCTTCAAACATTATGGGGCTGTCCAGAGGTACCAGCTTGCTGCTTTCCTCCTCTGATTTGATTAGGTAAAGCAGAATACAGCCATCAAAAAAATGTTGGGAGCAGAAACATGAAATACTTTTGCTGTCATTAACAATTAGCTAATTTACACTTTGTTGTACTTAGTCCATGGGGAGGGGCGCGTGGGGATTTTCTCCACTACATTATTTTTATTTGCTCATTTTCGCTCATCCCGTCATGACCTTGTATTGGACTGTGAGTCTGGTATAGGGTCTTGTCCAGCCATTGTGATAAATGATTGTTTATACTGAGCATTCTCACACCAGTAGCTCATTCTCACCTGTTACTAAGGAATCTGGAGAAATCTGAAAATGGCATTTCATTGCTTTAATTGTGATTATTAATGGAAATATCTTACAAAAATGCATTGCAGTGATTTTGTATTTTGATAGAGAAATTCTCTTAAGTTGGAATGTAGCCCAAAAATGATGGAGCGGGTGAAGATGCAAGGAACTGAAAATAAGCTTCTCAGAAATACTGCAGCCTTATCTTAATATGTTTAGAAGCCCATTGTTTTGATTTCAGCTGTGTTTAGTGCCCTTCTTGTAGAAGCATTTTCCTGAAAATATATGTCTGGAATCTTTTTGATTTTTAAAATTTTAATTGAATCTACCCTTCTGGGACCATTAAGATAGCTTAAATGCTGTCAGTGATAACTAGCTGGCCTCCCTGTGAACTGTAACTCTGCATGTAGAACACAGGAGATGAGGGTATTAGGCAGAAATGTGACAATTAGGATACAGAGTGTATATAACTTTGGTCTTGGGTTATTTGAACGCCATGAATTAGTTTCTTTTGATTGTATAGGAATTTAGGTAAATGCTAATTAACTTAGGTGTTTTTTATTAATAAAAAAACTTTAAATAACAACTTTTATTAATTTTTCATTGTTCTAGATTTTTCAACAATTTCTGTCACATGAGTCTGCACACAAATTTTATTCAGAAAAAGTTTTGCACACGGGTTGAAAATTTTGGACACAAGCTGCCAAACCTCAGAGCTCAATGAGTATCAAAAATCAAGCAGGGTTTGAAAACTCTAGGGACGCTATGGCTCTGTCTATTTTGCCAAATTAGTCTGGACTAATTTGGTCCATGGCCACACTAGCCTTTGGCTAGTCCAAATTAAGAAATTTCGTAGTTTGGACTAGCCAAAACTTAGTCTGGACTAGTAAGGCCCCTTGCTTAGTCCGGACTAGCCATCTTAGTTCGAACTTTAGTTTGAACTAAGCACATGCAAGACACAAAATAATGGCTAGTTTTAACTTTAAAAAGTTTGAACTAAGCCATTAGTTCGAACTAGGCATGTATTGTAGTTCAAACCAAAAAGTTAGTTTAAACTAGGACACACAGCTAGTTCAAACTAAAAAAGCTGCGGTTAGTCCAAACCAGCCTGATGTTAGTTCGGAATAACCTCAGCCTTTTTTAATTTCGACTAACAAGTCCTAAGTGAAAAAGGAGATGTAGATATAGCCTACAGGTTTTAAGCCACAGTTATACATGTGGCAAATGACTACAATGCAGCCCATATCACATAAATAATTCCACCTCACTTATCTAGAGATAGATCTCACAGAATTTTTTCAAAGTTTGAAATTTCAACATGAACTATGCTGTATCGTACCATGAAACTGTCAAGAAATTACAATCTGTATTGTTATAAGGGGAGTTGATAATGACTTCTCTGTGCTAATAATTTCCATTATTTTCTTCCACCTAAAATTCTGATAATACCCTCTGGTATTTGTAATACCACTTTGATCTTTGGCAAAGGGATATTTTTTATTATTTTTATATTTTTGCTCCTCTTATGAAATTCTGTTCAATTTTGCCAGTTTAGTCTTTTGAAAACCATAATTTCCCATGTGTGGTTTGTATTGCTCAGCTTGATTATGGCAGCAAGTCAAAAACATTTTAACATTTTAAAGATCTGAATGTGTATATTCCACACAGATTCAAACTCTGTAATCCTGCAACAGCAACCTACGCAGTGCAGGGACTAGAATTCAAGTTAAGCTCTCTCTTTGAACTCTGCTTTTTTTTGCATTTTGAGTTCTTCATTTGGTTTAACAGTAGGTTGGTCTCTTGGATATTATTTATCTCTACTCCATCACCACCATGAAATATTAACAACATAACATGAAAATGACAAATGTTAGTTGGTTAATTTGCACATTGAAGCTTTTAGTCAAGTAGTAGCAATGCATCTTATACAAATGAGAAGAATAGTGCTCATTTCCAAGTTACATTTATTTTTGCATTAATCTCAGTCTTTCAGGTTTTTTATTTTTTTAATGTAATGGCATGTGTCAAACATCTCTTATTTAAAATCACAGAATATCAGATAACTTAAACCTAAATTGCCACAGTCTTTGGTCCATCCTGTGGCTCTACATAGATGTGACTCAAGTGTCTGGGTGGGCAGTCGTGGCTACTCATCCCTTAAACCCTACTGGCTACGTCCACATGAGGCTTTTAAATTGAAACAATGATCGTCCTGTGTCTGGACTTGCTATTTCAATTTGAGGTTTTTGCTTATTTTGATTTAAGTTAATTCAAAATAACAGTTTTATTTTGAAATAACTTATTTTGAATTAACTTATTTCAAAAGAAGTGTCTACATGTGGACATAGCCCCTGTGAATAAATGGGTGGGGAAAGAACAGGTGGGTCAACGAGTGGCAGAAATGTGGGCTCTGTTATCCTATTCACAGGTAAGAGTGGGAACTGTGTGACATCCTGACTGGCATTTTCCTGGGTCAGATTCATTCTATATCCTGGCATATCCAACCCCCAGATTACCTGAGGGGCCAGCAGCAGAGGACAAGTAAAATGATGCACAAAAAGGGGTTCCAAAAAGCCAGTAGCTGAGCATTTCAGTTTTCCTAATAACTGTTGATTGTTTGTTAAAAGCTGTGCTCAAGCAGATGGTCAACACATCAAGACTTCATCAAGAACAGCAGAACTGGAACTGATATGCATATCTGATTCTGTGAAAGCAGGATTAAATTTTGACTATGGATTCTTTTCCAGTTAAAACAAGGGATTTGACTTCACCATCCTCTATGTGCTGCTACCTATTGTTTGAATCTTAACGACTGCTTTGATTAGCTCTTACAATGTGACTTGATCCCATGACTTATACTTCCCTGAATTTATTTTCCTCCCATTTTGTAAGTTCCCCCATATTCAAAGTGTCTGATGAAGTGGGATTTTCTCCCACAAAAGCTCATGTGATAAATAAATTTGTTAGTCATTAAGTGCCACATAAAGAGGTGAAATCACATACATACGCTCCAAGAAAAAAAGAGCAGGAGAGCAAATTATGAAATTTGGAGCTCACTCTTAGGTGCAGCTATCACTGCCAACTCAGGAGGGGCAATGTGGGGAGCCATGCTCCCGTGTGCAGGCCTGGCAGGGTGCAGCAGGCTGGTCCTCACTGATTCCCGCTCCAATGGACTGCTGCTCCTAGCTATCTGACAAACATCCACAGTGGAGCAGGAGATCATAGAGTCATAGAAACTGGAAGGGACCATGACAGGTCATCAGAGTCCCCTGAACTCATGGCAAGATCATGTACCCTTTCAAACTATCCCTGACAGATGTTTGTCTAACCTGCTTTTAAACTCTTCCAATGATGGAGATTCCATAACCTGCCTAGGCACCCTATTTCAGTGGTTAATCACCCTATCAGTTAGGAATTTTTTCTTTGTCCAGCCTAAACCTCCCTTGTTGTAATTTAAGTCCATTGCTTCTTGTCCTATCATTGGCAGTGAAGGAGAACAGTTTTTCTCCTCCTCGTGACAACCTCTTAGGCTATGTCCACATCTGAAATTTAGGTTGGACTTGCTATTCCAAGCTAAGGAAGTTCGAGGTTAGTCTGAACTAACCTTAAGCTAGTTTGAAGTAACTGTGGACTTTTCAGTTCAAGCTAACTACACATTCTAGTTTGAACTAATGCTTAGTCTGAACTAGAACAAGTGGTTAGCTTGAACTAATGTCTTAGTTTGAGCTTTTTAAGTTCAAACTATGCCTTAGTTCTGGTCTTGCCCATGCGTAGTTCAAACTGAATTTCAAACAATGCATGGAAGTCTGGACTACATTTTGGCTGGCTCAAACTAAGAAATGTCTTACTTAGGACTAGAAAAAGCCCAGTATAGCCATGGGCTAAACTAGTCTGGACTAAACTTCCTGAGTCCAAACTAATTTGCCAATGTAGACATAGCTTTAGAAAATAGAAAATTCTCATGTCCCTTCTCAGTCTCCTCTTTTCTAGACTAAACAAACCCAGCTCTTTCAGTCTTCCCTCATAAGTCAAGTCTTCCAGACCTTTAGTCTTTTGTATTGGTTTACTCTGGACTTTCTCTAATTTTTTCCATATCTTTGCTAAAATGAGGTGCCCAGAACTGGACAGAGTACTGACACTGAGGCCTAATCAGGGAAGAGTAGAGCAGAATAATTACTTCTTGTGTCTTGCTTAACAATAATTCCATTAATACATCTCAGAATGGTGTTTGCTTTTTTTTTCTTTTTAACAACAACGTTATGCTGTTGACTCATATTTAGCTTGTTGTCCACTCTGACACCCAGATTGCTTTCCACAGTACTCCTTCCTAGGAAAGGAGGTGGGAAGGAGAAGGCTGCGGGGTGCAACTACCCCTGAATTGGTCACCTAGAGCTGCATATAGAGACTCCAGCCTCAGCTAGGTTCTTTAAGTTCCCTGACCTAGCTGACTGGGATGGGGGTTTTCCTTCAAAATTGCAGTGTGTGGGGCTGAGGGGTTTGGGCTAAGGTCTGGATGAAACCTGCTCTGGTGGGGGCTGCAATCAACTCCTCCCCCCCCAGCTACTAAGCTACTAACTTATGGCATGCAATGTGAACGGCCACTGCTGCTCGGCAGGGAGAGAAATAACAGCAGAGCAGCCTCCCTTTCTCTAAATCGCACAGTCCTCGGTTACCTCCTCCTGAGCTCCCCTCACCCATATATTGTTCTGAGCCAGAGTAGTAAGCACTTCTCAGCATGTGCTACAGGTCAGAGCCTGTCTGACTCCTCCCACCCACCATGAGTTCATAGAACTCAGAGTCCTGCCTTGCTACACAAAGCCAGAGAGCCATCAGGTTACCTTTCTAGGTAATTAGTAGTCATTTTGGCAAGCTCAGGTTGATGATGAGTCCAGACTTTTAAATCATACCTGATGGGAATGCTGGGAGGAACAAGGCTGTGTGGCCAGAACAGCTGGTTTGTTTGTGGGGGCCAGGGCAGTATTAGTCAATCTGGCACCCCAAGCAAAAGTCAAGGATGGGGCACCCCCTATGCCATGTGGGAACCTATTCTTGACTTTGGCTCTCTTGCTTTGCAGGGTCCCTGCGTCCTCTCCTTGGGCCCTGCTGCAAGTCTCCCAGCTGTCCCTCTGCCCCTCTGCCTGGCTCCCACCTCTCCCTGGGTTTTGCTGCTGGCAGTCTCCTGTGCCTCTCCAAAGGTCTCTCTGACAGCATACTGCCCCTACTTCTCCTCCATCCATCCAGCTGGTGAAGGGCCTGCCCTAGTGCAAGGGCCTCCCCCAGCATGGGGCTTGGGGCACTTGCCCATCCTGTTCCATACTTAAAATGGCCCTGTGTATGGGAGGATATTGTCCAGCCTGGCCCTTTTTGGGGGCACAGGGGGCCTTCAGAGCCTCCCCTGCACATCATAAAGACTGGCCAGTGGTGTCTCTGGCTTAGGGGTGAGGCTGCCCCATCAGAGCCACTGTCAGGCTGCAGGGGGAGAGGAAGGCATGTACACTAAGTAAGAGCAAGGGGGGGCAGCCTAGCTTGCGTTTGCACCCCTAAGCCTCCAGATACAGAGCCTCCAGGACAGTTGGGGGTGCTGTGCCCAGGCACCTCCTGTTCTGTGGGGGGGCTGAGGTGGAGGAGGTAATGTAGGCTTGGCCCCCAGGCTCCAAAGATCCTCAGTATGCCACTGACAGCTATAGTTATATAAAGTTAGACCCTAGCCCTACATTAACAAACACACCCCATGATGAAGGGTGAGATTGTGGCATGGACAACTTGTCTACGAAGGGCAGCCACCATCAAGACTCTCCTTTAAACCTCTATATGGTCAATCCAGACCTTGAATCCAGGTGTGTAGGTGTACATCACATTATTTGTCTGCTTGCTCCATCTCTAAAGCAACTGATCAGAGAGTAATCTTGCTTTCACACAGATTCATTTCCAAGAAAAGGTGTGTGTAAATCACAATGCCTATAACACAACTGGTAGTTTGGTGTGTCTTCTACTCCATCCATTATCATAGAATCATAGCAAATTGGGATTGGAAGGGATCTCAGGATGTCATCTAGTCCAACCCCCTACGCAAAGCATGATCAATTATTCAGGCTTCATCTAAAATCATTATCTAGACTATACTAGCCAGTAATGATAGTGTATAAACAATCATATAGCTGTTGTTGAAGAGTGCCATCTGACGTGCAATATAAATCTGCTTTCCAGGATTGCATTTCTATTAGACACACATTAGAAAATGAAACTAATGGGGGTTTCTGTTTTGTTTTGTTTCTATTTAAAACATACCATTATCATAAATTATATGTTACACTTTTCAGACTGAGTTATACTGAAGCGAGTTTCTTACTGAAAGAATTTCAGTTTCCCCCTGAACCAAGTTAATATATACTAGTACCTTTTGCTATAAGATACAGATTATTTAGTAGATCTGTGAGAGTTTGGAACTACCTGTGCATCTCTGATTCCACCCCCATTAGAACAATTCACACTTATGCTCCCATGTGTGTTTTCAGAAAAGTACATTAATGGGGTTTTGTGGCTACAAAAAGGTAACAGTAATTATTCTTTTTCTCATACTGAAAGACTCCATAGAAGTATAATGAAAACAATTCTGTCTTCTTCACTTGGCCAAGAGACCAAGGGTGCCAGTCTGTAGTAATCCACAGTCTGCACATTATGGCCATTCAGCTGCATCATACTGTCTTTCAAAATAAAAGAAAGCACACAATTGCTAAATGTTGATATTTAAGAATTGAAATAATGTGAAAGATGTGTTTGAGAATGTTACTGAAAATTTTCTGGGGGATGGAAATAACCTTTGGATCAATATTAAAGGATTTTGAAGTGTTAATAAGGAATGTCTTGGACAAGTTGGGTCACATTTATTATGAATTAGGATTTAGTTGTCTAAAAGAGACAGGATCCACAGAAAACTGGTGTAGACATACTCATTCTTCCTCCTATACTCAGAGGGAGGAGGTAGCAGAATGTATCATTCTTCCATGCAGCACTGGATAACTCTCATTGCAATATAAATTATTGCAGCACTGAAAAGGTGGATAGAAAGGTTAGGAAAATAAGCCTTCAGTTGTCTTTATTAAGCATATGAATAACCAAATAAGGAAGACATTCATATATATAATTGTGTACATTTATATTGTTTCTCTGCCACAGAGACTCTGGGTGTGTTCACACAGCATTCTTATTTCGAAACAACGAGGTTGTTTCAAAATAAGAATTGCTGTGGCCACACGACGCAAGGCCATTTCGAAACAAGCAAACCCCTTGTTTCAAAATGGCAGCCGTTCTTTTGAAATGGCTTAAACCCGGTTTTGCTTCGAAACAGCTTTGTTTTGAAACGGCTCATTTAGAAACAATGCCAGCGGGACATGCTGTTTCAAAACAATGGCTGTTTCTAAACAGCATTTGACCCTTCCTCCCAGGATGTTAAGCACCCTGGGAGGAAATGCTGCCCCCTCAGCACCCTGGCCAGGGAACCATCAGCACCCTGGCCAGGGTGCTGAGGGGTGTCCCCTGGCCAGCAGAGGGGGGCTGCGGGCACCCGCGGGGTGAGGCGCAGCTGCACTTTACCCTGCGGGTGTCTGCAGTCCCATCCCCAAGTGAAATAGCATGTCCACACTGTGGACATGCTATTTCGATTCCTTATTTCAATTCCTTATTTTGATTCCTTATATCAAACGTCTTGTTTCGAAACAAGCCCTCTGTGTGTGAACATGGCCTCTGTTTTTCGGCATGTGTGGATAATGACTTTTAACACCACTATAATACAACTTTATTACAACAATATGTTGAGACGAGATACGTTTCAAAGAAGAAGAAAAGAGACTTCAAAAAACTTGGAGTGAAATCCTGGTCTCCTTTGGATGCCAGGACTCCCACTGACTTGAACAGGACTGAAATTTTACCGATCGTATAGAAGCAGAAGCAAAGATGGAAAACTTACAGGGAGAAGCAACTCAAATTAATCTAATGAAATCCGGGATAATAGTCAAGATAAATTCCAAAGGAAGAAACAGGAATGTTGAGTTTACTATATTGAATTAAATGATTGTTCCATGAAAAATGATGAAAATTTTGGTGGTCTGTTTTTTGTTCATTCACTTTTGTATGTGTGTAACTGACATTCCAGACAAGAATACAGGGACTGATGTAAAACAGTTCTTGGGAAAGGCACAAAGCAGGCTAAAGTGATGTTGAACAAATATGAATTGATTATGTAAAGGCGGTTAGTAGTAAATATAGTTCTAGCAAATCCTGCACATTTATATGAATATGGAGGGTCACAAGATGTCAGAGAAGAAAATGCTTGAGATACCATAACACTCCAGGAGAAAAAGGAAAATGAAAAAAAACACATAGCCATTTTCCACAGCTGGTGACACTTAGGAAGACTAAAATAATAAATTAATTAAAAATACTTGAATTATATAACAAGCTAGTAGCTGGACAAGGAGTGGACTGGTCTGTTGAAGAACAAGAGTGAGAAGTTCAAGACAGATGAGGCTGATGTTGCCATGAGGCTGAATGAATTCTGTGCTTCAGTATGTATAACAGAAATTGAAGGTCATATTCCACAGCTTCAGATAAATTTTCCATGAGAAGAAAGTGAAATGTTAAAAGGCTTTCTGCTTAGCATGATATAGGTAGTTAGGAAATTAGAACTATTAAAAACTGGTACAGAGCCTGCCCTGAATGAATTACATCCTGGGCACTGAGATAGGAAAACCCGTGGATGACATATTTAAGCTGACTGAGGATGGCAAAGGAAAAGTCCAGTAAGTTTATCATGAACAGCTAATATAGAACAACTAATATAATTCATGATTTAAGCAAAAAGATCCAAACATAACCCTGAACATTGCAGACTAAAACTTAACTTTAATTGTATCTAGTGCTCAGGAAACATTGAAATGAGATTCTTAGTACAGGTAGTCCTCACTTAGTGACCGGGTTCCGTTCCTGAAACCCGGTTGATAAACGAATTGGTCACTAAACGAGGAGCAGCCCTTACCGGTATTTCAGGCATAATGTACTTTACTGGTAGTGGGTTTTTCAACCATCGGTAGATAGTTTTAATGTCACCTTTGCATCATTTATAACATTTTTAATATATATTTTAAATGTTTTAAGCTCTAATGTACTGAACTTAGTTTGCATAGTGTACTGTAAATATAGGTAATCTGAGAGAGTTGATGCGAATTCTCGTACATCGCCATAATACCAACTCATCAGAGAGCCGGTCATAACTCTGAGGGGTCACTAAACGAGTAGGTCACTAAGTGAGGACTAGCTGTAATATATTAAAAAAAAAAAACTTGATGGTAGGAATCAGTAAATTTGACTACAGATACAAATGAGATAGCACAAATAGTGGCTCCATTAGGCTAGGAAACTAAATTTATTTAAAATGTACTTTGCAGAGTGTTTTACCATCCAAAAGTGGTTCTCTCTCTCTCTCTCTCTCTCTTTCTCTCTCTCTCTCTCTCTCTCTCTCTTTCTCATTCCCCCCCCCATTTGTGTCTGTGTGTAAATATTTTTAATTTACTTGTACTTCTTTCCTTAAAGTCCATATTTACACTCTTGGTAAGCCTGTTTACAGTTTGCATTATGTTTTTGTAACAGCTTCTCTTTCCCTGTGGAGGATATTAAAGTTCTATTTATATTTTAATCTCTGTGTTGAGCAAGAGTTATTAAGAGCTTGGACTGAGAATCTGCAAAAAAACACCTTTAGAACCACATTCTACCAAACTAATAATAAAATAACAAATATTATTTTACTCCTCTGTCCAGGAAAAACCTATATAACCAAGAAAGTGTACAAAAAGAACTTTATTTGGCTTCTGAAGCAAACACTCCAATTTAGTACCCTATGCAATTATCCCAGTACTGCAAAGCATCTTACAGAGATAGAACTTAGCAGTTCGACAACTGTGCTCATTTTCACTAGTAGAAGAACACAGGAAAGTTAAAACATTTCAAAATGCAGATGAAACATTGAATAAAAATTTTGGAAGACTCATGGTCAGGGTTTTAGTTTTGATGCATACAGAGACAAGAGCATTTGGGGGAAAAATGTGGCTCTGGGACTGAGTTAAGATTTTGAACATTCTACAGCTATGGATGAGAGTTTGATTTAGAGTTATCTATACTAGTGTTTTAAAGAAAACACAGGCATATTAATTTTGGCTTATTTCAGTGATCTGGAAGGTGAGTTGGTCAAGGTTGCCAAATGGAAAAGTATCTTTCTGGGCACTCAGGCAGGGACACTAAGCATGTATGGGCATCTAGATTCTCAATACAGTCACTTAATTGTCATGGAGTCCCTAGTGTAGCAGTCCTAAAGAGGTTGCAAAATAGTTCAAATACTCTGTGCTCAGTCTCAATAAGCAGATAGGAGAGGTGCATTCATGGAGAGGTGCATTTAAGGAAAAACATTTTGGTAGAGAATTGGGACTACAGCAGCAAATATCCAACCACATGTTGCATGATATACTGAGTGAAAGAAGGATGAAAAGGACAAGACTGGATTAAATCATTGACACTTCCTGAACGGATGTCTAGTAATTAAAAAAAAGAAAAAAAAATCAATGTGCTATTAGTACTTGTAGATGAAAGCTTAAGAATGATCTGCAGTTTGGGACTATACAAGCCAACTCCTAAATCATATCTACTCACAGCAGGAGGAAGTGAAACTCACAACTTGACTTTCTCTGTGTCAGTTCAGGGCCTTCAAAGATTAACCAGCTTTTTCACCAATTCTTAGTAAGCACTTATTTCACATACATTTGGAGGAAGTTGTTCATAGCTTCAAACATGGAGAACACTAGTTTAAAACAGAAGCAAAATGTCTCACTCATCTTAGAATTTAGAAGTCATCTGGAAACATATGCCTTTGACATTGCATGGAAAGGTGTAAAAATTAGAGATTGGTGGATATTTAAAATTTCCACCAGTGTGAGGCACCTAAGGTCTCATTCTAATTGAATTAATATAATGCCAACTGAAAATGCACTTTAGTGTTGCTTGGTAACTTTTCCACTTTATGTTCAGTTCGTTATAGATGTTCACTTGCTTATAAGGCTCCATAGTCACCACTATTACAAAAATAAAAGCATCCAAAGCAAATTCACAAGTCTATCTTAGAACTTACACATTATAGCAACTAACTATATATACTCTACATGAAACTATTTCTTTGTTACTTGTGTTTGTTGGGAATGCTCTTGGTAAAACAGTGAAGAGTTATCCATTTACAACTTTTTAGCAACACAAACAAAAAGGAGTCCTGTGGCATTTAAAGACTAACAAATTTATGTATTTAAAGTGTCTGATGAAGTGGGATTTTCTCCCATGATAGCTCGTACAATAAATAAATTTGTTAGTTGAACTAGACTAGCACAGCTGTCCCTTTGGAACTGAGAGTAAATGATTTGCTCAAGGTCACACAGGAAGCCTTTGGCAGGGCCAGGAATTGATGTTCGAGTTCCCCATTAGTGCTTTAACTACAAGACCATTCTGACTCCTGCTACCTTTTATAGCAGTTGGACCGAGACCCACGAGTTAAGGGTATGCAGATGTAGAAAGTAAACAGTTATCCAGGCAAAAATTTGAAGCACAAAATTATTAAATACCCTAGCCAATTTTTCTGTTGTGTTTATTTTTTAACATTTACCTAGTTTTCTTATATACAAATACATTTATACTTTAAAGTTATTTTTCTGATTTCATTTTTAACCCTTCCTCTTAACTCTCATTTATCTAGTTATTAGGCTTGATTCACCTCTGTGTGACTGAAGTTTACATGTGTGAAATATTTCTGACTGGAATAACACAGTGCCAGTGCCAGTCCTACATATTTTGGGTGCCTCCAGAGCAAGCAGTACGGCAGGCTCCCTCAATTGACCAGTGAAACAGAGCCACACGATAACAGCACCTGATACAAAGCCCCAGTCTCTCCACCCTAGTTATGGCCCTGCACAGTGATCTGTCAGACATGTCATTTTTAAATCTCGACTAACAGCTGAATTGTTATTAATTGAAATTGAAATTTTCAAAGCCTCCTAAAAGATTTGGATGTTCATCTCCTGTTAATTTTGGCATTAGAAATGGCAATACCTTTGACAGAACTGATAATAAATTCATATTTTGTGCAAATAAGTGAATAGATAAATAGATGGACATAGGATGATAGTTCATCTGTGCTTTTAGTAGACCTCAGTAGACTGTGCTATTTATAGTATTGTGAAGAATGGGGTGTGCTCTGTCACTGTGGCTATGTCCACATGCAGGGCGTTGTTTTGAAATGGGTTATTTTGAAACGACTTGTTTCGAAATAAAGCCCTTATTTTGAAACCAGTTAATTCAAAATAACCAAAAATCAATTTGAAATAAGGGAAAAGCCCCAATCGAAATAGCATGTCCAAACACAGGACTTCCTATTTCACTTTAGGGGAATGGCACCATGGGAGGTGTGGCAACATGCCCCCCCAGCAGGGTCATGTTGGCAACCAATCCCCCACCACTGGCTCTCCAGAGCCAGTGGCAGGGGAAAAAAATGTGTGTGGGGGGGCCAGATGGGGAAGCCCGTCTTCCCCTGACTTCTCCAGCTGCCCCTCTGTCCCACCACCCTAAGCAGGGACATGGGTCTCCTAGCCCCCTGCTACCCCTTTTCCCCACCCCAGCAGTGAAATTGACCAGGCTGGGAGCTGTTTGCAGTCTGCAGGGCAAGTAGCTCCCAGCCCCATCGAGCTGCTAGCCCCCTGCTCCTACCTTGAGGCTGGGGTGGGGAAAGAGGGTAGCAGGGGGCTAGGTGACCCATGCCCCCATGGTGGGGAGCCTGCTTTGCCCCTGCCACGGCTGGGTGTCTGCCCCCCAGCCAGAGCAGGGGCAGGGGCATGGGCAGGGGATGCCACAGCCCTACCTGCCCCGTGCCCACCTGCCTCTGGGGCTGGGGCAGGGGAAGGGGCTCTGGCAGCTGGCTCTGCCCCCCCACCCGGGCTACCCACTTGCTGCCCAGTTGGGGGGGGCAGTGGCACCTACAGACCCTACCCACCCAGATGGGGGAGGAGTGTTGGTGCCGGCTGCTGCAGCTGGGCGCCCTGCACACTCTGAGCCCCTGGCCGCCTGGAAGTGGCCAGGGAACTTGCAGCCTGGGGCTCCCCTGGCCGCTTGTGAGTGGTAGGGGAACCGGCACCCCCCCCCAGTGCTCACAAGTGGCCAATGGATCCCCAGCCCGCACCTTTCCTGGCTGCTTCCAGGCGACCAGGGTCTGGGTGTGTGGGGCACCCAGCTGCAGCAGCCAGCCAAGCTGGCTGGGGCGCCTGCTGCCCCCTTGCTGTAGGCAAGGGGGACCAGTGGGTTTTCCCTGCTGCTTCCCCTTGACAAGGGTAAAGGGGGGGGGCGAGGGGGCTGACGCACCCAACCCCCCCTTGCTCCAAGCAAGGGGAAGTGGTAGGGGAAGCCATTTGGGGTGCCCGTCGTGACCCTGCACTCCACTCAGCACCCTGGCAAGCACCCTGGGAGGAAGGTCAAATGTTATTTTGAAACAATGGTCATTTCGAAATAACGTGTCCAAACGGTGTTATTTTGCAATGACCGGTTTAAAAATAACCGTCGTTTCGAAATGAAAGTGGTTTAAGCCATTTCAAAACGATGGCTCTTGTTTCAAAACAACGGGCTCTGTCGTTTCAAAACAGGAACACTTCGTGTGGACATAGTCTTTTTTATTTCAAAACAACCAGTATTGCTTCGAAATAAAAGAGACGTGTGGACATACCCTGTCAGTCCTTCGCTTGGGGTCTTGGCAGCCAGCTGGACCCTGGCTTTTCCACCTCCAAACTCCCAAAGTTAAAATTCCCCCACTCCTTCCTGCCCTGGGGTTGGGCTATCCAGTCCGCAGACCCTCTAGGTTAGCTTGCCCTAGCTACCTGTATCTCTCAGGTGCTGGTAGCAACAGCTACGGGTTAGCTTCATCTGGCTCAGCTCTCCTCCTCTCTGCTTTGCTCTATTCTACTACAACCACACACTCCACTCCTAGATACTCCTTCTAAAGCACTCCCAAAAAACTCCATGCTTGACTACAGCAATTTTTTTTGTCTACTGTTGGTAATTACCTTAATTAGGCTCAGGTGCCTTAATTAACCTAGAGCAGCCCTCCTCTGGTTACCCAGGAAACAGAGGTTTGCTGAGCCTGAGACTAATACACCTGACCTCTCGTACCCAGGCAGCTTTGGGCAAGGAGTGTGTCGAGGCTGCCTGCTGTCAGGACAGCTGTATGCTCTGGCCATAGACACCTTCCTCTCTTTTCTCTGCAAGAGGTTGACAGGGTTGGTGCATCATGAGCCAGAGCTGAGGTTGGTCTTGTCAGCATATACTGCTGACATACTCCTTGTGGTCCAGGACCCAGGTGAGCTGGAGCAGTTGGAGGCTTGCCAGGCCATCTACTTTGAAGCCTCTTGCACCTGGGTCAACTGGGTGAAGAGCTCTGGCTTGATTGTAGGGTCTGGTTGGCTGGCAAGCTTCCTCCCACATATGCTCTAAGCCATCCGGTGGAGCATGGGTCTGCTTCTCTGTCTCAGCATGTACCTTTCTGCCACTTATACCCCACCAGATGAGAACTGGCAAGATTTAGAGGGCAGGGTTGTTGAGCACCTGAGGAGATGGACAGGACTGCTGCAGTGCCTTTTCCTTCAGGGGAGGGCATCGGTCATCAACAGCTCATGCTGTCCATGCTCTGGCACTGAATCAACACCCCATTCCCCACCCCCTCAGTTTCCTGATCCACCTCCTGCAGGCAATTCTGGAGTTCTTCTGACCAGGACTGCACTTGGTCTCTTAATGGATTCTGAGTCTTCCTCTGGAAGAAGGAGGACAAGGCCTGTGCTGTATCACAGTATGTATAAGTGTCATTGGATTATTTTTGGCAGTTTTCATATTGCATTGTTTGCCTCTATACAATCTCTTTAAAGGAGTTGAAGTCTTTCAAGCCCTGCATGAGAAAATCAAAACTCAAAATACAATTGAGTTTAATTTAAGCTCTGCACAGTATGCTTTCTGAGATTTTATGGGTGATTATGTTAAATTCAGTCTAGATGAAGAATTTTCATATAGTTCATGATGTGTCCAATTTTCATGTACTTCATTATGAAATGAAATTGAACAGACACAACTCTATGAACAATTAAAATTATGAAGTCTGTCATAAGGCAGCAATAAGATTCGTATGTGATTTAAAGAAACAATTTTGGGCCACCAAATAGATTTTTGTAATATTCGGTTAGTGTGGTTGCCATAGCTGAACCTCAAACTAGCTAAGTTTGTATGATTCCCTTATGGAAGGTGATTTGCTTATGAGAAGCATACATCCAAATATTATTTCCAGTGTTTTCTGGCATTATGAGAGGAGATAACTCTATAAACAAGCTTTCTAGGAACAGTACCTTTCCATTGCCTGAGAATGGATAGGACCTTTTTTTTAAATAGTAACATGAAAATCTAATTTTCAGGAAGTAATAATAATTTTAGAAATCTACAATACTTGCCTGTTTGCAGATTTGGAATCCTTATTTGCCCTTTACTTAGTACCTTAGTAGAAAGCCTTTGAAGCTTTAAAGAAATAAAAGCACGGCATGAAATAATAATAATTAAGAAATCCCATTTCAAATGATTATATGTGCATGACTGTGTGACTGGGGAAATCACTGTGGACATAGATTTCGCACTTCTATGCCAATTAAGCCACTGCTTTTCTCTATGTGTTTTTCTAGTTCCCCCATCCTTCTGATTGGGACTAGCTGTTTTTTTTTTTTTTTCCAGACTACATACTTTGTTTTACTTCTGCCTTCAAAAGCTCCATCACCTCAGGGCTCATGCCAATAGGAATCTTTTCACTGATTTTACAGAATTTGGGGCTGGATCTGAAATCACATCTTCATCTCTCTCTGATTCTCCAAATATTAGGGTGTTGAAAATAGCAAGAAAATGAAAACAGCCTGGAAATCTCCTGGGAACCAGCCCTTTTGCAAGATTTTCAATATGTACCAGGTTGTAAATTATCGAATGGATTATTTTCATGCAGAAACTTGACTGTTTAACAAAAGTTGTGATTTTTGAACTGAATTAGTTAAACCAGCTTATCTCAGTTCAGCTAAGATTGATTTGCAACAGGTGTAAATTCAAAGAAAACAAGATACTCTTAAAGCAAAACAAATATAAAAATATTCACATAGCAGCTGACACCAGTTTTTCTAACTAGTGGTTCCCAACCTTTTTGGCTTGATGGCCACAGATATCAGTTTTACAACCCTGAAAGGCCACCAGTTTCATCTAGGGCCTATGAACCTAGGCCAAGCTCTTAGCCATGTCCCCTGCTACAGCCAGGGAGAGGAGAGCACTGATCTCCCATCCCCTTGGCTGAAGCAAGGAGCCTGAAAGTCTTCTAGTGCTATGGACGTGCATTTCTCTTGGGTTCTTAGACAGGGGGTCCCATTTTGCAGCCAGCAAGAGGGGAGTTTTGGGGCATTTTGGAAGTTCCTGTGAGCCAATTTTGGTTCCTGGGCCGACTGGGCTAAACTAATACAAATATATGCTGACAACCCCAAATATTCCTATTCTGTGCATGTAATGTTTGTTATCTATCCTGGCTGAAATCTGGGAGAACAGGAAAGTAAGAAAAACTGAAAGATAATTATTCATGTTTCTTCAGAGTGAAAAGAAATCTGAATTTTGTTTTGGTTTCAGAGGAAAAGCAAATGTCTGAGTCACTTCTTTCTTAATCCAGAAAAATTTGTTCATCCATACTAAAATACTGGGTTTAAAACAAAGGAGGGAGGGAGGATGGGTACTTGATTCAGGAGCTGGCAACACAGAAGTCTTTTAAAACAAAATACATACGTCAGAAAAATAAAAATGGAGAATTTTAAATTAATACCCTTATGGTATGTTCTATTTTCACTTTATTCACCCCCTCTTCTCTGATTTCCTTTATTGTTCTGCTCTTTTCCTACAGATTCTTAGTTGTAGTGCATTTTTCACCTTAACACATTTCTTTTTTTTTCAAAATTGTTTCACAATTATAACAGTTTTCATGGCAACTTTGTATTGTTTCAGTCTAGGAAGCTATTCACTCTTTGTAATCTTTTCTTTGTTTATGTTTGTATTACTTTCAATTATAATACATTTAATTTTTAATATATTTCCCTTTGAAGGGAAAAATGCAGAATATCAGAACAATATATTCATCCATTTTATGATGCTATAAAATTAATCATTTTGACCAAATTTTCCTCTTATTTATAGCTATGTGATGCCAGTCGATTCAACTGAATAGGTGTACCTCAGAGCAGAACTTGACCCTTAGGATTAGATGTATGCATCTCTTTCATAGGTTCACAAGATTATCTGGAAGAAGCCTTCAAACATTCCCTACTAAAAGCTAACCAATGGAGTAGGAGTGAGGTCACTTATGAAAAGCCATGCATATCCTGCACTCTCATAAGAGCAAATGTGATGCATCAGCTGTAGAAAATGAAGAGTCATTTCCTTAGGTGAGCAAGCTCCAGAATAAAGTGAGAAAGAGCCCATAATGACATGTCATAGAAATAGTGGTATTTTAAATTGCCCCTATCTTTTTATTGCTAAGAATAGAGGCTCTTAAGAGTATTCTCGTATTAAGTTAAGCACATGTTCTTCCTTTACAATAAAGCAAATCACTGGTACCTGCTTTCATCGTAAAGGTCATATACTGTTTTACAACTATGCTCTCATTTTCCATTGGTGGTACCAGGGGGCATGTGCTGACCAAGGGCAGAAGTACAATACATGACAAATGAATTAATAACTTCATGATAATTAGGAAACTGAAGGTTTTGTCCTTTGGCAATAGCATATATCTTATTTTCTTCTCCATCTCCTTGTTGTTCCAGATATTTTTTGCTATTTAATATGAGAACTTCAGCGGTATAGCTCCCTTTCCCTATTTCTGATGAATGAATGGATATGTCGAGGGGGAGATGACTACTTTCAAGAAGTGGTGATTGTTTTGAAGCTCTGAGAAATATTGTTTACTATAGCATCAGTTTAACACACTAAAGACATACCCATCAGGAGTAAAACAAAATTGTACCACATGCTAGCACAATGTACATTCAAGGCTCTAAAAACTCAGAAGTGGGTCCATAAACCTGTTTGCAGATTGATGTTTTCGGTTTACAAGGGAATACATTTCATGTCCCTCAGTGTTTTGTTCTTGTATGTTCACATGAGTTTAATGTCAAATGCAACTCAGGTGAAATTATCAAGTTTTACTTAGTTTTAGTTTTGCAGTAAATGGTAGTTTTCAATTTTTTATTAAAAAAGATCAACAAACCATATTCTCTTAAGAATAAAGCATGGATGATCTTTGGCAATATGAATCATCCGGGGGGATGAGGCTAACCACTAGTTAAGTGTTAAGATGTGTGAAAAAAAAACTGTGAATATTTAAATATATTTAAATATCTAGTGAATAAGGGGATGGTGGAAACATGGTCTGAATTCTCTGGTTTATCATTCCAAATGAGCTGAAATTCAAACTGTGCTGTTCCTATTTAACATAAATAAAAGCAAGACATGGCAAGTATTAAAAGCTTGAAGAAGTAAAGATAAATCTCATCACAGAGTTTAGGCCTGTAATAAAACATGTATTTTGTTCTCTTTCCCAGGTGATTCATAGAAGAAATGGCTGAACAGTCTCTAGTGGGAGACTCACTGTTTCCACTTCATTAATTGCATACACATTTCTTTGTTACAGCTTCTCTCTTTCCCCGCTGTTATTAGAAATAAATGGATATGCAGTCTGTAGACAAAAATGGATATGAAGTCTGAAGACAAAATATGTGTTTGGAATTTGAAAAGATTGGTGATGACAGGGATCTCAAATGAGAAGTAGAGCCCTGAAGGTCCATGGGTATCAGCTTCAGATCTGTGGGTAACCGCATCCATGGGTCTGGCTGCAGATATCCTCAACCCTATTGCTGTGGATTGGCTGCGGCTGCGGATCCTATTTTTTATGAATGATCCCTGCAGCTGTTCTTATGATCTGCATCATCAGCACACGGGGGAAAAAAGAAAGTGCTCCCGCTAATCACAGTTGAGCTCTGATTGGTGGTCTGCCAATCACAGTCTCAGTCACAACAGGCTGGGGCTTGGAAAGATGCCACTCACTGTCAATCAGTTAGCATGCTGGCCTTTGATTGGCCCATTCTGCATACCTTCCCCACCCTCTCCTTTGTTTTCTCGTTTGTGATTCATAAGCCATGCTATCAGTAAGAAATTTCACTGGTAGCCAAGGAAATCTCATTGACAGCACAGAATCCAAATCACAAAAAAAAGAACAGGGAAAATTGGTGGGACCCATGTGGCAAATGAACCAATCAAATGCTAAAATGCTGACTGTGAGCTTAAGCTCAGTTGCGGATGCAGTTTCAGATCCTCATAAAACATGGCATGTGGATCAGGGATGGATAAAGATGGACATTGGGCAGGTGTGGTCCAGTTCCAGATTCACATTTTTGTATCCACACAGGTCTCTAAAGAGAAGCAATAATTTGAAGCCTGTATGATTGGAGAAACTCAATACAATTGTGGGAAGAATAAAGCAGTAGTAGATGGGAAATGTTCAGGAACCATAGAAAATGAATCTGCCTGCTACTGTAGCTTCAGCAGGGAAACAAGTTCATCACACAGTTAGTGAGCTACAGGAATGTAGTTATTCTTTCCCAAGTTGATTACTCCTTGCCTTTTGAAAGTGGCCAAGAATAATAAATAAAGAGTCCTGTGGCACTTTTAAAAACTAAGGGTATGGCTACACTTAGAAGTTTAATTTGATTTGATGACAATCAATTCAAATTCAATTAAGTGCATGGCCACTCGCTTTCATCAGTTCGAACCGAGGAACTCCTTAGTTCAAATTGATGAAAGATGACTTTGAAGTGGTCAAATCTCATTTGACTTTGAAGTCATGGTCAATTCAAACACAGTAGTTCAAACTGACACAGTGCGGCCATATCAATCTGATGTCACTGTGAGTTCAAACTGATATGGGTTGACCTTCCTCCCAGGGTGCATGGCACCCTGGAAGGAAGACCAGCCCTCCAGCACCTGGGCCAGCAGCCCCAAAGATGCCTCCACCACCAGGCAGCCAGATTGGGCTACGGGGCAATGGTGTTCTGTCCCCTGGCTGGGGAAGGAAACCTTGGGTGCCGCTTCAGCCCCGCTTGACCATGAGGGGAAGGGATCTCCGTGTGGGGCTGAAGCCATGCTCCCAACACTTGGGGATGGGATCCCCAGGTGTGGCAATAGGATATCTATCCCTAGAGGGCAGAGACAGGATTCAGGGAGACCTAGACAAACTGGAGCAGTGGGCCAAGAGGAATCTCATGAGGTTCAACAAGGATAAGTGTAAAATCCTGCACTTGGGACGAAAAAACCCCATGTACTGCTACAGGCTGGGGAGTGATCAGCTAAATAGCAGCACTGGAGAAAAGGACCTGGGAGTCATGGTGGATGGGAAGCTGGATATGAGTCAGCAGTGTGCTCTTGCTGCCAAAAAGGCCAATGGCATACTGGGCTGCATCAGAAGAAGTGTTACCAGCAGATCGAGGGATGTGATCATTCCCCTCTATTCTGCACTAGTGAGGCCACATCTGGAATACTGTGTCCAGTTTTGGGCTCCCCACTACAAAAAGGACATGGACAAATTAGAGAGAGTCCAGAGGAGGGCAACCAAAATGATCAAAGGGCTGGAGCACAAGCCCTATGAAGAAAGACTGAAGGAACTAGGCTTATTTAGCCTGCAGAAGAGAAGACTGAGGGGGGATTTGATAGCAACCTTCAACTACTTGAAGGGTTGCTCCAAGGAGGAGGGAGCTCGACTGTTCTCGGTAGTAACAGAGGGCAGAACGAGAAGCAATGGCTTCAAGTTACAGCTGGGGCGGTCCAGGCTGGATATTAGGAAAAACTTCCTTACTAGGCGAGTGGTGAAGCATTGGAATAAGTTGCCTAGGGAGGTGGTGGAATCTCCATCTCTGGAGGTGTTCAAGTCCCAGCTGGACAAAACCCTGACTGGGATGATCTAATGGGAGTGGTCCTGCTTTTTTTGGCAGGGGGTTGGACTAGATGACCTCGTGGGGTCCCTTCCAACCCTATGATTCTATGATTCTATATCCAGTCACGGGGAGAAGGGATCCCCATGCGGTGCTGCACCTCTGGTCCCTCAGTGGCGAGAAGTGATCCCCATGCTGGGCTGGAGCTGCACTCTCAGGGCTGCAGAAGGAGGCCCCACAAGCAGCTGCTGCTGCACTGGCCAAGCTCCCTGAGTATAGGGATGAGACCGCACTGCACAGTGGGAGCACAGATGACTGCGTGTGGGGATGGGACCCCCCACATGCGGATGGAACCACACTAGCCAGTGTAGGGAAGGGATCCCTGCACATGACTGGAGCCCCGCTGGCCGCACACAGGTACGGACCCCCACACTTGCTTGGAGCCCTGTTACCTGGTGCAGGGAATGGATCCTTGTGGTGGGCTAGAGTCCCTCTGGCAGCATGCGGGGACAGGACCCCTGTCCTGGGCTGGAACCCTGCTAGCCAGTGTGGGAACGGGATCTCTACATGTGACTGGAGCCCTGCTGGCTGCACGCAGGAACAGGTTTCCTGTGTGAAGCCAGCAGGGTCCAGCCTGACATGGGGATCCCTTCCCTGCATGGCAGGTGGAGCTGGAGCTGCACACAGGTATCCCTGTCCCCAGTTCAGGATTGCGGCTCTAGCCAGGTGTGGGGATCCCTTCCCTGCACCAGCAGGCCAGGCTCCAGCCCAGTGGAGAGATTCCTTCCCCACACTGCCCTGGGCAGGGTGAATCCCTTCTCCCTCCCTGCCCCACCTGGCTGGGGGAAAAAATCCCCTGCCAGGTTCTAGCCTTCTGAGTGGGGCATGGGGCTGGAGCTGGGCAGAGGATGCTTATTCCTGTGCTGGGCTCTGAAGACTAGAGCCTGTCAGGGGATTGGCTGGTAGACAGGTTGGGAGGCATGTTGCCACACCTCCTATGGTGCCCCTCCTCTAGTTTAAAATTAGCAAGTCCAGCCCATGGACATGCTAGTTCGAATCAGAGTTTGTAGTGTGGCTATGGTAAGTCACATTGACTGAATTCGAACAAATAATGATTAGTTTGAATTCAGTCGATGTGAATTAACACTCTGTGTGTAGATATAGCCTAAGACATTTATCACATTAGCTTTTGTGGGAGAAAACATTACTTCATTAGATGTTTGAAGACTGAGAACTTACAGAATGGGAGGAAAATAAATGCAGGGAAGCATAAGTCATAGTATCAAATCAGATTGTTACAGCACATCACAGCAGTTGTTTAGATTCAAATAGTGGAGAACAACATTTAGGGGAAGGTGAGGTCAAATCATCTGTTATAATAAGGGGGGAAAAAAGATACCTATTTAACCTGAAGGCAGTGGTGTCAAATCTATGTATGGATTCCAATTCTGCAGTTTCTCTTTTAAACCTTGATTTGTAATCCATTTCTTTAAGTATGATTATTAACAAATCATCAAGTGAGTAAGGGAGCTTGAAGTATCCACCTGTTGGTTTTTGAAGGTTATTTCTGATTTCACATTTGTGTTCATTCTTTCTTTTGTACAGAGACTGTCCTGTTTGTTCAATGAATAAAGCAGAGGAACAGTGCCAGCACATGATGGCATAAATCACATTGGTGGATGAGCAGGTGAATGAGCCCGTGATATAGTAGCTTGTTTGATTAAGTCCTGTGATCATGGCTTTTGCGTAGATATGTTGGCAAAGTTGGCAACAGGGTTTGTTGCAGGGATATGTGCCTGCTTTAATGTTTCTGTTATTTGGTGTGGCGTTGCTGAGTGTTTGCTTAAGGTTAGAAGTTTATTTGCAGGAGGCGGCGGGTGAGGTTCTGTACCCTGACCTCCGCAGAAGGTCAGCTTAGATGATCATAATGGTTCCTTCTGACCTTAGCATCTATAAGTATGTCCACACACACTGTTTAAATTCAAATAAGGCTGATTATTTTGATTTAAAAAATGGTAGGTCAACATAACATTCACTTATTTCGAAATGAGGAGCTCCCTCATTTTGATATAAGGAAAGTTATATCAATAAAATAAAACCTGGTATTATATCGATATGACAGTTAAATCAAAATTGTTTTTTCAAAATAACACAGTTTGGACGTGTTATTTTGATTTAACTGTTAAATTGATTTAACACTTTTTGCTCTTCTCCTTCCCAGGTGCATTTCTTTTTCTATATATTGGATGGGGGCATGACCCAGTGAGGAGGCCATGTTGCCACACCACCAAAGGTGGCCCTCTCCTGAAATAGCAAGTCCTGTGTCTGGACATGCTATTTTGATTTGGGTTTTTTTGCTGTGGACCTGTTAAATCAATTCCACTTATATCAATTTAATGATTTTTATATTGATTTTCTTAAATCAATATCAGTAAAATTGATTTAACCATGTGTGTGGGCATAGCCTATGAGACAGTACTGCAACAGTACAGCAAAGAAATGTCCACAAAGGTTATTTTCTAAATGAGACACATTGATTAATCTTACAGCCATTTACTCTATTGCAAAGTAAGAATGAGTGGAGAACTGAATCATTATCTTTTCTGCAGTCTTCTCAATGGGTATGAATGGGGCAAAATTGCATTTATCAAGGTCAGAAAAATGGATGTTACAATCACCGAAGCACAAGATGAGGAGAGCCTGGATGAGTGCTTTATTTGTGTGGTTGAACAAAAAAAGCTGCATAATATAGGTGCTATATAGAAAGAATCAGCAAGGTATAGGAATCATTGTAGTGGTCACCTACTGGAAGACATTGTCACACAATAGTTTAGGGTGGCCAGCGGGATGGTGGACCCTGGACAGCCAGACCACCTCATAGTTATATTGGGCTACTAGCTGGAAACCACAATTCTTTAGCCTCCTCTGGAAAAGAGGAAGTCACCACACCTACAAATGACCTTTTTCCCACCTGCAGGGGAAGAATTTTAAACTGATTTGTTTTTTTCCTTTGTCTCCTTTACTTCTGCTTTTGCTGATGAGCAATGTTAACTTGTTTGTGTCTGGGTATAAAAGGAAATTCCTTAGGAAGGAGGGGGTGGGCGTCTCTCTTGGGTCTGAAGATGCTGTGAGTTGGAGCCCTGGTCCTCTCTAAGGGGGCCACTCATCCTGAGGTGGTGGTGTAGCCACTCACACCAGGACAGGGCTCCCCCCTGGGCTACATGATGGTGAGTGACAGGGTTTAATTTAGCTGTATCTTGAACAAAGTTGTAGTCTGCTTCACTCCTGTCTCAGGTGTCGCTTATCGCGCGGAATCCTTGAACCTGTCCCGAGCCCGCTCGCGATAGTCATGGTTATGAGGACCCAGACAGATCTAAATCAATGATGAAGATGGGCCAGAGTAACAGCCTGAAACATGGTGTCAATGTAATTGATTGAGAAAGGAAGTAGCAGCAAGGTTTTGCAGGGGGCAAGAAAAATTCAGAATTCTGTTTTACCCATGCTGCTCTTAAGCTAATGGCTAGATATCCATGAATAGTTACCAAAAAGACATACCAAAAGTTTATTTTGGAAAGAAGTAGATGCATCTTCAGCAGAGAGAGACACCTCTGACTCACCAGCAGAGATTGTGTTTGAATTTGTGTTTGTGGATGAGATAATCCAGAGTTAACGTGTTTAAGGAGAAGAGAAGGTACCAAACACAGAGCACTGTGGAACTCACACAGAAAACTGCAGTGAGGATGAGGAGGATGACATGAAGAAAAACATCAAGAAACATTTAGAGAGATAGAAGGAGAACCAGGAAAGGAAATCCTTAAACCATACAAGGATAAGATTTCATAGAATCATAGAACTGGAAGGGATCATGAGAGGTTAATAAATCCAGTCCCCTGCACTCATGGGAGGACCAAGTGCCATCTACACCATCCGTGCCAGGTGTGTATCTAATCTGGCTTTAAAATTTTGCAATGATGGAGATAATCCACAACCTTCCTAGGCAAATTATTCCAGTGATTAATCACCCCAATAGTTAGGATTTTTTTCCTAATGTTCAACCTAAATATCTCTTGCTGTAATTTAAGCCCCTCACTTCTTGTCCTAGCATCAGCAGTTGAGAATAGTTTTTCTCTGTCCTTCTTGTAACAACCTTGAAGTACTTGAAAACTATTATCAAGCCCCCTTTCAGTCTCCTCTTTTCCAAACTAAACAAACCCAGTTCCTTCAATCTTCAAGTATTCTAGATCTTCACTGATCTTCCCTGGAACTTCTCCAGTTTGTCCTAATCTTTCCTGAAATGAGGCATGCACAACTGGACACAATACTCCAGTTTAGGCCTAATCAGCACGGAATAGAGCGGAAGAATTACTTCTTGGCAATGTCTTCATTTGCTTATTTAGTTCAGACTTACTAGTCCAAACTAAAAAATCTGAAGTTAGTCCAAACTAGTTCAGACTAACTGCAGCTTTTTAGTTCGAACTAACTTTTTAGTTCAAACTTGGACACATGGCTAGTTCAAACTAATGGCTTAATTTTAACTTTTTAAATTTGATCTAGCCATTAGTCCTAGTCTATGCCACTCTTATTTAGAGTAAGAGCTTAGTTCGGACTAAGCTTTGGCTAATCCAAACTCAGAAGGTTTTTAGTTCAGACTACTCAAAGGCTAGCATAGTTTTGGACCAATTTAGTCCAAACTAAGCTTGCTTAGAGTGGTCTAATTGGCTAGTGTAGACATAGCACTGATCTTGTACTTAAAGTATTTTTTTTTCAGCAAGAAGAACTAATAACTTACTTTGTCAAAAAAATAAGAGCTTTGAGTGCTCTTAAAAGCCTGTCTCTCTCACCAACAGAAGTGGATCCAATAAATAGATATTATTCTCACCCCCCTTGTCTTTATATCAAAGGTGACTAACAGACTAAGGAGGATGAGGATGGAGATTTATGTGTTTAACAGAATATAAAAACTAGAGAAAGAACAAAGGAAAAACAGAAAAAAAAAACAGGATCTGTTAAAAATATAGAAGGAACTCACAAGTTTAACTATTAGAGATTGAGAGAGCTACAGAATATTCATTGTATGGGTACTGACCTTCCATCAATTATTTTTAAATAATGTAATTTCTTCAATGTATTTAGCATTTTAAGGTGGGGTTTCTAAAACCAGTCTGCCCTAGAAATTAATTAATGTGCCCTTCAACCAGTGCAGACTTCAGAGCAGTTAGAAACACAACAAAATTAATATATGGCACTATTACTGAGACTGACTTCAGATTTCCCTGTGCTCCTGAAATGAAACAATTACATATGTTCAAAATAAATGCTAAACACTTTTTTCTCTAAAAAAAAACATTTTGTAAATGACAAATTTACAGGTTTTTTAATCAACAAATATTCTAATGTTAGAGAATATTTTAAATATTTTATAACAGATTTCAACAAATATCATTTCACTAGAGACCAGTGCAGCGATACAGAAGGCACTGACATTTATCACTGAATGAGAAAATGCTAGTTTTTGCTGGATGGCATTGAAAGGGTTTGCTGAATATTTATCAAGCATGTTATTTGCCAGTCTTTCTACTTACGCTTTGGGGAAAGCTTATATTTATGCATTTACTCATTTGAAAGTATCTCTCTATAATAGAGGGAAAAAGTGAAAATATATAGCATATAAAAATTGTGCTGACAGAAAAATATTCTTCTGTCCGTTATCGTGACCAAACACCAAGCTTGACAAATCAGGCCATGGCTTGGGGAGTAATAGGTGCCTATCCAAGAAAAAGCCTGGAATATCTGTAAAATTGGGACAGCTGATCACCTTAGCTTCCCTAACCAGGGACATTACATCCTACACTGTGTCACTTCCATCTCCCATGTACTCTTGGATCAAGGATTTAGTTCTTATTCTGTACATCTGCTGATAGACAGTATTTATTCTTCCAGCAATTACAATATCTGGCAAGGAAAGAAAGCTCCCCCAAAAAAGGAAAAACAAAAAAAGAAAGAAGGAAAAAGAGATGTGTTAAAAACATGTTTGAATACACTGTCCGTTATGCACATTATAAAATAGATCTTGCAAGGTGATGAGTGGAACTAATTTATAGTGAATTTACTGGGTTGAAGCCAATTATTACGTCTGTAGCATATAACAATGTAATTAAATGGAGGAGAAGATGGAAAAAAATCCACTTTCAGGGTGAAAATTTTTTTTTCTAGCAATCATTTTCACTTTATTTATTTACTTACTTACTTATTTAATGATAGCTATTTGAAGCTGTAGCTGCCATTTAGAGGTCAGAATTCAGGTGTGGCATGTAAAGATCCCCAATGTAAGAATTCCATTTGTCATGTACATAATGCATGTAACCCTGTCTCCTCATATCTCCTAAGAAATCTCTCGTCTCAGTCCTTCAATGGGCATTAGGAGGTAACTTGTTTATTGATTGTAATTGCTGCTAGTGATGAAGTTGTAGGTATGTTGAATGTTCACTTTGACATGGTCAAGTATTCAATTGAGAGAGGTCAGGAATTCTCATTATCATGTCAAGTATTTGTGGTTTTGTAAAAGACTGTGGTCATTGATTGAAGAAAAAAAAAAGATCAATAAAGGCCTGTGGGAATGAAAGAATTTTGCAGGGAGGAAACCAAATAGTATAGAATTGCTACTAGATAAGGACTATCACAGAGTAATAGCATAAGAATCTTTCATACAAAAGCTCACCAGGAAAAAAAAAATAATTCCTCTTATTTTGCTAAGAAAGAAACAGAGCAAAATTAACCTTTTATTGTACAATGAAAGATGATTTTTTTTTTAATTAATAGAAAGTGAGAGCTTGAGACCTGAGGCCTAGTATAACAGGGTGTGTATGACATCTGAGGTCTGAGGTGAAACAATAATCAAGACCTGCTGATAAAAAAAAAAAAAAAAAAAAACATTCGCAAAAGTTATGCAAGTTCACAGGAAATAAGAAAAACAGAGCTAGTGTTACAAAAACACACACTCTTGAAGAAGTATGAGGCATAGAATACTCAACAGGCACATTCCAAAAACCTGGTCCAAGAGTAATCTGTTATCAAAGATAATGACAATACATTGATCCCTCTCTAAAGTCAGGATAACACTGTGATGGATAGGGATGTCTTAATGATATGATAGATAGAGATGTTTTGGCCTGATTACCCAGTACAAAATAAATGGTGGTATCTTACATCATCAGAAGTTGCTATTGTGCCATGCCAGGGAGTGACAACTACACCGGTGGTTCCTAACCATTTCAGTAGTATGGCACACTTCAATGAAACAAACAATTCCATAGCACAGACACTTTTTTCAGTGGAATTGACTTCTTATAAACATCACATTTACTTACATTTACTATGGTTATGGTCTTACTAGAGATGTTTGTAAGATAATGCATACAACACTCTAAAGAAGGATCAATGTTTTGAATCCACTGGGGGGGGGGCATCTTAATTTTGTCCTTAGCCACCTGAGTTTAGAATGTTCACATTTTAGAATCAAAAGACCAATTTCTCACTTTTACTTTGATGATTAATTTTCTCAAGTTTCATAAATTGTAATTAAGGTTGGACAGAATAGTCTTTAAAATGGAACAGTTTGTTTCACAGTGATTCATTACCTTTGTACTAGATTTCATGCCACTTTCAAGCAGTTCTCATGGCACACCAGTGTGCTGTGGCATACTGGTTGAAAAACACTGAACTACAGACACATCAGAGGGACAATACAAAACTTGTTTATCTCAATGCGTAAAAGAGGGTCTCAGAGGAAGCATTTTTGTCTGACTGCATGTGGAGCGGAAAGTCCCACCATGTGGAGCAGAAAGTCCCACCATTTACTGAACAGGGATATACATGTATTAAATTATGTGCGCTTGTAGTATGTATAGTTTGTTTGTTTGTTTAAACAGTGCTTTATTGATATTAAAACTGGCCTGGTTCTTTGTGATTGAAACAGATCTCTGGTTCTACTGGATAAGCCAATTGTGGTTTGATGCCTCAGTTATCTGTATAGAGCTGACAATTTCCAGTGGTGTAGGCATATTAGTTTGTGTACAGCAAAAACATCAAGAGTCCTATCACACGTTAAAGACTAACAAATTGCTTTGGGCGTAAGCTTTCATGAACTCGACCCATGTTGTGAAATGCATGAAGTGGGAACTACAGTTGAGAGGTATATATAAACATACCAATATGAAGGAGGGCAGATGTTAACAAAGACAATACAACTAAGGTAGATGAGGCCCATTCACATCAGTTAGATTAGAAGCTGTGAATGTATCAACATGGACAATTACTTTTTGTAATGTGCTAACCATCCCAAGTCCCTATTCAGACCTAGTCTGATTGTGTGCAAATCAGTTCCAGCTCTGCAGTTTCACACTGAAGTCCATTTTTCAATTTTTTTTTTTTTTTTTTTTTTTTTTTTACTGTAGTATAGCAACTTTAAAGTCTGCTACTGAGTGTCCAAGGAGACAAACACTCTCCTACTGGTTTATGTTGCCACTGTTGATGTCTGATTTGTGTCCATTTATTCTTTTGTATAAGGACAGTCTGGTTTGGCCAACGTACATGGCAGAGGGGCATTGCTGGCACATGATGGCATAGACCACATTAGTGGATGTGTAGTTAAATGAGCTCCCAACGGTGTGACTGATGTGGCTGGGATCTGTGATGGTATCATTGGAGTCAATGTGCTGGCAAAGTTGGCAGTGGGGTTTGTTGCAGGGATAGTTCCAGGGTTAGTGTTCTTCTTGCATGGTGTTCAGTGCTGGTGACTGTTTGCTTCAGGTTGGTGAGGGGCTGTCTGTAAGCAAAGATTGGCCTCCCTCCCAAGGCTTAAGAGAGTGTGAGATCATCTTCTAGCATATGTTGTAGATCTTTGATGATGTGTTTGAGAGATTTTAGCTGGGAGCTATAGAGGATGGCCAGTGGTGATCTGTTGTTTTCTTTGTTGTGTCTGTGCTGTAGTAGATGACTCCTGGGAACCCATCTGGCTCTGTTCACCTGTGGGGTTTTTTTCCCCAAATTCCCCAGGTGGGTATTGTAGTTTTAGGAATGTTTGGTAGAGATCTTGTAGGTGTTTGCCCCTGTCTGAGAAATCGGAGCAAATACAGCTGTATCTTGAGACTTGGCTATAGATGATAGATTGTGTGATGTGTTCAGGGTGAAAGCTGGAGGCATATAGGTATGTATTGTGGTCAACTGATTTTCAGTATAGGGTGGTCTTAATGGGTCTATCCCTTATACATACTGTGGTGTCCAAGAAGTGGATTTCTTATGTGGATTGGCTAAGGTTGATGGTGGTGTGGAAACTTTTGAAATCGCAGTGGAATTCTTCAAGGGATGCTTTCCAGTGAGTCCCAGTGATGAAAATGTCACTGATGTAATGCAGGTGAAGGAGAGGCACTTGAGGATGAGAGTTGAGGACCCAATGTTCTTGGTAAGCCATAAGATTTTGGCATCCTTTGGAACCATGCCGGTAATCCATGGCTATGCCACTCATTTGAAGGTATAGATCATCTCCAAATGTGAAGTAGTCATGGGTCAGGACAAAATCACAAAGCTAGATTACCAGATGTGCCATGTTATCATCCAAGAATCTGTTCCTGATGGCTTGTAGTTCATCTTTGTAAGGAATGTTGGTGTAGAGGACTTCTGCTTCCATAGTGGATAGGATGATGTTTTCTGGCATATCACCAATATATTGTATTTTTTTTTCAGGAAGTTAGTGGTATCATGAAGATAACTAAGAGGGCTGGTGACATAGGGCCTGAGAGGAGAGTCTGCATACACTGACAATCCTGCTGCAAGAATGCAAGTGCCTGAAATGATGGGGTGTTCAGGATTCCCAGGTTTGTGGATATTGCATAGTAGACAGAATACCCCTGATCAGGGTTCTTGAGCTGTGTCCATGTAGATCTGTTCCTGTGCTTCTTCAAGGAGTTTCTTAAACAGACCGTGCAGTTTCTTTTGTCATTCTTTAGTGGGATCCAAGGGTAATGGCTTGTAGAATGTGGTATTACAGAGTTGTCTTGCAGCCTCCTGTTCATATTCTGAACTATTTGTGATAACTACAACACCTCCTTTGTCTACCTCTTTGATTATAATGTCAAAGTTGTTTTTGAGGCTGTGGAAGATACTGTGTTCTGCATGCCTGAGGTTATGGGGCAAATGATGCTGCTTTTCTACAGTCTCAGCTTGTGCATGTCAGTGGAAACATTCTATGTAAAAGTCTAGTCTGTTGTTTTGGCCATCAGGAGGAGTCCATGCAGAATTCCTCTACTTGTAGCATTGGAGGGAAGATATCTGTGGGTTAGTGTTTTGTTCAGTGGTGTGGTGGAAATATTCCTTGAGTCAGAGGGGTTGAAAGTAGGCTTCCAGGTCAATTCCAGTCAGATTCACATGATTCATTAATCAGTTATTAATATAACTTTGACTAGATCTAATCATGAGTCTGTGTATGTCCCTCATACTACAACATAACTCTCAAAATACCAACAGTGGCCATTTGGAATCAAAGAAAATAAGTGGGACAATCAAATGCACATGATACATTTCATCGTACTGATAAGGGAAGACCTATACTCATTTATAAAAACATTAAATTGATATTTTTACAAAACAATATCATTGTAGTATATATTAAATAGTACACTGATGGTGGAGATGGGCTTTTATTGAAAAAAAAAAAGAACTACTAATTCTGAGTCGGATTTTCAAAAATACTTCAGTGTTTGACGAACACAATTCCTATTGACTTTTAATAGGACTAGTATTCCTTAGACATTTTGGTGCTATTCCACTCTTAAGCTTTCTCTTCTTTGTGAATATTTACTAGCACATGAAAGAGGCTGTAAATGTGTAATATTTTTACATTACAGAAGACATTATCTTAATTCATACACTGTTTTTAATATAATGTCATCAATTAATTATGTTGAAGAAAAAAGAAGTTTATTATTGTTCTGGGCATTACAAGAAGAAAGACAGATGACAAGGTAATTGTATAAGTAGATCACAACTTTATTAACACATCTAGCAAATAGATTCTAATAATTCATCCCAGTACAGGTCATCCTTCCTTCTACACTCCATACCATCTCAACTACCCTATTATCTCCCACCCCCACATTCATCCACACACACATTGACTGTGTTCACGAGACTTTTATTTCAAAACAACGACCATTGTTTCAAATTAAAAGTTGAGATGGCCAAACAACGTTTCTTTATTTCAAAATGATGAGCCCCTGTCATTTCAAAATAACGTTCGTTATTTCAGAAAAATAAAACTTAGCTTGAAAGTGAAATAGCCATTATTTTGAAATGGTTGTTTCGAAATAATGCCGTTCAGATATGTTATTTTCAAATAACCATTATGTTGAATTAACACTTTTGCCCTTCTGCTTCCCAGGGTGCCTTCCTTTTTCTATATATTGGGTGGGAGCATGTCCCAGGGAGGGGGCCATGTTGACACACCTCCCATCATGCCTCTCTCTTGAATAGAAATAAGTCCTGTGTCTGGATTTACAATTTTGATTTGAGTTTTTCCCTTATTTCGATTTAATATTTGATTATTTTGATTTGTTATTTTGAATTAAGGATTTTTTCTGAAAAAAACTCATTTTGAAATAACATTTTGAAATAAGAGTTTATTTGTGAACATAGCCATAGGTTCTATCAACACCATTGCTGGGACTCAGCTCCCTCTCCTCATACTCATGCTGACCCAAACAAAATTGTCGTACACTTAAGGTAGCGAAAGATAGGGAGGAAGGGAATTATCATTACTATTCATAGCACATATAAAGAGAAGATAGTCTTGTGCTTAACACACTGACTTAATACTCAGGAAATTTAGATTCAGTTCCTATCTCTGCCACAGGTTCCTGTGCTAGCTTGAGAAACCACTTAATTTTCAGAATTGCTCAGGAAATATTTTTCTTCTTCACAAAATAATTTGAAAAAAAATGAAATACTTTCAAAAGTTTTCTATAAAAGCTTGGGGATTTTCATTGAAACACAGAGCAATGAAAAAAAAATCTATTTTCACCAACATTCCTTTAGTTTTCAATTGCCAGAACACAGAGTTCTTTGAATATTATCCCTGTGAGTGTCCCACATTGGGTATCAACCTGCTTTGGTGCCATTGATCAGAGATTCTAGCAGTAGTGTCTTTATGGGCTGTGTGTGCACAGTCCATGCCTCATGCCACCGAGAGCTTGCCAACCATTGCTGTCCATTCATTTAGTTCCTCCTCAACTGTCCTTGTCCTGAGAAGGAGCTGGGCAGCACTCCTTCTCTTCAGGATGGAAAGAAAAAAATATACATTTTACATACTGTTTTCATCATAGTTAGTTAGTTAGATAAAAAAAAAAAATTCCTTCAGCTTAGCTTACAGTTTATAGCATTGCAATTCTGTGTCACTGGTCTTTAAGAGATGTGAATAATGCAGGGAGGCTATGCCGACTTCTGATAGGCTCTTCCTTTGTGTGAAATGCTTTGGGGAGGCCTTACTGCTCCAAAATGAAGCCATGCACCTGACATGACAGACAGCTAAGACTTCAACTCTATCAGTGGACAAGTCTTTACAATCTGCCTTTGAGATTCAAACTACAGAGAAAGACAAGGCACTGACTTCTCACTCCTCTGAAATCAGAGGGAAAAGAGACTCAGCTTTGCCTAATGGAAACTCGCAAAAAGGAAAGCAAGCTGCAGACTCATTCTCCACTTTGGAGCCATTGACTTTTAAAGACACTTCCAAGCCCCCTCCACCACAGCTGGTAACGTGTCAGAGAAAACTGCACTAAGCCACAATCTTGCACTGACAACAGCATAATCCATGCCAATCAAAATTGCAACAAAAACAGTGACTACACGCTTGCCATCACCTTCTGTACTGTCATTAATAGTGCCACTGGTGATGATACTTCTAAGCTACCAGGTGTGCTGTGCCCTGCACTGACCCAACCGGTACTGACAGAGCAACATTAGCAAGGGAACTGAGTGATGTTCTCATTCACCACTGTACGACACAGATATATAACCATCCATTTGCCAGTCTCAGTTTCCCATACCTACTCCTCTTTCTAGTGATGATGACCAATACTTGCAAGTTGCTTTTTTCCCATCGTATTCCCCTCTGGACAGAGCAACTTCTACTGCATCCATAAGATCAGTAGCCTACATGGAAAGGACCATGAATGAATAGATACAACAAATGATGGCCCTGACTCCTTCCTCCAGTAAAAGTGATATACTTAACACCCCTCAGGAAACTAGCCTTTCTACATTGGCTAGAGCACAGCAATTACTACCCTCATGAATTCCAACAGAAGACCCTAATGACAAGTCAGAAGGGGAGGTGATGGAAGATGACTCAGCTCTTCACAACCACTCATTTTCTCTTGATGAAGCCAATATGCCTGTGCCTCCAAATACAGCTGATGACCACCAACAATTTCAGGAGTAGTTCAAGAGGGTGGCATTCACCTAAGACACCTCTACAGGAGGTACAGGTATCTCAGCACAAACTGGTACATATACTATATACCTCAACAAACATAAAAATTTCTCTACCAGTAAATGATGCTATACTCGAAACCACAGATGTCATTCGGCAAACCCCAGCCTCAATATCACCCACCTTCAAGAGAGCTGAGCAAAAGTATTATGTGCCCACAAAAGATATAGACTCTCTTTATTCACCCACTGCCTAAATTAATTGGTGCTAGATGTAGTGCATCACAAAACCAAACAGAATACACAAAGATCTACACCAAAAGAAAAAGACAAGTGGATAGCCTATCTAGGCTGCAAGGTCTAGTCATCAACAACCCTATAATTCAGACTAGCCAATTACAATGCACTACTTTTCAGGTATGAACATGAGAATAAACAAACAAACAAACAAAAAGCAAGCAAACAAACAAATAAAATGAAGAATTGAAGAAATACTTACCTGAGGACAACCAGCAAGAACTCACATTCCTGGTAGACAAAGGTCAACTCATTGATTACACATCAACCTTCACAAGAGTGGAAACCTATGTCTCATAACGACTGAAGTAAAAACAGCAACCACAATGGAGGAGACAGCATTTCAATCAGTTTTGCTCATATGAAAATCCAAACAAATAATCAGCATACTGGAATATTTGCTTTCTATAAAAATGCTCATGGGAAAAAATATCTTGTCTAGGACTGTTCCAATAAATTAATAAGAAATAACTGCAATAACTACAAACAGCATGAATATCTGGTTTTAGTCAAATAAATGTGAATATTTTTACATCATTCTCTAAAACATGTTTATGCCTCTTTTTTCACCAATAAAATTATTAATGCTGAAAATCCATTTTGTAAGCAACTTTACTCTTCAGATCATATTATGTTGTGTGAAATTGTGCAGATTTATTGTGCATATTGCTGTGCAGTGTTTCTTTTAAAATACAGTATATAACACTTATAGCATCATATCACACAGTTTAATTGATGAACTCAGATTAGGGATTTGCATAAAATATCTTTAGTTGAACAAGCCAATAATTGAATCATGTAATGTCTCTCTTGAGTCTTTTTATTCTGGTTTGCTTAAAGAGCATCTGATTTGAAAAATATTCTGTACATAAGACATTCAGTTTATATATTATATATTTTTTCTATATTTCTTTTCCACTGTTCTTTATTACTAAGGATATTTGCATAAAAATAGAATCTTTGTTTCTCAAGAGTCCATCTGTTGCTACTGCTTATTCTCAGCCTGAAGTCATAAGCTCATGTTTATGACATCATCATAATTTTCAGAGGAATGAAATGTGCTTTCATAAATCAGACTCTGTCTTCAGAGGTGGTAAAAGCTGCAGAAGTTAATGGAAGCACAAACATAGATCCTATTTTTATACTAATATACATAGTAAACTGCTAGGAAAGAGGAATGAAAAATCAGATGCTTTTTGACATAATGTTCACATAACTGCATTCTTAGACTCTGCCTACACCACGACTTGGGGAGGGGTGACTCCTCTGGTCATGTAGGCTTGCTCACACTAGTTTGCATTGAGCCAGAGCAGGTATAAATAGCAATGTTGATATAGTAGCATAAATCTCAATAACCTGAGCTTCTTTGAGGTATAGTTGCCACAATTCATGCCATTGCCGTTAGACTGTTACTAATACTTACAGAAACTAAAACTAGGTGTTTTATGAAACCTATTGAGAGTTTGAATATTTTATTATTCTGAAATAGAAAAAATAAATAAATAAAATATGATTAAAATGCAGTAATTTCCTACAAAACAAAAAAAATGTTAAAAACAAGCAAACAAAACAAAACAAAACAAAAAAAAAAACACCACACTTTGGGCCAATTTTACCTTGAAACATACTTTCCTACAAACAGACACATTGCTATGAGACATTTTACTTTTGGCAGACTGGCATTTTCCAAACATTTTCTAAACATCTAAAGTTGTTCTTTGGCTAAACAAAAGGTGCAATTAGTAGCTTTAAAAATACCTGTTAAAGAGTGTGTGTGTGTGTGTGTGTGTGTGTGTGTGTGTGTGTGTGTGTGAGAGAGAGAGAGAGAGAGAAGAAGAAAGAGTGTTTCTGATATTTTTTTCCTGGTTCTTTTATTCTTGCCAAAACAAGAAAGGAGTCCTGCAGTCCTTAAAAAATAACAAATTCATTTACCACATGAGCTTTTGTGGGAGAAAATTCCACTTTATCAGAAAGCATGTGACAAAGTGGGATTTTCGTCTATGAAAGCTCACGTGATAAATTTGTTAAACTTTAAGTGCCACAGCACTCCTTGCTTGTTGTGCTGAACTAGACTAACACAGCTACCCCTTTGGAACCTTTACCTTAGAAGCAATACATGTATGAAATTCCTGTAATATAAGACAAAGAACTATGACTTGTAGAATTTCCAGATTTAAGTGCAAGCTTATTATAAAATAAACACACAGTCGATATTTTTTCCGGCTCAGCAAATAATTTTCAATGAGATAGTCCAAAATACAGCTGGTTTCAGTAGCCGCTGTGCTCACATGGAACTGTATGTTGCATTTCAAGGACTCATGAGTACTTTTCACAGATTAAGTCATTACTCAAAGTAACAGCAGAACAGGAAACAGCAGCAAAACAAGGCCCATAGTGTATTTGCCATAACATCAACAAAAACAAAACTGTTCCAGAAGATTTTCATACTCTTTTTCAGTCAGACATGAAGACACCTTTCTAGAGAAACATTTTTACTAGCAGTGGTCAAAATTTCTGTCAAAACTTTTTTTTATGTCAAAAGACTGGGTTATTTATAATGCATTTGCCATGATGAGCTATATCCTGGGATTCCCATAATGCACTACATTCTTTCTTCCAGAAGGGAGATAATTAAGCATCATGGATGATGTATCCTGCCCAAAGAGTCTGGCTTGTAAATGAGAATGGAAGCATGAGATACCTAGACTCCAACTCTCATGAAGTACTATGGCAGCATTTTCAAATCAAAACATTTTAGTTTTTTACCAAAATTTTTGAGTTTTGTCAAATATTTCTGCATTCTATTTTCACTGAAAAAAAAAATCCATGACTGGGGGAAAATTATTTCCCAATCTGTTCTTTTAGTATCTTTTCCCCCATACTAGAGTGGGAATTTAAGGTATACCTAGTTCCCCTGATGTATGTCTGAATCAGGGCCTTAATGAGCAAAAAATGCCTCTTTGTTTTAATTAAACCACCTTTTCAATTTCTTATTTAAGAGATTGAAGGTATATGTTCTGTAGATTGAGCAACTTGAGTTGGTTTTATGATGTTTAAGAAATAGAAAATAATAGAATACTATGCTGGGCCTGATTTATGAAAATAAGTCAAACCTGTCTGCCATTTTTGCCAAGAATGTGTGGAAGAATATATAAAGAAGTTTAAATAGAAGAGAATGGGAAACAAAGATAGCACTATTTAGAAAAAGATATCTTAACACATGGGGCCAATCTTGCTGACAGAGAAGTTAAAGAATAAAGAATAAATGTAGAACTTTTACACCTCATACAATGACTCTAATCTTCATCTATACAAAGTTGTTTGAAGGGGTACAAAGAATAAACTTGAGTGACAATAAGGCAGTGGGTCATTTCAAATTTCTTTGAAAGTGTGGTAAAAAGCAGCTTAGAAAAGTTTTCCCCATGCAACAGTATACGGTATTCTTAAAGGATCTGATTTTGCACCACTGAAATCAGTGGGAGTTTTGTCACTGATTTAAGTTAAGGCTCATAGGCTATGTCTACATTACCCGGCATTTAAAAAAAACAAACAAACAAACAAACAAACACACCTTTTTTTAAGGATAAGTATTTTCTCAAAGAAACTTTTTTTTTTTTAATGCTATTTCAGGACAACAGTCTGGGGACAGCTCTTTGTCCTAAAATACTGCGCCTTCCCCCCCCCCCCCCCGAAAAGGAAAATCTACACTGGATTTTCTCTTTCAAAAAAAACAAGTCAATGGATGAGATATGGAGGATTTTTTTTTAAATCTGTTTCCGTGTCCCACAATGCCTTTTTTTGAAGGAAAAAAAAAGCTAGCTCAAAAAGGGCTTTTTTCAATATTAAATGAGGTTTAACAATTCCAAAAATGCTCAGGTATTTTGAGATACCGGAGCACTTTTTTGAAAAAAGCTAAACCCACCAGCTTTTTTGAAATAAATTTTTTTCAAAAACGCTGAGCAAGGTAGATGTGCCTATATAAGTTAAGGCTGTTCAATGAGAAGTAAGACTATACAGATATTTCTAAATGCAAAGTTTATAGCAGAGTTTCTTTGATGACACAGGATATCTTAATCTATTAGCATAAATATCCATTTCACTTTACACAATGCCAAAACTGTTATAGCACTAGCACGTTTATTTGTGCTTCTGCCGTATAAACAGGTATATAATTCACTAATATTGTATCCCTTGGAATGTTTTTGTTAAAAGGTGTTAACTAGTCTAAGGATAGAGCTCAGAGACAGTTATGGTGCATCAGAGTTATTTCTACACATTTAAATATTGTGTTGCATCAGCTTGTTAAATGTAATTACACATTCCTCTAAATTTTTGCCTTTTCTCTCTTTGGTGCCTCTATCAGCATTTCTGCTCTCAACTAGAAGCAGGGCTCTATAAATACATTTAACTGCTTGAACAGGGAAAACAAATTAAACTCTGAAGTAGTTAATTTAAACTTCAGTTTATTTGATAGTGAAAACTAATGGAAAGAAGTGAATCAGGATTCAGCAATTAAAGTCTCTATGCCTGCTGACTCAAATCCATTCGACTTCACATCCTAATTTGGCTCAGGCATTCCTTTTCTTTGTCCTTCTCCTTTTCCATATGTGTGTGTATGGCTTTACATATGTGCAACCATTTTTTTTTCCTAATGGCAAAAGCAAATCATAAGTAAAACATATTAAGTTTGAAAACATGAACAATATTGGATGAAAACATTCATGGAAGGTCTTCTACATATTTGTTCAGTCATCATAAAGGAAATAACTGGCAAACGTTGGTCTATGCACTTGAGAACACAAAGACTCCTAGGAGAAGCAAGATTGGATTTTATTTTTGGAGTTCATATAATAGAAGAAGCTGAGAGTTTTATTTTCTGAGAGATGCAGAACAGCAGGATAGAGACTGTAACTGCAATATAAAAAGAAGGCCTGAAGTAATAGTTTTAGGAAAAGAAGCAGAATGTTACATTCAAAGCTCAAATTTAAACCACAAGTTTAAATGTGGAAATTGGAGGTAAAGATGGAAAGAAATCGTGAAAGGTTCAGAACAAGTAACAGTGAGGGAATCCCAGGAAAGCAAGTGGGGTGGAAAATAAAACCATAATTTAAGGGGAAGGCCTCATAGAGATGGCTGAATAGTCTGGCTGGAGTAAGAGATGTTGACAAGCTAAGTAATAAAAAGCAACCTGAAATACATCAGTAGTATAAAAAATGCAAAAGAACAGAGGAAAAGACTCATTGTTGAAGGAATTAAAGGGGATGAAGAAAATATACTTCCTTGGAAGATCCTCTAAGATACACCGATGACAACAATGGCAAAGATCATACCCCATGTGAAAAATGCTGTGTTAGTAGCATCTGGTCCTATGTTATTTAGCAAGGTCTGTGTGGGGAAGGAGGAATGAATGCAATGTAGGAAATCAAGGGATGCTGTGAGGGAATAGAGCACACCTCTATCCAGTCTTGTGGAGCTTACTAAGTCCTGACCTGTACCACAGCACCATTTAGGCAGCAATCAAAGAGAGATGCACAAAATGCTTAAAATACCTTCTGTATCTCCCTCCAGTTGCCTACCATCTACTTACCACAGTGTCTTCAGCTACTTCTTCTGTGGGGTTGGTCTTACAAAATCAGCCTCCTGATTGGCTGTTTGGTTCAGATTGTGAAAGGCCAATCAGTTAATTTGGAAGATTGATTTGATGGCAAATTTGCTGCCATCAGTGAAGACCTGTCCTAAGAAGAACAATACAGGACTATTTTATCTTTTCCAGTGTAGCACTCCAACAATGGATATCCACAGCTACAAGGGTCTTCAGCACCCAACCAAACCTTGAGAATGTGCTATTTTTAGATTCTGCTTCCTGGATTTGGAAGGGCGTTTGGAACTTCAGGGGCCAGAGTTGATGCAAACGCAGGGGAAACTTGCACATAGGGCCTTGGAGTTTCACAGATTCCCTGAGGACTGGTGTTTTTGAGGGTGTGTCCTGTACAGTTTCCACTTTGATAATCATGATGCAAACTTCCTCAGCTATTATTGTATAATTATTTTGACTGTGCTTGTATTATATAATGGACACTTTCATATGTTGATACATATCACAGCACCATGGTGGTTCTCTCACTTGACAATTTTGAATCTAGATTAGTTTTCAATATAATTCACAAGTAGAGACTTTTACGAAGTGGTATTTCACACAGTTTACAGCACACCTAATGAGCTCTTACTAAGCTGCCAATTCCTTATGTATCCTATGACAGAAACATAGTCACTGAAGACATGCTTTACATCATTTGAAAGAGCTCTGCTTAGAAATACTATGACAAATTATTCCTCGCTGAATATTTGTCAAAGTGTCTTATTGTCAGCTTTAGGCCACTACCTACTTCTTGGTGCACTATTTTTATCCTGTAAACAATATTTGAAAGTTGATTTTTGTTAAAAAAAAGTGAAAAAAAGGTTCTTAGTATGTATGTATATACCTTATTTTTGTTACCTGTGTGCATAAATTAAATGAAAATACCATTAATTTATTTTATTGTAGAACAATTTGATGTTACTTCTGACAGGTACATATGAGACAAAAGCCTGTTAACAGCTGTCACATGCTAAGTTCACTAAAACCTTTTCTTTAAAAATGTAAAGTCTCAAAAACAAAGTACACCCTTAATTTATAGACCTTCAGTAACCCAGGTAATCACATCATTCTTAACAACAACAAAAAAAAAATTCAATATTAAATGCAAGTGTCTTGTACTTTACAGGCTCTACCCCCTTGTTCTGTCTTCAGGGATTGATTTTTGCTGTAATTCTATCCCACTTCAAAATATGCTTTGGTGTCTATTCTAGAAAACAAAGAAAAAGCAATTCCCAAGATTCCCAATTATTATTGTTTATGTGTTTCTTTTCCTTCTCCCACATGCAAACTCCTTGAGCACATTGGTTTAGCTCAGATTTTTGTCTTCCTTTGAGTCTCATGATTTACTATGTCTCTCCTCCATGAGCACGCTGTGGCTATGTCTATATCTAAAACCTTAGTGTGGACTTACTTAGTCCAAACTAAGTGTTTTGACTTTAGTTCTAACTAAGCATGGTATTTTTAGCTTCTTTTAGTTTGAACTAACTGTGCTTTTTTTAGTTCCAACTAACTAAAAAGGCATGGCAAAGTAGTTCATACTAAAAAAATGTACTTAGTTTGAACTAACTGCTAGTTCAAGCTTATTTAGTTTGAACTAGCACAACTGCTAGTTTGAACTAAATTTCAAAATAAGTTTCAACTAAGCCAGGGGTCTCAAACTCAAATCACCATGAGGGCCGCATGAAGACTAGGATATTAGCCCGAGGGCCGCATTACCGAAACCTCTTCATACAGCAAAGTCATCAGTTTATTTGATTAAAATTAAATTAATTAAATGATTCAAAATGATTGTAAATAGAAATTAATGACTTTTTAATTAAAATTTAATTATTTGAAAGCTTTTTTTTTATGAAATGGAGAGAAGGAAAAGAAAAAAAAAGGAAGAGAAAGAGAAGGAAAGAAGAAATGACAGAGTCCATGCCACTACTTACAAGTGGCGGGAACAGTCTTTGAGTGCAGTTGGGAGATGACTCTTGCTGCTTGTAAGAAGCAGCAGGAACAGTCTCCCTCTTCCAGCCTCTTGCAAGAGGCTCAGAGCCAGAGATGATCCATGCCACATTTTACAAGTGGCAGAGGCAGTTTCTGAGCTGCCACTCTGAGACAGCTTGCTGCTTGCAGGGACCATCTCCTGCTCCACGCCTCTTGCAAGAGGCTGGAAGAAGGAGAGGAAAGGGTTCCCTGCAGCTCTGACCCCCCCCCCCCAAGAAATGGCCCTGCAGGCTCCAGCTTCTCCCTGGAGGGCAGGCTGTGAGACTGCCTGTACTGAGGCCCCACGGGGGAAGGATGTGCAGCCGGAAGCACTGCCAGAAGCACTAGGCAGGACCCTGGAGTCAGGCAGCTAAGGCTCGGCTGCCGGCTCCCAGCAGCGGGGGTCCTAAAAACCCAGCCAGGGTATGAACCCCTGAATTCCTGCTTGTGTGAGGGGCCACAGGCAAGGATTCCACAGGCCACCTATGGCCCGTGGGCCACGTGTTTGAGACCCCTGAACTAATCAGTTGGTACAAACTCACCATTTGAGCTAACTAGCTCAAACTAAGCTTTGTTTAGTTCAAACTAAAAAAAAAAAACAAATAGTTTGAACTAGGCAAATCCTAGTGGAGATGGGATTCAAATTAGTCCAGACTAAGCTTGCTTAGTCTGGACTACTTTTGTTGTGTAGACATAGTTTGTGTGTCCCCCATTTCTCCTTGCCAGTTTTCCTAATTTCTCCAGAAGCAGCAAGTTTCTGTCCATTGATGATTAGCACATTCCCTGAAGTTCTCAAATGGATCTGATGTTGTGTTCAAAAGTTATTGCAGTACAGACTATCAGACAAGCACTGTCAAGCTGAGCATAGACTTTGTAAATTCAGCCAATGATTTGGCAAGAAATAGTGGTCAAATACATTTGGCATTACAACCAGATCTGCTAATGAAAATAAAATGAAATTACAATGTAAAGTCATGCAAAGATTTAATCAGACTTCTGCACACATATTCAAATGTGCATGCCTGGATATGTGCTGGCATTGTGGGAGTCAAAGTGGTAATTTAACACACATTATATGTCAGCACCCTTTTGTTTAAAATGTTAGAAATGATATGGTATTATTTATTACTAGATGACTCAGAATTATATTTGCTGTGTTATTTTACCTAAATATGTGGCTATGAAGTCTATTAATAAACACATTTCAACAGCTCTCAGCCATACAGGCAACTTAATCATTAGAGGATGGAAAAGCTACTAAAAAGAATGATATATTGGCATGGCAAAAATTGCTTCACATAGATATCCTAGTTATAAAATTAATAAAAACAATGAAAAAAACCCACATTATCCAGGTAGAATTTTTTTCCTATCTAAAGGGTTCCTTGTCCTGGCTTTGCAAATTAGCATGTTGGTAGGGACCTGATATGTTGAAGAATGTGCAGAAGACAAGTTACAAGAGGCCACTAATAAACTATTTTGGGAGTGAGAAGCATTCAGTGGATTTTTCATTGCTTGTTTGTATTTCACATAATTGTTATGCCTAACTTCATATATCTTCAAAGATAGTTTATCAAAGACTTTACAATAAGAATTTGTTCCCAATCTTATGATACATTTATTCATGTAGAGTGGTAACTTAGGACCATATTCACAAAAGTACTTAGTGACCAAAGTCTGAGTTTAGGCACCTAAATCTCAGTTCTAGACTCTACTGCAATTCACAAAGCTCCTGCCACATTCTGTAGGTGCCAAAAGTTCTGCCTGTGGAACCTGCCTCACTTCTTGGATGCCTGTCTCTAAAGCAAGTCCAACCATGGAAGATAGGCATTGCCTATCAATCTTGCATGCAGAGTCTGATTCAATGGGCATGTTCAGAGGCTACATATCTGATCAAGTTTCATTCACAATCTTCCCAGAGGAATAGGAGATGGCACTTTTGTCCAATGTTTTAATTTTTAGCCCCAGATAAAATTGTGGAGTGTGAGTGACCTAGGTTCAGTTCCTCTTCTGCTTGATACAGAGGAAAGATTTGAAGAGGTATCTGCCATCCCTGAGGAGACGTGGCCCAACCCCACAGCCACATGATATTTTAACAGCAAGCTGTCCTTTGATTAGAAAAGGACCCTGGTTTCCCACTTCTCAGGTGAGTGCCTTAAATACCAAACTACAGAGTTATTCTTTGTCTGATGTAGGTCTATTTAAATATTTGAAGCATTTCCACTGTGAATAAATACTTAAAGATTTATGAGGGAGGGCTTCCTTCTTTCCCTGGCTTCTTACAAAAATGACATACGTGCTTAATGACGAGAGGATTTGCAGCTGAGAATGCTTTGCAGATGTAAGTGCTGCCATAAAACCTGGATTTAAACCCTGATTCCTTGTGAAGAGCAGGGTGTAAGAAATACCTTTCCCTTTGGTAATTTTGAAGAGCTCGTTTAGGTGAGAAGTCCCTTAGCATGCTAGTTTTTTTTTTTTTTAAGTACATTCTAAAATACCTCTTTTTCTCAGTCTTTGTAAAGGGAACAAAGGTGTTTAATTTAGATTTTGTGAATCACAATGACTTTCTAGACCTCTAAAATTAAGCATATAGATACCTAGGTTTACTTGTGAATCTAACCCTGATTATTTGATGTTACCTTCCTTCACATCAGTCATTGTTTGTAGTCTTAATAGCAAAGTCTTGTACAGTCTGGAGGATCCTTTACAAAAAAAATGATTGGACTGAGGAGACCCAAGATTTAAATTCACAAAACTATTTCCACTACTAACAACCTCACTTCTTTCTTCCTTTGCATGACTTTTGTAAGTAGCAATTATTAGAATTTTATATCTAGATCTAATAGCCAGCACATTGCCACAGCAGTGAGATGTTTAATGTTCTTCAGTATCCAAGTGAAAACACAAAAAGGACACTCAGATATGATATGCTCCCTTGTTTATGACAGGTGACTACAGTCACATATAGTTGTCAGCCTTGGAGCAAGACAGCAACCTTTATGTGATGCTCCTGTTAAGTGCTGGTGTTTCTCATGCTTTGTGCAATTTCATTTATGTACCGATATTATCAATTGTCCACTGGATATTGCAATTACTATCCTTTCAGTAAAAGTAGCAACAACATCACTCATGAACATTTAGACTCTTTGGTGGTTAAACTTACATCAGGAGGTAGATCTCATACTGTTTGGTTGAGGTCAGCAAAACTCAAACCATCAGGTCTCACTCCATTTTGCATCTATTTGGTCACAAAGTCTACTCCTACAGCTGTTCAATTTGGTGCCAAGAACTCTGCTACACAACCTTTAAAAATTTCTCCTTTTTTTTTCCTACAAACACATTGACATTCATATGTCAATATAATTTGCAAAACAGATCACAGAATGAACTCAAAGCAATATTTCAAAAAGCATTGTGCAGAGATGTACTTGGGCAAAATTTTAATATATGTAAATCTACTCAGCCATAGTGTTTATTCTTTTCTCCTCTAAGGGGTCGGAGAATGTTTCTTTTCCTTTAAATTTTCTAGCTTTGGTGCTTACAAATATATGCTAACAAACTTCGCTTTATAGTAAGAAAAACTATTCTGTTTAAGTTTTATTTCTTCAAATTAAGTTTATCATCATGAGAAGTTTGTATTGCATGACAGCTTTTAGTCATTCTTCAACTTTATATTTGTAATTAAAATGTATAATTTTTTGTTGTTTTCTGACAAGATCATGCACTACATTTCTTGATATGTGAGAAAGTTTTAATCTTTGTATTAAATGTGGACAAAACTGAAGATTTGCTGCTTAAAGCTGATGGCCAGTGAGTCTGATGTATTTTTCTCCTAAGACTCATTGTCTTAAAGACAATTTTTCTTAATTAGTTTGGATACTTCAGAAAGGAACCTGGTCAAAATTCTTTTGGATTGCATTTTTTTTCCTTTGTCCATAATAATATTGTGTCATTATTCTCAGGTTAATCCTTAGCTAGCAGTGATACAAGTGTTAACTTAGTTATAAAGTAATAGTTATAATTGGGATACTTTAGGAAGTAACTAATTAGCTAGTATAACAAATGTAGCATTCAGCGAAGATTAGTAATTGGAAGCCATTTTGTGATTTTTAAGGAGGACCCCATTGTACTTTCTGTCCTAAACCCTATTCTATTTTAGAATGCCACCTTAAGCTCCCTTCCACTCCTTTGAACCTGACTCTCCTCTATCTAAAACTGCTCCTTGGAACTCACCTCTCCATTATTTAAAGCCATTGATTAGCAACCGCCCTTTCCTTACCCTAAAATGGTGTAATCTCACTCATTTTTCTCTTCCCTCACTGAGGTTGGAGCAGGTAGGGCTATGACTCATTCCCTTAACTCTGCCCCCCCCACTTGCTTCTGGAGAATATAAAAAGGGAGAGATTTGCTGAAGCAGCTTTGTGAAGCTTTGGCAGTTGGCCAAGCTGTACCAAAGAGTAACCTTAAGAAGAAGGACCCTGATGAGCCAGTGTAGCTGAGGATACCACTGACCCGGAGTAGGTCCTGAGGAAGGATTTTGTGGAGCAGAGCAGCAGCTGGACAGCTCAGCAATCAATCACCAAACTTTGGTAAGAGATAAGGGGATCTTGGGGAGTTTAACTAATCAGATCTAGCTTTATATAGACCGGGTCAGCAGAGCCAGCACATAAACCCAGAAGCAGCAGAGCAGAGCCAGCACACAGATAAGGAGGAGCAGCCAACCAGGACCAGATCCTGACCGGAGACCAGTGTAACAGATGACCAAGGCTGGACCAAACCCTGACCAGAGAGACCTGGACATCACAGAGACCACTCCAGAGGACTGGGCACAGCCTGAGTGAGGAGCAAGCCACCCAGAGCTGAAGTCCACTCGAGGACACGATCCTGACCAGACCAGTTCTTCAGTCATAATTCACCTACCTAAGTCCCGACTCATATGTCCAGATTCTGAGGTGAACCTTTGTCTCTCACAGAGCAGAACAGGATCCAAATCGACGGTTCAGAGGGACGTTTGAGGTGCTGTAAGTAAAAGAGTGCCTGTGGCATGACTGGCAATAAAGCTAGGTGAGTGCAGTGTGACCAAGAAAAGCTGATCTTCACCCGTTCAACAAATGACTGATCACTATTGGTTGAATGCTATACTTTCATAGAACCATAGGGTTGGAAGGGACCTCATGAGGTGATCTAGCCAAACGCCCTGCCAAAAAAAGCAGGACCACTCCCACTAAATTATCCCAGCTAGAGTTTTATCCAGCCAGGCCTTAAACATCTCCAAAGATGGAGATTCCACCACCTCCCTACCACTTTGGTAGGTATTTGCTAGGATTTTTGTGACTTTTAATGTATTTGCTATAGAGTGCTAAGTTTATGACTAAGTTTGTAGTTATGCTCATGTAATTTTAAATACTGTAACGCAGCAGAGCAGCATTTTACTTAACTGTCATTCTGTGTAATGCTCACTGTGATAAATGATTATTGATTGTTAGAATGAATATTTTCAGTTCTTGAATTTTATTGTAATGTTGTATTTTTAAAAATAAATGTTAACACTTGTTTTCAAAGAATTTATTACTCTAAATCTGTTCTTGATCAGCAGGCTGTAGCCGTATTTTTCACCAGGGAGGTTTACCCATTTGGGCAAGCGGACCACATTGATTTTATCCCAGAGTGATTAGTGCTTGTATTCCTTTAGGTGAGCAATAAGCAACCTTAACAGTTGAAAGGTTTAAATTCTCAGGTAACAACTGGACCAATCCCTGCCAATGCATTTGTCATCTAACATCTGGATTAATGTAGCCATCTTTTGGCTGGTCTTCATACTTCATTTATTTCCCATTAACAGCCCTTTTGTAATACATCAGCATGCATGATATTTTGTATACCTTGCAACTCTCATGTTGCACTGTAGCCAAACTGGTAGCCATGAGATAATATTTAAATTTTTATTACTTCTATTCAGTGCTATTCATTCTTTGGCTCCCTTTTATTTTCACAATTTGATTCATATTTATTTAACTATTTCAATCCTGAGTGACTGGTTGGGTATTTTTTTGGTATACCATCTGTGCTATGTCTAATTTCTAGTCACAGAGCATTTTTTTTACATCTAGCTCCAAAGTGGTGAAATGGTCTTTCATTTAATTTCCAATCCAGTGATTATATTTGTACTAATGCTTCTGGTCTCTAATTATTTATTTCTTGATGTTTTGGGTACTGCTGTTGTTGACAAATCTTGCCTGGCAGCCAAATGTCATCAATGGTATGTGGGATAACTACTTTTTTAAGTCTATAAATAAAATAATGTCTAGAACCATCTGGATTGTGAACAAAGGATATTAAATAATTAACTGATAACCTGTAGCTAGTTATAATATACTATTCTGCATATAGTTAGATACACAAACCCTCCATACTCTGTGTGTCTCTAAAAAGAGTATGAGATGATTTATGTAGTGAAATATGCATTTAATAGTACACACATACTGAACATGCTGAGTAAGATGACATCTTAGTCACTAGTAATTGTGTTTGAAAATCCATTGGAGAGATTCCAGAGGACTGGAAAAGGGCAAATTTAATGCCAATTTACAAAAAAGGAAATAAGGACAACCTGAGGAATTACAGACCAGTGAGTTTAACATGAGTACCTAGAAATGGAGCAAAGAATAAAGCAATCAATTTGCAAACACCCAGAAGGTAAGGTGATAAGTAACCATTAGTATGAATGTGTCATGAACAAATTGTGTCAAATCATCTAATAGCTTTCTCTGAGAGCATAACTAACCTTGTGGATAGGGGTAAGCAGTAAATGTGGTATATCTTGACTTTAGTAAAACTTTTTATTTTGTCTCACATGACCTGTTGATGAATAAACTAAGGGAATACAACCTAAATGGAGCTAATATAAGGTGTGTGATAACTGGTTTGAAAACCATTCTCAAAGAGCGGTTATCAATTATTCACAGTCAAACTGGAAGGGCATAACAAGTGGAGTTATGCAGGGATTATTTCTGGGTTCAATTCTGTTCAATGGCTTCATCAATGATTTAGATAATAGCACAGAAATGTTGTGGACAATGCCAAAGTGGGAGGAGTTGAAAGTGGTTCGGGGGGCAGAATTAAAATTCAAAATGATCTGAAAAAACTGGAGAAATTATCCAGAATAAATGGAATAATATATAAAAATGATAAATGTTAAATATTCCACTTCAGAAGGAAAAAATATTTGTACACATATAAAATAGGAAATTAGCACCTAGGAAAGAGTATCATCAAAAAGGATCTAGGGATAAGAATGCATTACAATCTAAATATGAGTCAATAGTATAACATGATTGCAAAAAAAAAAAAAAAAAAGGAAACACCATTTTGGGGTATATAGCAAGAGTGTAAGCAAGACACAAGATGTGATTCTTCTACTTTACTCTGTGCTCAGTAGGTCTCACCTGGAGTATTGTGTCCAGTTCTGGGTTCCACATTTTAGGAAAATTGTGAACAAATCTGAGAAAATTCAAAGAAAAATAATAACAATTATTAAAGGTCTGGAAAACATGGCCTGTGATCTATGAAGGAAGGTTGAAAAACATGGGTTTGTTTAGTCTGGAGAAGAGGGGGCAATGGGGGAACATGATAATAGTTTTCAAGTACATAAATGGCTGCTACAAGGAGAACAGGTCACAGAATCTCCCCAACTGCTCCTTTAATAATCCAAAACCTATGGCTGAGTTACAGAAGTTTTCGTATACCTGGATTACAATTGTGCTATATGTGTTTTGGATGAGACATAAAATGAAGGCAATCATTCATGATCATTCACATTCTTGTCCATAATATTCAAATTCATACAAGTGAAATGTAAATCACTAACATACCACTATATCTAAATTCGAGTTCTTTACAAATTATCAATACCCCACATAAAATGAGTCACCATAGGATTGTCCCCCTTTTCTTAAAAACAAAACAAAACACAACCACGCATCTGACAAAGTGGGATTTTCTTCCTTGAAAGCTCATGTGATAAATAAATTTGTTAGTCTTTAAAAGTCCACCAGACACCTTGTTTGTTTTGCTGAACTAGACTAGTATGACTATGTCTTTGGAACTTAAAATATAAAGTGTCTGGAAAAGTACCCAGGTTTCTTGTAGCAGGCTGAAAAAGTTACAGTTCTCTGTAGGTGAACTGCTGAAAATGATTGTAAAGGAGATGAAACAGATGATAGAAGATTGGTCCACAGAGGTTGTACTGGAGCTGTCCTTGTCATTGGAATCAATACAATATATGTATTGTAGTAGAAATACACAACCATATATTTATATTTGCATATGTGTAGAAAAATATTACATGTGATTTGTTACTGAATGCAACAGTAAAGGTTATTTTCAGATTTGCAAGATGATTACCTGTTTTTCATATAACTCTGAAAACAATCTCCTTTTCATATAAATCTGTGGAAGGTGAATATGACATATTTTGATCTGGGTAAATTCTACACTGACTTTGCATAGGTGTAACTAACTAACTAACTAAAAAAAAAAAAAATCAAGCCATTTTCTCATAAAATTTCTTACCCAACAGTTAGGCACCTTTTGTGCTAAGTACACTGCCAATCACACTAGACAATAACATTTCATTTTTTCCTTTTGCTCTCTTTCAGTCTATATAAATTTGTTGTTTCTTTTCTTATACATCAGATTTAGGTTCCTAGTTCCCACTGAGGGGAGGGGTAGAGCTGTGGCCACTAAACAAAGAACTTCATGTGAGCTCCTAGTAGCACATTATGATGAAAAGTGTCAATAGCTCATTGTATGTATAAACAGAGAAGTAGTAAATTGGAGTACACAGATGATTTTATGACTGTTTTTGCCATTGGTGAAACTGATATTGGAATGCCATGTACAGTTCTGCTGTCCTCAAGTAAAACATGTTGAAAAGTCAGACAGTAAAGAAAAGAGCTGTAAAATTATTTGAGGACTGAGAGAAAATGTCCTACAGAAAAATGTCTTGCAGAGCTAGACCGAAAGAGTTCAATAGGTATGTCTATGCTTCCAAGTTAGTTCAAATTAAGGAGGTGTAATTCAAACTAACCTGTCTACACTAGGCTTTCATTAGTTCAAATTAACGACTTCCGTAAATTGAACTAATGAAAGCTTAGTTTGAATTAATAAGAGCTGCTGGTTAGTTTGAACTAAGCCCTGAGTTCGATGCTTAGTTCAAACTAAGGATATTGTAGACTAGGATTAATCCTTAGTTCAAACTTAATACATTTGAATTAAGGGCAGTTAGTTCAAATTAACAAATTGGACTAATTCAACTTAATGTCAAGTCAAATTTGTACACTTTGTTAATTTGAACTAATAAGTTTGAGTTTAGTTTGAACTAACTTTTCCTAGTGTAGATATAGCCAATCTGTTTAACTTGTCAATAAGAGGGTCAAGAGGCAACTTGATTACAGTGCATACATGCCTTCACAAAATGGAAATAGGAAATATTAAAGGGGTCTTTAATCTAACAGAGAAATAAGAATCCATGCCTGGAAGCTGAATTCAGACAAATTCAAAATCAGAAATAAGGCACACATTTTTATGAACAGAGGATCAGATCCTACAATACTTATGTTGTTTAAGCAAAAAAAAACAGAGACAATCACATGTAGCTTACATAACTGACCATAGTTTGAACTTCAAGAATCAAAAATTATCACTTTTTTTCACAATTAATCCTTAGAGTGAAAAAAAAATCCAAAATAGTGTAAAAATGATAGATCTAAGGAAACTGTAATCTTGAAGACATTCTGCCATTAGACAGGAACTAAATTATTGCTTGTGAAATATTTACTCAGCTGTATTAGCCATAGTTGTTCTTGAAATACTTCCTGTATATATGTCTACAGTAGTAGTAAATCACATACCGACTGGAATATCTCAGAGAAGTAGAAGCCAACACAATGGTTAAAAGGGAACTTCTTGCAGCCAATCTGAATGAGAAGTTAAAGAATGCGTATAATAATGCATAAGCATAAAGAATGTATAAAATAAAGCATAAGCAATACCACAATATCAAGGTGCAAAACTGTAATATATATATGCTGGCAAACAAATTCCTTATATTATGTATCCATAACTCCAGGACTTTCTGCACACTGTGATACAGAACAGCACTTTAAACACACTAGCTCAAATTTACTTGCAATAATGGCAGCTGCGAGGGACAACTTGTGTAATATCGCTGTAGAAAGGAACATAATTCATCATACCTTTATCACTTCAGTAAATAGCTTTTATAGAGGACATTTTGTTTTGTGTGACTTTTCCCACCTAACAATATCAGATTTTAACATCCAAATCTGGCTATTGAGATAAGGTCAACATACATATAGAACCACTTAGATCAGACAAGATTACAGAGAAAACCCCTCTGTGACAGAAAAGGTGATGCAGTAATAATTAAAAGTGGAATAACTGTTTTGGTTAGCTATAGGTCTGCAGATCCCATAATGGGAAATAAAAACACAGAATAGCACTAATGTGTGGGAGAGTCAGTTAGACTGTCTCTAACAATCACTATACTGTACCAATAGTTGTCCCCAAAAGTTTAAGCAATAGAGGTATAAAATCAGGTTCTTACAATGCAAACATTAAAGAAATTAAGCTTAAGAAATTTAATTGTAAACATGGGTTAAAGCATAATTTGGGGGGCACTGGAACCCTCCTAAACTGACATGCCCCCCTCATGCCATGGTGGGCCCCCCTCATTCCAGTGCAGGCCCCCCTCACCCTCCCAGCTACTCAGGGGTTAAAGTATAATTCAGGGGAACCCTCCTAAATTTCCAGGGCCCCCTCACACAAGTCCAGACTCTCCCTCATGCATGTCTGGGTCCACAAATGCCTGCCCCCCATCCCACCTACTGCCCCCCCCAGCCCAGGTAGGCATTTACAACCACTTCTGAGTACCATATGCATTGGTTATCACTCTGCTCCACCCACCCCCAGCTACACACACACCCAGGTACACACTCCCAGCTACATGTACCACCACCCACCCCTGAGGTACAGACACACTCCCAGATACACCCCCAACCCCACTCCTACCCCACCCACCTCCTGCTACACACACACACACACTGCAACACTAATACACACCCAGGTATGTACGCACACATACCTCCTGCCCCACACAGCAGCCAGATGCTTTCCCTGACCCCCAGCTGCTCCATGCCCCCCCCATCCCATAGGCCAGCTCCCCATCTCCCCAAAGCTCCCCATCTCCCCCAGCCCCACTGTGGGACTACCCCAGGCCCAGCCAAGGCCTTACCTCAGCTGTTTGCATGCTGGGTGACCGGCTGGGAGCTGCTTCCCAGGCACAAGCTACTCCACTCTAGAAGGGGGAGATTTACAACTCCCAGCCTGCCACAGCTCTCTGGTGGCTGCACTTAAGGTGAAACAGTGCTTATGGCGGAACGCACCAGAACTCTGCATTCCAGCTACTGTAGCTACTTTTAGGGGGCTTGGAACTCTGTGTTGTGGTGTGTTCCTCTATTTATAGTGGGCCCCAAATGCTGCCTGCCTAAAATAGGGGGCCCCGGAGCTGCATTCCTGTGCATTCCCCATTAACTTTTGTTTACTTACTATAAATAAAGTCACTATTCATTTTTTTTTCATACTTTGCACCTATATATTACCTTGTGAAGAGAGAGAGTGAAAATACAATACAGAACAAAGAATTGTTTGCCTAATTTTATGACAAGCCATTTCAGCTATGTTACTTTCTTTAGGAGTCCTTTTTAGAGGTAAGACAATTCCAAGATATTAGACATTTCTGTGGTTTTTTAAATAAACTGATGATATGCATTTGGTAAGTTCCTTATGAGTGTGATGTGTCAAGTTGTTATACATATTTCTGTAAGCATTCTGCTCATAGAACTCCTTTGAAACTTTGTGCAAAGCCCTTGCAGGATAGGTCCCAAGTTTACAAAACAAAACAGTGAAGACTTCTTATTTAGATCATTGGTTTTCAACCTTTTCTTCATTAAAAAAAAAAAAAATTAAAATAGGTGGAGACCTTTTGGAAATTAAACCTATGGTCTGTGTATCCATAGCATAGAAGTCAGACTTAAAACAGACAAACTAATGCAGCTATAAATGTTGCATGTACTCAGCATAGCACGTGACTAAGTGTATGAACGAGTGTTAAACTGTGGGCTTCTACAGTAATGACAACAATTCTGGGTTTCACCATGGGAGTGCAGGTATTCATATACTTTTGATTGATCAGAAACCTGGAATGTTTTTTTTTTTTTCTGGGATGTGGAACATTATTTTCATAGCCTATGAAACAAAATTGGACAGCTTAATAAACATACAAGGAGCCAGGATTTGTTTGAGGTGACTTGGTAACAAATAAATATTACAGGATGTGTGCCATTCTTGGCTAGGAGTAACACAAGCTCCCACACTTTTCCAGTCTGGAGTAAAAGATCCATAAGTTTTGAAGGAATCACAGCTAGTCTAGCGCCTTCCATGATGCATGCTTTGTTATGTCCAAACCACCCATGATAGAGTAATAGAAAAAGCATCCATTTATCCCCACAAGACTCAAACTTCCACTTCCTTATTTAAGAAGCTAGTGTCTTAGCCCTCAGGTACTTGTACTGAACAATATCAATAGTCATTTCAGAGTACATGAGGTTTTCCTAGATAGGTGTCATGAAATGGAATGTAGTAGTTTAAATGCCAACTTTTCTCAGGAACTCCCCTTCCTTGATTTAGGCCCAATTCTCAAGAGAGTTTTGCTCCACTGTAGGCACCAAGTTAAAGGAACACATTATCTCCAGAACTCAGGTTTGAATATTTGGTTTTGGGTGTCATGGTTGGAGCTTTTGGGTCTGTGGCTTCTTTTAAATATCAGTTACTTACATAGTTGCCTATGTAGGAGTAAACATTTTCTGAAATTCTGATCCCAATTGTGGGAGATGAACACTTAAAAGTCTAATATTGAATTCTCTTGAAATTCTGGTCCTAAATGTGAGTTGAAACAAAACCTCAGAATGCAAACAAACCATTAAGGGAAGTTTGAATCTGTCTTGTAGCTGAATTTCTTGGCTCAAAACCATCCCTAAATAAAATATTCCATGGATGAACCATGTCTATCCATTGCCAATAAGGCTTGCTGACATGTTTGGTACATCTCTTGAAAAAAGAGTTTTCCTTGCCTGTCTACCCATCATCTATATACACTTACTGAGCTTAACTACAAATTAATAAATAAGCAACAAAAAAAACTAAATTACAAAATTTGCAGTGTACTGGGGAATTTATGCACTTATCTTTCAGTTATGCTATTTCCACAAACATGATCTCCACAAAATGCAGTTGAGCATTTAGCAGGGAACTGTGGCCTGCTTCAGAGCCTGGGTCCGAGGAGGGGTCTGAACATCTCATCTTGCCAAAACTGGGAACTGCAGGGCTCTGGCTCCAGAGGCAGAGGGTGGAGTGAAGACAGGAAAAGGAAGCATAAAAGCCCAGCCTGGCAGCTCAGAATGGAGGCAGTGAGCCTGAGAGGGCTGGACCCAGATAAGTGGCTATCCCCAACTTCTCTGCCTAGAAGGCCTGATGGACTACCCGTTTGGCCTGGGCCCAGCAACTCGAATCCCTGAGGCTGTGAACTAGGGAGGGGGCCCCAGGGCCTGCTAGGACTGTAACTGATTGCCCCTCACTGGGACTGATCTGGAGCCAAGAAAGGCTGAGGATCAGGTGTCTATTATCCCTGCAACCTGGAGGAACTCCCTTTGGCTGAGAAGGAACCACAGAGATGGAGGGACCAAATTTGTGTGCATTCCAGTGAGTGTGTTCAAACTTGTGAGCACAACAAAGCATATGATGCAAATAATATCTAAATTTTATTTTGATATGGTGATGGAAATTTTATAAATTACAAAACCTTATTTGAAACATACTATTTGAAACTGCCTTCTTAAAGTAGCACACAAATATTAGCACTGTTGAATTTTTTGTGTGCGCTTTATTTTGTTCTGTGCATGGGCTTCACAACCTGTGTGTGCGTGCACACGTGCACAGCTTAGACTGAACATAGTCAGCTACCAAGCCCAGACCTGGGCCTGCCTGCCCTGCCTAGAGGCCCAGGTCAATGGGCTTTGGGGCCTGCCCACCCCTTTTAGGGGCTGGGGCCACTGGCTCCTGGCTCTTTTGGACCCAGACACCTTGGAAGGGGGGACTGATGGGGCTTGGCTGGAGAGCTAAGACCCTAGAAGGGACTCAACATAGAGTCCTGGCTGTGAGAGGTGATGCACCAGCTTCCTGGAGGAGAGCATACTGAGGCTAATCTTCCAGTATCAACAGCAGAAGGCACCCTCCAGGCATGTTGGGTGCCACAATTGCCTACAGGCCTGCAGTTGGAGAAGATAATATTCCACTTTTTCAATGATGGATATTTCAATGATGGATTCGTAACCATTGTTTAATCCATAGCACTGTATGTTGAGACATGGAGTTAAGAGGAATAAAAAATGGTATAAAAACCAAAAACTGGCAATGTATTGTGTATCATTTGAATGATTGATTTTTTTTTCTTTTTTAGATTTCCAAAACATCATTTAACTTTATCATGTTTTTGTTTGTTTGTTTTTTTTCCAATTTCTGATTCTGCCTGGGATTGGACTCAGAAAATTGCAGATTATTTAACTTTGATGTCTGAATCCTACTACTAAGAGAGAGTGGAGACATTAAACGGGAAGGACGGGACAATAACAGAAATTCTTGATCAAATTATTGATCATAAACTTATTTTTGATAGGTGCATACTAAGCCTTTCATGCTTCTAGGGGGCAAATTCACATGTCAATCTGGGAAGCAGATTTACAGAAAGCAAAATCCAATCAATTTAAAACATGCCTAATGAGAATTCTAGATGGAAGATGTATAAGTAGTCCCCCTGCTCCCCCTTCCATGGAAGGTGGGCTCTCTGCTGCTGACATAGCCAGCTACTGGCTGATGTCTGTCAGGAGAGCTGTTAAATTCTGCATGCAGCCTCCTCAGTAGGGATGCGATTTTAAAGTTACTGTGTAATGGAGTGTATTACCATTTACCATACACTGAGACGGCCTTGTCTGTCAGCCAGGGAGCCATTTGATGTTATATATGATCCAAATGAGCCAAAGAAAAAGGGGGAGGGGGGGAGGGAAAGATCCAAGAGCTTTGAGCCCTCCAAAAAAAGATGTTTTCCCCATGGCAAGAGTCCAGGTCACTTTTTAAAGACCTGTTTGGTTCTGAAAATTAATTGAGTAGCATTAAAGAACTTAAGGAAAAGGAATTCCAAGGGCAGGGTGATTTTCTGCTGAATCAGCCACTGAGGACCTGAGCCAATTTCCATGAGCCATTCTTATTTATTTATTTGAATAGATGAATCCTGTGCATTTTTCTAATATCATGGATCTAAATGTCTTCCTGTGCTTTATGTATATTACTTTTGTTACTGACGCTTCTCAATCCAAAAACAGAATGTATTTGCATTTTAATTAGTACGTTTGTTAAATAAATCATAAATTTGAAAGGATTAACATGATAAATCTTTTAATAGCTTGTGCAAGGTCACCTTCCCTAGAATTACAGTTAGTGGGCTATATTCAGGAGTGATACATAACAAACTTCTTTATCTTTAGACTTTCTGTACCAAATTCTGATCTCCAATAAATTCCACGGCTTTATAATGCCCCTTTCCTCACTCTAATAGTCCGTAATAGTTTGAAAATTAGTGAAAATTTTAAAATAAAATATAATTAATAATGTAAGTTTAGGTTGGGTAATGCACACTGAGAAGCTGGAAACTTTTCATTACTACCTTTGTAAATTACACTGACTGAGTGTCCTTAGACATCTGTTTATCATTATTATTGCATTACACAATCTGGGATAGTTCAGTGGGTTTAACTAAGTAAAAGATGTCTAAAGCAAATGTAAAGGAGAAATAGTGTATCTGCATTCGGCCTACAGTGGAGATAGTCTTGCTCAGACTGGAATAGGCAGTCGACAAAATACACTATAAAATTCAATGGGAATGAAATTTTTAGGATGCCTAGAAATATAGCAGTAATCTATAGAACTGTTCTTAAAAAAAAAAAAAAACAACCATAACAATCATATCCTTTTTTTTTTTTTTATCTCATAGGTTGGTTGTTTACTTTTTGACTAAGGGCTACTGACACAGATTGGTCACATGTTATCATCTCTTCGCTGACTGGAAAACAAACTTAAAAAGAAGAGTGACTAGAGAATAGCAAATGCTCATATTTCCACAGAAGTATAAAGGAATGTTTGCAAATGCAAAACATTTTTGCAAGCAAAAATCTGTTCAAATGAATGTACGTGCCTAGCAAACAAGAGGACACAATCAATCAATTTGAACAGTTGTTTAACATTTGATTGAATGTTCCCAAACTATATTTGCAATAGTCAGCTGGTTCTTTGACACTGTGAGGTCATTCCCATTTTTTTACCTGCCTGATGAGATGTTAAATACAGAGAGTAAATGACCAATTTAATTGCAGACACAACTTAAGCAGTGCAATAGTTTACTGAACTATTTTATCTCAACTCTGGCTTTGAGGCAATAATTCTACTTATATGGTAGCTGGCAAATTTTATATGAAATGTACCAAGCACACAGTGTGATAGCTCAGAGAGAACACTATAATAAACTGAGGTTGAGTCAGATAGGCAAAACTGAACATATGGGCGAAAGCCTAAATTCACAAAGGAGCTTTGGAACTTTATAGTCTCAAGTCTTTAGGAATCTAACAATATTTAGCAATCAGTGACATTCCTAAAATCAGTGTCCATCTGCTGTTTAACCCTGTAGGTACCTAAAATCCTCAGTGACCTAGGTTTCTACCAGCAAGCATAAACAAAGCTGTTTAACTCTTGACACCACTGAGCCTTTTTTGTACCCAAATTCAAGCAGAGTTCTCCACCTCGATGTTTTCCCACCTAGCTCACAGCGTATGTCTACATTGAGAAGTTATTTCAAAATAAGCCTCATTTTGAAAACATTGTGTCCTGGCATTCATTTTGTTATATCAAAATAAGTGGTTCTGTATTTTCAAATAAGAAACTACTATTTTTATATAGTAAACCCTACTTTTATTTCAAAATATTGTTGAAATTGAGTGTGTTAAATCAAAATAACGCCATTTTGGCCATTGAATAGGGTTATTTCAATTTAACTGGGCTTCCTATGACTTTCCCCCTGAGACAGAGCTTCATCCCAGGGTTCCTGGCCTAGGAAGAGCATGCGATGGCCAATGAAAGGGCAGGACACCCTCCTAGGCCATATATTTCCAGCTCTGCCTGGAGACAGCCATGTCACAGCAGGAAAACCAGTGGTGATGCAGGTCTGCTTCTTGGAGCCACCAGGAAATCTTGGATCTGCTGGCTGTCTGGGGCCAGGAAGACATTCACAGCTCCTTGTGGTCATGGCCTAGGAACTGGGAGGTGTATGCCTCCACATCCTGAGACCTAGTAGCAAAGGGCCACACCAAGGACACCAAAAATGTGCAGGCCACAGTCAAGGAGCAGCAACAGGCCTACCAGCGAGCCAGGGAGGAAAGGGAGCACACTGGGGCAGGCCCCACGAGAAGCTGCCAGTACTACCAACAGCTGGACAACTTACTGGGCCAGGCGCCCAGCAGCCTCCCTGTAGACTCAGGGGAGCCTGCATCTGTTGGGGAGGAGGCAGCAGCCAGGTGCAGCAGGCCACCCATCCAGCCCACCAACCTGTGGCCAGCCCAGAGCTGCTTCCTGCTCCACTGATGGCATCTACTGCCTTGGAGGAGTAGGAGGAGGCTCCCTTCGCTGCAGAGGATGACACAGGCAAAGGGGCATTGAGCAACAGACCCACAGCACCTGGTGAGTACTCCATCTGGACAGGGCTGGGCATGCCTGTTGGTGGGAGTGGCACTGCAGGGGGACATGGCACTGGTACAGTAAGGGTCAGAGGACAGGCAGAGGCCCTCTCACAAGGGTGGAGGGGCTGGAGGCCATGTGACAAGGGAAGATGGAGCTAGGTATATTGGCACTGTGTGGGAAGATGGCCTGGCAGGTCAGGCAGCATGCCAAAGATCCTGCTGGCATGTGGCCACTGGAGAAACCTCCAGAGCAAGACTGCATTCTAGTTGCTACTGTGGGCACCATATCCTGCCTGCTGGGGGGGGGGGGGCAGCAGCACAGCACAGCAAGGCACACCAAGGCAACCTTGCCCCTAAGGAAGGGCACAGGTATGGCAAGGGGACAGCAGCTGCTCCCAGGCAGCACAACACACTAACTAATAGGAGGCAGTTTTCTTCTGCTTCTAACCAGCAGCCCATGCACCTGTGCCTGCTGGCTCTTCCAAAGCAACACTAGCCATGACCCAGGAGAGGAGAAGGGCATCACGGTCCTGGGTGAACCAGTTTGAGGAGCTCATCCGCATTGCAGAGCATGCCGACCAGCAGCTGGAGCAGGAGTTCACCAACCACAGGGTTGAGCAGGGGCTGTGGGCAATGCAGAACAGGCTGGTCAAGCTCCTGCAGGAGCAGAGCCAGCCCCTCCAGCACCTGGAGTACTATGAGTGCCCACCGCAACCTGTCCCCAGCCTCACCACAACACCTCCATGGCACCAACCCAGGACCCAGAGTGGATGCCTGCAGGCCCGGAGCCTGCCAGCTAATGGCCATTAGCCCTGGCCTCGGCCTCAACCTACCACCCACCCGAAACCACTCCTTCCCCCATTGCCTGTAGCTTCTCCCTTACCCCTCAGCTCACACCCCTTTTCCCCATGTAAACACAAACCCTGTTCACCGTTATGTCATGTATAGTATCTCATTGCTGTGGGTATGGGGGGGGGTTATGGATGACTGGTGGGAGGAGCAGGTGCAGGCACAGGCAAAGGAGAAGTGTCAAAGGAGAAGTGAGAAAGCATAGTGTCAGGCACAACCCTCAGTGCTCTTTGCTGAGAAGATGGCCCATCAGTGCATCCCAGATGAGCTGAGCTTAGTGTTGGGCCTGCTGTGTGTCTGTCTCCGGTGAGCCACTCAGCCTCAGCTTCCCGCAGCAGTTCTCACAGGCAGCAGCATGCACTGATGACCTGTGGAATGTTGTGCTCAAAGAGCTGCAGGCAGGTCGGGAGGGCTCTCCAGTGCGCTTTCAGATGCTTGAAGGCATGCTCACCAACTGAGCAGCAGCAGCGGAACCTCTAGTTAAAAAGGTCCCTGCTGGTGTCCATTTGCCCCACGTATGATTTCATCAGCCAGGACATCAAGGGGTAGGCTACATCCCCCAGGATGAGTATAGGCACTTACCCATCCCTAAGGATGAAGGTGTGCTCAGGGAAGAATGCACCAGCCTGCACAGACCTATAGAGGGAGGAGTTGCACAGGATGCAGGCATCATGTGCCCTCCATGCCCAGCCCATATAGCTGTTCTGAAAGATACCATGATGATCCATAAGGGCCTGCAGGATGACAGAACAGTACCCTTTCCTGTTTATATTGTCCAGGGCCCAGTGGTCTGGGACTCAGATGGGGACGTGCATGGCATCCTGGATACCCACACAGTTGGGGAAATCAAGTTTGGCAAGGCCACCAAGGGTATTCTCTAGGTTTCCTGGGGCAATGAGGTGGGGTAGCAGGACCCAGTTGATTGCCCAGCACATATCCATGGAGTGGTCCCCATGGTGGACTTCCCAATCCTGAAGTGCTGGGCCATTGAGCAGTAAGAATCTGGGGTTACCAGCCTCCACAGGGCAACAGCCACCCCCATCTCTATGGGCAGGAGGGGCTGTAGAGGGGTCTCCATGCACTTCAGAACTAGTGAGCTTGTGGACCAGCTCAGGGAAGGTCCCCTTGTTCATTCTGGAGTTCTGCAGCCACAGATTGCCATCCCAGGTGCTCAGAACAATTCTCCACCACCAGTCAGTGCTGGCCTCAAGTGCCAAGAGACGATGAGGCACAGAGCGCACTATGGTGAACACAGCAGCTTCAAGGGACAGTAGGAGAGGGTGTAGGCTGATGTGTACCCCTGCAGGGTGAAGGTGCTCCACAGCAGAAGTAGCCTTCCCAGGACCTGCCAGGTCTCTTGCAGCTGCCTGAGGAAATGCTGAAGTGGAATCAGGCTCCATGTTGCCAGGAACACTGGGGAAAGGCCTGAGGTCACTTCTTTTAAATGGCTGGCAAACAGAGGGGTGGCCTTCTGCTGTGCCAGGGTGCCACACTTCCCACAATGCACACCTCCTAGCACAACCCATCCCCCATATAGTCCAGTGAAGGCCCTCTATTTTGATTTAATAATGCCCACTTTATTTCAAAACAAGAGTCTTCTGAAGACCCCCAATTTTGAAAGTTATTTTGATTTAAAATCAAAATAGTTATTTTAAATAAATGACTGTGTAGGCATAGCCACCGAGAGGGCATGTTAGAGTGTTCCTCATCCACACAGAAATTAACTTGGATGGAAGCAATAGTAAACCACCCACGTGTCATGTAAGAATCCACTTTGCCTGATTGAAATTGGTTACTTCAATCCAGATCTCTCACATGTCAGGTGAGTGCCATCACCACTAGGGAACAGGTGTGTCTCAGTCTCTTCCTATAGAAGCTGTTCAATTTTGTATAAATAATTCAATATTTGTGGGAGTAGGAACTAGAATCTAACTCTTACATTTCAAGAGAGCACAATCCACTGGACTATGGCTGTAATGGGGGGCAGGTCTTTCTCTCCCCTCCCCTCCATGTGAGGGAAGACTGATCTGGCTTAAGTAACTAACTGCAGGCAAAGGTTCACAACTGAGAAGGTCAAGCAAATGGAGAGTCTTCTCACTGGCCCAAACTTAGTTGTCTAACCGCTTTTGGAGGGACAAGACATAAGCTACTACTGCTTAGTACTAGCAGCTTCTCAGTCAGTATGCTGAATTATGTAAAGCCTGTTTTAGGAATCTAGTTCTCCTCATGCATTGTATAGGGAGCTCAACTGCGTTAGTCAGGACTGTGCATTCCACCGGCCAGCAGTGCAACTAGAAGTTTGGTTCTGCAAGCCCTAAATCCCCTTTGTAAATCTGCTAAGTATGCAAGCCCACAGCCAGCCCTAGATAAAATGGAGCCCCACAAGAAGTGTCTTCACTTCCCACACCCTTCCCTTTGTTAAACTTCTGATTTTTGTTTTTAATATGTGTAGCCTATTTCATGCCTCTAATGAATAATTTGGGTTATACAAGATAATTTTTTGTTTTTGCCAAACCCAGCGCCACCCAAGCCCAGCATCCCGGGTGAATGACTGGATCACCTGCTCCTCCATCTGGCCTGTGCAAGCTGTTACACTCAAACATTCATGGAAATCACTGGGAATTTGCCAGTATAAGAACCTCAGTAACAACTCCTGGATTTGACATATTTCTAGAACTAGAAGTGTCAGAATACTTTTCATACCTCTATGGTTTCTATTCAGACCCTTTTTCAAATATCACACTGTGTCTAGTATTCATCCAGAAGAAAATTCTTCTTGTGAATCAGGGCATTAGATCCCTCTTACTGAAGGCTGGAACTGCAGCATAAACCAAATTTATCCTTGGTGTTACTTTACTGAGATCAATAGAGTTGCACCAGGGATGAATCTGACCTGTCTCAAATGAATTCTGCTTTTTATACCAGGTTTTGAAATAGATGCAGGGTTGTATGAAGTATCTACAATGACAAGTTTAATAATGCTCTGCATGTATTGCCCCAAAGCAGCTTTATATATGGAGAGATCTGCATTGTGTCTTATATATAATCCTGATTGCTTTATCTCAAGCACACTTCTACTACAGATATAAAGAAGCCTTTAAAATTATGTTCTAAAAATAGCTTAGAGATAAACAGGCCCTGGAGAAATCTGAACTAGACATGACAGAGACAACACAACCTGTACTTGCTAATTTCCCATGGGTGGTTGCTGGATGGACAGCACACCTGCTAACATTCAAACCTGATTCAGACAACTTGGTCCAGAACTGCACTCTAGAGTCAAAATAAACCATATTTCTATCAGTCCACAGCCAACCTGACAATTCTCAACAAGGCCAAGGCTGCACCAAAACTGTGTGAGATGTCTCCCAGTGGTGTGGTGTCCTGTGGCACTTAAAGACTGACCAATTTATTTATCACATGAGCTTTCGTGGGAGAAAACCCCACTTTGTCATATGCTGTTCTTCAAAGCGTCTTCAAGCAAAGTGGGATTTTTCTCCCACAAAAGCTCATGTGATAAATAAATTGGTCAGTCTTTAAGTGCCACAGGACTCCTTGCTTGATTTGCAGAATGAGACTAATGTTCCCTTTGGAAACTGTGGTGTGGGGTTGTCAATACCAAGTGAAAAAGAGTTCAGACTCCAAATCCACTGTGCCCCAAGTATTCACTCTAGGCCCTGTGCTGTAGACCCTATAGATTCTGTACTCCCTGCTCTTCCCCTATTCCTCCATCTTCCTGAGACAATGCCTCCTATTGTTAAGCAGGGAACTAGCTTTGCAGATTATACATGATTTGAGGACTACCTTAAGTCAGAAAAATCATATCTTGCTCACCTTTGGGAGCTGAAAGGGAATGGTGCTCACTTCTTGCTTGTCGATACTTGAAACGTGTGAAGACGTGGTGTTTCTCAAGTGTCTTTTTGCTAGAGAGCCTCTTATGATCTGAGATTTCTAAAAACAGTCATCTCATACAGACTTATAACTTAAGTTGCAGCTTTCTTTTCCTCAATCACCAGAGCAAAGGGGTGCTTCTGTGTGTTAAATTGTCCCTTTGTCTTATATTCAGCATACCTTCTCCCTTCCTTTGAGGCATTACAGAGTTGTGCTCAGGTCGCCAACGTCTGTAACATTATTCCTATCCTCCAGAGACCTTGAGATAAACTTCCAAGAAAGGGAAAGGAGTCATAATCTGGTGGGTGTAGTCACCATAGATCATTTTAATCCATTCACGCACACCAGGTTATATCAAGTAAGGATCTAGTCTACTGACATTTCTAGAAAAACAGCAGGAAACAAAACTAAAAGAAATAGATTCTATTAATTGATAACAAAAACTTTTGATGGAAAAGAGAGTGTCAACATGATTTTTGACAAACTATTTTTGAAGAAAGGTGTTAAATTGTTAAAATGTTTTATTTCAATATGTCTGTATGAAAAATATTTTAAATCTAAGATAATAATGATAAATAAAATGCTCAAAACTGAAGGAAAACATTTTAGAAGTATCAAAACAAAATGTTTCAGTTGACACTAATTTTCTCTTTTGGTTTACATTTCATGAAAACAGAGTTTCAGTGTTTTGTTCCTATTAAATATGAGCAATGTTCTCAGCATCTTGAAGATGTTCATAGAGTTGGACAGTCATTTCCTGCCCATTTCCAGGTTTAAAAAAAAAAAAACACAACAACTTGTTTTCCTTTCTTTGTGTTTCACTGTTTAAATAGACGATTATGGACTGTGCTGAACTGGTTCATAAAGAAGTCTATATAGCTGTGTAAAAAGCACAGTCATTAGAATGACTATTGGAGACCTATATCAATGGGGGGGGTGACAGAAGACAATTAGGTCTAGCCATACAATATAAATAGTCTGTCATTTTAATTACTTATTTTATTATTCTGAATTTAAGAAATGGTGGCAATTTTAGAAAGTTATCTGATCTGATAAAACGCAAGTTTTAGGTACGTTATCATACACCTGAGATGCACTGTTCCTGTTTAATATTTTACAAGCCATCTTTATTATCCTCTCACACAACATTAGAGCAAATCTGCATCTGTTAAGGTGAATTTTATTTGTCACTCTTTGGTTTTAACTATTCCCTTGTTCTGTTCTTGTATTGGAAAAATGATCCATTACAGAACACATGGCAAATACTTAAGATTTATTTTATTTTTATTGCCTTTGCAACATTTGCTTTTTAGCTCTGGTTATAAAATCTCAAATCTTCTTCAGTTTGAAACTTGACATCTTCCAATAAAAGGGCAAAATGAAATACTAGCTAGCAGAGAATAAGATTTTATGGTAGGCCTACGTTTTCTGAAAAAAAGACAAACAATAAAGGATATTCCTGTGGCTTTAGAATTTCTGAACTGGATCACACAATTACAATTTTTTCTCACCTAATACAGATAGGTCAGGGTCTCTGGAGCCAGATATCACATTTTGCTTATGCACACACCTTTTCAGAGAAAATAAGCTACAAAGCAATATGTATGCTTGTATCTAATTATGGTCAGGTGCCAAGTACAGGACAAGAATATGTTAAGGCCCCAAACTTTCATAAGTTTCTTCTAATTCTCATATCTTCAAATTTGGAGAGACTGATTTTCAAAACCTTCTACTTCAGCTGTAGTCAGTGACAGCTGTGGAAGCTTGTTTTCTCTGAAAACCATTGTCTATGTGTCTAAAGTTGGGAACAGAAAAATTGACACCTTCCCCACCCCGGAATTGGAAGCCCCTTTTGAATACTTGGTCTTAAATCTGCGTTGTTTCTTTAATTCATATTCCTACTTTTTTGTCCCAGGATCTGCTGCTCAATCTTTCTGACTTTATTTTCATAAAGTTCTCAGCTTGTGCCATGATTATGTATCCATGCCTTTAAGAATCATTTTTAGGCATCAGGTTAGTCAAAGGGGAGGGAAAGAGGTTAGGTTTTCCCCAGAGGCCCAGTGATTTTAAAAGAAGCCCAGGCCATGGGTGACGGGACAAAAGATTCCCATCAGGGAACCTAGATACCCCTTCTGCCAATGACCCCATACAATAATCTACCCTCATTCCACCGTAGACTGTTCCTCCATCCTGCTCACCCCAATGTCTCAGCACTCTGCCTCCCCCCCATTTTCTCTTCTTCACCTCCATTTCCCTACTTGGCCTCCCTGTTCCTCATCCCTCCTTCCAACTATTCTCCATCCCTGTTCCAAAGGGACATCTGTGTTAGTTTAGTTCAGTAACACAAACAAGGAGTCCTGTGGCACTGAAAGACAAATTTATTTATTGCATTATCTTCAAAGAATCTGATGAAGTGGGATTTTCTCCCACAAAACCTCATGCAATAAAGAAATTTTTAGTCTTTCAGTGCTCCTTCCCTGCTCTCCTTTTATGCCACTTCTCACTGCGTTTAATTTCCCACTATCCCCACTCAACCCTCCAGCTTTCACCTACCTCCTGGGGTAGCAGGAGCACAGAAAAAAGAAGGCCGACTGAGGAGTAAACAATATGACAGTGACGAAGTTGAGCACGCATGGGGTAGATCGTGGGTCTGACTATAGGTGAGACCTTGGGTGGAAGGGAATGGGGTGGAACTGTTCTTCTCTGGAGTTCAAAATTTTTATTGGTCAGTGTCATGGGATACGCTGCCCCCACTCGCTCAAACACGGGAAGGAACCTGGTTTGAGCCCTAAACACAGCCCCTTGATTCAGAGCAAGGCAGCCCACTGGCCAGAGTCAGTGTTCAAAGACCTGTTGGCACAGGGGAAGTGTGCCCAGGTAGGGGGATTCAGGCCCACCAGCTCCACTGAACACCAGCCCAGGTCCCTGGGGTTACTGTAGCTCTTGGTCCAGCCAACAGGGATCCATGCCGCAACACATCAACTGGGACCACAGCAATACCATGGCTCACCCCACTGGGTGCTGCCCTCAGCTGCTCCCTACCTGGGTCACTGTTTCCCTCTTCAGTTCCCCAGATCCATCCAACATTGCCAAGTCTTTGGCCTGGGCCCCAGGGTCCTCACAGTAGAGTACACCTTGCTTGACAGTGTGCCCAGTAGTCAGTGTGCTCAGCCTATCAATGGTGTGCCTCTTTAAGGCAGGGGCTGAACCAGTCCCTGGGTAGGAGCCTCCACCACACATCTGCTCACTCTGCTAGTCTGCCCCTGACTGAGGGAAACTGCAGCCTTTTATGCCTGGGCGGCAGTTCGAGCATGCCCAGCAAGGCCTAAGGGGCGGGGCTTCCCCCTTCCTTAGGGTATATAGGCCTGCTTGAGTGCAGGGTGGGTCCACCCCATCACAGTTGGCCTGGTTGTTGTGTATACCACTAATGAGCTCATTCTTGATGTAATCAACAAATCATATATGAAATTGACTTTAATGCCTGAAAATCACTGTGAGAAAATTCAGACTGCTTTGCAGATTAAGTCCTTAAATGTCTTGTGCAGTTTGAGAAGCAAAATGATGTTCAAAATTTTATTATACATTTTCAATATTCTGTGTTTTATTTGAGCAACTAATCACTGGACTCCTAGCAAGCTGGCTATGAGAATTAAAATGACCACTCAAAATCCACAATGCTGAAAAAGCAAAAATAGTGTACTATTGCAACAAAATCTTTAGACTATATTAAGCATTAAAAACTATAAGACATTACAATTATGATTCCTCATTTTTGACAAAAAACTTAAAAGAAAATAGTAGAATATTAGTACATTCCAGCGACAAAGCTTATGACATAAATGGGAACTAGTATAATTTTTATCCATTCTTGCTTGTCTTCAGATTACAATGTCACGTACCTCTCTAGTTATCTGAGAGCAAAATCATATAAACTATTAGCTTTCAAGTCAAATTTTACAGTTAGCAGTGGGTCAGGTTAACTGAAATTGCAGTTTCTACTTCAGTAAAAATAGGCAAATATAATAAGATACTATGTGCCAAGCAATTTAAATTCAGTCAATAGTAATGGATATTTTATAGTTATATAAGCATCTCAGTTAACTATTGAATGGCTTGTGATTTAATGTTTGAGTTCTATTCCAGAGGCTCCCTATATGCCACTACATAACTGCAAGCCCTGGGTTAATTAATATCCTTTTGTAGTAGGTACAAAGAAGCTCTGTATGACACCACTTATGCTAATTCAGTTATGTGGGATGCAGTGAATATTTAAAAATAGACTATGTTACAGGCTTAGAGGTTTCAAGGTTATTCCAATAAATAGCAAGAAAATTTCTGCTTAAATCCTGCAAACTGTTTGGTCCAAGGCATGCCTTTAAAGCTTTCCAGTATATTATACCTGCCCATCATTGCTCCCTCAATTACAGTAGTTTCTAATGCCTTTCCAACATTGAAAGAAAACCTGAACACCAACTTAGTGTGAATTGCCTTCTACTCTATAGTGAAGAAAAACCCATTTAAGTTTTTTTTTAAAAAAAGGGTATACAACATCTGGCATTTTAATTCTGTCCTTCATGAGAAGAAATATTCTACAGCATCCCTGGTGCACATACTATGGGACTGCCGACTAGTCAGGTAGCTGTGGAAATAGGAGAACACGAGTGAAAATAGTGTTTAGTTTCAGCAACCAAGCATATGCTGAAAATTATGTCTTGGTTAGACGCCCACTATGCTGTGTTTAACACTGCCACAGAGACTTTAGTTCTTGAGCATTTCAAGGGATTACCTAGCATACAGTTTCACAAAAATGGAAGAAAGGATTTATGCCCAGGATAGAGTAGTATTTGGATGTCTGACTGTGCAACACAAGGAAGAATAGTTTAGTGATATGAGAGAAATTATATGAGTTTGAAGAAATTCAGACCTTGTTTCTTGATATTTTTGGGAAAAAGAAAAGATGCTGAGATAGCTTAAATAAAGCCAGACTTCCATTCTACATGACCTCTCTGCTTTTTTTCCCTCCCATTCCTCATCCCCATTCCCCAACCTGCTTCTTCCCATCTTTGCCTATTTAGGTTTTTTTTTTCCTCCTTTAAATTATTGCCAGTACTATTGTTCCCTCACCCTAATATGTTATCTCTGTGTAATATCTGATTTTCTATTATCTTCCAATATTTAAGCTTTGAAAATTTGTAAAGTTGAATAACTGCATTATTGTATTAGTTATTTTTAAAATGTGTTTATATATATACAAGCTATAGATCGTTGGGAGGCATTGCAATTTTGTTTGGTCTTTATTAAATTATTTTAAAAAAAATCATGTAAAACCAAACACTCCTATTTTATCAAGATTTTCAAATGTGAAACACCTTAAAACAAACAATTTTAAAAAGATGATGGGCAGTTTCACCTCCCACCAAAACAGAACCCTTTTAAGACATCCCAGATACTGAGACACTCAAAAAATCTCTAGTAACTTTTGAAAGCATTGGTCTTTGGTAGTTGAAGAAGTATAAATACAGATAAGAGAGGAAGCAGATAGAATCCTTGAATATCTGAAAGAACCACATAAGAGTGATTGGTCCAGTCAAATAAAGTGATGGTCATTTAATTGATTACTGCATAATAGAAGATCGTTATCAACCCACATGGACCACTTCCTTGAATTGTAACTTGACATTCCACTCCATTTGGATATATTGCATGAAACTAGGCCAGAGGCCATTTTCATCTTAAGACAGGTTTTGGATTTATAATTTGCAATCCCCTTCAAATCATGTTTCAAACCTCTGACCTGTGATATAAATGAAATTGACTGTATTTTTCCTAAGGTGGAACATCAGTCCTACTATATCAGCTCCTTGTGCATTTGTGATAAAAATATGAATGCAAAAGATTTGGCACAACAGGTTAAAATTAACATTATACAAATTCAAAAATAATATAATTGAAATGGAAAAGAAGCAGGGCCATGTTTTGTTTGATGTCACAGAAGAGGGAAGGATACCTTTTTCTTATCAGTGCCAAGCAGTGTGAGAGCATGTGTGTAAGTGTAGAAAATTTGCAAAACATGCATGTCAATTTGCATTACTCTTTCAGGTTTCTAAGACTTGCATTATAAAGCACCACCCTTGGAAAAACCTTTTTGTAGGCTACCATTTGCCTTTCCCCTTGTCTTCTTAGATTTCTTTTTTGCTCATGTTCTTGGCATCTGATCACAGAACTCACCATACAAAACACGTGACAGAAGTCCAATAACTGTAAAGATGAGAATGAGCTTTTTTACTCATTTTAATTCAACATATAAAATTCATCTCTCTCTAAATCAGCTTCTAAATAACTAGATGAGGCAGGTACAAAGATCAATATCATTAAAGGGATTTTTGTTTCTTTTTATGCACTTGCTACCTTCTTGTTTCACTGAGTACTTTCTAAAGCAGTGATTCTCAATCTTTTGCAGGTCATGATACACTTGATGGCCTACTGTGAACCTACAGAAGACACCAGTCTACTTCCCCAAACCATATCCAGCCATGACACACCTATCACTGTGTTGCAACACAGTAATGTGTCCCAACACAGTGGTTAAGAAACACTGTTCTAAGTATTCCTCCTCCAACAGAGCAAGGATTGGACTATAGAATTGGTGTATTCCTTAAAATTACATAGGAAATATAGTAAACAAAAGAATTGTGCACTTGACTTACTAGTATTAATAGCAAGATACTGGTTTAGTATACAGTCTAGCTTTTGATGTTTTTTCTTCCTTCCCCACTTAATATTTCCTTGTCTATTAGACGTTTGTGTGGATCTTAAATACACACACACACACCCTCCTTCTCTTTCTGTTTATTACTATCCTTTCTTGAGCTGCAGTAGCTATAGAAAAGCCACCCAGTAGACAAAATATTCTAAAGCATGCATAACCTGATTTTTCGTTGGTTGCTACAAGCCATGTAAATTGCAGCAGCCTTAACTGATTTTCTACCCTATCAGAGCATTAAGCAACTTGTTTCCTAGGGCAATGACACTTTCACTCCCTGTAGCTGCCCTTTTCCATAACCTTCATGCTTAGTTGTGTGCAATCTTAATCTTCCACCTACACTAATTCAACAGAAGATTTTGCTGTTTTTCCAAGTATAACTGAACTTTATTACACAAAGCAACTTGATCTTCCTCTCTTTGTAGCACTTCTATTTTGATGCTCAACTTATTTTTTTCATAGTTTTGAACAGTAATACTGAGGACTCAGCCCATTTTTCTCCCCACAATAAATTGACCAGCTTGTTGGGACTGTATCCTTAGTGTAAAATTCTCTACAGTATCAGAGTTCCCCTTTGATTTGCTCGCTTAATAGGATCTGTGTAATTCTGTTTTTGTAATTGTATTTTAGCATGTAAACAGGAAGGCTAACAGTGGGAGATAAACATCTCTTGAATAGTCACACAAAACCTGATAGATCTTGCTAAAATTTTCGAACAATAATGATTTTGCTGATAAGCCCCATAATTATAAGACAGTATGCTGTTTACCATCATGTGTAGAAAATTATAACAACTTGATTAAGATATTGACAGTACAGCCATGCTACTCAAATTTATTACTGAGGTTTGACAAACCACCTAACACTTCTCAGGTAATAACTGACAAACAATGCCGTGACCTTTGAGGGCAACATTATGCAGGGCTCACTTCCTCCCACATCACTTCTTCCCCTTGAGTGGCTGTGGGGAGGGGTTTTAGCAGTGGACTTCCCAGCCTTCAGTAGGCTTGAGTGCCTGTAACAGGGTAGGAATAGTGAAACTCCTCACTTGTTCCCGTTAGCCTGGCCTTGGGAGGCTAAGGCTCAGCAGACAATAGCTAGGAACTGATTAGACAGCAGCAGAGCTCTAGCCTGATTAGGAAGATAAAGAGCAGCTGAGGACCTGGCCCGGGGCTATAAGCTGGGTGAGCACAGGGACTGAGGAGGTATGGCTAGCAAGGTGGAATAGGGTTTATAGGAGCAGCCCAGAAGGAGCAGAACCTTGTGCCTCCAAGCCGTGAGAGTATTTGAGGGCACAGACTGGGAGTGAACTGTTGCATTTCTAAATAAATGAGCACATGGTTTGTGCTGAAGATGAGCTGTGGTGAGTCTCTTTGGGTTAGTTGGGGAGGAAGCAAGGTGGAGAAACAAGGGCAAGAGCACTTTACCTATGACTTTACCCCAGAACAACTGTCATAATCCCTAAATTGGAGGACTGCTTGCTTCATTCACTGCTCAGGTGATTTTTTTAAAGCCCTGTGGTGCCTTCTTTGGGAATAAAGTGGGTTAGAGCCCACAAAAACGTATCAGATGCATGAAATGGAAATTACAATTAAGAGGTGTGCATATATATACACATGACAGGATGGAGGATGGCAAGTGTTAGCAAAGCCAATTCAGTTAGGGCAGACAAAGGCCCATTGAGGAGCATGCTGCCTCAGGAAAAGACCCAGGTCTCAGCCCCCACTGCCTGGGTCTGATTCAGCACCCTTAGCCTAATCTGTTCTTGGGTGCTTGTGCCAGCCAGCCCTGGATCCCCAGACAGCCTGGCCTGGAGCCTTAGCTGGGAGAGGCAGTGGCTGCACCAGGCACTTCTGACACTGGTGCCAGGACTCTGGGCACATACTCTGTGTGCCAGGTGCCAGTGAAACCCCTGGGGCCATTCACACCATTTGATTAGAAGGAGAGCATGTTCAAATAGGGACAATTATTTTTTTGTAATGGGTTAGCCATTCCAAGTCCCTGTTCAGACCCAGTCTGTATCAAATTTGCAAGTCAACTCCAGCTCTGAAGTTTTACACTGAAATTTTTCTTTGTTGAAGTATAGCAACTTTTAAGTCTGCTATTGAGTGTCCATGGAGATTGAGATCTTCTCCTACTGGTTTATGGGTTTTGCTGTTATTTTACTGGAGCTTACTTACAAACTTGACACTATCAGATTGGGTCTGAAGAGGTACTTGGAATGGTTAGGCAATTACAAAAAGGAATTGACCCTGTTCACACATTGGCTATGTTCACACAGGGTAGAAACAAGATGTTTAGAAACAAGCTGTTTCGAAATAAGTTATTTCGAAACACCTTATTTCGCAGGACAAAAACTTTGTCCGCAAAATAAGGGAGTGAAATAGCAGGTCCACAGTGTGGACCTGCTATTTCGCTTGGGGAGGGGACTGCAGGCACTCACAGGGTGCAGCGCAGAGGGGCGCTGCACCCCATGGGTCCCTGCAGAGGGCTGCAGACACCGGTGGGTTAAAGCGCGGGTGGGCGCTTTACCCTGCAGGGGACTGCAGGCACCGCGCGTCACCTGCATGTCCCGCTGGCATTGTTTCGAAAGGAGTTGTTTCGAAACAACTCCCTTTCGAAACAAAAGTGGGTTTAAGCTGTTTCGACAAAATGCCTGCATTTTGAAACAAGAAGTTTGCTTGTTTTGAAATGGCCGTATGTCATGTGGCCATGGCAGTTCTTATTTCGAAACATCCCCTGTTGTTTCGAAATAAGAACTGTGTGTGAACATACCCGTTGTCTCCCTTGAATCAAATGGCATGAATGGACCCCATCTTCCCTAACTGAATTGACTTTAACATGCACTTCTCAATCGAGCTGGAAGTGGGGGGGAAAAAGCCACACTGGCAACCGGAAGATTATGCTGACTACTCAATCTGGCTTTAGCAAAAGAGTGGGTGGGCTTACGCCCACCCACTGCCTTGGTTTTCAATAGGTTTAGCAACAGAGTGCTCAGGGAGGGATGGACTGTTTAAAAGCAGTGGTCAATGAGTCTTCTTTGAATGGCTGCTCTTCTTGTCACTCACTAGAATGACAATGAAGAGGGTTATGTACCAAAATCTTTTCCCATACTACATGGATTTCATTAAATATAGTAACACAGGAGTGAGCATGAATGATATACTGTCACAACATAGGGTGTACCTGGGGTGCAGAGTGTCAGTCTATAGTTTAAATTACTATTGAGAAAAAGACTACCCCTTTGACTTTTTAACTTTTTTGCTTCAGTGGCATCACTGCAGTGAGTCTATGGAAGATATCTCTGAGTCAGTGCTACTCTAGCTGAGGGGGGTGGTCTTCAGTAATCAAACTTCCTGATTGACTGAGTGGGTCTCCAAAGATACCCCAAATGAACTGAGAAGTTTGAACTGATGGTAGCAAACTTGCTGCCATTAGTATAGACATGCCCTAATTTCCTGCACTCATTTAAAGGGTGTAGCATGTTTTCCCACCTATAAATAAGTCAAATTTAATGGCCTGGTTGGGCCTGGCTTTTCTCCTCCAATTTGCTCTTACTGAAAAGAACTTGTGCTTCTCCCAGTACCCCAGTTGCAGTTGTGCATGGCTTTAATGCAGGCTGCTGGGGGTGACTATGCAGAGGAGAGAGAGTGTATAGCTCCAGATTGGCAGACATGTTATAAGAAAATATCTTCAAATACTTAAAAAGGCTACATGATGAAAGTGGTCTGCAGAGCTGTGCTCACAAAATCTGTTGATGAATTTTGGTTTTCATTCACAAGCTTAGGGTCACATTCTGTTCACAAATGTTAATCTCTTTTGTTCAACAATAAATATCATTTGCCCCTTAGTGTCCTCTTGAAGGTTGCTATATTACAGGTGGATTGTGCAGTGTCCTTCGTGTTATTGGATGCCTAGGAGACATCATTCTGAATATGTAGCTGATAAGCTTATTAGGGTGGACCTCTATCTGAGGTTGCAAAACTTTGTAATTATAACATTCCTCTCCAATACTCATAACTTTAAGAAAAGTTTATATTTAGGGCTATCTTCCTTTTTTTTTTTTTTATTTGAGCAAACTCTCTTTTGCTGGTTTTAAATTATGTGAGAAGAAAAAGAAGGAACTTCTGATTTTTAAAAATACAGAAATCTAGTACTATTTAAGACAGGTCCATAGTGCAAATGACTGATTTTTTCCATGGACACTATACTTAATGATGTATGAAGCTTTTTTTTTTGGTAAGAAAATAAAAATGAAACTACTGTAACTAAGAGAAAACAATGTTATTAGGCACATGCTAAAATTCAAGTAGCATTTAATGACAGTCACAATGGCATAGTTTCCCACCTAACTTGCACTGGATGAAGCGACTGTGATGATGACTGCTAGAATGTTAGCTAGTCAGTGTGTGTAAACATTGCAGTGAACAGAAGAATTGATCTTTAAAAGCTGCCTTAAAATCTGGTACAGTGAAGGCAGGGATGCAACATATTGCCACAGACCCCCTGCTCATCTAGGTTTTCTGGGGAGTTTCTCCCATCTGGAATTACAGGACTCACACACATCAATCAGTGCAATCAGTTGTCCTTGTTTATTTCCCCCATACCTGTACAATCTTGACTCTCAAGCAAAGTGCTTTTGGCCCCAAGGTTTTGAGCTGTTTCTGCTTCCTGGCTAGGAAGCAAACTAAATAGCAGGGCTCCTGCCCTCTTCCTAGCCTGGTCTCCCCTTTTTCTCCCTAGCTGTTTCGTTTCTTCTCCAGCTAGTGGAGCAGCTGTTTCCTCTTGCCTTGTTAGACAAGGTTCTGGCTTTCTCTAGTCAGCATATTCAACTCTTGTTTTTCTCTTTGCTGTTTAGGGTCCTGCTAGCCCAGTTTACCTAAGCCCAGGTAGCTGGTTTGGGAGTGGCAGAGGCACCAAGACACTGGTCAACTTCTACACTGTCATACACCTCGCCTACCTCTCATGAACCACCAGGTTCACAGAACCTGTCCCTCTTTTTGGTTTAACATCCTGGTCAACATGATGGGTTTCACCCCTTCTCTTTCCCACTGCCTTCCTGCAGGCTGTCCCTAGCCCCTTTCCTCAGGGTTTCCTACCTGCCATCCCAACCTTCTGGGAGAGGGTACCCAATCATCCCCTATCAGAATGGGATAAGTAATCCAGCCATTACTCCTACATGCTGTCATTTGAACTGCCCTTGGGCTTACAGGGGCACCCATGTCAGCAGATACCACTTTTGGGTGCACCTGAGGTCCACCTCAGCCACTGGGACTAACCGTTGTTACTTCACCAGTCCCCTCTACACCAGCAATTGGGTGGAGGCAGGGTCCACTAACCCCTGCTAGCATCTTTTCCTTATCTGAACAAGTACTGTGGCTAACAAACTTATCTTCATACCCTAGATGGATCTTTTGTCCATCTGCACAAGGCCACCAGTCCATATTACATCTTGGGATAGTCTTGTTTCTTATGACTCAAGGCCACATCTAGAATACTGTGTTCAATTTTGGGCTCCCCACTACAAAAAGGACAGGGACATGCTAGAGAGAGTTCAGAGGAGGGCCATCAAAATGATTAAAGGGCTGGAGCACAAGCCCTATGAGGAAAGACTGAAAGCATTAGGCTTATTTAGTCTGCAGAAGAGAAGCTTGAGGGGGGATTTGATAGCAACCTTCAACTACTTGAAGGGATGCTCTAAGGAAGATGGAGCTCAACTGTTCTCGGTAATAACGGAGGACAGAATGAGGAGCAATGGTCTCAAGTTGCGGTTAGGGAAGTTGGGACAGGATACTAGAAAAAAATCTTTTTTACTAGGAGAGTGGTGAAGCCTTGGAATGAGCTTCTGAGGGAGGTGGTGAAATCTCCATCTTTGGAGGTGTTTAAGGCCTGGCTGGACAAAACCATGACTGGGATGGTTTAGTGGGAGTGGTCCTGCCACTGGCAGGGGTTTGGACTAGATGACCTATGAGGTCTCTTTGAACCCTATGATTCCATGATTCTATAACTGAGGCAGTCACACCACCAACAGGTCAGTTCCCAGCTTCTATCATCCCCCTTTGAGCCTCTTCTTGAGTATAGATTCTGGGACCTTTTCTGCTAGTCCTAAGCTCTTGGACTTCCTCACCCTGCTTGGCACCTTGGCCTCTATATACACCTGTATTAACCCAACCATCTCTGATACTTGGTCCAGCTGATGCTATCAGACTCAGAAATGGACAGTTTCTTCTAGGCTCAGTAAACATTGTTTCAAAATCACTGCATCCAGTATTTCTTCCACTATCTGGGTATCTGGCCTCAACTATCAGGTGGCCAGTATGTTAGCATCTGGGAAAATGCATGGGATCACAGTCTCAGTTCACCTGGCCATCCAAAACTTTTGGTAATAGTGTTCCAACAAGAGTTTTACCAAATATAACATGGCAGCTTTTACTACCTTGAAGTCTCTGAATTACACCTCTCCCAATGCAATATAAGCAACTTGGGCCTCACCTCCAAAATAGGTGAGGAAGTACAGGGCTCAAGTCACCCTCTTCCATCGAGCTGCTGTCACCTTAATCTCAGAATTGCCCTCCCTGCCCCAGATCAGGATCATCTATTGGACCCATTTCACATAGTCCTCAAGCTGCTGTCATAATACCTTCCCACTCACTGGACTCACCACACGTCGGAGCTTTTCTTGCTGGGTGAGTTGTCTGCTCTCTGATGAAATCCTGAAAGCTGCTGGTCAGCCTGCCAGGTCATAAGTGCCTGTTATTCTACCAGGTGGGATTGCAGCATTTTCTGCACTTTTACAAGTCATTTAATGGTTTCTTCCATTGTGATGGCCACTCTCCTCAATGACTGTAGAAGAAATCCTGGACAAACCACCATTTGTAGCACATTGCCCTGGGTCCATAGACTTTCTGGGTGGTCTTTCCCCTCTGGGAAAAAAGAAAAATACAACTTGCAGGCATCTCCTGGTACAATCACCTGTGCTCTTTTTATTAGCACATACATGTACAATCTCCACACACAAACCAGGCCATTTTGGCTCTGAGGGACTAGGCTGCTTACCTACAAGGGCCAAGAGGTAAACCAAATAACAGAGCTCCTAGCCACCTCTCTTCTTTGTTTTTTTCCTAGTTTAGATAGCTGGCTTATATATTCCCTCTAGCTAGGGAGACAGCTGTTTACTCTTGCCTCATTAGGCAAGGTTCTGGCATGCTTTAATCAGTACATTCAGCTATTGCTTTCCTCTTAGCTTTCTAGGGCCCTGCTGGCCCACTTTATCTCAGCCCAGGCATCTGGTCTGGGGGTAACCAAGCCCAGAAGAGCTTGTCACCCTCTACTCTGCCACAGGGTAAAATAGATAGGGTTGGGAAATGTCTGCACAATTTTAGTATCACTTTGTAGTTTTCACTGCATTTTTCAACACTATGCAAACTCCAGCTTTTTTATTTAGAAACAGTAAAATGTCCATTTTGGATTCCTCCCAACACCATTAGAAATGTATAGTCTTCACTGTGGGGGCCATGAGCAGTGAGGAGTAAGTGAGGCATGTGTGACTAGATTTTATTTCTTCTGATTGTGACTGCAGGATCATGGAGAAGAGCAGACCCACTGTAGCCTGATTCTTTGTTGTCTGGGATTTTGACTGGCTGCCAATAGACCTTATCACAGGGTCTGAGTTCTTGCCTGAATCCAACCACAGAAAATTTTAAACAGGATGCCCAACAGGAATTGTTACATGGATACTCAAATGTATTTTATAAAAACCTTTTATTGAAACACAAGAAAAGGATAAACAGAGTGAAAACTGAGATTTAAATCAACAAGAAAATAATAAAAATACAATCAACTTCTATTAAATATGCACAGGAAATATTATGTGGTTTATGTTTTGAACTACCTTAACGTGTGTATACTAAGATTTATGTTAGATACCTCAGGTTAATATACTCATACCCATATTCCATGCCTCAGTCAAGAGAGAGATGTGCAGTACCTGAAATTGACAGGAGGGGTGGAGGCAATACTAAATAACTATAGCTGATATACTTAAACTGTTACAGGAAAATCTAAGTAGCTAGTAGGAAGAGAGAAAACAGGCTTTTACTATAACTTGAGCTAAAAGCTAAAGTCCCAAAGAAAGAAAATAGATAAGACGACTAAATAAATAGATACTCCCAGCAGGGTCTGTCCTTTTGTACCATCTATAGCATTGATCAGTTTGTTATTCTTCTCTACCCAAATATGGGTTCTTCACTCCCAAGGGTCTGTCCTTTGATATCCTGTATAGCATGGGTCAGTTTGGTTCCTCCTCTAAGCGAATATGGGTTCTTCACTCTCAATTATAGGGGTACATCTGTTCTGTTGGTGAAGGGGTTCCTGCCTATGATTGACACATCCTCCTTCCAGAATGATGACAAGTTCCAAAGGGGTAGCCGTGTTAGTCTAATTAAAAAAAAACAAAAACAAACAAACAAAAAACAAATAAATCTTTTGGCACTAACAAATTCATTTATCGAATGAGCTTTCATGGGGAAAAATCCCACTTCATCAGACACTTGAAGACAGGGAACTTATAAGCAGGATTTTCTCCCACAAATGCTCATGCAATAAATATATTTGTTAGTTTTTAAAAGTGCCACCACAGTCCCTGTTTGCTTTCTTCCAGAGTGTTCATCTCTCTTCCTCTTTATTATTTCTAGCTATTTCTGTGGGTTTTGCAGTTTTCTTTTAGATATTTTAGGGGACAGACTAGATAGGTTTCTTCTTGTTTTGCTGTCTGTGGACATACCTCAGATAGAGTTCAGTATCAAAATATATTCCCTGGATTTCCACATCACCGTTCAATGCATAAACAAGTCTGCTTCATGCTAATTTATCTTATGCTGATTTATAAACTCCTATTCCTTAGCTGTCTCATACATACTATGATCTTCACACAGTCCTGCAAGGTACTTTGCTTTACATTATAAAATGTATATACTAATAAAGAAAGTTACATGTAGATGGATATATGCATACAAACCAAGTGAAGGTTAAGCTGGGGCTACAAATCCCCCTTTCGTTGAAGGTGTTTGCAAAATAAACCCCCATATATAAATATGAATGTGAGTTCAGTTGGCTCACTGTCCAAAGGGTTCAAACTTTTCTCCATAGCTTGTGCTGAGGGAAGAGTATCATAAAGAGGTGCCAGTGCATCTTTGTGCCTTTGCACCATAGGAATCATGTATTCTTCAGTGTTGTTATTTGTTTGGTCTTTGTTTGGGTTTGTATTCATTAATTTTACACTGCATATAACCTAGAAGGATGAAACTGATCCCTATTGTGATCACTTGGACCGCACTCCATCCTTGTAAACTCATTTTTCTCTAAGGGTGAGTTGGAAGTTCATTATTCTCATCCATTGACTGAGAAATAGCTCAGTCCATATCATTGTTAATTTGCATGATTGTTTTTTCTTTACAAGATTATAATGCTTTCATTGGTAAATCTAATAGGGGAATGTGGACAAGGAATGTTGGTGTATTTTGGATGATTAAATTCTGGTAGCCTGGGTCAGAGGAGATAACTGCAATGTTTTCAAATCTGGGAATAGAAAAAAATGCCTGATTTCCAATTAAAGTTGTTCATTTTGGAGTAAAGCAATATTTTGAGTTTGTGACCCAATATTCATTGGACTGTAATGGTACTTTTTAAAGTTGGTAGGCACAAAACTGGCTATTTCCAGCAGAGAATACCTTCTCCCTTGAAGTTTTTCATTTTGTCAGCCTTACTAGGCATGGTGAGGGTGCGTTGTGCAGCCCTTCCTGTAAGCCATTTATGGCAGCATTTGTCCCAAACACATCATAGCTACAAATGAACTAAGGCCCCTTTTGAGAGCAAAAAGACATGCGTGGAACCTTCCAAGTTTGAGATGGCGTGCAATAGATAAGGAAGGCGCATTAATGCTCTGTAGACATCATCTTCTAGGTGTCCTACAGACCACACGACTGCCAATTACTTATATTTATCCCTGTCTGGGTCAAATACTGATAGAGATTTGGTAAATGAAACATTCAAAGGATTGTGCCATTGTACAGTCTTTATAGAAAGAACAACTATCTCAGCTGGGGTGAGATGACTCTCATCCTATTTGTTTGATAGTTCCTTAAAAAGGCATAAAGGCATAGATCTAAACATATGGATTACTCCTTTTCTGGCCTTTGAAAACATCTAGGTCGATATTGCCCTAATTCTTCTTCATCTTTGATTGTGTTTTACTTCTGTTTCCTCTTTCTATTCCCAGACTATGTTTATCATATAAGCCCTTACTGCATTCACAATATGGATGAATAAGTCTATAGAGGTATTTCCAATTGGGTTATAATGCATCCCCAAGGTTATTTCATGGCCAGGATCATGTAAGAGTCAGTTCCATTCTTTTTAGGTGCAATTCACTTTAAACATTCAATTAGTTGAGTGTGCACAGGATCTTGCAGTACCTTATATAATAACTGATACTACCATTCAATTTTTTTATTTCAACTCAGTCTTAAAATTATTCAAAGTAGAAAATGAGGAATACCAGTGTCCATTTCATAGTGGTTGGCTACTGAACTCCAACAATGACTCCACCAAATGTTGTTCACCTAGCTACTGAAAAGAAAGTTGCACTTGAGAACTGGTTGATTAGTATAGTTTTAACTGATTAGTAGGAAAGATTTTGTCTCATATTTTAATCTGGTTAACCTAATTTTATGTATGACTGAACTGAGTTTAATTTATGATTTGGAAAGGTCTGATCCATTGATTTTACAACATGTGCTCTGGTGCTATATAGACTAACAACCTTTTAAGTACTTTATTCTCTGGGAGCAAATAAAGCTTCTGGACATGAGTGGAGGGGCACTGAAATAAAGGAGCCTCTCTAAGAGCTAAAGTGGAGGAAATGTACCTTTTAGAATCAGTTGCCCTTAACAAGGGCATGATTAACATAATTTGCACTGCAATGAGATGGCAACATTCTTTGTCAGATGGTCACTTTCTGATGATGTTATTAGAGAATTATTAGGGGATTATGTGGCTCCCCTGTCTGTGTCCTGTGCTCAATCACCTTTTGTCCAGCTACTCAGCAGTCTAACTTGGTACCTGTCTATATACCCCAGACATGGCCACTATCCATTCCATGGCCACCACTAGTTTGCCACCATTGTGCTGGTGGTCTGGGAAAGGTGGGGAGGGCTGCAGGTATGCCCTCTTCTCTGGGCCTCAGCCCAGAGACCCTATGGGCAACACATCTACACTGCTCATTCCCTTTACTCAATTCCATAGGCCACTTCCCTGCAGTCCCAGTACCATATTAACCCTTACCTCAGCGGGTTTCTGAACCAGCAGACAGTTAACCTCTCAGCTTGAGTTCCTCTGAGGAATTGCCCTTTTACTTCCTAGTACAGTGGTCCCCAATATATTTTCTGCCATGGCACACCTTGCTAACTTGAATTAATTTGAGGCACCACCATATATTTTCCAAATGAACTCATGAATATTCATGAGCCAATGAGCTAATCCAGAGCTCTTTGAGTAGTTTTTCAAAATGTTTTGTGACACACCTGCTCAGACCTGATGGCACAGCTGTGTGCTGTAGCACGCAGGTTGGGAAACACTGGCCTAGCTGTTTTTTATATAGGGCTCCTGAGTCCTGATTGGCCTGGCTTCTTTGATGACTATTGCCAGGGCACCAGCCCCATGACATGCGGACTTAAAGATACTACTTGCATAGCAGCCTTTCACCTGGGCCTTGTGCTAACATCTGCTCAGAATGTTAGTGAGCCCACTCAGAAGTTATTTGCTGAACTGGGAGGGAGGTTACCACCACTCGTCATTGTACAAGCTGGGTCCTCCCCAGACCAAGGAGAAGACTCTATGAGTAAGGCAACCCCTGTGAGGCATCTTTTAAACAAAGTCCCTTTCTCTAGTAAAGTTGGTGGAGACTTCCAATGGAATAAAACAAATGGGACCTGTTCACAACATTTGCAGCTAGTGTTTCAAGCCATTGGTAGACATCACTGTACCAATTACACTCAGTTCATGTTTTCAAGCTTTCCCTTGCAGACATGGTGGTAAGATTTTATTTTATTTTATTTTATTTTATTTTATTTTATTTTATTCAAATGAAAACTAAGATTCTGGTGTCGTCATTTAAATGTAGTTTTCATGCTTTAAAGTGCTCTTAGCCTGTCAAGTTACTGCCCCATAGGAAAAAGGGCATTCATGGATTAGCAACCTCTACCTGTTCGTACAATAGGATTGAGCTCATGAAAGATCACAGTGTTTGGAAACCAAGGCCTTCTGCATTTTACACTGTACTGTTCCTTGAAATGGCAGTAAAGTACTAAAAAGGGAGAATAAACCTTTGAATCATTAAGGAATTTATTCCCTAATTTTCAGGAGCATTTGCAGAGTAATCTTACCTGGCTATAACTATAGTACCATCATAACTATTGTGCCTATGCAGCCCCTTGGGCTAACATTGTTACATCAGTGCTTGAGAGTTATGTGCCATCTAACTATCAGTGTTTTTGTTACACTGGCTATGTTCTCCCCCCTCTTCTGTTTTGCTGTGATTTATAAATTTCTATAGGCTTTTGACTTTGCACAATTGTGGAAATGCTCCTCCTTCCATGAGGATTGAACAGCCTGCACAGCCTGTATTCATTACCTGATATCCTGCTGGAAGAAAGGGATGCACTTAAGATCAGAACTGTCTAAAATAATAGTATATTTGATATGACTTATATGAGCAATCTTTTTTTCCCCCATATGGAAAATATTATTACAATACTCCCTTGTAGAATGTTAGCTAAAGCCAAAGTGCCACTGTTAAGAGGTTTCCAGATTGCAACAAGCAAAACTTTGTAAAACCAAAAAAAAAATAAAATAAAAATCAAAAGGTGGAACTGGGAGCCCCTGCAGATACAGGTTCCTTAAGTGCCTAAAGCTGTTTCTGTCTGAAAATGATATACTTTTTTTTAATCAAAATTGGGGCATAAAGTCTACTTTGTTCAGATCTAGGACATAGCTCTCACACTGAGATATAGCCATGAGAACTACATGCATTATTGATGAATAAAAACAGAATATTAATTCAAAGAGGAGCAAGTTTGTTTTTTTCTTTCCTTTTCTTTTGTTTTTAACGTGTTCAACCTCAAGTGGATTTCTTACCCTGGTGATAAAGTATTACAAATCATTTTGGTATAAGGCCTCATTAAGTACCTGCATCTCATGTCTCCCAAAACCTGAACCTGAACACTTTTTCGATCTTAGTTAGGCTCTGAAGCCTCCAGGGAGCTGAAGATATATGCATTATTAAGTGCAAAGAATATGTTCAAATGACAGGACACTCTACCCTTTCACCTACTGCAGATATGACTTTCATTTAATATAATTTGTCACATTGCAAAGATTATTAATAGGTATCCATAACAAACATAGGCATTTCCATCTTACAGGAAAACATATACATTTTTTATAGGTCTAGCTTCTGATTTGGGACAGCCCAGTCATGCAATAAAATAAGAACCTCTACATGATGGCTACCCAATTATGACTAGCCCACTTATGAATAATTTCTAGACCCTGAACACACACTATAGATGTGATCACTATTGAAATGGGACCACTACTGTGTCCAATTCTGAAGTGAACATGCTAAAGAAGATATTGAAATTTAGAAAGGTTTCAGAAAAGAGTAATTTGTTTTTTTTTTTTCTAAAATTTGTGTCAGTGTTGTAACAAAATCATTGTGTAGAAAATACATGGAAACAAACATTATTTCATTTCACAGAGTTTCTTACAAGAAAAAATACATTTCTCAGCTGGCTTTACTATACAATAAGGAACCAAGTGTTTCCAGTAAGTATAAATAATAACTTTTAAAAAACTAAAATATTTATGGTATAGTAATCCATGGATATTTGTTGTGATTTTATCTGACAAGACTGCACAAATATTCTCCAAATATTTTGGTTCCCTGGTGATACTAAAAGTATACTGTTGGCTTCTCTATGTTACACTGATCACCACCACAAAGTCAAATTTTTCAAAAGTTGCAACATAACGGTATGTGAAATCACATGTTTTCCCTTTAGGCTAGTATAGAACTATAGTATCTTGGAGTCTGCTGAATGGTAAAAGAATGAAAGCAGACTTTTTATTGGCAAGTTATACTTTCATTCTTACTTTTGCCCCCCACCCATACACTTTAAAACAATATTGAATTGTTCCTGTATTTTGAAATGTTTTTTAAAACTAGTTACTGTCTCAAACTTCATAAGTATTCCTGGAAGTTTTTCCCATCTTCCCACAAACATATACAAATTTATAATTTTTTTGGATGGCATATAAATCTTGGATATTCTAAGGTTTACATAGTGGTACTAGAAAGAACTGCAAGAGGTAGAAGGACTTTTCAAATAGATCGCAGACTAGATCTTTTCATGAACATATTTAAAGTAGAAGGGACCATAACTATGGCAGGGCGAGCAGGGCTTTGTAAGGGGCACATCCCAAGCTCCATTGAGCCACCTCATTAAAGGGTGCATTCTTCACCGTTCACCCCAGGCACTGGCTATTGTAAGGGGTGCATTCCAGTTGGAACACGCCCCAGGCACTGAATTCCTTAGTTATGGCTCTGGGCCAATGTTTTAAAGATGAACTACCAGCAAAACAAGGCATATTTTCCATAAGAGATAATAGATCTTGCTTCAAAACAGACCTATTCCTTAAATGTTCCCCTTTGCTGTCATTTTTATAAGAATCAGTTCTTTTCCTCTCTCCTTTGCTCCTTCACTATCCAATTACAATCTTTTCATAGGTATAAAAAAGGTGCATTGTTACTTGCTAATAACTTATGTTTTATCCAATATACTAAATGGAGATTGCTATTTAAACTGTATGTCTTGATATGTAATTTCAAGATACCCTTTACTAACTCATATCTTTTTTTAGTGCATTCTATGCATCAGAAAGTAACAAAATGTTCATGGCAATTCCCACTAATTGGCTTCTCTTTCTACCCAAGTTTTTGAGTTTTCACAGCCCATAAGTGGAAAATCAGCAGCATTGTACAGTCTTGAATTAAGGTAATTATATCTGGGGTACTCCATTTCATATGATTTCATTTTGTCTAAATAAACAAACAAAAGATTAAATACAAAATGAAAGTATACTTGAAGTATATTAATGACATTCATATGTATACTTCTCAAGTGTACTTGAGCTTCATTTAAAGAAAAACACTTTTCAGAGGGCCCGTTTGCTGATGTCAAAATCCATCTACATTATCTATAGTTTATAATTTGATGACAAAGTGCATAACATAATCTGTATTTACTAATATGTAAACAAGTTTTGTAAATAGTTGCCCACTACATCTCTCCAGAACATGTTGATCATGTACACAAGAATATAAGAACAGCCATACTGCCTCAGACAAATGATCCGTTTAGTCGAGTATCCTGGTTCGTGTAGTCCAGTATCCTTTTGGCAGTGGCCAGTGTCAGACATTCAGAGGGAATAAGTGATCCAGTTATCCATCCTGTCAGCCATTCCAATCATCTGGCAAATAGAAATTCTTGTCCATCCTGGCTAATATCCGTTGATGGACTTATCCTCACAACAGCCTCTGGCAATAAGTTCAGCAAGTTTACTATGTGTTGTGTGAAGAAATATATCATTTTGTTCATTTTAAGCCTTCTGCCTATTAATTTCATGCGATGACTTAATTTTTGTGTTATGAGAAGAATTAAATAACAGTTTTTTATTGAATTTCTTCACAGAAGTCATGAGTTTATAGTCTTTTCCATTATATGACCTCTTAGTTGTCTTTTTTCCAACCTGAAAACTCTCAGTCTTATTAATCTCTCCTATATGGAAGCTTTTCCATACCATTAAACATTTTAGTTGCCCTTTTCTGTACCTTTTCCAGTTCCAATTTATCTTTTTTTTGAGATGAGCTGACCAAACCTCCCTGCAGTATTCAAGAGGTGGCTTACCATGGATTTATAAAAGGCAATACAGTATTTTCTGTCTTATTTTCTGTCCCTTTCCCAGTGACTCCTAGCATTGTGCTAGTTCTTTTTTTTTTTTTATTTCTGCTGCAGTACATTGAATGAATACTTTCAGAAAACTATCTATAATGAGTCCAAGATCTCTTTCTTGAGATTGATGACTAGTTCAGACCCTCATTATTTGCTATACTTGGTATTATGTTTGTTGACTTTGGATCTGCTCTCCTCTGAGACTTATTTGGCTTCTTGGTAGGGTATCTGTTTGCATGTATTTCATTTTTGACTGGTTCATTTTCAATTCGACTTGACTACTTTTTGCATCCAGTTCTTCAAGCATTCTCTGAAGCTGGGTGGTATTTTTGGCAATCAGCACTATGTCACCTGGAAACCTGAGATGGTTTAACCATTCACCATTGATGTTAATCCCTCCTTTCAAGTCCACTTGTCAAAAAAACACTTCCAGACAGACTGTGAATAATTTTGATGTCACCTTATTTCACACCCTTTCCAACAGGAGTTTGGAGAGGAGTAACAATCAGTGATATATCCATGCTGCACCCAGAGTTTTATCTTTAGTAATTTAATGTATTTTGTGTTAATGCCCTCTTCTGCAAAAACTTTAAGAATGGCATTAGTCTCTATGCTGTTGAACACTTCCTCATAGCCGATGAAGGCAATACACAAAGGGAATTTATATTCCCTCAAGTGTTCCAGGAGTTGGTTTAGAGTGAAGATGTGGTCCGCCATGCAGTAACTCCTTTGAAGACTGACATGCTCTCTAGGCTGCTGTTCATCCAGTCTTTGTGACAGTCAATTCGTTATTATTTTAGTGAACAGCTTGTAGACATGTGAAAGCAGGCATATCAGGTGATAGTTCTTCCAATCTTCTTGATAACCCTTCTTATGCAGCAAGATGGTTTTGGACTCTTTTCAACTAGATGGTGTCCTCTAATTTTCCAGCTGAAACTTTGAGCGAGAGTTTTCCAGAGTTCCTGGGTTCCTACTTTAAGCACTTCTTCTTTCAGACCATCCTTGCCTGGAGGCTTCCCCTCTTTCATCTGATTAACTGAATGACTATCTTCACTAATGAGAACTGAGGGTACGTGTTCATCAATTTGTTGAAATGATGCAATTGGGATGTCTATACGAGGCATGAACAGCTTAGTGTAGAAATTCATACAGGTTGCTTCCATCTCTGTTTGGTTCATTACTGATTCTCCAGCCCAATTTTTCAAAGCCAATAGTGATGACCTGTACAATACCAGTTCCCATGTACATTTTTTGAGACTCTTGCAATCTTCAGCAGCTTTAAGATGCTTTTCAGTTCTGAATTTTTTGAAGCCTTCCTTCAATTTTGTTCATATGAGTTTGCAGAAGAGGGAGTACTCAAGCCTGTCACTGCAATTTCTTTTCATATTACTTCTCTTCTCTAGCAAAATTTTATTTTCTTTGAGATTCTTCCACTTCCTCTTGTTACTCTTTCACGTTCAGCTGATTTCACACATTGTTTCAATCTCTTGGTGAAATTCTCATAGTCATCATCACAGTCTTCCAGAATGTCCCGGTCTTCCCTTGAAATGTTCTCCTTCAAGGTTACCTCATTGAAAGCTACTGGTCAGCGCCTTCTGTTTGACATACACAGCACGTTCTTTTCCACCTTTGCAATGAAAGTGAGTGTTGCTCTTGTAAACAATGGTCACTGCTAGAAATAATAGTACTACTGAAGTGTCCTGCATGGTGTGTGGTTTGCCAGCCAAAAAGTAGTTGATTTTATTCTTTGTCATCACATTTGGTGCAATCAAGGTCCATCTTCTATTGGCCTTCTTATGGAACCAGATGTTACTAGTGAACATTCTCTTTGTCTCTACAAATGTAGCCAGTCATTCTCCTTCTGTGTTTTGGTCTCTGATACCGTACTTTCCTATGAACTTTTCACTTTTCCTCTTCCAACCTTGGCATTAAAGTCTCCCATCACAATTGTGTATGTGGAGCTCTGAGTGAGGGCTTACTCTAGCTCCTCACAGAATACTTCCACATCATCATCTTCACTTGCACTTGTAGAAATTTCCAGAGGGGTAGCTGTGTTATTCTGTGTACAGCAGAAACAACGAGAGTCCTGTGACACCTTATAGACTAACAGATTTCTTCAGGAATAAGTTGGTTCATGAAGTGGGTTGGAACCCATCAAAGCTTATGCCTGAAGAAATCTGTTAGTCCATAAGGTGCCACAGGACCCTTGTTATTTTTACTTGTACTTGGGGGAGTGTAGATCTGGATGACTATGAGGGTACTATTTGGGTTCAGTTGGAGTAAAGCACCCTGATATGTGATGACTTCAAATGGCAAGAAATGCTTTTTGAAGACCACTCCTTATTAATGATGAACCTGACTCCTCCAATCATCCTTGAGCCTTCTCCTTTTCCCAGAATGACCATACTTCCATCCTTCCAACTGACCTCCATCTCCTTTTTTCATCATGTTTCACCTAACACATTGCAAGTAATTTTTGCTTCTTCTTCATGAGGTGGATTATCAAATTTCTCCCTCAGCAATGTTATACTGTTGTAAGTGCATACTGAGAGAGTTATCCATTTTCCTTTTGGTGACCTAGCACCTGAGATTCCTTGCAGCCTCTCATCGATCAAATGCCGCACCATCATCAGAGTGAGGATCGAAGGATATGTTTATTTGCACCAGGAAGTCAAGATGCATCATGATTTGAAAGGAGAAAATCTGAATGGTGCACATTCGGTGGATATCCTCCCAGGAAAGATCAGCAAAACTTCAGTGAAACTTTTGAACTTGACCACGCTCCCTGCAATGCTTCATGGCAGTGAAACATGGTCACTGATGAAGACAGGAACAAAAACTGATTGTCATGAAGAAAGTGATGGAAAAAATAATTTTGGGTATTTTGCTCTGTGATCGCATCCCCAACAAAACAATTAGACAGCAGTGAGGAATGTAAGACATTGTGGTTGAAAGCAGGCTCAGCAAAATGCAGTAGGCAGCATATATAATCTGACTCAGCAACAAGTGATGGACAGCAGCTGTATTTGAGTGATATCCACAACAACCGAAGTGGCCAGCTGGCCAGCCTCCAAAGAGGTAGGATGATTACCTGATAAAGGCAACAGTGTAACATTTGCATATGAATTCCGATTCTACAGTTTCTCTTTGAAGCTTTGATTTGTAATCCATTTGTACAGATATTAACAAATCATCAATGGAGTGAGAAGAGAGAATGAAGTGTTCCTGTTTGGTTTTTAAATGTTGTTGTTTCTGGTGGACACAAATCTGACATTGGAAATAACAACATTCAAAACCCAGTAAGGGAACAATTTAATCTCCTCGTTCACTCCATTGATGATCTGTTAATAAGTGTACTTAAACAAATGGATTACAAATCAAAGCTCAAAGAGTAACTGCAGAATTGGAATTCATATGCAGAATTTACACTGTTGCCATAAGGTTAAATAAGGATCTCAGGTTTTTCCCTCCTCCTTATTACAATGGGTGATTTGATCTCACCTCCCTCTATTTGTTGTTCTCCACTTTTTTAATCTGAACAACTGCTTTGATTTGGTGTAGCAGTCTGACCTGATCCTATGACTTACATTTCCCTGTATTTATTTTCTTCCTATTCTGTAAGTTCCCCATCTTCAACAATCTGTTGAAGTAGGGTTTTCTCACATGAAAGCTCATGTGATAAATACAATTGTTAGTTGGTATTATGTTTGTCATTGTGTATTACTTTTCTTTTGTCAGCACTGAATTTCATATGACCTTTAATAGTCTACTTTCATAATTTCAGAAGATCTTTGTATATCTTTAGTCTTCTTTCCACTTAACTATTTTGAGTAGGTTTGTATCATCTGCAAATTTTGCCACTTCACTGTTTACCCATTTTTCTAGGTCATTTCTCCATATGTTGAACAGCACTGGGAAGGGACACCATTATTTACTTCTTTCCATTCTGAAAACTACAGAGCACCCCATAGCAAAAGCTGTGTTGTATTAATGTTGATAGGAGAAATTATTACAATTAACTTAGTACTAAAGAATCTAAGGCACTGAATACAATGAATATTTACTAAACAATATCATTTTGAGTATGTTGCAAAGGAATGAATCATTTACCTGGAGTGCAGTGATCAGCTGCAGCTTGTATATATTTCTGCAGTCAGCATCAGCTTGTATTTAGCTGTGAATGTTTTGATTTGTGCCAATGAATTTGTGGTACAATAATTTTAGTTGTGTATAATCAGATAGGATTCAAATACTATTCAATAGTGTGATTGTTATATTCTAAATAATACCCAGAAAAGGAAAGAGAGAGGAGGAGGAGGATGGCATGTTGTTAAATGATTTATCAAAAGATTGGCTATGTCAGAGCAATACAGCAGTCTTATCAGAATGGGAGCTCCTTGGACTGTTTGCTAATAAACCTAAAACTCTAAACTATGAAATGGGAATAATTCACTCATTTAAATGATATTCACAGTGCAAGAAATAGAAGGTACAGGCTGTGTTGTAATTCCAAGTGCTATTAATTGGCATATGCCAGAAATTCTGTCATTGTGGAATTTGTAAGTATACCTATAATGCAAGTAGAACAGTAAAAATTATTCACACTGTACAATGCTGCACATGTTCTACATCCCGTAGCTTAATTAAATGTAAGTAGCTACTTGAGAATATTGAAGCACTGGCAAATTCAATTATTGCAAAAAATGTGATGCAGTACAACGAAAACTTATACTGCAGGTTTTCTCAGTGAAAGAATTGACTTTAAAAACTGTATTCATCAAATTGTGTTTAATTATTCATACTTCAAGTTCATCAGTTGTATAATGATGCATCACCTTGCACTGTGTAAGTCATGGCTATACTTTGTAATGATACCAGACTAATGGAGCCCAAGGAGATCCGTTAAAAGATCTGATCCCAGACTCCATTGATATCAAACAAATGTCTGTCATTTATGTCAGTAAACTTTGGATCAGGCCTATATTACATGGGTGGCTTTGGTTTTAAAAAGACTCCTGACTGATGTAATGTAATGAAGAGTTATTAGTTGTTTATCTGCTGCCAATAGATGGCTGAAAGTAGTAGATGAGTCTTTATTCCAGTCCATCCATACATCTCACTATATGTAATGAAATTAAACTGCAGTCATAAAACATGTTCCATTCTTTTCTGTTAGTAGCTTCCAGACTCTTAGAGACTCCTGTCTTCTCTTTAGACTATTTTGAAATCGTAGTGAGTTGTCTTTTTTTTTTTCCCATTTGCCTCAATAGTTGTAATTCCAAGGAAACCATCATATTCATTGTAATTTCAGTCTTTGTTTTTCAAAGAAAAAGATTAAATTTTGTTAGCTGTTTTGCAGCTGATGTATTATTCAGAAAAGGTTGCCGTACTGCTTCCAGCTGAGCTAGAATACCCAGTCTTGTTCTACCTTGTAAAAACAAGACTACATAAAGATTTCCCCACTGTACTGCTCAAGTATGCCTGGGCCATGCAGACTGCAGCACATCCTCTGGACCCTTCCTAATGATTCCCTCTGTAGCCAAATCAGAAACTTAAGGTTCTTTAATATTCCGACTTCATTATTCTCATTTTCTATAATTTAACAACTTTTCGTATTATACTTAATGGAAAAGTCATGCAATATTGAGCAGTAACTGCTGTTAATTTCCTGCTGTACATCATTTGCATTTTTTGTTGCTAGTGGAGAGTAATTAACATGCTCTAATTATCATACTGATTGTCTTCTTTAGCTTATGAGAATATAGTCCTCTCAACCCTTGTTGATCTTACAGTAGTGTAATTTATCCTTTCAATAATAGTATCGAGGGATATTCAAGACTTAAATTTTTCCTGGAAAACATTGTGATCTAGCTGAAACAAGTTCCCTAAATGGATCAATTTGGAACAGAGTAATGTAAGTTTTTATAGTGTCTATCAAAAATATGGAGTCTTATTTCTGCAGTAGTACAATGCTACCCTTTTTAGTGAGCAGAATTGCAGTTATATAATATTATTATCACAAGAAAAAATATTTTCTTATATTCAATTTGGATTATCTTTTATTCCTCTGCCTCTGCCAGCACTTAAGTAAGAAAATATATTTATCTGTGGCTATGCTTACAATCAGCACTGAATGATTTTACTTTCATGGGTATTTTTAAGGGAATAGACTTTTTTTTCTCCCAGAATAAAAGTTGTTTTCTTTAAGCTAAAAGTCAAAGCCTTTAGTCAATTTTATTTTAATCTGCAACAAATATAATGTGGGCAAGAAGAGCTAAATGAAATCTTGTATTCTTTACATATTCTACAGCAAAACACTAAGTGCTGTGTCCCCCCCCCCCAGACTATGCTTTAAATATAGTGAATTGCAATTATACATGCAAATAGGTAGTGATGTTTTCACAAGATCACATCAAACACCTACTGTAAATGAAAAAAAAAAAAGAGAGATTTTCCATGGATCTAACTGAACATTGATTTATACATTCACTGATAAAATTTTGCTGTCCTTACTTTAATTAAAGTCTCTATAGTGAAGTCAGTGGCAAAACTTATTTGACTTCACTGAGGTCAGATTCCCTTCCTCCAAAGCAACTTGAATTTTTTTTTTTTTTAACTGAGTAAGGACTTAAAGCCTCATCTCAATGGCATCTGTGTGTGTTGCGGATGCTCAACATATCTTATGAGGCATGTGATGCTTGTAAACTAGGGGCCATCTCTTGCCAAGTCTATAGACATTAACTGAGCACTGACAAATTCATAGTTGGAAACAAGACCTGTTCACCTATCTATTAGTATGGTTCAGGAGCATTGCTGGTGCCTGGCACAGGGGGCACATGCCCCAAGTCCCGAAGCCAGTGTCCTGAATGCCTGGAGCACCCCCTGCCTCTCCTGGCCCCATCCCTGGACAGGTATCTGAGGTTGGGCTGGCCACAGCAGCACCTGCCTCTCCCAACCCGGATTGCCCATGGCAGCCACTGCCTCACCCGTTCCCTGTTCCTGGTTGAGGATTAGAGGCCAGGGTGGCAGCAGCAGGAGCCCAGGGACCCGACTCCAGATTGGGGTCAAAGGGTGGGGCAAGGGCCCTTGGTCCTGGATCTTTTGCCAGGGCAGCAACACTCCTGGTATGGTTCACGAGAGATGTTAGACTTGTCCCAATGTAATTACTATAATCAAGGGTCTTTGACCCAATAACTTTTAGTCTCAGAGTTGGTATTGTAACCTACAGATCTAACCTGCTTGCTATATATATACTTTTCCTCACATGCAGTTTAGGTATAGATTTAAGTTTCTTTGTAAGTTTAAGTATTGCTTTATGATAACAAAATCATAGACTCAGATATATGTATATCTAGCAATGCTGGAATGTAGGAGCCTGCAGGCCACATCCTGCAGGAAAGCTAAGAATGCATATGTTTGGGGCCTTTGACCCAGAAAAGACCCAGATGTTTCTAAATGTTACTACATGTTAACAATTCAATAGTTAGGCAATATCAAAAAAGAGATGAGCTGCAACTAAATTATGCCCATACTTTACAAGACCACCAAAAAATCTATCAAAAGGGCCAGAAATAACAGTAAGTGTGAAGATCTTACTGTAAAACCATCTGGAATGAAAGTGGGTATACCCGTAGAGTGTCATGACCTTGCCAGCCTATGGGAGAAGTGTACCACAGGAATCTGGTGTTAATGGAGTCAAGTTTAGACTGAGAATGAGGACCCATATTGATTAGGTTATGAAAAAGACAAACAGCGTTGCCAGGCTGTGTTTACCAACTATTCTTTCTTTGATTTTCTTTTTTCTTGGTTAGGATCTTTTGTATTAAGCCTTAAGTATTATCAGTAGTCTTAGTTTTAGACCTCTTAGCTCTAGCTACCTTCTACCCATCTATGCCAAAGCTGAGGGACCAGATATCTCTCCTGATCAGGTCAGCAGGAAAGGGTGTGAATATATTAATCCAAAGTATATAATGGAAATATAAGTATACCTCACAATTAAACTGTATTCAAATCTTTATTCATTATGTTATTCATTCATCCATCTAATTTGAATTATCCATATATTCATTTATCTTAACTTCTTATCTGTCATATTATTTTTTTTAAATAAAATCTCTAAAATAATACATATTTGGCCATTGGCATTGAATGTTCCTGTCATGCATCCCAGGAGTCTTTGTGAAAATTTCTGTAGCCTTATTCAGGGACTAAGAACCTAATTGACTTCTGATTAAAACCACTGGTGAGCCTTTAACCCTATGCACATTCTCAATAACCAAAAATCAGGCAACAGGATCCGGCAACAAAGCAAAAGGAAATGAAGTACATGTGCCTGATATATGGCTGACAATAAAGTAAAACCTAAGGCGCGTGCGTGCGTGTGTGGTTTTTTTCCCCAAATCTTTAAAGCTTTACTTAATGGTCCTCAAAAATCCTTAGCAGAATTGTTTTCACCTACTTCACCTACAATTTCTACATATTAGTCATATGTGCATACATATCCAAAAGATATTACAACACCCACAATTTATACTTGCCCCAAAAGTCTGAGTTACTGTGCAGGCAAATTAGTTGTAGGTTTTCTAGATGGCTGGTCCCTCCTCCCCTGTGCCTGGAGATCTTTTAATGTATCCATGAAGTGATCCCCTTGATTCAGAGTTTCTACTTCACTCTTATACCCACAAAGTTACAGAGAGATGTGAATCAAAACAATTGCATAGCTGGTCAAATGGAAATAATAGTCAAGCAAAGTTAAAGGTTAGAAGGGATGTTACAACAGGATGTGTGTATGTGGTTTAGAGCAGTTAATCTCAGAGGTATTTGCTGTCTGCCTGCGTTTCACTCTCATACATAAACTAGTATCAAAAGTCAGGTTATAAAAGGGTCAATAGACTCATTCTCACCATCCCCCTTCAAGCTTTGCTTTGTCTGAAGTAAATACTAAATGACTACTCCTAGAAATAAGCAATAAGCAAAATATTTGATTATCTCAATAGTTGGCAGTGATTTAGGCACCTGGTGATTTGCTATAACCCCCCCCAATAGATTTAATCTCTATAAAATGCTTGTAAATTGCTACATGGATTAAACTTGTAACATCTGGATTCTGTGCTACAAGTTCAAATATGTTTGGTTTATAGTTGTAAAATGCCTGTTTTGAATCTGTGAACACAGATGGAAAGAGTGGCTCATCTAAGAGAACCATCAGAATTAAATGGACCATCATAGGGGGAAAAAAAAACAGTTATTGCTCCATCCACCCATAGAGAACTATGTGCAGAAGCTCTCATCCTGTTGGTTTGAATGCTAAAAGAAAGAAATAAAAATAGTTAACAAGAAGATTTTTCCCTGCTGTTTGAACTCTTACAAGGGTGGGGGCTAAAAAAATAAAAAAGCTGAGATCCTCGAGGTTGACATAGATTAAGCGATTAAGGGCCCCCTCCCCCCCTTTTTTTTTTGGTTGGTTTGGCCTCAGACTTTCAGGGAGTTAGACTAGATGATCCTTGTAGTTCATTCTAATCTTTTGATTTTGTGCTTCAAACAGTTACATTAGATACTAAGGTGAGAAGTCTTAGGGAGGAAGGACTGAGTAAGTAATGAAACCCTGTACAGAAAAGATCTAAGCATGTTCCTAATCCAAGACTGAAAAGGAGGCAGGCATAGTCATAAGGGGAGAGGGCAGACTCTTGGCATATGCCACACCATTTATTCTTACTGCTAGTAGTAGTGGATAGTATTATAGCATAGCCTAAAGACTTTGGTCATCTCTGGCATCCCATTCTATGAGATGTTGTCAAACGTATAGGAAAACATGGTCCCTGACTACCAATCTAATTTGCAGGAAGCAACTGGGAAAAAGTATTGATGGAGGATCTCATGCCCTAATTGAGTTGTCTCTTCAGAAATAGAAAAAGTCGGGACACGCAAAATGATACTGAGCACATAAAGCTGAACAGTTAACAGTTGATATTGTACAGGTCATGTTTACATATTTCTCAGGATTTAACTAACAAACAAAGAAGCAAACAAACAAAGAAACTAACAAGGTTATCTCAGGAAAATCTGGGCAGGTGAAAACCCTTCTCCATAATCCAATGAGGAAAAATAATTTGGGACCAGGAGATCCAGTTTTGGCAGTGGAATAGAAGGTGTTAACAATAGAAGCCTGATTGGTTATGTCTACATCTGCAAACTTACTTCAGACTTGTTGCTCTAAACTAAGAAGTTTGAGCTTAGTTTGAACTAACCTCAGGTTAGTTCTGGACTAAGTGCTAATACTAATTAGTTCGAACTAATCTTTCCTTAGTTCAAACTAAGAAATTCCTTAATTCAAACTAAGGGAAGCCTAGTGTGTCTATGGGCTAAATTAGTCCAGACTGAGCCTCCTTAGTCCAGACTAATTTGCCAGTGCAGACATAGCAATTCAGTTTCTAGAACATGGTATTTGCTAGGCTTCCTTCTAGCTGTTTGGTGGGGGGGAGGGTTCATTTGTGTTTTTTCCTCCTTCTCTCACCTTTCTTGTGGTCTTCCATAAATTACGTTAGAGAAGATGAGATGAGACATGCAAATTTAATATAGTGTCTATGTTTTTGTTCAAAAATTGGAGGTGGTTGCTAGCCTTTTCTTACTTTTGGTGATTCAGAAAGCTTTCTTTACTTGTTTCCCAAATATGGACATGAAAAGTACTTGTGTAAATGGAGAAAAGGTGGCATACAAAAATATATTTTGCATTTTCATGACTGGAACAAAATTGTTGATGATATTTTCTTTGTTTTGAACATGACAGCAATAAATATTCTTAAAACTGCCACCCTGTCCCCCCTCCACCAATCATAGTGTTTAGGTTTTAGCTGGAATTTCAGAGCAATGAATCACCCATACCCATATGAGAACACAAGCAAAGTAGCTTTTATTCGTATTTTTTCCAAACAAAGATTGATCATTTTAAATAGCCTCACAAGACATGTAATCATTAAAGTGACAATTAAGATGGTATTTTTCCCATAAAAAACATCTAGTTGCCAAGTGCTTGTGAGTTCTTATTAAAACAGGTTTTGCTATTAGCTGTCAACAATTTATACTTAAGATTTGGATCCTGGTTTTAATTCATCAGTGTTTGTAAAGAACTTTGAGAACCTTATACCCTACAGAAGTATTAAATATTCATTACAGATTAAATACTGTCCCAGGTGAAGTAGAAACATATTAATTTCTGCAGAATATAAGATTTCATTAAAAGAACTAAACTGAAAACTTTAAATTGGACACAAAAATTTAGCTGTCTTCATACATAATTAGACTATTTGAAAAATGTTTATTTTTAAAAGTAGTGATCACTTGTTGCTTCCAGAAAATTCTGGAGGGCATGATGATGCTCAACCCCATACCAAATGCCAAAGTTTGGAGCTAGCTGTCATTGTAGGTATACAAATTAGAATATTTTTCATAGAATCATAAGGTTGGAAGGGACCTCATAGGTCATCTAGTCCAACCACCTGCCAAAGGCAGGACCACTCCCACTAAACCATCCCAGTCATGGTTTTGTCCAGCCGGGCCTTAAACACCTCCAAAGATGGAGATTTCACCACCTCCCTCAGCAGCTCATTCCAAGGCTTCACCACTCTCCTAGTAAAAAAAGTTTTTTTTCTAATATCCAGCCTCGACGTCCGTAACTGCAACTTGAGACTGTTGCTCCTCATTCTGTCCTCTGTTATTACTGAGAACAGTCGATCTCCATCTTTCTTAGAGCATCCCTTCAAGCAATTGAAGGTTGCTATCAAATCCCCCCTCAAGCTTCTCTTCTGCAGACTAAATAAGCCTAATGTTTTCAGTCTTTCCTCATAGGGCTTGTGCTCCAGCCCTTTAATCATTTTGGTTGCCCTCCTCTGAACTGTCTCCAGCACGTCCCTGTCCTTTTTGTAGTGGGGAGCCCAAAACTGAACACAGTATTTTAGATGTGGCCTCACCAGTGCAGAATAGAGGGGAATGATCACATCCCTTGATCTGCTGATAATACTTCTTTTGATGCAGCCCACTATGCCATTGGCCTTTTTGGCAGCAAGAGCACACTGCTGACTCATATCTAGCTTTCCATCCACCATGACCCCAAGGTCCTTTTCTATGCTGCTGCTACTTAGCTGAATGTTTCCCAGCCTGTAGCGGTACATGGGTTTTTTTCATCCCACGTGCAGGACTTTACACTTGTCCTTATTGAACCTCATAAGATTTCTATTGGCCCACTGTTCCAATTTATCTAGGTCTCCCTGAATCCTGTCCTTGCCCTCCAACGTGTCTACTGGTCCCCCCAGCTTGGTGTCATCCACAAACTTACTGAGAATGCAGTCTATTCCATCATCCAGATCACTGATGGAAATGTTGAACAGAACCAGCCCCAGGACCGACCCCTGGGGCACACCACTCTTTACTGATTGCCAGCTAGACATGAAGCCATTGATTCCTACACGCTGAAACCATTTATCTAGCCAGCTTTCTATCCATCTTATAGTCCACCTATCCAATCCATGCTTCCTTAATTTGCTAGTGAGAATGCTGTGGGAAACTGTATCAAAAGCCTTGCTAAAATCAAGGTATATCACATCAACAGTTCTTCCTGCATCCAGAAAACCAGTCATCTGATCATAGAAGGAAATGAAATTGGTCAGGCATGATTTACTCTTGGTAAATCCATGCTGCCTGTTCCTGATCACTTTATTTTCCTCTAAGTGTTTGAGGATGGATTCTTTGAGAACCTGCTCCATAATTTTTCCAGGGATTGATGTGAGGCTGACAGGTCTGTAATTCCCCGGATCCTCCTTTTTCCTTTTCTTGTAAATAGGCACTACATTTGCTTTTTTCCATTCCTCCAGCACCTCCCCCGTTCGCCATGAGTTTTGAAAGATAATGGCCAGCGGTGCTGCTATCTCATCGGCCAATTCCCTTAGCACCCTTGGATGCAGTTCATCCGGCCCCATGGACTTGTGCACATCCAGCTTCTTTAAGCAGTCCCTAACCTGACCTTCTCTCACCAAGAGCCTCTCTTCTTCTCTCCAATCTGCCACACACATGGTGGTGGGCAGGGAGCTGACCCTGCCTGTGAAAACTGAAGCAAAAAAAGCATTGAGCACTTCAGCTTTTCCCTCATCCTCTGTCACGAGGTTGCCTGCCCCATTCAGCAAGGGGCCTACACCATCCCTAATCCTCTTCTTGTTATTAACATACTTGTAGAACCCCTTCTTGTTATCCTTTACATCCCTCGCTAGCCGCAACTCCATTTGTCCTTTGGCCTTTCTGATTTTATCCCTGCAGTCCCGAGCAATATCTTGATATGCCTCCTTGGTCATCTGACCAAGCTTCCACTTCCTGTAAGCTTCCTTTTTATGTTTAAGCTCAGAGCAGAGTTCTTGGCTAAGCCATTCTGGCTGCCTCACACGTTTGTTCTTTCTCCTAATTGGAATGGCAACTTCCTATTTCCTTAGCAGGGTTTCTTTAAAATACAACTAACTTTCTTGGACTCCTTTCCCCTTCAGATTAGCTTCCCAAGGGATCCTGCCCATCAGTTCCCTGAGGGATCCAAAATCTGCTTTTTTGAAGTCCAGGGTTTGTGTTTTGCTTCTTTCCTTCCTTCCTTTAATCAGCACTAAGTTTTGATTCCTAGTGAGTCTTATTCAATAAATCCTTCTTGCTTTTAGTCACACATTTTACTCATATTGGCTTCAGCTGTGACTACAGTTATTCACAAGTTCAAGTGATTTGTTCAATCAGGACTTTATTCCTCATATAGATGCAAAAGAGACTGAAATTGGGCTCAGTGCTCATAAATAGCTCCAGAGACAATCTGGGGTTTAAGAGTGGTGTTAGAAAGCCTTAATTTACTTTGTGCTTTCTCAGTTAAAACTGTTTCTGGCTGCACTGAGCCCTAGGGGATTTCCATAATTCGCTCCTGGAAGCTTCTCCTGAACACTGTTGTTCCCCATATGAACTGAGGAAGGCATTAACTTTCATGTATCAGGCTCCTGAGTCCAGTAGCTAGAGCAGCATGGGTCAGAAGGTCTACAAGATTCTGACTCAATAGTATATTATCTGTGATGTCTCTGTTTGATTCTGTCAATCTGTGACCTACCTGACTGATCTGTCAAGAACTGATTTAATTATATAAGCTGGACCTGTTAGTACTCAGGCACAAAATCACTCTGGTAGTTATTGTCCTCAAACAGTTTTGCCAATAATAATATTCTCATTCTTGGACAATAAAAAAAGGTTTGATACAATTGTTTTTATATACATTTCTTTGTCATTGGCAAAAAGATGTTTTACAGTTAATATCCTTTTAGTTTGTGGAATATTTCCCTAGTATGGACTAGTGGCCAAATTAATTTCACAAAGGAGTAGAGGTTAAACACAAATTATGGTTTCAGATGTGAGAGGCTATGTTGTTCAACTACAAAACCTCAATTCAAACTGTGACTTTATGACATCTAAATCTTATTTCCATTCTGAATTATTCATCAAAAATAATGCTATATTATCTGAAGTTTTCTTGCCCTTTACAAGCAAAAAGCAAAGTTTAGATGGATAAATTTATAAAAAAGCAAACTATTAGAATGAAGTATCAGAAACCTAACTTCTTATGACAGAATAGAAAGAATTTGTGTGGTTGAATGCCATAGAAATTCTGTTCAATCAAAAATATTATGGTAAAAGAAATATCAGCAAATTCATGTTTTGAATATTTTACCAACTGTTTAATACTCAGATACACATTTCATAACTTTATAAAAAATCTGTATATTGATTTCAAACCATTTTTTTCATCAGAATATTTATAAATCATAGGATTTTTTATTTTATTTTGGTTATATATGCTTATTTTATAGATGAGCAAAATTATCAGAAAAATACCATGTGAAAGCTCAGATTGAACAAGTAGTCATTTTCACAGCATGTCTCATATCATTTTCAATTTTGTGAACTCTTGGAATATCACTAGCCCCAGGCAGTTTGACAGACAGTGACTTAGCTTAAATCCCAAATTACACAGCTAAAAATGTTGCTGAGCTATTACCTGGTGGGCAAGGATGACCTGACCACTATAGAAAGATTTGGTAGAGAAAAGCCACAACAGAGAATGTAGAAGACATTTTAGAAGGGGTGTATCAGCATATTTAATTCATTATTATCTGCACCCCATGTCTGTAGTTCCAGTTCGCCATAAATTCGTTTCCCTCTATTATGAGTTCAAAACTTCCTGGGAACCTAGATCTCAGTCTCAGCCTAGGATCAATCCTCCTCAGACTCAGTACCTCTCCACTGTCTCTACTCCACCTGATTGTCTCTTCTCTGGCCCCTAACTGGAACTGTTTTCTTGAATAGTATTCACTCAGCCTAAAAAGCTCTCTCTTCTCCTCTCAGGGATGAGCTGGGTCAAGCTTATATAGACCTCAGAACTCTTTAGCTCCCAGCAGTCTCTGAGAGGAATTGCTAATTGTTTATTTGCTCCCCCCCCCAATTTCATAGTTCACTCTGTCACAGATACTCTTATAAGCCATAGACTCCCCCCCCCGCCCCATGGGTTATTCCTATGATGGATAAAAACAAGACAATGGTATCTTTGGGGGGGGAAATAAAATAAAACCTCATATAAATATGCAATTATGTCATTGTTAATGGTCTTCAACTCTTTAATAAACTGACACATAATAATTTCATAGACACTCTACCAAATCTATATTGATACAAAGCAAACAAATTAATACTTGGAAAAATTGAATAAACACAGCTGAATATAAATCAACAGATCCAGATGAGAGAAACTTTAGGGTCTTAAGAGAATTAGATAATTATCTTACTGAACTAATAGCATTTTTTGTTTTGTTTTTGAATAAACATACATGAAGTGTGTAATGTACCTGTGTTAAAGCTGTTGTAGAAACCTGGAATGTACTCATAGCACCATTGAAGTCACAGGTTAAAGTTTCTATTAACTTAGTAGCACTAGAATTTCTACCTTGATTTTAATGATGTGATTATAAATGAGCAACCTATCATTTTATTAAGGGAGAACTATACATATGAAAATAGTAGAGCTGGTGAAAATGGTCTTCCTCTCCTGGTACATTTTTTTTGTGAATTTTAACAATTCTTTCCCATCCAAATGTGGATGAAAAATTGTATTTCAAAAAAAAAATCCTTGAACTAATAAATTTAAAAAATCTGAAATATGTTGATTTCTTTTAATATTTCACTTAACTCTAAATTAAATTTCAAAATAAAAAATGGTTTTGAATTCGCAAAAACCACATTAGAACTTTTCACTTGGAAAATGTCAAAACAATGTGCTGTTTCAACAGTGCTTGCATTTTTTTCCCTTACATATTTTTAAAAGAAGCAGTGTTTTCAAAACTAATCCTTGCCTCCAAAACATTTTGGTTTTGATTACTTATTGTTGTTATTTTTATGTACCAAAAAAAGTTTTCTCAAAAATTAATAACCAGTTCTTGAGAATAAACATTTTAAGAGTGATTGGAGTGATCTGCAAAGATCCCTTGAAATATTCGCAGCTCTGAATCATGAACACATCCCCAAATCCAGCTGATAGAACTTTCACACTTTGCCATAGCTTCCATATATGTTAGTATAGTCCAGACGTGGCCGAACTGTGGCTCGCGAGCTGCATGTGGCTCTTTAAAGAAAAATTGCAGCTCCCGGGAGAGCACAGGAGGGAAGGGTGGCATGGCGGGAGGCAGGGGCGAGAAATTTGCAATCTTCAGGGACAGCAAAGAGGCGGCAGCATGGTGAGAGCCAACAGGGGAGGTGCAGCACTGTGAGAGCTGCAGAAAAAGGCAGCGTGGTCAGAGCCTGGGGAGGGGCAGCACTGGGAGAGCGGGCAGGGAAAAACAACGTAGTAAAAGCTGGGGGGGGGGAGAAGCAGCACTCTGAGAGCTTGCAGGGAAAAAGCAGCCTGGTCAGAGCAGGGAAGGGAGGGGAGGGACAGCATTGAGAGAGCCTCACCGGCAGAAAAAAGCAGTGTGGAGAGAGCCGGGAGGGGAGGGCCAACATTGTGAGACCCCGCAGGGAAAGAGAAGCACTCAGAGCAAGTATCTGCCAGATTCTACAGTTTACCCACACAATATTAATTCTACCCTCCTTGCCTGTGTGCACAATGATACAGTCTTTAATTACATGAATGCATGATTTTTTAAATACTTTTCTTTTTTTATATTATTTTTGGGTAAATATTTTTAAAACTGAAAAGAAATTGCAAATTAATTTTCTTTTTTAAAAATCTCCTGGCATTTCCAGATATTGTAATATAATGCAAATTATTTATCTTGTATTTCTATTTTAAGAATTAAATAAGAATCATCAGAAATGACTGAAAATTGAGACAAGTGTTACATCCAAAACCACTGACTGTTGTCAAAAGGTTATTAAAACAACTCCTTTATTTAAAGAATGTTACAAGTACTTACTATGGATCATGGTTCATTTTCAGCATGCAAATTGATTAAGACTTAGGATAGACCACCACTACAGAAAACTGGCTTTAGAAAAAAAATAAAAATCCTGACGTCCATTGAACAAGTGGGCCTGAGACATCAGTATGTCATCTGTTTGCAGAAGGAACTGCTAGCACATTCATTTTATAAGAAAATTTTAATGAATATAACTAAGTCAATTACCAAGATAATTTACATTCACTGCAAAGTTCAATAGCAGCACTCTACTTCTACTGATTAAATAGCATTCAATATGTATTAATTCTTTTTTGTTGTATAGTCAAAATCTATTTATATTTCAGTGCAGTCTTCATGAATGACTCTATGGGTATCTGAGCCCACTAGACATGAGTAATTGTTTCGAAGGGCTGAGGACAGAAAATTGTGTTGTAAACTTTCTGGAAAAAAAAAATCTCTCACCAATAAAGATTTACTTTGTATTATAAAAACCAAATATTGATATTTAGAATTTATACAGGGCCTGACCCCAAACTGAATAAACTCAATGGGTGTGTTCACACAGGCTTCTTATTTCAAAACAACAGAGATTGTTTCAAAATAAGAAATGCCATGTTCACACGATGCACTCCCATTTTGAAACAAAGAAACCCCTTGTTTCGAAATGTGAGCTATTCTTTCAAAAGGGCTTAAAGCTACTCCGTGGCGGGGTTTGGGAGCAGCCCGGGATTTAAGCTGGCGGGGTGCGGCGCCCGGCTGCGCTGCACCCTGCGGGTGCCTGCAGTCCCCTCCCCAAGCAAAATAGCATGTTCTCACTGTGGACATGCTATTTTGCTCCCTTATTTTGAAAACACTTTTTTTGTCTTTCGAAATCAGGTGTTTCAAAATAACCCTTTATTTTGAAACAGCTTGTTTCTAAACAAGCCCTCTGTGTATGAACACAGCCAATGAGATTTTTTCCATAGTATCCTCTGTGCATGGACTCCAAAGCACTTACTGAAACAGGCTCTGATCTTGCATTTTATGTCCCCCTAAATTCTCATTGATCTTTTGTGATTCTGAACAGTTGAAAAGGTGTCCCTGTGTGCATCTCTTCATGGGATTAAGATGAAAGCAGTATTTTCCCTTACTATTACTCTCATTTAAAATTAATTGTGTCTGAGTCCTCAGACTTTTTGTCTTCACTGTCCATGAGTATTTCAGTGAACAAGTTTACTGGCAGAAATATTGGCAGAGAAGTGGGTGCATGGTAGGCATGGGGATGAGGTTGGGGGCAGAAGTATGGCATGGTTGGAGAGAGCAGAGAAGCAGCAGTGTGGTAAGAGATGGCAGGGAAGCCGCAGTGGGGGCTGAGGAAGAGAAGTGTGACATGGTCAGAGAAGCCATAGCATATTTAGATTTTCTCATAGGCCCTAATGCAGCTTACTCATTGTTAAAATAAAATCATGTTTTACAAGTCCTAAACATGATGTGGAATACTAAGAAATGAAAATACAAAGGAGAAAAGTTCAAAACTGAACATAGATTACTTTCAATTTTTGGCACAACTCACGGCTGAGAAGCTTCATATTCCACAGTGAAATTCTAAACATTGTTCAATACTTTGAGATCAGCATCTCAGAGCTTTTACCTGCTGCATTGACAAGTTACTGCCCAGATTAAAAAAAAAAAAATTGTCACAAGCCTGTACTGTTCTCCATCTAGCAACAGCTAATTTTTTACTGTATAGGCCTAGTTTCATGGTAATCTTAAATAATTATTAGATTCTGACATTAGTCCATCAATATTTGCCCCATTTTTATGATAAAATTAAAGTGTGCAATGAATTTCAACCTTAGTAATTTTGGAGTAGGTAAAAATATGTGGTTATATGTCTCAGTGAGGTTCTCGAAGGTTTAATAATTGACTTGTGCGGCTCTTGAGTTCCGTAAGTTTGGCCACCCCTTGTATAAACTATAGAAAGGATCTATTGAGGCAACCCACTTAGATGACAGTAAAGTCTACCTCAGAGAATAGGGAGCAGGAGTGCCACAAGCACTTTGATTTCTTGTGGTGTGAGACCTTTTATCTACCCTTACTCATCCACGTTTAGCTTTGCCTTCTACTTTATTTCATTTTTCTCCAGCTTCCTAAATTCACAGACATTTTGTTCAATGACTGTTTTAGTGATTACGAAACAAAATTTCTAAAACACCATAAAAGTGTGTATTTAAAAAGATAAAATGGGGAGGGGGAATAACAGGATAAATTAAGGGAAAAATAATCATATGATCTCAACAGTAAAACTCCATTATCTGTTCTGCAACCACTCCTGCATCTGCTATCATTTGGAAAATCATGTCTAAGTTTATACCCTAAGTGCTTCAGGGTAATTCCAATGTTTTGCGTAGAACACTTTTGGTCATCATATAAATAAATCATTTGTATTAACTGCTAAACAGCAATATAGGTCTTAACAAGCCTTGACAACATTAAGAGAGCTGAATAAATGGAGAACTTTGTCTGTAAATAAATTTGTCCATGTGCATGGACATACCTGCCTACTGTTGACCAATTAATGTATCAGTTAAAGTACAATGGTAATTGGACAATCTTCAGTGTCTGAATCTATTCATCTATTTTTGATACTTAATGAAATTGTCTTTCTTTTTATTTTAAACTTTAAATTGATTTATTAGAACATGAACCATCATGTAGCTACTGTCATTTTTCTTATATAAACTCAGCTCTAATTATTCAGTGAGTTTGGTAAACATATTTCTATATTTGGAGAATCATTTTGTCATAAATTCCTAAATTAGAAAACATTGGCATACAGTGGAATAAGTAGCAAGCAATTGTATATTCAGGTGGGTTTGGGGGGAGCAAGACAGACAAGTCATAGATTGTTTTGTCGAAGGTCAATCAATTCCTTCCACCCTGTCTTGTTCCTCTGCAAGTCACTCTTGTTAACTTGACAGAACACTTTTCCTGTTAGCCAAGGAATGGGAAGCTGTTGTAAAACTTGAGAGTTCATCACTATCTGCAAACATCTAAGACATTAGTCAGAAGAAGGAATGTGTCTCTAACCACTAATGTCAAATATTTTACAAGAAAGGGAAGATACACACTAGAAGACAAAAATGTATGATTAGAGCTAGCAAAATTTTAGACAAATAGCTTTACTCTAGTTCCAAAGGGGCAGCAGTGTTATTCTAGTTCAGCAAAACAAACAAGGACTCCTGTGTCACTTAAAGAGTAAGAAATTTATTTATCACATGAGTTTTCATGGCAGAAAATTACACGTTGTCAGATGCTTTGAAGAGGAAGTTCCCCCATCTTCAAAGCATCTGACAACGTGGGATTTTCTTCCATGAAAGCTCACGAGACAAATAAATTTGTTAGTCTTTAAGTGACACAGAAATACTTGCTTGTTGAGTTTTAGCCTTCTGGTCAGAGCTGTCACTGAGGATGTGGGAGATTCATTTGATTTCTCTGCTGGATGTGGAGTCAAGAGAAGGGATTTGAACTTGGCTCTAACAAACAAACAAACAAACAAACAAACAAACAAAGCAGCACCTTTCCTTCCATTTTACAGAATAGTCTGTGGAAGGTCTATCTCATTCCTGTTAAAGGTATTCCCCTGCATACGAATAGTCACTAACTTAGACTTGGGTTCTCTCTGTATTGCAAGGGACTGCCTCCAAGGTAAGTAGTATGCTGAGGCACGACTCTCTCAATTTCTCTTGTTGAAGCTTTTCCCCTGTGTTTAAGTAATTAAATAGTCATTGGAGCAAGGGCATAACTGAATCACATTGGCATGGGACAACAAAGGGATTTGGGGAGGACTATTGAAATGTTTCTCAGAAATGATCCTAAACCTAACTGATTAATTTTATGTGAGTTTATATGAGGGAAGTTTTTAAACAGAAAAATTTATTACAAAAATAAAAATCAAAGTGGAAAGTAGAGCAACTCATTTTGTAGATCTCATAAACTCTGCCAGACTTACCAGTAAAGCTCGTAAACTCATAGTTCTACTACTATTCGGTTTGTAGTCCCCATAATCTATGACAGCAGTTTCTAATGTCATTGTTCCAGAGCACCTCATTACACACTCAGCTGTCTCTCCACAAGGACTCATGTACAAATAACTGTTTGTTATACAGAAATGTAACAATCCATATAATATGGGATTGCTCCCATCCGTCCTACAGCAAAATCGGGCCCAAGAGGTCTCTGAAATTGGGACATCTATTTATATGGGCAATATGAATATTGAACACTTCTGAAAATCAGTACATTTATTTACTTGTTTAAAATATTATACAGTTCCTTAATTTTAAGCATCCAGTTTAAAACTTTGACCTAAATGATTTATGCAATATCAGAAAAAATCAAAAAGTGCTAAATACTGAACAAGTCTCCTTTCCTTTAGCATTTCTCCTTGATACCCTTGTCACATCTCCTAGTTACTTACTAGAGTGACTGTTGTGATGCAAACTGGACCTAGAATTCCCAATTTGCTTTATGCTTCCAGCAGGGGTTAAAGTGGGCCAGAATGGCCTGAAACGCCATTCTGGGGACTGCTATTTTTAGGGGATCAGCATTTTGGGCCCCCTAAAAATAGAAAATGGTGCCAGAACACCATCTTTTGGGGCCCACCATTGAAAAACAGCAGGCCTTGGAACACAGTGTTCTGGCACCATTTTCTATTTTTAGGGGCCTGAATGCCGGGCCCGTAAAAATAGCAGGCCCCAGAATGGCATTCTGTTTTGCTCTGGCAGGCAGGGGAGGGGGCCGGCTCCATTGTGCATGCGCAGGCTGCAGTTTCCTGGCCCAGCATGCTGCCGGTGAGTACCAGGGCAGCCCAGCTTGTGCTGGGAGGGTATTGAGGGTACCTGAGCTGGGGGTGGATATTAGGGGTGGGTTTTGGGGGCTTGGTATTTGGGGTTGGGGTGGCTTTTGGGGACAGGGAAATGGATATTGGGGGCAGTAACTGGGGTGTGGGGGAGGCCCACCCACATGGTTGAGGGGCCCACCTGATTAGGAGGGTTCTGGGGCCTGCCAAATTATATTTTAACCCCTGGCCTCCAGAGATTAAACAAAGTATCACATACCAGATGGGACCCAATGCTAACTCCTCCTAGAAGTGTCCACAAAATTGTTTGCCTGATGGTTTATCTCCTCAGTGGGCCACACGGTAGATGTAGCACATAACAGACATAGACTTTACATGGGTTTTAAACACAGAATTAGACTCATAGGCTATGTCTACAGTGGCAAATTAGTCTGGACTAAGGAGTCTTAGTCTGGACTAATTTAGCCCATGGCTACACTAGGCTTTCCCTAGTTCGAACTAAGAAATTTCTTAGTCCGAAATAAGGAAAGCTTAGTTTGAACTAGTTAGAACCAGCACTTGGTCTAGACTTAACTGCCTTGGCTAAAACATTAGTTCAAACTAAGTCTGGCCAAGACCCAGACTAATGCTTAGTTTGGACTTCTTAAGTTTGAACTAAGCCGGTTAGGTTGAAGTAACTGCACATCCTACTTCTAACTAAGCATTATTTCGAACTAGAATGTGCAAGTTAGTTTGAACTTAGAAGCGCAAGGTTAATTTGAACTAACCTTGGGTTAGTTCGAATTAAGCTCAAACTTCTTAGCTGGGACTAACAAGTCTGAACTAAGTTTGCTTGATGTAGACATAGCCATAGACTCTAAGCTCAGATGGGACCAATATGTTCATCTAGTCTGAGCTTCTGCACAATGTAGGCCACAAAACCTCACCCACTTGTTCGTGTAATAAACTTCTAACTGACTGAGTTATTAAGGCTTGCAAATCATGATTTTAAGACTTTCAAGTACAGAGAACCCACTAGGAAGTGAACAGTGCCCCATGCTACAGAGGAAGGCAAAAAATCCCAGAGCCCTTGCCAATCTGCCCTAGGGCAAAATTCCTTTGTGACCCTAAACATGGTGAATATTAAAACCCTAATCATGTGGACAAGACTTGCCAGCCAGAAACCCAAAAAAGAGTTATCTGTAAGAACTCAGAATCCATGCCACCTAATGTTCCTTCTCATGTCACAGACATATCCACCACCATTAGTAAAAAATCAATTGCTAAACTAGGTTGTCCCATTGTACAATCCCCTCCATAAATTTATCAAGGTCAGTTTTAAATCTGGATATGTTTTTTGCCCCTACAGCTCCCCTTGGATGGCTATTTCAGAACTTTACTCCTCTGATGGTTAAAAATCTGTGATTATTTTCAAGCCTAAACTTCCCGATGGACATTATGTATCCATTTGTTCTTTAGTCCACATTGACAAGGTGCTCACATAATTCCTCTTTCTCCCTGGTATTTATCCCTCTGAAGTATGTATTGAGAGCAAACATATCCCCCCATCAACATTCTTTCAGTTAAGCTAAACAAGCCAAGTTCTTTAAGATGCCTCTCATAAGGCAAGTTTTCCACTCCATGAATTATCCTTGTAGCCCTTCTCTGCACCTGTTCCAGTTTGAATTATTATTATTATTTTTTTTTAATATGGGGGATCAGATCTGTACAAAATATTCCAGGTGTGGTCTCACCAGCACCTTATATAATGGTACTAAAATCTCCTGACTGTGTTCACACCTAAGCTGTTATTTTGAAATAAGTTATCTTGAATTAAGAAAATGTTACTTCAAATTAAGGGAAGCCCTCAAAGCGAAATAACATACCCTGTGTGTGGACATGCTATTTCGCTTTAGGAGAGCTGCAGCATGGGAGGTGTGGCAACATGGCAGGCTCGCTGGGCCATGTTGCCGGCCATGTTGGAGCCATTTTTCCAGCCAACTGCATAAAAGCAGGAACTGACCTCCCCTTCTTGTCCATTGTGCCTCCCAGGAGCTTGCGAGAGAGAAGGCTATGGATGCTCCCCGGCCCCCATACCATCCTTGAGCACTTGGTAGCCATGCTGCCAGCCTGCAGGGTGCTGCCTTGCTGTGGGATACATTCTTCCCTGAGGCCGATGAGCCTGGGGATGAGCTCTGGACCACTGTCTCAGTGGCCCTTGCAGCAACAATAGCTCCCCATCCCCCTTCTGTGCCACAGCACATCTGGGCACTGGGTACCAGCACGGACTGGTGGGATCAGGTTGTCCTGTGAACCTGGACCAACAAGCAGTGGAGAAGGAACTTCCAGGTGAGCAGGGAGACCTTGACCCACCTCGTCGCTGAGCTCACTCCAGTCCTGTGCTGAAGGGACACGGTGATGAGGGACGCCATCCCCGTGGACAAGAGAGTGGCCATCGCGCTCTGGAAGATGGCCATTCCCGCGTCCCACAGGTCCATTGCCCAGCTCTTTGGCATCGGGAGGCCCACCGTCGGGGAGCTGCTGCTGCAGGTTGCCCATGCCATCAACACAATCCTGCTGCCACTCCTCGTCACCCAGGGAGTGCTGCAGGACACCATCACCAGCCTCACCGCCCTAGGCTTTCCTAACTGCGGGGGGATACTTGATGCCACCCACATCCCCATGCAAGCCCCACCGCACTGGGCAGCCAAGTACCGAAACAGGAAGGAATACCACTCAGTCATACTGCAGGCCCTTGTGGATCATCGGGGCATCGTTCAGAACTGCTACATTGGATGGCCGGGAATGGAGCATGATGCCAGGGTGCTGTGCAACTCCTCCCTGTACCAGCGCATGGAGGCAGGCACCTTCTCCCCCCCTGCCATATCACCACTGGGGAAGTCGAGGTGTCCGTCCTCATTGTTTTGCATGAGGCCTACACCCTCTGCCCCTGGCTCATGCGCCCCTACATGGGACCCCAGGACGCTGGACAGCAGCTTTTTAACCGCTGCCTTGGCCACTGCCACCAAGTGGTTGAGCGGGCATTCGGCAGACTGAAACCCGCTGGAGGTGCCTCCTCACGTGCCCGCACCTTGCCAAGGACAGAATCGCACAGGTCATCAGTGCCTGCATAGCGCTGCATAACCTCTGCAAGCTCTGGGGCAAGCCAGTACCCGCAATGTGGGAGGCTGATGCAGAGCTTGTCAATGCCTGGTTCCAGCAGCCAGAGATGTTGGCCCTGAGGGAGCGACTTCTGCCCAGAGTGAATGAAGTGCTGTGGAGGCACTGAGGGACCTGTTTGGCCAGGAGGTCATTTGATGGCCAGGCCAACCCCACCACACCACCTGCTTCCCCGTTCTCCCACAGCCAGCCCCCACCCATCCCACCCGCATCCTGAACCCAACCCAATAAGACACTGACCTCAAACTATTAACATGGGTGAACTTGGTCAAGGGATGTGGGTGGGGGCACAACAGGGAAGCTTCAGTGGGTCAGGGGATGGGGGTCTGGGGACAACTGAGGGGCATATTAGGGGGGAGGCACCCCTGGGGCTTGCCCTTCAGCCCCACAGCCTTTTCCAAGGCCACCTCAGGTCCAGGGACGCCGGTTGCAAGGGACGCCGTGGACCCGAGGGGCAGGTCTTTCCTTGTCCGGGGGGGGGCAAGGCGAGTGGCAAGCTGGAGGGCGACCGTGTGAATGTTCTCCAGCGTGGCCACCTGCCACTCCATCGCTGCTGCCTGGCGCTCAACAGCTGCCATGAAGCGGTCATCTGCAGCCGTGGCACGCTGGAGCTGCCAGATGGCCGTGTCCTGCTGCCTGCTGTGCTCCAGACGCCAGGCCTGGGAGGAGTCTTCAGCCCTCTGGCCAATGTGGAGGAGGCTGGCCAGGATGTCGGCCCGGCTCTGGCGGGCTCGCCTCCCGTGATGGGCAGTGGTTGGTGGGCTCCTCATGGAAGGCTGGTGGGTAGGCGCACGAGCTGCAGGGCAGAAGGGAGAACAGTTACTGTCAGTCTACAAGCATGGTGTGTGCAGCCTGTGAGCTGCAAACAGCCCTGCCCCAGCAGTCAGCAGATTTCCCAATCTGTCTGCTGTGTACACTGCACTAAGGAGGCATGTGGCATCGTGGCCCACAGTGGTGGGCTGTCCTCAGCAGCATGTGGAACGGGAAGTCTCCCAAGGCCATGTGCCAGCAGTGCTGGCTGCAGGCTCTCTGCCCTGTATGCTGCCACATCATCCTATTGCCACCCCTGTGTTGAGGGGCCCCTGTCCTGTGTGGACCCGGGACCCTTTGTGCACATGGCTCCCTGCCACCCCCACCCATGAGAGAGCCTGTGCACCCCACCTCCCAGGCCCAAGCCCCACCGTCCCACCACCGTGCCCTCCTCGGAACCCATGGTTTCCATGGCTGGGCCTCCCTGCTTGTTGGGGGGGGGGCACTTACCGACTGGGACGCCTGATGTCCACCGTGACATCCCCTCCAGGGCGGCTTCCTCCTCCTTGGGTGGCTCCTCCTCGTGGCTGGTGTCTCACTTCTCCCTGACAGAGATCGGCTCTGGGCTAGCTGGTGGTGCTTTGCTGGGCCAGTTGCTGTCCCCGAAATCCAGGGGTCTCTCATGGTCGGAGGAGGCCCCCTCCGGCTCTGTGGACGAGGTGGCCAGGTTATGGGGCTCCCCAGAGTCCACTGGCCGTGATGGCAGGCCACTGGGCTCCTGGGCCAAGAGCGCATAGAGCTCCTGGTGAAAGGGGCAGCTGGTGGCAGCTGCTGCCTCATGGAGCCACCTCGTCTCCCTGGTCCGGTTGTAGTCCTGCCACAGAGTTTTAACCTTCGAGCGCACCTGCTCAATGGTGCACTCGTACCCCTCGGCAGACTAATGTCCCAGTATACATCGCTGTTATGGTGCTGTGCCCAGAACCTGGCCCTGATATCCTCACTGCCCCATATCCTGAGGAGGCAGAGGGTCTCCTCCCTGCACCACACTGGGGTTTGTCTTTGCCCCTCTGCCCCAGACAGACGGGCCTGTGCCAGGCTGCCTGTCGTCTGCTGGCAGGAGGCACCAGGCTGGCAAGTCACTTCCTGGCCCAGGGCACACTGGGAGGAAGAAGGTCAAGCCAAGCCAGAATCAAAATAGCCACTGTTTCAAAATGTGTCTGAAGGCCGTTGTTTTGAAACAACTGTTTCAAAACAACGGCTATTTCGATTTCCTGCTAGGTTTTACTGTTTCAGAATAACTGCCGTTATTTCAAAACAATGGGTCCTGTTGTTTCGAAATAATGGTATGTCGTGTGGACATATGAAATTTTATTTTGAAACAACGGGTTTTGTTTTGAAATAAAACTGTTGTCTGAACACAGCCCCTAGGTCTACTGAAAATACCTCTTCTGCTGCATCCTATGACCACATTAGCTTTTTACATGGAAACATCACAATGGCAATTTATATTCATCCTGTGATAAAGCAATATATTGAGCTCCTTTTCATCCTCCATCACTTCCAACTGATGCATCCCCAACTTATAGGAAAAATTCTAGTTAATAGTCCTTTGCACTTTCCATTATTCAACTTCATCCTGTTCTTATTCCTACAGTTAAAAAGCTAATCCAGATTTTCCTGTATGATATCCCCATGCTTCTCTGTATTGGCAATACCTGCCAACTTGGTGTCACCTGCAGACTTAATTAGCATATTCCCACATTTTTTGTGTCAAGGTCAGTAATAAGAAGATTAAATAAAATCAATCCCAAAACCTGAGGAACTCCACTAGTAACCTCCCTCCAGCGTGACAGTTCATTTTTCAATATGACTTGCCGTAGACTCTCTTTTAAATAGTTTTTTATTCAAGTTTCTATTTTCATATTAATCCTCATCTTTTCTAAATTAACTAATATGTCTCTATGTGGAATTGTATCAAATGTTTTTATTCTTTATTAGCATGGTAATTACAAATTTAAACCAACATAATAAATCCAAGAGTAATGGAGAGACATGGGCTCCCTCCAAGGGTGATGCTGATGCACTGATCCACAGCACCACGTGGGCAGATCCAGATATGCTATGACCTACCTGTTGGAAGCATGGGGTGGGACAGGAAGAGGAAATATAAAAGCCAGGCCCCCTGTCTTATTAAGAAAAGAGTCATTGGATGAGGAAAGTGACCTTTGCCCACCAAAGCAGAGAGGCTCAGTGGACATTGACTTCCACATGAACTCGCAAAACTCACTGGAGCTGCTTGACCCCATCAATGCAGAAAAGCTGGCAGAACTGCAACTCACAGACTACCTAGTCAAGACAGAAGACAACCTTCCCTAGCCCAGCCCAAACACACTACATATGGGAGATAGGAAGCAGCTCAGAGATAGCTGGCTGCAGTCCAGCTGGTTTCCTCTGAACACTGGTTGGTGCAATTAAGTGGATCTCTGCTGACCTGGTGGTGGAACGTTCTGCCACTGTGAGGGCCCTGGGCTGGGACCCAGTGCAATAGGATGGGGTCTGGTTCCTCTAATCACCTTCCCTTCCACTGACCCGAACAGCTTGTGTGGCACCCCCACTTCAGCTCCTAGACTGTTTTGGTGTTCAGATCCTTACCTGAACGGTAGATGTCAGAGGGGCTGAAATGGCTACTGGGGACTGTAGGCTGCTTGCTTGCTCCACCTGCATGAAGACCTGGGCTCATAGGCTCCTGGAGGAACTGCCTGTATAGAGGCCAGCCCCTAGCTGGCTGCTTCTCTCCACCCAGGTTGATGTGAGTCCCTGACTTTGTCTCTGGAGACTTTATATGCTCTGACTTTTGAGAAAGCATGGCATCCCTCCAAAGAAAAAGCTCGGGGATGAAACCGGTCTCTTACATTGATGCTCTTTCTAGCTCACCTTTTCCTTGAGGGGCCACCTGGCTATGCCTACACTACAAAAGCTAAGTTGACTTTGTTAAGTCAAATTAATAAAGGCTATTTAAAGCTGATTTTGTTAAGTTGATGTAGTGAGTCACATGTCTCTTAAGTTGATTTAACAAAGTGTCCTAATGAAAAATGTGTTTGCTTAAGTTGACTTTACTAAGTCAACTTAAGTAGGCACATGTTATTACAGACGATTTCTTAAGTTAACTTAGATGGCTGCATTGCATTTAGATGACTTAATGAAGTTGATTTAATGCCTAAATCAACTCAAAGAGTGAGAGGTATTAAGTCAACTTAAGGAAGCCCTTAAGTCAATTTAATGAACTCCAAACTTGGCCAGGGCTTTGCTTAAGTTGACTTAAGCCTCTTTAAGTCAACTTAAGCCCATAGACTAGACATACCCTCTGAGTGCACAGCTTTCTCAGCAGTTTCCCTTACCTTAATACAGTGAAACTTGGATGAGATCCTTGATTAAAGTCACATCTGTCTTTTTTATAACTTTCCAGTTTCTGTCAGACGATTCCCTAATCAGGCTCAATAGGTGAAAACCAGTGACTTAGGCTATGTCTACACTGATTGTGGCAACATCACCACCATCAGCCTTGGGTTCCAGGAGTGCTTAGCAGTGCATCTGAACTCACTGCTGTGCTCCTGGAAATTGGCGCTGAAAGTCCTGGGGGCCAGGAGACATAGGGGAAAGCCAACCACAGGGGATTTGCTGTCAGGTTTCCCAAGTGTGTCCTGGAGCCTTAGGAAGTCATTGGCATTTATAAAAGGCATTTTCCATTCCTTGCATAAATGCTGGTCAACTTCTGCTGAGAAGTGCTCTAAGTGTCGACTAGGGCTTAGTTTCCAGGGAGTCTCTCTCCTGACAACATAATTTGCAGGGTAGAAGCCAGCTATCTATGGAGGGTTCTTCCTTTCTGATTAGAGGACAAATAACATAGCATATAGAACAACCCTATATTGCAGAGTTCCCTAAACTGTGATTTGTACCCCCCTAGAGCTTTTTAGGTTTGTGTCAAGGCCCCACCTTTCTATTCAGGTTAAAAAACTTGTGCTAGCTGAGCTTGGCTAGTACTCTCATAAGAGCTGTGCAGACCGTGCTTTGGAGTAGGGCTCAGGTTGGGTTAGGACTCAGGTTGGAGCCCTTCCTAGGCTAGAGTTTGATCCCAACACGTAACTTCAAATCGCTGCCTGCAAAATTATTTTTAGAGCATTCATTCAAGCCCTGGCACATGCCTTGTTAACCCAAGTCTGTAGTCCAGGGATGGAAGGCTCTCATTTGATAGATAAAAACACCCATTGAAGTCATTGGTGATATTGCAATTTAGTACACGGGATACAGGATTGAGCCCTAAGAGAATGAGTATTTTCATGGCATAATGGAGCAGGTAAGTGCCTTTACGAGTTGCTAGTTGTATCATGATATCATAAAGGGTAAAGTGCATTATCAGCACTGTATTAAAATTTATGAGCCACTTCTAGGAATATCAGCAATTTAGCTAAACACATATTTAAAAAAGAATCAGAGAAAAATTAACAGATGCCTATATATAGGGTTTTTTAAATAAATTTAGATATATAAAACCATTCCTACTTACTAAAGTGCTATGTCAGATACATAGTTGTGGTGATAACTGCATATATTAAAACTCAGTGGCAAACTGCACAGATAATTACCTAGTAACTTTTGTCTTTCCTCAATTGGTGTTTTAATGTTCCAGAACAACTTCTAGAACATGCTTCTTAAACATTGATTTTTTTTTTTTTTTTGTCCTGGAGAAGATGTAATCATGCATTTAGCTTCCCTCACTTTGAGCAGTACTAGTGACTTAAAGGTGACCCTATTCACATTGTGTAAGGTTAGGTATGTAGACATGTCTTTGAAGGATTTCAGTCTGCTTATTTAATTAACTTAGTTTATTTTTCTGTTTGATTTCCTCTTTATTATTAAAGATAAAGAATACATAACAGTACTTAACAGTGATCATTTAAGTACTGCCAATCAAAACCAATTAAAAATGGGCTGAAACTTGACTATTTATGAACTTTTAAAATGTTGACTAAAATTATTTCAAAATTTCTAATTTTGAGACATGATAACCAAATTTCATCCCAATTAAATTTTGAGGATCAGTCAGTTTAATTGGAGTTTGGAGAAAAATATATTCCCAGTTCTGCTAATGGGTGCCATTTTGCAGATATAGTTATTGGCAAGATTGAGTTAATACAAGAAAGCACATATGGTTCCATTGAAATAGCTTTGTACTCCCACCCCTCAAATTTATACTATTTTAAAATGAAAGTGTTGATTTTGAAAAATATCATAGCATGGCAAAATGACCTGCCAAACAGTGTCATATATTTTAAATATATGTGTGTAATAAAACTATGATAATTCCCCCCTTTTTGTTGCCTGAGCAGTTAGCCAATATTCAAAGACTTGCACATTGATTCTTTTGGAAGGAGAAATTTATGAGAAAGTTAGGTACCTTGACAAAATCCTTTTGTTAGAATGTAAACAAAGCCTGTTTTCCTCACCACTAGTTTCCTTGCTCACAAATCTAAGTCTCTTTTCAGCCAGCACTCTCTTTGCTCATTCTCAGGTCCATGTTTCTAGCCCTTCTCTTACTGTCTGATTGTTTTTTTATTTTCCCTTGCTTCCTTCTTTCTGGTTGTTCTCTAGGGTTATGTCCACACTTACGCAGTTAAATTGATTTAACTTAAATTGATTTAATAAAATCAATAAAAAAAATCATTAAATCAATTTAAGTTAAATCTATTTAACAGGTCCCCACTAGAAACTGGACAGGACTTGCTATTTTGATTTAGGAGTGAGGCACCATAGGAGGAGTGGCAACATGGCCGCCTTGAAGGGCCATGCCCCCACCCACTATATAGAAAAAGGAAAGCACCTGGGAACAAGAGCAAAAAGTGTTAGATCAATTTAACAGTTAAATCAAAATAACATGTCCATACTGTGTTATTTTGAAATAACAATTTTGATTTAACTGTCATAGCGCTATAATACTAGGTTTTATTATATCAATATGACTTTCCTTATATCAAAATGAAGGAGCTCCTCATCAAAATAAGGCAACGTTGTGTAGACCTACCATTTTTTAAATAAAAATAACCGGTGTTATTTTGATTTAAACAGTGTGTGTGGACTTACCCTAGCTGTTTCCTCTCAGACACACATGTAATCAAGCCATACCATGAAAAGCTCTTTTACTCATGCAGTCAGGTTTAACTGACCTTGTATTTTGCCCTTGTGGGTGCTGGCTCCTATTCAGGAATCTTACCCCCAAAACATATTGTTTTTAGGCAATTATCCTGAACTAAAGATGACTTTCACACCCACCAGGTTTAATGATTTTTTATTCAATCACTCTCATAACAATAAAAGTTAATATATAAATAAATCATGCAGAAGCCCTAATAGTAATTTTGACTATTGACTTAAAATGAATAGTTTACTGCACATCATCTAAGGATATGCATACACTGTAAACTGAGGTTAGCTAACTGTGGTTAACAGCAGTGAAGACACAACAAATTGTCTTTTAAGTTGGGTTAGCAGCTTAAGTTAAAGCTGCTATCATATACAGTTAGCCTGTGGCTGGAGACTGGGCTCTGGAATTGTGTGATGAGTGAAAATGCCAGACCCTGTGTAAGCCATGTTCCAAAAAAGGTGTAATCTCTTTCAGGGATCCCTTATGGCTGGGTTACATTGCTGGCCAGATTTTGCAGCCCAGAAACCAGAACTTTCTGGTAAGAGGGTGTGGGAGCACATTGAGCGTGCTCCACAAGTTTTATTGTTATGTTGGAGTTGCATGCCCAAGGAGAAGCCTGAGAGGAGCATCCTGTAGAGGAACAAACAGAGAGAGCTGCAGAGTCCACATGCTCAGGGACTGATTGAAAGGAGCTGCATGAGAGTGGACTGCAGGATGTTTTCTCCGTGCTTTGGAAAGTTTTGCAGGGGAGTTGTCTGCAGCAGAACTGAGAGCTGGATGGCTAGTGACCTGATTGTGTGGTGGTGGCTACACAGTAGGAAGAAAGAGCTACATGGCATTTGCCCGAAGATTTCTGCAGCTAGAGAGGATGAGGATTGCTCTTCTTCTGCATTCAAGCCTCAAGGACTTAAAAGACTGCAATTGAAATAAGGGTGACTCCACCTGAACATTGGGACTCCTGGGTTTCTTACTGTTTTATTTAAATTTATCATGTTTTCTTAGAATAAGGTTTGTTTAGTTGGTTAATAAAGTTCATTGTTATGTTTATGCTGAGTAGTAGTTTAATGTGGGATGGGAAGTCCGAGCAGTCTTCCTTGTGAGTCCTGAACAGACTGGATCCTGGCTCTTCAGCTGCTTTCTGCAGAGTTTTCTCTGTGAGGCATTGGAGAGTGAATGAATTCAAGCCCACCCTAGCAGGTTACACCTGCACTCCAGCTTGAGTCTGAAAGTCTATATTGCACTTTTACAGACCCATAACCCAAGTCCCAGAAACACAAGTCAGCTGACCCAGGGCAGCCGCTTGCATTTAATTGTTACATAGACATACCCAAAAGTTCCTCCTATATGTAAAAGGATAATTTAATGTTTAACAATATTTTGGATCGATGGTTAATATTCTATAGTATCATTAGTAATTTAAGAAGTGTGAGCATGTTTATCCATGCTTCATTTTGAAATTATATATGTTGTCATTCCAAGTCCAATGTAATGAAGAAGGTGATCAACTAAAGAACAGAAGTTCTTATTGGTTTACATCCTCTGTAATAAAGATCATACGGAACATAGAACCTGAAGGCATATTTCACAAGAAAATAGAAGCTCAAAATACATACTGCAAACACAAAATATTTTCCCTGTTTCTTCTCACTGACCTGATCTAAGAAGATGGACAAGATTCTCTAGAACTGATCATTGTTTCCCCAAGAGCTACAGTGCTTGGTCTCCTAGTTTATGACAGAGAAAGAACTGGTTTCTCATCTATGTAATACATCACATATAAAAGAAAAAAATAAGTAAACACCCAGAACTCTAAGATGCAAACCATAATATAAAACTACTAACAACAACTAGTCCAGATACTCAACTGATGTAAATAGGGATAATGCCTATATATAATAAGTGAAGCCCATCTATAAAAGGGGAAATAAGGACAACCCAAAGAATTATAGAGCAGTCAGTTTAACCTCTGTACCAGGAAAAATAATGGAAAATAATTAAGGAATCCATTAGCAAACATCTGGAAGAGAACAATGTGTTAAGTGATAGTCAGCATGGATTTGTAAAGAACAAATCATGTCAAACCAACCTGATAGCTTTCTATGGTAGGGTAACAAGCCTTGTGGATAGAAGGGAAGCTGTAAATGTGGTGTATCTTGAATTTAGTAAGGCTTTTGATATGGTCTCTCATAACCTTCTCATTAACAAACTAGGGAAGTAAAACCTGAATGGAGCTAATATAAGATGGGTGAAAAACTGGTTGGTTAACCACTCCCAGAGAGTAGTTATCACTGGTTCACGGTCATACTAGAAGGGCATAATGAACAGGGTACTGCAAGGAATGGTTCCTGGTCCAGTTCTGTTCAATATTTTCATTAATGATTTAGATGATGACATAAAGAGTATACTCATAAAGTTTTCTAATGATGCCAAGCTAGGAGAGGTTGCAAGTGCTTTGAAGGTTAAGATTACAATTCAAAATGATTTGGACAAACTGTTTAAATGATCTGAGGTAAGTAAAATGAAATTCAATAAAGACAAAAGCAAAGTACTCCACATAGGAAAGACCAATCCATTGGTCATATACAAAATGGGAAGGACTACTGTAGAAAGGGATTCACGTGTCATAGTGGGCCACAAGCTAAATATGAGTCAACAGTATAACACTGTTGTAAAAATAGCAGACATCATTCTGGGAAGTAGTAACAGAAGTGTTGTGAGTAAGATTCAGGAAGTAATTGTTCCACTCTACTCGGCCCTGATTATGCCTCAATTAGAGTACTGCATTCAGTTCTGGTGCCTCATTTCAAGAAAGATGTGGACAAATTGAAGAAAGTCCAGAAAAGAGCAACACAAAGGATTAGAGATTTGTAATGCTTGATTTATGAGGGAAGATTGAAGGAGTGTGGTTTGTTTAGTCTGGAAAACAGGATAACATAACAGTTTTCAAGTACCTAAAAGGTTTTTGTGAGGAGGAGGAAGAAAAATTATTCTCCTTAACAGCTGATGAGAGGACAAGAAGCATCCAGGTTAAATTATGGCAAGGGAGGTTGAGGTTGTACATTAGAAAAAGATTCCTGACTGTCAGGGTGATTAACCACCGGAACAACTTGCCCAGGCTGGTTGTGGAATCTCCATCACCTATGGAAGTTTTTAAGAGCACGTTTGACAAGCAGCTGTAAGGGATGGTTTCAGGGAGTACTTGAGTTCGGGTGATTGGATTTGATGACCTCTCATGGTCCCTTCCAGTTTCTATGATCCTGTGAAAACATATCCAGTGTTTTTCTTACAGATTTATTTTCTTCCTGCTGCTTTTTAATGAAAGTTGTTTGTTTGTTTGTTTGTTGCTTTGTTTGTTTTATTCTGGAACTTTATATTTTGGAAAACTTACAATAAAGTAGTGGCATATTGCATCATATATTACTCATTCGGGTCAATTTAATATTCAGTGATTATGGCTAAGAATTCTGACTTGCTGTCTATATATCCTTCTTTCTCTGAATATATGAAAATGGTTACTGCATTTTAAAATATTTATCCCTCTTTCATATACCCTTTTTGTCATACATGGTGTGAAAGCTTTTGGGACATATTTTGTGTAATCCCATGAATCATTCTGCAAAATTCAGAAGATTTTACCAGGATGCATCTCAGTTTATAAAATACCTGTGAATTGCTGAGTATTGTCAGATCCCATGATAATGAAATTTTATCTAAAAGCATTGTTTTTTCACTTTTAGTCAGTTGATAGCAGCAGCTTCCCAAATCCTATAATATTAAAAATGACCAAAAACTGACCAGTTAGCTGGGTCCTGGATTTCCAATTATCTAGAAAAGAGATTTAGGATCTAATCCTGTGAACATTCTGTGACAATATATGATCCTAAGCACTCAGTATTTATTTTGTATTTTGAGCTGTATTTAATATTTGATTCATATGCTTGATTTCTACATTGTGTTAGAGTAGTAAAGATAAATGAGGCCCCTGAAGCCCTTTTGATACTCACTCAGAAAGAGGCACTTATCAAACTGGTATTACATATCTCTAAGACTGAATGTCTCTAGTCACCCAAACAAAGAAGAAAATAAGACAGGTGTTATCTTCCTGATAAGCCTACCTGCATGTTTGCGCCAACCAGGAGACACCAGGATCACAAGTGGTCCCTGAAACAAAGAACTACATTGAGCAATATGGTTATGGATTCCTTCTGGAATAGCAGGGCCTTTCTAACATTTAAGTTATTTCAGATGCAGATTCACAGACTGCAGATAGGAAGACTAGAAGCATAAAAATGATGGTTTTCACTGGGAGTAGGGTGAGACACAGCAGGATCTTTGGGGATGGTGAGCTGGTTCAGTTCCCTTGCTGTAAGTTAAGGGCAAATCCTATTTAATGTAATTTCTATGTACAACTCTTTTGCCATGTGAAGTTAAGTCCAGCGAGGGCTGGGTTCAATATCTAGGAATTTCTTCTGACTATACCCTACAGAAATGACCCCCATCCAGTAATCTGGAAAAAATTATACACTGCTCTGGATTCCTCTAACAGGCAATAATTCCTCTGAATGAATGAATGAATGAATGACAACAATAACAAAAGACAAATGGAACCTAACATTAATTTGGGAAAATACTGAAGGCATGACTTGAAAATGCACGAATAAAACATCCACCTAAGAATATACTGGACAGTATCGTTTTCCTCAGTTTCTCACTTTACGGTGTGAAAGTCTGATAAATAAATGTCCCTTTATCAGAACTCTTCTCTCTCCCACCACTTCACCCAAATTGCAGTTGTCCTTGATAAAGAAGACCCACAGTACAGAGGTGTATTCACCTGAGTTCACCTTCCACCCAAGAGGACAGGGGCGGGAGGCACTGAGCAACATTTTAGCTTCCACTCCATCACCAGTCACTTGTGTTATTTGTCACTCTCTCCACAACTGCTTGCTCCAGTGTCAGCTGATCTCTCACCCACTCACACCATATATTACACTCATCTTATCAGGCTAATTGCTTACGGTTCTCTCTCTCATATATATATTTTACCACACATTAGAAATATGGAAGTCAGTTAATTCAACAGGAATCATCACTTGTTTAAACTTCTGCAGGTTGGAGGGGAGTTTGGTTAGATTAGGTTCGAGGATGCAACTTGGTAGTTGACTATTAAGTAGAAAAAGGAAAGCAAACATTTTAATGATCCCCTCTTTAAGGCATTATAAAAATGATACTGAGATTTCACCTCCCCCCCCCACATTCTCCTGATATTTCAAGACTTGTTTCAGGAAGTTCAACCATAATTTTATTTCTATATGTATATCACACAGCCCATTAGAGTGTTTGAAAACTGAGGGGTATGTCCACACATCTCGTTTATTTTGAAATAACACTGTTTATTTCAAAATAAAAGAGATTAGGTCCACACAATGTACTCTTATTTCAAAATGATGGGCTCCATCATTTCGAAATAAGAGCCATCATTTTGAAATAGCTTAAACCTTCTTTAAATCAAAACGGCTGCTATTTCAAAATAATGCTGTTCGGACGTGTTATTTTGAAATAACCATTATTTCAAAATAAGACTTTTGCCCTTCTCCTTCCCAGGGTGCCTTCTTTTTAGCCTATATTGGGTGGGGGCATGGCCCAGGGAGGAGGCCATGTTGCCACACCTCCCATAGTGCCCCTCTCCTAAAGCAAAATAGCAAATCCTGTGTTTGGACATGCTGTTTCGCTTTGAGCTTTTCTCTTAATTCAAATTAACTTATTTCAAAATAAGGACTTTATTTCAAAATAACTTATTTTGAAATAACGATGTGCGTGTGGACATAGCCTAGAGGTACTCTCAATGTCCAGTACAGTCATTTTAAAGCTTGCACAATTTCATTTACACAAACCGTAATTCTGGCATGCAGGCAAATCACTCCATAAATAATAAATATAGGCTATTAAAATTAACAACATCATATTTTTTTGCATAAATACAAAAGGAATGGGACAAAAATAACTTAGGGTATGATAGGATGTTGCAAAATCTACACAGCAGTATTGGTCTTACTGAAATTTAAATGACCTGATTGGTTCTGTGGTGCTTTGTATTTGACTAAACTTTCCCTAAAGGCTTCACCTAAACCCTTGAAATATCTTTTGCATTTTTAAACTCTAATTCATCATGCTGATTAGTTGCAAGCTTCCCTATCATAAATTAGCCTTCTTTTTCTCTGGAGGTCAGTAGATTGTGGTACAATTCAAAGCAGCAGTTCCAGGAAGAGAAAGAACTGTTAGAAACTCTCATTCAAGTCATTCATGTGCCTGTAATTAAATAACTAAGACAGTACTGTTACAAACAGGCTTCACCAAGCAACCATAAAGAAGTTTGTAGTTTGTCCCACATTGTCATTCTAAAGTTCGGATTAAACCATTTCAGTCATTTGAGGTGTCCCCAATCACCACAGTTTTCCATATAGAATTCAGGGAACCCCAACAATAATCTTTAGGAAGAGTCCTTTCCTTGATATCAAAATCTGTGTGAAAGCCAAGTGTTCTATTTCCCACAGCATGCATATTTTAAAGATAGATGCCAGGGCTGTAACTTCCTCAACTGTTCAATGTCTCCATTACCGAAGATTGTCATTCCAGGCATTTTTCCTGATGGCACTTCACATTCCTCTCATCCAACTGGCTATCCTCTCAAGCAGAGGTGTCAGCTAAAATATCTTTTCTGGGGTATCAGGGAGGTAGTGGAAAAGTTCTTTCAGCATATAGAACACAATCATTATTTTATATACATCAAAATTGTGGGAGGTAGAAATGGAAGACATATAGACTGACAAAGCACAAGAAGAGACACCTTCTCCCTGTTACTCCATTGCACATGATGTCTCACTCACCGGTCCTGCATTCCTTATGACTTTGTCTTCTCTTCAAACTGTCACCTCTTCCTTCAACCCACCAAATCTATCTATCTATCTATCTATCTATCTATCTATCTATCTATCTATCTATCTATCTATCTAGCTCAGGCACATCTATGACCCCCAGATGTACTCCAGCTTCTTTGTGTATTAGCAATCTTTTATCCATACACGTTACATATGGAGATGTAATAAATCTGGTTTATACGACAACACACACAAACTGTTCCAATTTCTGCAGGAGGCCAGAAGGCCCCTTGACTTCATGGAGGTTGTTTATGGCTACATCTGTGGAGCAACACAAGGTGAACAGGAGGAAAGAATTCCACTCTGTGCCCCCCCCTTTAATTTTTTCTTTGTCCTTTTTGACTTTTTTACTAATTTCTTTTTCACCTGGTCACCCCAGATTGCAGGGCCACAGTCCTTGGCATATCTAAAGAGGGGTGGCAGGGGATGTTCAACCGTTGCAACCAGTCGCAGTGGACTCTGATTTTTATGGCTGCAGGCAGCCACAGTGAGCTGTAAGTTCTGTTGAGTCGATCTCAACACCGGGCTGTTCTCTCATACTTTTCATTTTATCTCAAAGAAACAGGTCTTCTGTCTGTCATTCCGGAGATAACATCTAGATGTGGTAAATATAACCTGGTCATATTTGGGATTTAAATTGGGAAATGATTTTTGGTGTTGTGTGTATATATATATTATTACTGCTCTAAACTTACTAACCACACAGATCAAAATCAAGCGGGTGTTTGTTACTTCTAACTACTCTCCCACAATCCAACCTGAGCAACAGCAAAGTAAAAGAGTGTGATGAAAGAACAAATCCACTTGTATTGCCCACCAGGCATCCCAGCTGACCCTTGTAACTCCTAGCCACAAACAGCCCATGGCTAGCCCCAGCAAGCCATGACCCATGGTGTCTAGAGAGCAAGGGGGAGAAGCAAGGTGTTTGTGCTATCCTGGGCTGCACATGATGTTTCAGTGTGTGTTAAATAGAAAAGATCTTTCACCTATGGATTGTGCTTCCTCTCTGTCTCCCATGAACCCCATTCCGATAAATTACACCAACCAGGATTGGCACTGGGGTTTTATTTCAGGGCAAAGCACAGAGATTGAGCTCAGTTTGTATGGGGGTTGGGATAAATGTGATTTAATGGGAGTTGCAAGCTTTTTAATTTCAGTAATAGGAATATTAGTAATTGCTGCTATTACTAAATTTGATATTTTTGTACAATATTTTAAACCTTATTAAGAAAAATATTACCCTTCCATTTAATTTACTTTTTTTTCTTTTCTGTAACCCTATCTTCCTCAGTAAAAAGTTACATAAATAGTGGTTAAACAAAAAAAATAGTGGTTTGGTCTCTTACCTCTCGATTGGGACACACTCTCAGAGTGTGGGGTCCATGCCCCTGCGCCCCATTTCCCCACAACACCCATAAACATACACAAATTAGAGCTACCGAGATTCAGAAGAAAGAACAATAAAATAAAATGTTGCTGTGTGATGTAGAAATGGTGGTCCAAAGAACTGAAGGACTTAATTAGTTTCAACAATATTTCATGTAGGAAAAAAAAAAAGAAAAATGAAAATATCATTTTTACTTTTTCATTCAAAACATGATTTTATTTTTAACTTGATTTATAAATTATAGCATCACAGTATGAAGTAATATCAAATTCTAAAAATAGCATTCTAGTAATCTGAAATGAAACATTTTTAAATATTTCATTTCTCATGAAATTATTAGTTTTGATGCTTTATTTCAATTTGAAATAAAAGCAAATTTTATATCATGGAATTCCAGTGGGATAGATAATTGAGGTTTCACTCAGGTTTATTCAGTAGTTTTATTTGTTTCTTTACTATGTGCTTTAAATAAAAGTGGTGACTTTGTTTATTTATAAATAACCATTTCATTCCTTTTAAACAAAACAGATTCTTTCTTTAAAGAATCTAACCAGACATAGGTAATACTGAGAAATCTGTTTTGATGACATGCCTTTATAGTGTAACAGTAAGGCTCCACAGCTACAGCTTCGAAGTAACAACATCAAAACTACTGCTTATCTATCTACAACACATCCATTCTCATTTTAACTTTCAAAACTGACAATGTTTCGCTCTAGAAGGGAGGGACGTGGTAACAGCAGATACAGAACATGCATACAAAACAACCTAAATACATCAGAAAAGGTATATGATAAGAGTTAGGAGGCTGGGGTGCAGAAATAGAAGAGGAGGTCCTTAAAGATAAAGGATATATGTACTGAAAGTCCATTAAATAATCTGCTGTTCTTATTGCTAAGCAGAATCACTAAGTAGATACCTGATATGTTGCTTATCTTGTTTTTGAAGCATGAGCTGTTCTTGGGGCCTCAGTATTCAAGCCTGTAAATCTGCTTCAAAAGTTTATGAGTAACGCTCTCCTAAGGCTCTCTTATTTTGCTTAAAGACCTTCCCACAGATCTGTCAACTGTCTACCATCCCATGGAGCTGTTTATTTCCATAGGTTTTCTCTATGTCTTTCCCATTTGATAAGTTCCCCCATCTTCAAAGCATCTGATGAAGTGGGATTTTTTTCTCCCACGAAAGCTCATAAATTTGTTAGTCTTCAAGTGCCACAAGATTCCTTTTTTTCAAAACCTGAGAATATATTCATGTAGGATGTCCTTTCATAATGAATCAAACAATGTGTATAAAGTGCATATATTTTTTTTCTTCTGAAATTTACTTTTGACAGTTAAGTGTTGACATTTAGGTTTCAGAGTAAACACCCATTTAGGTTAATGTGGCAATTTACACTTATTAAATAAATTACTTCATTTAGTAAGCTGACTCAGGGAAACAGCAATCCACTGATTTGCATATGGGAATATGTCCTTCCAAGAAGAAGAGGTAGAAGATTTAATTTTAATTTAGGTGGAAGTTTTCACTCTGAAGAAAAATATTATAAATACTAGTATCCATAAAGACTCTTAATCTGCTTGACAGTGCAAAATTTCCACATCACATATTTCCATTGGCTCTTGATACGAGTCCATACTATACCAATTTTTATTTTTACATTTATGTGTTTATTCCTGACACTTGTTTTAGCTGTACTGTAATTGAAGTTTCCACAGGAATGACTCCATTCCAAATTACCTTAAAAAGTTAATTTAATAAAAAACTCAATTGCTATTAAAAAGTTTCAGATTGTTTAGAGGAAGGCAATATTAAAAATCAAAAACAAAGCACAAACCCTGCAAATCCTGTATTACTCTTAATATTTACTATAGTATTTTCTACTTTAAGTAAAGGAAATCCTTCAAATACAGTGTGGGCAAGAACATATATGTGTGATGCCCAATGATATCACCAAAAAGCCTTTGAATTCTGATTTCAATCCTTCTTTATCAACTTCATCATGTCATCTAGCTTGGTGTATTTCACTGTGAAAGACTCTTGTCAGATTCTCATTGTCATCAGTGTCACTATCTCTGTGCTTCTAAACCTTTTGATCATGCTGATAAATGCACTTCTAAATACACTTTGTCCTCATCTCACATAATTTCTTAAGTGTCCCCTCAGATTGGAATATTTCTTGAAAATGAAACTGTAAGGCCATATCCTCATGTGTACTCAAAGTGCAAGTCATGATATAATGTGCAAAATAAGCTGAAACCTCCCACTTCCATTGCATTGATTCTTGCACTCCTCTGTGCTTTTCTTTCATCTATAGTAATGCTAAATTACATTGACCTATAATGGGCTCATGGCACTGAAAAAATCCTAATAAAGGATCCAATGTAACAGAGGATAGCTTGACCAAATGTCCCGTTTGCCACAGTGAGTTACAATCTGACATGGCCTGTTCCTGAGTATCTGTGCACTGTCCTTTATTCAATGTTTTCTCTCAGTATAATCCTGATTATATTATATTATATTATATTATATTATATTATATTATATTATAT
>ML681979.1:21053661-21080409 GCA_007922195.1 Podocnemis expansa
ATTATATTATATTATATTATATTATATTATATTATATTATATTATATTATATTATATTATATTATGAATGGCTAGCCTTTCCTATTTTTAAGGTTCCCTGACACTTCTTCTTATGACACCCAATGTCTTATAACTGCTAATTTTTAACAGATCCAGATGAAATTTTCTAGAGTAGTCGCCTAACTGATGCTTTATTATCCTGGAAAAATTCAGTTAAAATGGTTTAGCTGTTTCCAAGAACAAGATGAGGGAATAACATGCTTTTCTGTACATTTAAAAAAAAAATATTCTGGAGACCTCTTCTTTAAAAAGTTTTAGGTCTTCCACATTTTGGATTAGAAACTTTAAATTTAGCAGAGAGTGGCTTTTGTGTTAAAGGATGTGGCCACTGCCATCTCTGTGAAAATCTCCTGAAATTTAGCAGTGGTATAATCCTATGAAAACACTGTGAAATACACACATGCTCAGTAAAGCTAGAGTTTACCATCTATCTTCTTTGAGTCTATTCTCACTGATCATATTTGAGCCTCTCACAAAAGCAAATGCTTACCATGCTCAGGTGCATCATCATCATCATCATCATCATCATCATCATCACAGAGCAACTGAGCATGCTCCACTTCCTAACTTTGGTTGCTTGAACTTACTAATATGCTTTTAATGTAGTTTTTGTGCATGCGTGTATGCATGTGTGGTAGAGATAAAGTGTTTGTGGAGACAAATGTTGATATTAACTATAATGACATGTGGGATGCTATGAAAATTACTGCCATAGGTTTGGTATGAACTTATTATTTTCCAGTTAAGAAAGAGAATGATTGGCATTTCTCTGCTTCTGTATGTTAGTGTAGTATGGACCAATTTTCCTCTTGTAAATACCACTTGAAAGGACAAATCTTCTGAAAAATGTAATTGAAGTTGACTCAGACATTGCATATCATATAGTTAGGTGTTGCATCCTTTATCATTGCTGAGTAGCATTTACTCATTCAAATAATTGAGACTGATTCTGATCTAATTTATGTAAAGTTAAATGAAAAATTCTTCAGTGAAGTCAGTGGAACTGATACAAAAATCATTTAAGTGAGAGGAGAATCAGATCCGTTGAATTTAATATGACTAGTAATTTGAAGATGTATTATGTGAGCTGCAGAATTAGGCCAAAATAAACTAAAGCTTCAATTAACTTTGTCTCCCTGATAAAGTCTGGCAAATAATCACTTCAAAGTTCCCCAGCTTAATGTTCTTTGCCCAGGAGCAAACGCGGTGTACACACATTTTTCACCATCCTTTTCCAAAAGAACAAAAATAACATATATTTTCTTATAAGGGTCATTCCTCAGATTTTAATCTCAGGAAAAGGGCAGACCTCCGCTACAAACACCTTCTGGACATGAGAGAATATTCAAAGATCCATCATTCTGTGAGTTTTTGTTCATTCTGAAAAATGCCATTGGTTGCAGGGCTATTGAGCTTACAGAGTGCCCAATTAACTCTTCTATGGGTTTAAGTGTTTTGTTTTGTTTTTTCACATGAACTTTTTATCACTGCTTCTAGAAAGGTTTCACTAATGGTAAAGAAGTGACTGGGGAGTTGTGGGTACAAGCCCAGCTCAACTATGAACTGCCTATATGACATTGGGAAAATCACTGTCTTCCTAAGTACCTCAGTTGCCCACTATTAAAGGCAGATAACAGTACCTCTCTACCTCCTAGGCCTTTTGTGAGGACAAATATATTAACAAAATGTCTGGTAAGTACCTAACATAGAAGAATATTTCCTGTGTGAATTACTTTGTTACACTCTTCTTTTGCATTAATGCTTAATTAAAAATACAGTGAAAAATAAACCATCTTTGTAGAAGAGTGCAATCAAGCAAAAAGTGAAGAATAAAGCTGTACAGTGGTTTGTTTATGCTGGGGCCACACACACTTTTTTATAATCATTTAACTGCTGCAGCTAGAGGTATTATTTTTTTGCTGAAATAGTACAACTGTGGCTATAACTTGTTCCTCTTCCTTTATGGAAATATTTTATACAGATATAAGCACTTTTATATTGGTATATCTGTGTCCACAATGTGTGTTGGTATGTGTGTTTGTTACTGCTCAAACTATACTGGTGTTGTTTATAAGTTGCACAGCTTTTGTATGCAGGTAAGCCTATAGTGAGAAAACTGGGAGAAAGAAGTAAGTATATAAATCCACACATGAAATATCTGGTTATTAATTTTGTAGCCTAAGGTTGGATATTTCAGATAAGGTTTGGAAAATCACCTAAGCTTTGAAAGCTTCTATAAAACATGTGAGGTTCTCCTGTCATTAAGTGTATGCATTCTTTATCTGATACTGATATCCCATATAAAAAAGGAGTCTGGTGACACTTTTAAAGACTAACAAATGTATTTATTGCATGTTCTTTTGAGGGAAAGATCCCACTTCGTCAGGCACTTGAAAATGGGAAAAAAGAATATAGAAAGGAGGGCAGGAATGATGCTAGTGTTTCTGGTGCCCATCTGCAAAAGCAGCAGATGCCAGTGCAGACGTGTGACATCAGAGTGCAGTGCAACGGTGTGCCCCATTTTGGCACCCCTCAAATGTCAGCACCCCTGCAATGCTTAGCAGGCCCATCGCGTTGCACCAGCCCTGAAGGAGGGATACATGGAATGAAATAAGTGTCATAGCAGGACTAGGTCAGATTATTTCAGCAAATCAAAAGATTGTACTGAGTCAAACTGAGTGGAACAAGAGAGACAGAGGTTGATATTATACAATGAACTCGGGTCTGAATAAAGATATTTCCTGGCTTTTTCATTATATACAGGTTCCAAAGGGGTAACCATGTTAGTCTAGTTCAGTGAAACAAACAAGGAGTCTGATGGCATTTTTAAAGACTAACAAAGATAAGTAAATTTATTAGTCTTTAAAAATACCACCAGATTCCTTGTTTGTTTTTCATTACAGTGATTGTCACCCATCTCAACCTCCGTATCCATTGTTCCCTCAGTTTGAATAAATGCAATCTGTTTGATATGCTGACCTAGTCCTGTGATTATACTTACTTCACTTCATTTATCCCTCTTTTCTATATGTTTTTCCATTTTCAAGCATATGATGAAGTGGCATCTCTCCCACAAAAGCTCAATCAAAAAATATTTTTTGCAGTGTTTAAAAGTGTCACAAAACTCCTCTTTTTCTCCCCTCTTCTAAACTAAACTGACACAGATGGCCCTTTGGAACTGCTGCCCCATATGTATCACATAATATCAGTAAGATGGTCATTATGAAAACGAACCACAAATGTTAAACAACCTTGAAATTCAATTTACAGATTATAAATATTAAAAGCTACAATTTATCATGGTAACTTTATGATCACTGAAAAAATCAAGTGAAATAGTCTGTGCTAATATTTGAAGAGTGAAAAATACAAATTTGGTGACACTGGAATGCTTTGTGTATTTGTTTTGTTTTTACTGAATTGCTTTGTACAAAACAAGACTTTAAAAACAACAGTAAAATCAAAATATTTCACTGGACATTTTAAGATTAAACCTTTTGAATTTTTGGTTTCAAAATCTTCTTACAATTTATTTTTGAAACATCAAAGGCATAAAGAAATGCCCAAGAGACATTTCATTGGGTTGAACAAAATTTTTAATTACAAAAATCATTTTCTTTTCTTGTTACTTACAGTTTCTTTTGTTTTGTTTTGTTTTGTTTTCTGTTTAAGAATGGGTTTGGTTCCATTCAAAATACTTATTGTTTTTTGAATTATCAGTTAGGTGTAGTGGTTAACAATAGCTAAATGTGGGTAGCTTTGTTTTAAGTAGCAGTCCTATTCTTTGCACTAGTTTTGTTGCTGAAGAGAATTCTTTACTAATGGCAAACTTTCCATTTTGCAACACGGTTCAGTATATTTGTATTCAGTTCTATGTATTGAGCAAATAAAATTTACATACAACTGAACCTCTTATCTGTTACTGTCTAAGAAAAAAAGGCAGAATTGACTACCACCATATTAAAAGCACAAACAGGTTGGGAAAAGAAATGAGATACACAGCTGCTGATGAGGCTTATAATTACATGTGAATATTATCTTTATGGGGTAAAAGCCAGGAAGAGAGACATGTCATTTAAAATCTCTGTGGCACAGAATCCAACAAGCTTTCAAATGCTCAGCAGGGTTCCGGAGAGAGACTGACAGTCTTAAATGCAAGTGGTATGACCTTGACAAAAGAAAACAAAAAAGTATGCTTTCTTGTGCCAGCAAGAAAGAAGCACACAAACATCATCTGGAAACTTCACACCTTTCGATTTCTATGTTTACTGTGGACTACTTTCTGTAAATGTTTCTGAGGACATTTTATCACTGTATTACCATATATTGTAAGAAAAACAATATATATAATCAGATATTTAAAGTATACAAGCATTTTCAATGATTAAATAAACACTATCACCATAAAACTGTATTTTGTCTCAAATATAATTTGTTTCATTTTTCTACTTAATGAAGTGTAAAAACAATGATGAATCGTGTAATTCTTTTTAAAGAGTGTTATTATTTGCACAATGCAGTTGGTAAAATTGGTGAAATAACTGAATGGAAATGTATGTTGTTCTTTAAAGATCAAAAAACAGAGAAAGTTTAATAGCATTTACAATTAACTAAATAAAAACTATGAGTATTTCAATTTAAGTTGCACAGTAGTAACATTACCCCACCCTTGGTCTGCTCCCAAGGCAATTTATACAGATGTTGAAACTATACATGCTAAAGTCAGATCGGCACAGGCAGATAATTATATCCATGCAGAGATGTGATGTCTTCAATGAGATTCCTTGGCTTTGTCTACACTGTGTTAAAAAATGTTCTCAGGATGATAGAGCCAAAAACTGTGGCTGATGTCTGCACAGTTCTCAGGAGAACTTAGAAGCATGATGATCCAGCATAACGTCCAAACACATTCTCTTCAAATGTTGCTTGCTATCTCTAGGCTGTGTCCTATTTAAAAAAACAAAAACAAAAACAAACAACACTAAACGGGTTATTGGAGGGCAGAAAAGTGACTATTAAATTTACCCTTATTGGGTATCATATTTTTTATAAAAAAGAATCAGTTGAATAAATGTTTAATTTGTCATGAGTGGAAGGATATAAATACAAAATGCCTTATTCTCAGCCAGCATAACTTTGCTGAAGTTATCACAAGCAAAAACCCTATACATCTTCAGTTCAATCACATCTGGTATTTTGTGTTCACTTTTAGGCAACGTATTACCAGAATGAGATTGACTAGCTGGAAATAATTCAAAGAAGAGCAACAACATTATTAGAAGCCCGTAGGTAATATTTTTGAAAAATGACAAATAAATACAGTTAAACTGACTAAGGGTAATGTTGTTCAGTGTACAACACATACATAGATTGCACAGATGGAAAGAAATATGTTAGGCTCATGAAAAAGCATAACCACACCTGTATCACGTGTATCCGATCCATCATTGATTTGCTATGTCCTTGTTTGAAGAATGCTATAAACGCAAGTCGATGTCAAACCACTTATCTCTGTTGTGAGCGATCTGTTTCCACTTCTGTCCGAGAACTTTTGTTCTTCGGATCTGCCTATCTCATCTGTGGCAGACCAAGAGGCCGTTTACAATCATAGGGAATCCAATGAGTAAGTCGAGATGTCCACCTGTTGTCGTAAAGGCAGACAACATGTCCTGCCCATCATTTTTTAGCTTCATAGATATATTCAACGTTGGCTTTCACTTTTGTCCATTGATGCAGTTCCTGGTTTGTTATGTGGTCTCTATGGGAAATTCTACACTTCCTTCTTTCCATTGCCCATTCAGCTACAGTCATCTTCTCTTCATCCTTTTTGGTGATGTCTCAGCATTCCACCGCATACACCATAGAGGGAAGGATCACGGAGTTGAAAAGCTCAGCCTTCAACTGCAAAGGCAACTAATCATCAAGAAGCTCAGCTTTCATTTGATTAAATACAGTCCATTCAGCTTGCCTTCTCCTTGAAATCTCTTCCTTATTAGCACCAGATCAGCCCAGAACATGGCCAAGGTATACATATTTATCAACCTGCTCCAACTCTTTACCGCTGACAAGTACAAGTCTGTCAGTGCAGTAGCTATTTCACATCCATTTCATTTTAGCAACGTTTATTTCAAGGCCAACTTTCATGGATTCTTGTTGCAGCTGCTGAACTTTATTTTGCAAATCTTTTATATCATAGGCAAACAGAACACAATTATCAGCAAATAACAGATGAGTTAAATTTTTGCTATCTACCTTGATGCCTGTCTGCCAGTTGAATTGCCTGAATACATTCTCCAGCACAACTGCAAAAATCTTTGGCGAGATTGCATTACCTTGTCTCACTCCTCTACCTATTTCCATTTCACAAGGTTCTTCAAAAAGCTTGATCATTGTTTTGCATCTGACATTTATCTCTCTGAGCAACCTGATGTACTGCTGATTGATGCCAAAGTCATTCAGTGCATTTAATATAGCGTTGAATTCAACCAAATCAATTGCCTTTTTATAGTCAACAAATGCCGTTCACAAAGGAACACAATATCCTCTGCATTTCTCTATCAGCTGCTTTATAGCATGAATGTGATCAATTGTGGAGAAGCCTGAGTGAAATCCAGCTGCTCTCAGCTCACCTGCAGATCAATGTCCTTCTGGATATGACCAAGAATTATATATGTGAACACCTTGCAGACTTGGGACAGGAGTGTAATAGGACGATAATTGGCAAGATCTTCTGGGTCTCCTTTTTTTCGTCAACAGAATAGTCTGTGATTCTTTCCGAGATCTTGTAGTCCTTAGTAATTTCAGATATCATGAGAAACGTACAGCCAAGGCTTGATACAGTACCAAACCCCCGGACACTAAGTGTTCCATTTTAATGCCATCTTTTTCCATGCATTTGCCTTTTTTGGAACACTCCACCACATAACACACTTCAGAAACAGTAATATCAGGAGTTACATTACAGCTCTTGTGAAGACAGTTCAGCTCAACAGGAATGTGAGATTCAAACAGATTACTCTAGACGTTTTTGCAGAGTTCATTCATCTTGTAGCAGTTTGTGGCTCGTCTCTCATATTCGTCCTTAAATGCAACAGGAATAGGCTGCTTCAGATGAATATCCCTTTCCTTATGCTTCAAACTCATCTTCTTTTCTACCACTTCTTTCAGTCTCAATCTGCGATACTCCTCATAATCCTTCTTCATCATTTCCCAGATTTCGATAGACAACTGTTTAAAGTTTGCATCAATCTTGCCTTTATTTTTCAGTTGAGCTCATTTTGCCATCAAGCATCTTGTTTCATCACTGATTCCATGTTCTTTGGCAGACAGTGTTTTTTCTGAAACCAGTTTTACAGCGGCGTTAATAAGGCTAACAAATGTTGTGTAGTCTTCACCAATATCCCTGTTTCCGCTAAAATTCAAGTTAGTTTGACAGAGGATATTGACAAAGTTCTTGTCGTTAAAGACATACCTGCCTCGAGAAATCTGCACATCTCTTATATGATTCTTATGAACATTGCTGAATATAATGGTGGACCTCAATAGCCTGTGATCGGATCCCGTCGCCACAATTCTTTCGCTAATAACTGATACATCAGTAAAAAGTCTTCTTGTATCAGTGAGTACATAGTCTATCTGGTTCCACACTATCCAATCTAGGCTTCTCCAAGTTCACTGATGTTTTTCTGATTTCTGGAAAACTGTGTTCGTTACAGTAAGCTTATGACTTGACACAAAGGCAACAAGGCTCGATCCAGGCTCATTTCTTATGCCAATGCCAAATCTGCCAGCATATAATTTGGTGGCTTCTCTGGGACTGATTTTTGTGTTAAAGTCACCTTGCACCAAAGTATACATCGACCTGTCTTGCCAACTTAAGCTCTTCATATAAACTTCCCAATTCATTATTGGGATCTTCTTGAGACTGGTTAGAGTGCTTTGTAGGCATGTAAGCCTGGATTACTTTCATTGTTCTCCTTTGATCAAGCTTCAAAAATAGTGAAGCAGCTCTGGGAGAAGTAAGTTCACAGCCCATAATTTGTAGACAAAGGCAGTTCTTCACAATAAATACTACTCCTCCAGTTCTTGACTGATTATCGTATGCTTTCCCGAGGAACACTTGACTGCTATCTCACCATTTAGCAACAAGGGCATTTGTTCTCCTTGTCTCCCTTATCCCTATAATATCAGCCTTAATTTTCTTGATTTACTCCAAGTAAACATAAATAGCTGAGTCTGATCACATAGTTCTCACATTATGTGAAGCAACAAAAAATGAAACCATTCCTTTGTCCTTATCCTGTGACACTGCTGGCAGGTGTTTGTCCAGTGACAGCATCATATTAGACTGGCACTCATCTACATTCTTTAGCGTGAGATTTTTCACAAGTCCTCCTCTGCCACCTCATAGGGGCTCAGGGGTGTTCCTGGGCTCCAGAAGGCTATGCCTGCGGGACGTATGTCCTGGTAGGTTCAACCAAGCTGGTAAGGCTTTGGGTACGAGACTGTGTGTAGATATGGCTTCTTTTGCTCGAGGCCCAGCTCAGCTGAGGCAGAGAGGCAAATGGGGCCCCAAGGGTTCACACCCTGAATGGTCCATCAAAAAATTTGTGTGAAAATTTCTTGTGAAAAGCATAACATTAGAATGAAAATAAAAATGGAAACCCTATGTTGAAAAATACAGGAAAAATTGCTTACAGTGAAATGGTGTTCAACTCGATCCTTCCAGTCAAGGCTAGAGGCCTGAGGAGAAACAGATGCATCCTAGAGGTGAATGCCTGGCTGTGAAGATGGTGTGGTCAGGAGGGATTTGGCTTCCTTGAACATGGAGTACTGTTTCAGGACAGAGGATTAATAAGCAGAGATGGCCTTCCCCTGTCCAGGAAGGGGAAGAGCATATTTGGGCACAGACTGGCTGAACTAGTGAGGAGGGCTTTAAACTAGGTTCAATGGGGGAAGGAGACCAAAGCCCACAGGTAAGTGACAATGTGGGTGATCTGGGGGAAGGGATGGAACGTGGGGGGTGCTGGGACTGTAGCACCAGGAATAAAAGAGAAGGTAGTTGGAACATGGGGGGGGGGAATCAAATAAATGTCTTAAGTGCTTTACTGAAGCCCCAATACCTGAGGAGAGTGGGGGAGGAGAACTGCAAGAAAAAATGCAAGGAGGTTTATGTAATAGAATTGGAAATCAACATGATAAAGTAAGGCAATCGGCCGGGTATCTTAGGTGCCTATACATTAATGCGAGGAGACTAGGAAATAAGCAAGAAGAATTGGTAATACTAGCGCAGAAAAGGAACTATGATATCATAGAAATAACGGAGACGTGGTGGGATAGTCTGCACGACAGGAGCTCTGCCATGGATGGGTATAAAATGTTCATGAAAGACAGGCAGGGAAGAAGAGGGGGAGGAGTAGCATTATATGTAAAAGAGCTCTATGACTGCTCAGAGCTCCATTATGGAAGCGGAAGCATGCCAATAGAAAGTCTGTGGGTTACATTGAGAGGGGAAAGCAACAAGGGGGATGTTGTGGTGGGTGTCTGCTATAGACCACCAGACCAGAAGCAGGATGTGGATGAGGTGTTCTATGGACAACTAGTGGAAGCTTCTAGATCACAGGCCCTCGTGCTGATGGGGGACTTCAATTATCCTGACAATCCTGGAAGTTTTTAGAGAGTGTTGGGGACAACTTTCTAGTACAAATGCTAGAGGAACCAACTAGGGATCTTGCACTGCTCGACCTGCTGCTCGCAAACAGGGGAGAATTGATCAGGGACGTAGAGGTAAATGGCAAGCTAGGCAGTAGTGACCATGACATGGTTGAGTTCAGGATTATTTTTTGCATGAGCTTTCGTGGGAGAAGATCCCACTTCCTCAGATGCTTCGAAGATGGGTGAACTTACAGAAAGGAATGAAACTAAATGCAAGGGGGTGTAAAACATAGGATCAGGTCATACAGGAACAGCAAATCAGAGCAGTTTACAGGTTCAAACCATGGGAAGACTGAAGTCAAATTACCCTTTGTAATGGGAAAAGAATCCATAGTCTCGATTCAGACCAGCCTTCACAGAATTTAGCTTGCATATTAATTCGAGTTCAGCTGTCTCTCTTTGAAGTCTTGATGTCCCAGGTACAGCTCTAACGACGGTCATTAACAAATCCATCATCGAGTGATTAGGAAGATGGAAGTGTTCAGCAACTGGTTTCTCTGTTCTTTGATTTCTGATATTGTTGGGAAAATTTTACTGTGTTTATAAAGGTATGTTCTCCTCCCCAGAAGTGGGAGCTTTATGTTCCTTGTATTGTGTTCACTGTTATTGTAACTGTGAAGTGACCTGAGCTCTAGAAAGTGCTGGAGGGCAAGTCTGCCTGGCAACTGGTGATGCAGGCTCCCTGGTCTGATGGACAGGAGCCTTGGCAGGGAGCCAGGAGTCTGTGCTCTGCCCAGCAACAGGGTCAGTGAACTGAAAGCAGTCTGCCCAGTGGCAGGGGCTGTGTGCAGACTGTAGAGAGGGCCGTGCACAGTGGGCAGAGGGCCATGCGCACACCTTCTAGAACCCTCTCCACTGAACCCTATGGAACCTGGTTTGGGAATGAAAGCTGTGACTTTCTGATTGGTTGGCTGGACAGGTACTTAAGTTAGGGCTCAACGGTTGCTCGGGGCTATCAGCTATCAGCCGTTGCTGGATAGTCATCAGGATCTTTGGGCGCGCTCCCTTGGCCACGTGGCAGGAGCTGTAAGAGCCAAGATCCATAAAGAAGAAGAGATTCTCCAGAGGACCCTCTTTTGGACTAGGAGCCTTAAGCACCCTGGGACTCTGCTGGTCTCTCTGAGCCTTTGGTCCCTGGGATCCGAGGTTCAGTGAGAGCAGGGTGAGTCAGGCTTTGAAGAGGACGCCGAGGGATCGCATCCGGGAGCCGGAGAGGGCATCATGGACCAGGAGGGAAGGAGCCGTCGTCGTGCCGGAGGGAAGAAGACCAGTCCCCAAAGGGATAGGGTCCCCGCGTGGCCCTATTTGGACTTTGCCCAGGGGTGAATGGACTATTGACTAAGGATCCGTGGCTACCAGCAGCCCAGAAGAAGATGGTCCAAGTCAGGTTTATCCGGACGGGAGACAACGCGGGAGCAGACGGTCCACCGAGGGACCCGGAGCAGCGCCTCATGGAGTCGTGTCCAACGCCACTCCGGTGAAGAGAAACTGTGAGGCGTTGGGACTGTGGGGACCTCAACTGAGAGAGAATTTCTCTGTCCGGTGGGGTAGGGACGCGGGTCCAACCCCACTGTTGGGTACTTGTATTTATTATTTAACTGTGTTGTGGGAACTGTTCTAAATAAGTGTTTTGTTGGGGATCCGGTGGGAGGTTGAGGGTGTGTTTGTAATAAAGCTGTGTTTTAAAATCCTCAACCTGCCTCTTCCTTGACTGTACCTGTGGTAGGAGCCAGGGGTTGACAGACGCCCCAGGTGAATAGGGCTTGCCATTCAAATTCTTTTCCAGTAACAATATCAGCTCTGTGCTCATTCAGTCTCTTACGGAGCGATCATCCTGTTTGTCCAATATATAAAGTGTAGGGGCATTTCTTGCACATGATGGCATAGACCACATTAGTAGATGAGCAGGTAAATGAGCCTTTGATGGAGTAGCCGGCTTGATTAGGACCTGTGATGGTGTCTGTTGTTTAGATATGTGGGCAGACTTGGCAGCATGGTTTTTTGCAGGGGTGTGTGCCTGCTTCAATGTTCCTGTTGTTAGATCTGTAGTTGCTGGTGAGTATCTGTTTAAGATTAGGGGGCTGCCTATAAGCAAGAAGTGGTCTGTCTCCTAATGCTTGAGAGAGAGAGGGATCATGTTTTAGAATAGGCTGTAGGTCCTTAATAATCTTTTGCAGAGGTCTGACTTGAGGATTGAATGTGGTGACTAGTGGTGTTCTGTTGCTTTCTTTCTTAGGTCTGTCCTGTAGTAAATGACTTCGGGGAAACCGTCTAGCTCTGTCAATTTGTTTTCTTACTTCCCCAGATGGGTACTGTAGTTTCAAGAATGCTTGATAGAGATCCTCAAGATGTCTGTCTCGGTCTGAGGGATCAGAGCAGATGTGGTTATATCTTAGGGCTTGGCTGTAGACAATGGATCGTGTGGTGTGTTTAGGATGGAAGCTTGAAGGATGTAGGTAACTATACCGATCAGTAGGTTTTCTTTATAGGAAGGAAAGAAGCAAAATAAAAACCCTGAACTTCTAAAAAGCAGATTTTGGCTCCCTCAGGAAACTGATGGGCAGGATCCCTTGGGAAGCTAATCTGAAGGGGAAAGGAGTCCAAGAGAGTTGGTTATATTTTAAAGAAACCCTGCTAAGGGCACAGGAAGTTGCCATTCCAATTAGGAGAAAGAACAAACATGTGAGGCAGCCAGAATGTCTTAGCAGAGAACTCTGCTCTGAGCTTAAACATACAAAGGAAGCTTACAGGAAGTGCAAGCTTGGTCAGATGACCAAGGAGGCATATCAAGATATTGCTCGGGACTGCAGGGATAAAATCAGAAAGGTCAAAGGACAAATGGAGTTGCGGCTAGCGAGGGATGTAAAGGATAACAAGAAGGGGTTCTACAAGTATATTAGTAAGAAGAAGAGGATCAGGGATGGTGTAGGCCCCTTGCTGAATAGGGCAGGCATCCTTCTGACAGAGAATGAGGAAAAAGCTGAAGTGCTCAATGCATTATTTGCTTCAGTTTTCAGAGGCAGGGTCAGCTCCCAGTCTACTGCCATGGGTGTGGCAGATGGGAGAGAAGAAGAGAGGCCCTTGGTGACAGAAGGTCAGGTTAGGGACTGCCTAAAGAAGATGGACGTGCACAAGTCCATGGGGCCGGACGAACTGCATCCAAGGGTGCTAAGGGAATTGGCCGATGAGATAGCAGCACCACTGGCCGTTATCTTTCAAAACTCGTGGAGAACAGGGGAGGTGCCAGAGGATTGGAAAAAAGCAAATGTAGTGCCTATTTCCAAGAAAGGGAAAAAGGAGGATACGGGGAATTATAGACCAGTCAGCCTCACCTCAGTCTCTGGAAAAATTATGGAGGAGATTGTCAAAGAATCCATCCTCAAACACTTAGAGGAAAATAAAGTGATCAGGAACAGTCAGCATGGATTTACCAAGGGTAAATCATGCCTGACCAATCTCATTTCCTTCTATGATCAGATGACTGGTTTTCTGGATGCAGGAAGAACCGTTGATATGATATACCTTGATTTTAGCAAGGCTTTTGATACAGTTTCCCACAACATTCTCATTGGCAAATTAAGGAAGTATGGGTTGGATAGGTGGACTATAAGGTGGATAGAAAACTGGCTAGATCAACGGTTTCAGCGTGAAGGAATCAATGGTTCCATGTCTAGCTGGCAACCAGTCACGAGTGGTGTGCCCCAGTGGTTGGTCCTGAGGCCGGTTCTCTTCAACATTTTCATCAATGATCTGGATGATGGAATAGACTGCAATCTCAGTACGTTTGTGGATGACACCAAGCTGGGGGGACCAGTAGACACGTTGGAGGGCAAGGACAGGATTCAGGGAGACCCACATAAATTGGAACAGTGTGCCAATAGAAATCTTATGCGGTTCAATAAGGACAAGTGTAAAATCCTGCACATGGGACGAAAAATCCCCATGCACCACTACAGGCTGGGAAACATTCAGCTAAGTAACAGCAGTGTAGAAAAGGACCTGGGGGTCATGGTGGATGGGAAACTAGATATGAGTCAGCAGTGTGCTCATGCTGCCAAAAAGGCCAATGGCATAGTGGGCTGCATCAAAAGAAGTATTACCAGCAGATCAAGGGACGTGATCATTCCCCTCTATTCTGCACTGGTGAGGCCACATCTAGAATACTGTTTTCAGTTTTGGGCTCCCCACTACAAAAAGGACAGGGACATGCTAGAGACAGTTCAGAGGAGGGCCATCAGAATGATTAAAGGGCTGGAGCACAAGCCTTATGAGGAAAGACTGAAAGCATTAGGCTTGTTTAGTCTGCAGAAGAGAAGATTGAGGGGGGATTCGATAGCAACCTTCAATTACTTGAAGGGATGCTCTAAGGAAGATGGAGATCGACTGTTCTCGGTAATAACGGAGGACAGAACGAGGTGCAATGGTCTCAAGTTGCGGTTAGGGAGGTTGAGACAGGATATTAGAAAAAAATCTTTTTTACTAGGAGAGTGGTGAAGCCTTGGAATGAGCTTCTGAGGGAGGTGGTGAAATCTCCATCTTTGGAGGTGTTTAAGGCCCTGCTGGAGAAAACCATGACTGAGATGGTTTAGTGGGAGTGGTCCTGCCTCTGGTAGGGGGTTGGACTAGATGACCTATGAGGTCCCTTCCAACCCTATAATTCTATGATTCTATGGAATAATCTCCACAAAACATACTGGAAGCATAATTGCTTGGGACATGCAAAATTAAACCTAGACAAGATATTCTATAGGGAACAATCTTTTAACAGCAGGGGCATTGGCTGAATGAACTAAAGTGTCTTTTGCATCCTCCATCTTTCAGTATTATATTAATTTATGGCTAAAAGTTTCGATAAGACTATCCAACAATCCATCTGGAAGACAACTTCCACTCTTGCTAACTTTCATGATTACTAAGAAACACAAGATTATTTGCTGATGCGACTGAGACTGTCAATTAACATTTGAGCAACTTGAACTCATATTCAAGTAAAAGTTTCTCTTGTTCCTTCTTGTCTACTCTTGCCTTGTCCTCTCCACTCCCAAAGTTGTACTATTCACTAAGTATATCTCCTTTGCTGACCCATCAGCTTATCACAAAATAGCCATTCTTGTTGTCATAGTTCCTGAGTAAACTTCCTTTTCTGCAACTCTTCTTCACTAGAAAAAGTGTACCTTTATGAGTGATAGAAGCTTTCATCTCCTTCTCTGAGACTTGAACCCTATGATTCAATTACTTTTGAGTGGATTTTGAAGAGCTACTTGTGATGGCCAACTGTGATAGTTAGTAGGCCAATCATAAACAATCATAGAATCATAGGCTATGTCCACACATTAACTGTTATTTTTAAATGTTATTTCAAAATAACTTATTTTGAAATAAAAGTGTTATTTTGAAATAACTTAAGTTGAAATAAGAAAATGTTATTTCAAAATAAGGCAAGCCCTCAAATCAACATACTATTTTGATTCTGCAGAGGGGCACCCTGGGAGGTGTAGCAACATGGCCCCCTGGCAGGGCCATGTTGCCACCCAATCCCCTTCTGGCTCTCACCTGGAGAGCCAGGAAGGGGAAATCAGGCAGGGGGGAGATCCTGGAGCTGGTTCCCCAGGCTTGCCTGGTGCTGGCTGATGGGGGGGCTGGCGGTGGTGAGCCTGCTTGCTCCAGCAGCACGGGCTCAGGGCTTGCCCTCAGGTAAGGGAACGCTGCAGCTGGCTGTGCCCCCCCCTGCCCAGGCTCGGCGCTTGCCACCCGGGTGGCCAGGGCAGTGACAGCCAGCTGTGCCCCCCGCCTTGGCTTGGTGCTTTCCCCTAGGCAGGTGCTGTTGGAACCGGCTATGCTCCCTGCCTGGTCTCGGTGGCTGCGACCAGCACAGAGCCAAGGTCGGGGGCAGAGCCAGCTCCAGCAGCCCATGCTCAAGGGCAAGCATCAAGCCAGGGCAGGGGAGCACAGCCGGTTCCCACTGCCCCGGCCGCCTGGGCAGCAAGTGCTGAGCCTGGGCGGCAGGCACAGCTGGCTCCAGCAGCCCTGGCTGCCCCAGGAGCTGCAGCCGGAGCCTGGGCAGGGGGGTGAGCAGGGGTGAGGGCAGAGCTAGCTGGGTAACCTCAGCCCCTGGCCACCTGCAAGCAGCCAGAGAAGATGCCCGCTTGGGGGCCCCTGGCCAATTGCAAGTGGCTGGGGTTCTGCCAGTTCCCCCATCCCCTCACAGGCTCTGCAGCCTGTGGTCAATTTCACAGAGACGTGCTGAGGGGGGTGGTTGGGGCTTGCTCTCAGGGTGCGATGCACCCTGGGACGAAGGTCCAGTATTATATCGATATGTGTGACGCATCTATATAACACAACCAGATGGGGTTATTTCAAAACAACAGTTTCAAAATAACCCTCATTTTCATACAAAACTAGGTTTTATTGTATCAAAATTATTTTCCTTATTTTGAAATAAGGGAGCTATTTATTCTGAAATGAAGAAACGTTGTCTGGACCTATCAAATTTTATTTCAAACAACCATAGTTGTTTTGAAATAAAAGCCTCATGTGTACATAGCCATAGAATCACAGGGTTGGAAGGGACCTCATGAGGTCATCTAAACCAACACCCTACCAAAAAAGCAGGACCACTCCCACTAAATTATCCCAGCCAGAGTTTTGTCCAGCCGGGCCTTAAACATCTCCAAAGACAGAGATTCCACCACCTCCCTAGGTAGCCAATTCCAATGCTTTACCACTTGCCTAGTACAAAAGTTTTACCTAATATCCAGCCTCAACCTCTCCAGCTGCAAATTGAAACCATTGCTCCTTGTTCTGTCCTCTGTTACTACTGAGAACAGCTGAGTTCCATCCTCCGTGGAGCATCCCTTCAGGTAGTTGAAGGTTGCTATCAAATCCCCCCTCAGTCTTCTCTTCTGCAGGCTAAATAAGTCTAGTTCCTTCAGTCTTTCCTCATAGGGCTTATGCTCCAGCCCCTTGATCATTTTTGTTGCCCTCTGCTGGACTCTTTCTAATTTGTCCGTGTCCTTTCTATAGTGGGGAGCCCAAAATTGGACACTCTATTCCTGATGCAGCCTCACCAGTGCTGAATAGAGGGGAACGATCACATCCCTCGATCTGCTGGCAACACTTCTTCTGATGCAGCCCAGTATGCCATTGGCCTTTTTGGCAGCAAGAGCACACTGCTGACTCACATCTAGCTTCCCATCCACCTGGTCCTCCAGGTCCTTTCCTATGGTGCTGCTACTTAGCTTATCACTCCCCAGCCTGTAGCAGTGCATGGGTTTTTTCCATCCCAGGTGCAGGACTTTGCGCTTCTCCTTGTTGAACCTTATGAGATTTCTTTTGGCCCACTGCTCCAATTTGTTAAGGTCTCCCTGAATCCTGTCCCTGCCCTCCAGAGTGTCTACCATTCCCCACAGCTAGGTGTCATCCGCAAACCTACTGAGTGTGCAATCTATCCCATCATCCAGACCATTAAGGAAAATGTTGAACAGAACTGGCACCAGGTCCGACCCCTGGGGCACATCACTCATTACTGGTTGCCAACTAGACATGGAGCCATTGATTCCTACACACTGAAACCATTGATCTAGCCAGTTGTCTATCCACCTTAAGGTCCACACGTCCAGCCCATACTTCCTTAACCTGCAGATGAGAATGCTGTAGGAAACCGTATCAAAAGCCTTGCTAAATCTAGGTATACCACATCAACTGTTTTCCCCACATCCACAAATCCAGTCATCTCATCATAGAAGGCTGTCAGGTTGGTCAGGCATGACTTAAGCTTGGTGAATCCGTGCTGACTGTTCATGATGACTCTATTTTCTTCCAAGTGTTTCAGGATGGATTCTTTGAGAGTGTTTCATGATTTTTCCAGGGATTGAGGTGAGTCTGACAGGTCTGTAATTCCCTGGATACTCCTTTTTTGCCTTTCTTGAAGATTGGCACTATATTTACTTTTTTCCAGTCCTCCAGCTCCTCCCCAGTTAGCCATGAGTTTGCAAAGATGACAGCCAGTGGTATTCCTATCTCATCAGCCAACTCCCTCAGCACCCTCGGATGCAGGTCATCCGTCCCCATGGACTTGTGCACATCCATCTTCTTTAGGCAGTCCCTAACTTGACCTTCTGTCACCAGGGGCCTCTCTTCTTCTCTCAGATCTGCCATAACCAGTGAAATAGGCTGGGAGCTGGCCCTGCCTGTGAAAACTGAAATAAAAAAAGCATTGAGCACTTCAGCTTTTTCCTCATTCTTTATCAAGAGGATACCTTCCTTATTCAGTAAGGGACCTATACTGTCCTTGATCATCTTCTTCTTATTGACATACTTGTAGAAGCCCTTCCTGTTATCCTTCACATCCCTTGCTAGCCGCAACTCCAATCATCCTTTGGCCTTTCTGATTTTATCTCTGCAGTCCTTAGCAATATCTTTATATGCCTGCTTAGTCATCGGTCCAAGCTTCCACTTCCTGTAAGCTTCCTTTTATGCTTTAGCTCAGTACAGAGTTCTCTGTTAAGCCATACTGGGAGCCTTCCACATTTGCTGTTCTTTCTGCACATTGGAATGGTATCTTCCTGCACCCTTAGCATGATTTCTTTAAAATGCAGCCAACTCTCTTGGATGCCCTTCCTCTTCAGATTAGCCTCCCAAGGGATCCTGCCCATCAGTTCCCTGAGGGAACCAAAATCTGCTTTTCTGAAGTCTGGGGTCTGCATTTTGCTTCTTTCCTTTTTTCCATAGATCAGCATCTTGAACTCTACCATCTCATGGTCACTGCTGCCCAGGTTGCCATTCACTTCTATGTCCCCGATCAATTCTTCTCTGTTTGTGAGCAGCAGGTTGAGAGGTGTAAGTCCCCTAGTTGGTTCCTCAAGCATTTGTACCAGGTAGTTGTATTCAACACTCTAAAAACTTCCTGGATTGCCTGTGCACTGCTGTATTGGCCTCCCAGTAGATGTCAGGATAATTGAAGTCCCCCATGAGAACCAGGGCCTGTGATATAGAAACTTTTGCCAGTTGTCCATAGAATGCCTCATCCACCTTCTCCTTCTCATCTGAAAACCTATAGCAGACACCCATCACGACACCCACCACCTTGTTGCCTTCTCCTCTAAACTTAACCTACAGACTTTCATCTGGCTCATTTCCACTTCTATAATGGAGCTGTAGTCATTCACAGAACTCTTTTACATATAGCACTCCTCCTCCTCCTCTTCTTCCCTGCCTGTCCTTCCTGAACAATGTAAACCCATCCATGGCAGAGCTCCAGTCATGCGAGTTATCCTACCATGTCTCTGTTATTCCAGTTATATCATAGTTCCTTATCTGTGCCAGTACTACCAATTCTTCCTGCTTGTTTCCCAGGCTCCTCTCATTCGTGTACAGACACCTAAGATACCACGCTGATTGCCCTATATTCCCATGTCGATTTTCAATTTTATTGCATCTACCTCTTTGCATTTTCTCCCAACGTTGCCCTCCTGCAGTTGCCTCAGGTATTAAAGCTTCATTAGAACATCTAACACAATTATGTGATCCCCCCCCCCCCGATGTTCCAACCACCCTCTCTTTTATCCCTGGTGTTACAGTCCCAGCACCTCCCAAGTTCCATCCCTTCCCCCAGGTGTCCCACACTGTCATTTACCTGTGGGCTTTGGTCTCCTTCCCTCTTCAAATCTAGTTTAAAGCCGTCCTCACTAGGTCAGGCAGTCGACATCCAAATATGCTCTTCCCCTTCCTCAACAGATGGGGTGCATCTCTGCCTATCAGTCCTTTTTCCTGGAACAACACTCCATGGTTAAGGAAGCCAAAGTCCTCCTGAAGACACTATCTTTGCAGCCAGGAATTCACCTCCAGGATGCATCTGTCTCTGCTCAGGCCCATACCCTTGACCAGAAGGATCCAGGAAAACACCACCCATGCTCCGAACTCCTTCACCTGCTCTCTCAGAGCCCTGTAGTCACCTTTGATCTGCTGAGGATCACTTCTTGCATTATCATTGGTTCCAACATGGATGAGTAGCATGGGGTAGTAGTCAGAGAGGCGGATGATTTTCGACAATCCCTCTGTAACATCTCGGATGCGGGCACATGGCAGGCAGCCTACCTCCCAAGAGGCCTTTTCAGGATGACAAATGGGTGCCTCCACCCCCTTCAGAAGTGAGTCTCCAACCACCACAACCCTACTTTTCCTCCTAGCTGTGGTGGCTGTGATCCTCCCAGTCTCAGGGGTGCATGGCGTTGACTCTTCCACCTCATTCATTGTCTCTAGCATTGCATAACAGTTCTTCATCACAATGGAGGGTGGGATGTGACCAGGGGTGGAGCACTGTCTGCTGCCAGAAGTAACCAGCTGCCAGTGTCCTCCCTTTGCCATAGGAATCTCATCTGTCTCCAGTGGTGCAGCAGTAGTCTTTGGCACCTGGATAGTATCCTCCTCCTTGCATGTCTCCTTGTGGATGCTTTCAAGGAACTTCTCCAGGGCATGGATGCTTCTTAGCCTAGACACCTCCTCCTGTAGCTCTCCCACCTGCCTCCTGAGAGATTCCACCAGAGGACACCTGTCACATTGATTCGTCTTCCTAGCCTGAGCATCGGAGACAGGGAAATGCAGGGCACAATCCCTGCAGGTCCACACCCGGATCTGGGTAGAGATATCCATGTTCAGGGTGTCTGTCTGGCTACAGGCACAGCTGCAGGAGACAGAAGGGGTGTTGGCGCAGGTAATGTGGCTCTTCACTATCATGGCCTCAGAAAATTCCTCCCCAAACTCTCTCTCAGACTCATCTGTTTTCAGTCCCCCTGGTTGCAAGCTCCCCTTGGTCATTCAGCCACTGGCCTTCCCTGCCAAGTCAGCCCTTGCCCCTCATTAAACACACAGGGGAAGGATGATCACAAGGCTGATTGAAGCTGTTGATCAAAGGTGAGCAGGGAACAATGATCCAAACAGCCCCCAGACAATCACACAATCACAGTCCCAATTCCCACAGTAACTAACAACTAACAGAAGTCACCTGTAGGGAAAGAAGCAAACACACAGTTAGCAATTCACTCACCCAAGATTCGCTCTCTCCCTTGCTTCTTCAGCTAGGGGATTGCCTTCGCCTCCTTCACAGGGCTTCACCAACTCCTTCCCTCTCAAACGCCCCTCTTTTCAGTCCCCCTCTTTACAAGCTGCATCAGAAACAAAACATACGGTGTAGGGCAAGAGTGGAAGATACTTGTAATGGATCATGTAATTATGCTTGCAGCCTTTCCCACAGGGCGATCTGCCTATGAACTATGCTGGACTCCTTGCCCAGAGACAGCAGAAACTTATTTATTTCTTTGACTTGACAGGTGTTCTGTGGCCTGTCTGCTGCTTCTTTTAGTTATCTTGTTTTGGTGCCTTCTTATGTCTGAAGGAGTCAGGTTTGTCTGGTCCAAGAGTGTGAAAGAGGGGAGGCTTGGCCTCCCTGCCTTTGCCGGAACTGTGCTATATCTTAGCAACAGTCTCTTATGACTTCTTTGCACTTCACTGCTGGACTATGGACCTGGCTGCCTCAATAACTTAGGACCAAGGTGCTTCAGAAACTTTCTTGGAGTCGTCTGCAGTTAAGGGATGTAATCTTTTGCCACTTATTACTTTGCCTTGCTTGCCTGGGGTTACTCATGCTGTCATTCAATAAAAATCATCCATCTTTTCAATGATCTTTTATTGCATCTGCTGAATCCATAAGCAAACCAACCCCTAGGGTACATTTTGGGGGAACATAGGGGTATACGATATAATATAGATATTTCCCAGTTGTCCACATCTCCTCCCATCCTTTCCCATACACAGAAAATGTTCTTCCTGACCTGATTCATAAAGTCAGTTCCAAATAGCTACTCTTTAAATATCTCCTCACCTCAAGACCGACCACATAAAGTTAATAAAAGCATGAGTGATACTCGTGGGTTGTTGGCAGTTTACTATATATTTTTATAATTACTAGGAAAAATATATAAATAAATATGTGAAAAAAAATCATATGTTTGACTGTATTCTATTTCTAGAATTTCTCTTCTTAACTACCCCCTGCTCTAAAGAGCTTACAGTGGAATGCAATCCCTGTGAGAAACAGTGATTTGATCTTCTTTGGGACCTCTAACATGACATAATTTTAAATGTACTTACTAGAATGCTGCAGATGTAACTAATTCTGTTGTCATAATATAATACATGGCATGCTTATGAAGAACATGTGTGAAGGTTTTGATGAAAGTCAATTGTATTTATTTATTTATTTATTTATTTATTTAGTGATTGCATATGGCAGATGCATGAGTGTCACAGGTTATGCCCATTCCCTCCCCTTGGTGGTGAGATTTTTGGCGTAAGGGTCAAGTGGGACATCCTCTGCAGTCTGACAGGAGTTTGCACACCTCTGCAGTCTGAATCTTACACCAGGGGAAGTGGTGGGGGGAAAGGGCCATAAGCCTACTCATCTCCACTGTGTCCCAGCCAAAGGGGTCTGTGTGATAGGGAGGTCACCACCCTGGTCAACAACAAGCTGACCTATCTCTGGTGGGAGATATCACTCACTCTGTCTCCTTAGACCCTTCTTACCATGCCGTCTGATGCTGTTGTCTGGGGCTTTCAAGATGTTCCCTCCCTGGCATCGGTAAATCATTAGATGTCTGACTCTGAGCAGCTGGCCATGGGCAATGGTTCTTTGCAGCCTCTTGTTCTTTCCTCTGGGATGCTGAAGCAGCACTGTGCATGGATCCCCCACCAAGCCTCTTTCTTCCTTGATGGCCCACGTAGAATGAGTTGTGGGGTGCTCTACTTTACACTGGAGCAGCAGTTGGAGCATACCCCACTGAGTCTGATGGGGGGAAGGAGGACTTTGGTTGCCCATAGTGTGGGCTTAACTCATTCTTTCTTAGTGTGATGTAAGCTCACCCCATAACAATAGGATTCAGAGACATCAATATTTTCCATTAAAAGAAAGAAAAATTGATGAATTCAAACTATTGGGGAAACTTTTTTTTAAGATGTTCCCTCAAAAAATATAATGCTATGCTACATATATTATGTTAGGTTTCACCAATGACAATTTCTGTTATAATTATGTCCACTTCTCATGTGAATTACCATTAAATATGTTCAAAGGGCATTCAGGAGAATTATGTGTTTAAGAAAACAAACAAGGAGTCCTGTGGCACTTTTAAAGACTAATAAATTTATTTTGTCAGCTTTCATGGTAGAAAATTCCACTTCATCAGATGCTTTGGAAATGGGGGAACTTGCAGAAAGGGAGGAATATAAATGCAGGGGAGTGTAAGTCATAGGACCAGATCACACTGCAACAGCAAATCAAAGCAGTTGTTCACACTAAAACTCCAGGGAACAGCATATAGAGGAAGATGAGGTCCTATCACTTGTAGTGAGAAAAAAATCCAAACTCCTTATTTAGTCTTGAAGGCTATGTCCACACTCAAACTGCTTGTTTTGAAACAAGCCATTTCGAAACAAGCTGTTTCAAAATAATGTTTTATTTTCAGACACCTTATTTCGAAAGACAAAAAAGTGTCTTCGAAATCAGGGAAATGAAATAGCATGTCCACGGTGTGGACATGCTATTTCACTTCGGGGAGACTGCAGACCCCTGCGCGGTGAGAGGAGCTGGCAGCTCACCCCGCCGGGGTCTGCAGGGGACTGCAGACTCCTGCGGGCTGAGAGGAGCCAGTGGCTCACTCCACAGGGGTCTGCAGAGGGCTGCAGAACCCCGCGGGTTGAAGTGGAGCCGGACACTTCACCCCATCGGGGTCTGCAGGGGACTGCAGACCCCGGTGGGGTGAGTGCAGCCGCCGTCTGCAGAGGGCTGCAGACCCCCGTGGGGTGAAGCGGAGCTGGGCGCCTCACCCCGCCAGAGTCTGCAGGGAACTGCAGACCCCTGTGGGGTGAAGCGGAGCCGGGCACCTCACCCCGCTGGCTCTGCTTCACCCCACGGGGGTCTGCAGAGGGCTGCAGACCCTGGCGGGGTGAAGTGCTGGGCTGCGCTCACCCTGGCAGGGTCTGCAGCCCTCTGCAGACCACAGCAGGGTGGGGCTCTGGGCTGCACTCACCCCGCTGCAGACCCCTGAAGTGTGAAGCACGCAGCTCTGCTAAGCACCCTGGGAGGAAGTTTAAATGTTGTTTCAGAACAGTTTGTTCTGAAACAACATGTCCCCACGGGGTTGTTTCAAAACCACAGGTTTCTAAACAACCTTGTTTCAAAAGCACTGTTTTTGAAACAACCTTGTTTCGAAATGGAAGTAGGTTTAAGCCATTTAGAAACACACCTCCCATTTCAAAACAAGGTAACCCCATGTTTCAAAATGGGAGTACGTCATGTGGACATGCTGTTTCTTATTTGGAAACAACCTTTGTTGTTTTGAAATAAGAAGCCTGTGTGAACACACCCGAAGAGACAGAGTCAACTTTGCAAATGAATTCCAGTTCTGTAGTTTCTCTTTGAAGCCTTGATGTGTTGTTTAGTTGTTTGAGCACAACTATTAGCAAATCACCAATGAAGTGACCAGGAAAATAGAAATGCTCACCTATTGGTTTTTGAACGTTGTGATTTTTGATGTCAGATTTGTGCCCATTTGTAATTTTGCACAGAGACAGTCCTGTTTCTCCAATATATAAGGCAGGGAGGCATTTTGGGCACATGATGGCATAAATTACATTGATGGATGAGCACAGCAATGAGCCCTTGATGAAGTCGCTTGTTTGATTAGGCCTTGTGATGGTGTCTTTTGTGCAGATACGTGCACAAAGTTGGCAGCATGATTTGTTATAGGGATATGTGCCTGCTTTAATAGATGTGTTGTTAGGTCTGTAGTTTCTGCAGAGAATCTGCTTGAATTTGGGGGGGCTATCTATAAGCCGGGAGAGGTATGTCTCCCAAGGCTTGAGGGAGTGAGGGATCATCTTGCAGAATAAGGATACATATAGATCCTGGATGATGTACTGTGGAGGTCTGACTTGGGGGTTGTACAGTTGATGATGATTAGTGACGTTCTGTTGTTTTCCTTCTTGGGATTCTCCTGTAGTAGTTGACTTCAGGCAACCCACCTGGATCTTTCAATCTGTTTCTTCACTTCCGCAGGCAGGAACTATATTTTTAAGAATGATTGATAGAGATCCTGAAGGTGTGTGTCTCTGTTTGAGGGATTGGAGCAATTGTGGTTATATCTTCGGACTTGGCTGCAGACAATGTCTCGTGTGGTGTATTTTGGAAGAAAACTCAAGGGACATAGGTAACTGTAATGATGAGTAGGTTTTTGGTATAGTGTGTTTTCTCTGTGTCCAGAAAATAGATCTCCTGTGTGGAGTGTTCCATGCTAAGTTTGATTATGGAGTGGAAATTTTTGAAATCTCTGTTGAACTCTTCAAGGGCTTACCTACCATGGATCCAGATAATGAAGATTGCACGAACGTAGTGTAAGTAGAGAAGACGTGTTTTGAGATGAGATTTGAGGAAGCATTGTTCTAAGCTGGTCATAAAAATGTTGTTGTGACCTGATCCCATGACTTACACTTTCATGCATTTATTGTCTTCCCATTCTGTAAATTCCCCGATCTTCAAAGGCTATGTCTACAAATTAGTGTGGCTTAAGGAGGCTTAGTTCGGACTAATTTAGCCCCTGGACATACTAGAGTTTTCATGGTCTGAACTAACAAATTGCTTAGCTTGGACTGGATTAGTTCAGACTAGCCACCTTAGTTCAAACTTTAATTCGAACTAAGCACGTGCAAAACCCGAAGTAAGGCTTAGTTCAAATTTAAGAAATTTGAATTAAGCCACTAGTTTGAACTGTCTGTGTGTTCTAGTTTGAACTAAGCATTAGTTCAAACTAGAACGTGTGCTTGATTCAAACTAAAAAGTTCTTGGTTAGCTTGAAATAACCTGAGATTAGTTCAAACTAAGCTTGAAATTCTTAGTTTGGACTTGCAAGTCCAAACTAAGTTTGGCTAATGTAGACATAGCCAAAGTGTCTGACATAGTGGGATTTTCTTCCATGAAAACTCATGTGATAAATAAATTTGTTAGTCTTTAAAAGTGCCACAGGACTACTTGTTTGTTTTGCTGAACTAGACTAAAATGGCTACCCCTTTGGAACTTGTCAACAGTTTAGGAAAGTATTTTCTCACAGGCCTTATTAGAAAAAAGATATTAAGAGTCTCTCTCTCTCTCTCTCTCTCTCTGTATGCTATTAGTATTAACATCATAATAAGTTAAATGTCAAGAAATGTAACATCCATCTCATATCCCAATCTATGGAACAAACAAGCTTATCTACTAAAGACAAAATAAATCCCCAAGGGGAAAATGTGTAAAAGTGTTAATGTATTTTCATAATTGTGAAAAGGCCAAACATTGATTCCTTGAGTGGTCATGCCTTGTTTGCAGCTATTCAGATGATAGCAAATATTCCTTTCACACATATACAGTAAATACAAGGCACAATCTAGGAGCTGGCATTGGTTTAATTCAAAGGTGGACCCAAGTGGTCCTTCAGCAGAGGGAAAAATATTATTGGCTGTGTTCACACACAGGGGGTTATTTCGATACAGTTGTTCCAAAACAACTTGTATCGAAATAACGCCTGATTTTGAAATAACAATTCAAATTAAGGAAAAAAGCTCAAAGCAAAATAGCAGTTTCAGGCAACAGTTATTTTGAAACAAGTCACTGTTGTTTCGAAGCAACATGTTCGGATGGCATTGTTTTGAAACAATCGTTTTGAAGCAACGTTGTTTTATCCCCATTTGAGGTTTAAATTGTTTTGAAACAACGCCATTGTTTCAAAATAAGAGGGCTGTGTGAACACAGCCAAAGGGAATGTCTACACATAGGCTGTGTTCACACACACAGGGTTATTTTGAAAAAAGTTGTGTTGAAACAAGTTGTGTCGAAACAACACCTTATTTCAAAATATCTTATTTCGAATTAACATTTTGTTAATTCGA
>ML681979.1:21080809-21118668 GCA_007922195.1 Podocnemis expansa
TGTTTCGGAACACTTTGTTCCGAAACAACATGTTCACACGCCTTGTTTCGAAACAAGTTTGTTTCGTCCCCAAATGGGGTTTAACTTGTTTCAAAACAACACAGTTGTTTTGAAACAAGGGCTTCCCCTTGTTTCGAAACAACTGTGCGTCGTGTGAACATGTTTTCTTTTGTTTCGAAACAACGAGGTTGTTTCGAAACAAAAGTGCCGTGTGAACACAGCCATAAGGTTTTATTTCGAAATAAGTCATTCCAAAATAACTTATTTTGAAATAAAACCCTTATTTTGAAACCACTTATTTTGAACTAAAAAAAAATTTAGTTAGAAATAAGGGAAACCCTGAAAGAAAAAAGGCATGCCCTATGTGTGGACGTGCTATTTTGCTTCAGGAGAGGGGCACTGTGTGGGAAACTTTTCTCTGTGTGATGCACAGAAATAATGCAGCACATAGTCTAAGCCCCTGCAAAGTTGCATGACTTGTTGTGTCTAAACCATCCAAGACATGTCTATGGAGTCTTCTTCTGAAAACGTCTAGTGAATGCATGGGTAGGATATAAAGCGTTCCCACCCAGTACCACATCTGTTGCAACTCCACGCACACTCTGCCCTTGGTCCTACCTCCTGCTCGGCATGTGAGCCATTCCTGTCCTTTTTCTCTCCCCATTCAGTCCCCCTACAACCTCATACCTCTTCCTTTACCCTGCATGACCCTCCTTCCTGCTCAGCCCCCACTCCTCTACATCACGTCCTCTATTCTCTTGATGCCTCTTCCACTCTCTTTGCCCCTTCCCAAGCTGACTTTATGTATTATGCACTATACACCAAGACAGTTATTACCGATTCCTTGAACTTTCTTTTTAATTTGATGTTTTTAAGCTCTCCTTGTTCTTGCTAATATTTCTTGCCAACTGTAACTCATTCTTTGTCTTGACTTTCCTGAATTTGTCCCAATATGCTTGCACTATTCAGGTTCTTGGTGACATGCCCCCCCGCCTTCCATATCATATATGTATCCCTTTTGATTTTTTAGATCACTGAAAAGCAACTTCTACAGACACTTTGGCTTATTGTAGAGTTTCTCATCTTTTCTCTGTGTTGGAATAGCCTGATGTTGCACCTCTAGTATTACATCTTTTAGGAACTGCCTCCCCTTTTTTGACTCCTTGATTGGCCTAATTTAATTATACTTGGTTTCTTTCATTATTATGGCCTGGAGTTTCTTTTATTATTACTGGTCTGGAGTTTCACAGAATGTGCTAATTGACTCAGAAGAAACAAGTAAAGCTATGACTGCTGCCTTGAAGAATATGCAGTCTAAATTCCATGTGAAATAAAAACTGAGGATACATGTAGTTCCACCTTGTCCCTATGGGTGCATTCACACAGCACTTTTGTTTCAAAACAATGAGGTTGTTTCAAAACAAAACAAAACAAAACAAAAACATGTTCACATGAGGCACAGTTGTTTCGAAACAAGGCAAAGCCCTTGTTTCGTTGTTTAGAAACAACGCAGTGTGAACATGGTGTTCCGGAACAAAGTGTTCCAAAACAACATTGGACCCTCAGCATCCTGGCCAGGGGACCCTTAGGACCCTGGCCAGGATGCTGAAGGCTGTCTCTCAGCCCCCGGTGGGGGAGGGTGAGCCGCTGCGGGCCCCCCCGCCAGCAGTGTCGGGGGAGCAGCTCTGGTGGGGGGCTGAGCCACCCCGCAGCAGCTCACCCCCAGGGGGCTGCAGCCCCCTGCAGCATGTAACAAAATAGCATGTTCACACCGTGAACATGCTATTTTGTTTCCCGCTTTTTTCCCTATTTCAAAATGACTTTTTGCTAATTCGAATTAAGTCATTTAGAAATAAGGCGTTATTTTGAAACAAGTTATTTCGACACAACTTGTTTCGAAATAACCATCTGTGTGTGAATACAGCCTTTGTGATCCTTCAGGTTCTTCCTGCAAATCTGTAGTCTTTGTTCTAATGACTAATGCTGAAACTTTTCTAAGAGTGAAAAAAATAAAAGAGTATCACCATTTCAATTTAAAAAAGTCGAACACAAAAGACCCAAAAAATTAAACAAACAAAAATCTCACTCTTAGTTATTGTGTCCTCCAGTTCTTTTTTAAAAGGCAGCCAAAAAAAGAAAAAGCGGTGTCAAACTCACAGACCATGGGCCAGATTAGGATTTTTTTTTTTCGGTTATGATCAGAAGAATGGACTTCAAAATTATACTTTCTTGTTCTGAATATGGAGGGATAAAGGAAAGGGGAACACATACAGCCACATGCCCCACAACGGGTGTCCTGCCTTCAAATGTAGCCCCCCACATTGAATAAGTTTGACACCTTTGGAAGGAATTGTCCTTTGTTTGACCTCTGTTTTTCTGACCAGTTTGTATTAAGTGCAAACATATTCTAGACTATTAGGCTATGTTCACACAGGGCAGGCTTGTTTCAAAACAAGTTATTTTGAAATAACTTGTTTCAAAATAACATGTTATTTCAAAATAACTTGTTTCGAAATAACAAAACTGTGTCCTCGAAATGAGCTAAAAACAGGAATCAAAATAGAGTTTCCACAGTGTTGACTTGCTATTTCGATCCAGGGGCAGTGCAGCATGGGAGGTGTGGCAACATGGCCGTCTCCCTGGGCCACATCAGCGGCCATGTTGCTAGCCAATCTCATAAAAGCCGGCCCTGACCTCACATCCCTGTCCACTCACGCTAGCAGCACGCTGCAAGCAATGGACTCTGCTCGGCTGCCTAGACAGCGCCGTGCAGTACCCAGCCCCTCGGCGTGCATGCCCGGTCTCCGGCACTTGTGGGAGACTCTGTTTGCAGACCCTGAGGATGACTGGCCTCTGCCTGAGGAATACATGCAGCTCATCCACAGGGCTGAGCTACTGCCCCTGCCCCTCCCCGTGCCTCGCCGCATCTGGGCTTGGGAGACCAGCACCGACTGGTGGGAGAGGGTCATTCTGCACACCTGGGGCGATGACCTTTGGCGGCAGAACTTCCGAATGAGCAGGACCAGCTTCACCCGCCTGGTGGGCAAACTCGCTCCACACCTGCACCACAGGGACGCCTCCATGAGGCCCGCCGTCCCAGTGGACAAACGAGTGGCCATTGCCCTGTGGAAGATGGCCACTCCGGAGTCCCACAGGGCAGTGGCACATCTGTTTGGCGTCGGGAAGTCCACCACCAGCACCATCCTCCTCGAGGTCACCAGGGCCTTCAATCGTGTCCTCCTACGGCGCCTGGTGAGATGTGGGGACCTGCAGGACACCATGCCCAGGATGGCCACCCTTGGCTTTCCAAACTGTGCTGGGATCTTGGACAGCACACACATCCCTGTGCGCGCCCTGGAGCACAGGGCTGTGGTGTACTGGAACCAAAAGGGCTATCATTCGGTGATTATGCAGGCCCTTGTGGACCACCGGGGCCTGTTCTAAGACTGCTATGTGGGATGGCCAGGGAGGGCCCATGACTTCAGGGTCCTCCACAACTCCACCCTGTACCGGGGCATGGAGGCGGGCACCCACTTCCCCCCCTCACACCATCCACCTTGGGGGAGTAGAGGTGCCCATCCTCATAGTGGTGGACACGGCCTACCCCCTGTGGCCCTGGCTAATGCGCCCGTACACTGGGCCACTAGATCCCAGCCGGCAGCTGTTCAGTCACCTCCTGGCCCGCTGTCGACAGGTGGTTGAGCGGGCACTCAGATGCCTCAAGGCCTGGTGGAGGTGCCTGCTAACCCACCTCCACCTCGCAGAGCGGAGCCTGCCGCAAGTCATCGTGGCATGTGCAGTGCTACACAATTTCTGCGAGCAGCAGGGGGGACCCATCCCACTCGCATGGGAGGCTGAGGCGCAAGGACTTTCCAGGGACTATGAACAGCCAAGATCCCGGCCGACTCGGGAGCAGCCATCTGCACGAGCCCTCGCCGTCCGCGACGCCCTCCAGCTCACCTTCACCACAGAGGAACACTGAGGGCCAGGCCTGCCCTGCACCACAACACCATCTCCCCCGTCCACCCACAGCCAGCCCGCACCCATCCACCTGCACTGCCAACCTCCTCCCAATAAAAACACAGACAACCACGAATAACTTTCAAGGGGTTTATTAACAATCAGGGAAGGGATGGGGGCGATACAGGATGGGGCAATGTGGGGGGGTCCAGGGGAGGGAGCATCAACTTGGGAGGGGACTTGGGGGACTTGGAGGAGGGAGCATCAACTTGGGAGGGGACTTGGGGGACTTGGGGGAGGGAGCATCAACTTGGGAGGGGACAGGGGTTAAGAGGTCTGGAAGGCAGGGGGGAGGTTAGGCATGGCCTGTGGGAGGGTCCGGGGGGGGTGGCATGCCCTGCCCGCGCCCACAACCGCCCTCCACCCGCTGTCCTTGCTGGGGTGGTCCTGGTGGTGATGCTTCCTGGTGGCGTTGGGGCACCAGGCTCTCAGCCAGCTGCCTGATGGCTGTGGCCTGCTCCACAATGGCGGCTGGCAGCTCTGCTGCCAGGAGCTCCAGCGTCCTCGCAGCCCTGTCCTCGGTGCCTGCGAGGCGCTCCAGGGCATGGAGCCCAGCCACCTGCTGCTGCATCTGCTCCCGCTGCCAGGCCTGGGTGGCAGCATGCATGTCCTAGCACAGCTCCTCCAGGCTCTCCAAGAGCTCGCTGCGGGGCTGGGTGGCCCTCCACCATTACCGGGGTGTCCTGGGGCTTGGGCGTTGGGGTCCGGGTGTGGGTGGTGGCCCCCGGAGAGGAGCTCTGCGATGTGCTGCAGGGAAGCAAAAAACACAGTTGGCCCCTGCCACCTGCTGGTCCTGTCTGTGTGCATCTGTCTGCAGCACACACCTCTGCCCTGACTGTCAGCAGGTCCCAGGATCCCATGGGACATTACCCTGGGGTAGGGCTCCTGACCCCCAAAGCCTCAGAAGGAGGCTGGGACAGTACCTGACAGAGGACATTGGAGGGCCCTGGGCAAGACGATTGTCTGGCCGGGGTAGTCATCAGGGTTTAAGGCGCCCTGGAACAATTGCCCATATACAGCAGTATTCTCTGGCATTCCAGGATCCTTCAGCCCCTCTAGGAAAAAGCCTGACAAACCCCTGTATTTTGAACTGCCTGCCAGACAGAGAATGTGAGGATAAAAAGAAGAACAGAGCAGAGAAAAGGAGACCATGTTCTCCTTTTGCCAGAAATCTGGGAACCGTACCCTGGAGGTACACATGCTCGTGGTGCCCATGAGGGTGAACTGGACCCAGCCACGCCTTGCACTTGGGGGTCTCCCGAGGCCACTTGCCAGTGGTGTGCCCTGCCTGTTCTCCACCCCACCCAAGATGCTGCTGCATCTTTCCCAGCCAGTCCAAGGTCACCGCCCCCCCGGCACACAAGGGCCTGTGACCCTGGTGCCACCTGTGTCTGTTGGACCCGTGGCCAGGGGGGCCCCTCTGCGCCCACAAACCCTGGGCCCTACCTGCCCCGGTGCCTGGACCTGGCCTCGTCCCATCCCGGGACCTGCTGGACAGGCCCAGTCCTGTGTGCCTCTGTGTGTGGGGGGTATACTTACCCACGGGGGCTCTGGAGGACCACCGAGATGTCCCGGGGTCTGAGTCGGAGCCTGGGGCGGTGGTGGGCCCCTGTTCCTCTGTGCTGCTCCCTGCCTCCACAGCCATGAACAGCTCCAGGGTGGTGGGGCTGGCCTCCGCCACTGATGGTGGTGCAGCTGGAGGCCCCCCGACAGAGACGTCAGATCTGGCTGTCTCCGGGCCTGACGAGGGGCTCTGATGCCCCCCCTGAGCTGTCCACAGACGCAGCGGGGAGACCACTGGGCTGTGTACCCTGGAATGCGTCCAGGGCCTCATAATAGGGGCATGTCGCCTGGCTGCCACACCCCTGCAGCGCCCGGGCATCCCGGGCACGGGCGTACTCCTGGCAGAGTGACTTCACCTTACTCCGCATCTGCTCGGTTGTGCGGGGGTGCCCTTTTTGCGACATCGCATCTGCGATGTCGCTGTAGATACCGCAGTTCCGGTGGCTGGCCTGGAATCTTTGTAGAATGTCTAGCTGCTGCCAGATGCCCAGGAGGTAAGTAATGTCCTCCTGGGTCCAGACAGGGGCCCTCCGGCGTCCTGCAGATGAGGGGTCTAACTGCTGCGACATGGCTGCCTGCTACAGCCCTGTCTGGCACGCATCCTCACAGGCACACCCAGGCAGGGACTTCCCCCAGGGCCCTGTGCACCCTGGAAGGAAGGTCAGCTGGTTATTTCGAAAAAACTGTTGTTTCGAAATAACACGGCCAGTAAAACGGTTGTTTTGAAACAGCTCGTTTCAAAACAACCGTTGTTTCGAAATGGCATATCCCGCTGGCATTGTTTCAAAACAACTAGTTTTGAAATAACACTGTTTCAAAACAAAACCAGGTTTAAGCTGTTTCGAAACAACCCCGGCCATTTCAAAACAAGCGGTTTGCTTGTTTTGAAATGGCCATGCGTCGTGTGGCCATGGCACTTCTTATTTCGAAACAACCTCTGTTGTTTCGAAATTAGAAGTGTGTGTGCACATACTGTTAGTAAAACAGTGAATAAAGATTGTCCCTATAGTTATGTATTAGAGATTATTTTTTTAAAGTTCAAAGACTTTTAAGATTCTCCTTTCCTGTTTTTATGATGTGTTATATAGTAGTTCTTACATTTTATATTTGTTGAACACTGTGCTTCTTTGCTTACTGCTGCAAAAAGCTGGCATATTTAATATTTACAAATTTTACTCTCTGAAATTGATGTGATCATTTTAGAGATAAAAAAGTGATGGTTTAGTCAGGTCATTTCCATTATATTACTAAGAATGCGTCAAAAATGTAGCTATTTCATGACAAATGTGTGTGCTTTGGAACAAGTTGAAAGAGGAACGTGTTTTTGTTTATGTATGTTATACTTTGTAGGCCAAGTTCCAGAGGTTAGTCTGTATACAAGAAAAACAATGAGAATTCTGTGCTACCTTAACCTTGCACATTTCTTTGGGCATAACATTTTGTGGGCTCCAAGCCAATTAATAAGATGCATGATATTATGAGGAAGCTTAAGCCAGAAGAAATGTTTAAGTCTTTAAGTTGACATAGGACTGGGTTTTTTTTTTTGTATTTTTTTTGTTTTGTTTTGTTTGTTTGTTGTTGTTGTTGTTGTTGTTGTTGTTTTGTTTTTCCCCATTGTAGGACAGTTATTAGGTAGTATTATATACAACAATTCAGAAGTAATAAAGCACAAAAATAGAGAGAAATCATCATGAAAACAATTTGGAAGAATTTGAAAACAGATAAAATAAGTTACAAAAAGGTGAGTGTTGAAAATTCAGAATGAAAAACGCCTATACTTAATAGTTCTTCTTTTTTCCCAGATTCCCATGGGAAACAGTGTTGCTTCTAATGATAAGGAAGCAGCTGACCCCCTTGAAGTTTCTGCTAGCCTTGAATGCTATTGGATAATTAAATGCTTTTGACAATTCCTCAAAGATAAATTGAACCAGGGACTGATATAATTTTTCACTGTTACCATCAGAACCTGAAGCTTTCCTGTTTAGTCCTTCTGAGGTCTCTAATCTTGGTTTCAGAAAGACATACAGTCAAATAGTCCCTGTTTATACCCAAGTAGTGGGAAAAAGATTTAGACATCCTGAAAACTTTCAAGGGCATCAGTATTTTCAGTCTCTAAGGTGTAAAAATATTGATAAGAGGCTGTGCATGCCTAACATTTTTGCTAAAACACTTTCCTTTTTTTCCCCCCAGGATCTAAAATGACAGCTATATGGTTGGGATAACAGCAACCTTTTATAAATTTTGCAGGTGGCTGTCTTTGTCTACTTCTTTCATCAGGAGAAATGAGTTGTGGTTCAAAACTATACTAACTCCAATAGAAAACTTAGTTCAGTCCTGGCAGAAACCATATTGATAATGTCAGGGATAAAAAGACAAGAACTAAAAATCAAAACAAAATAAAAGATAAACAAAAGTGAAAACAAGTCAATGTCTTGAACTATGCACAGAAGCTCATTTGCCAGGGCTCTGGTCATAGTTAAATGGAGGGACAGAATAAGGCAAACCACACAGTGGGGCTCAGTGACTTCAGCAGCATCATGACACTTCCTACAAATTTTCAATGTTATGAATGAATACAGGGTGAGAGACAGCGATATCATAAATAAATGAATCCCTGGGCATTCGAGCATTTGAAATCACCATAGAACTCATTACTCATAAAAAAGGCATGAACAGATTTGACGGTGGGTGTTATGGGCTCATGGTGTCACAAACCAATCCAGAAGTTGGGCAGCTGCATTACATGGCAGCTCTTTAGGGGATTCCAAAAATACCCTGAGGTAAAGAACATGACAGTTTGAAGCAGGAGGTAAATCTAGACCATAACGATCACTTCTGACTTTAAAATCTCTTAATCTATTAACTAAAAACTTGAAAATAAATTCCAGATATTGAACGAGCAATTGAATACCTTTCTGCAGTTCATTTAAAAAAAATCATTAGATATGTTTGGAATAACTATTAAAATAGTTTAGAAAATCAAATGTATAAAAATTGCTATCTGTTCACAAAAGACAGAAACAAGGACTGTGTTCTGCAGATAAATTGCTTATGATAGATAAGAATGCAGTTCAATATGTCTCACAATTCAACATGGTTAACAATGTGGCTCAATACATCTTGCAGATACTGATGGCTGGAAAACAAGAATTCTGTTTCGCAAAACAATTGAGGATTCAAAGTTTGTTTCCTTTCTGATGAAGACTAAGACCATTAAATTTATCATGAAAAAACCACATGCAAGAGGGCCCCTGAAGTAATCCATTAGTTAGAATACCCACTGGGGATTTTAGAAACCCAGGATCAAGTTTCTGCTCCTTTTGATTTGCAGCAGGAAATTAAGTGTGGTCTTCCACATCCAAAGTGAAACACCCAACCACCAGCCTGTTGGCTATTCAGAGGGGTAGGGTGGAGAAGCAGTCTTTCTGGTTTTGACCATAAATTCCATCATAGACCAGAGAAAGTGTCTCAATTATCTGTATTTTTTAAAGACAAAATGGCATCTTTCAATGTAAAAAAAAAAAAAAAAAAAAAAAGGCATTTTGTTTTTTCCCCCACCAGAACTGCTCACAGTTATTCTTAGTTGTCATATCTATATTGAAAAATTATGGGACCCCAAATGGCTCTGAGACTTCTAAGCCAAGAATGTATATATCTGCATTATGTATGAACATGATGTGTATGTGTAACTCTACATATGCATCCCACCTATCAAAATATAAATGAGCAAACAATAAAAGAACTTGTCCAGAAATGCTTACATTTTGAATCTGAAAAACACAATTCAAATAGCAGTTAAATCATGGGAAGATAGGCTGTGTTCTCACACACAGGGTTATTTCGAAACAAGTTGTGTCGAAACAACTTGTTTTGAAATAACATACTTCCCGCTGGTGCCTGCAAAAGCCAGCGGGGAGCAGTGCTGGGCTGCGCTGAAGCCCACCGGTGCCCGCAGCCCAGCTCTGCAGGCACCGGCGGGGTTCAGCGCTGTGCAGTGCTGAACCCTGCCGGTGCCTGCAGCCTGGCTGTGCAGGTGCTGGCCAGGGGACACCCCTCAGCACCCTGGCCAGGGTGCTGAGTGTTCCCTGGCCAGGGTGCTGAGGGGGCAGCCCTTGACCTGTTGTTTCAAAACTTCTTGTTCCGAAACAACATGTTCACATGAGTTGTTTTGAAACAAATGTTTCGAAACAAGGTTGTTTCGACCACAAGTGGGGTTTAACTTGTTTCAAAACAACTGTGTTGTTTCGAAACAAGGGCTTCCCCTTGTTTTGAAACAACTGTGCATCGTGTGAATGTTTTTTTTTTTGTTTTGAAATGAGGTTGTTTCGAAACAAAAGTGCTGTGTGAACACAGCCATAGAGATTTTAGCACCGAGAAGCCAAAAAAAAAAAAAGGAAAAAAAAGGCTTATTTTTCAAGTAATCCCTTCTGGACAAATATACCAAAAGTCCTCTTTCTACCAAGGGATTCACCATCAAGATCCTCTGTGCAAAGTGACTTGAGGGAGAAGAAGGAATAATGGGAACAATAAAGGGATCTCAAATGTTACCCTCAAAGTACAACATTGCCTTCAAGCATTATATATTACTGCAATGTCACACAGAGTACAAGAAGTTGGTGTTTTGTAAGCAGAGACATTATTGTTACTTTCACAACGTTTGAAGGCAATGTTAAAAATCTTTAAATATGGAGATTTATATCTATAACCTCAATCTGTAGAATTTTTTGAGGAGCTGCTTCTTATCCCTTTTATCCCTTGGGATAAAAGAAATAATGCAGTACAAATTATCATTCTTTTAAAGTATTTTTGATGGATGAATAGATTTCTGTTTTCAGTGCCTTATATAACTTCCTGTTATCTGTCAGCATGTGTGAAGCTATTATTACTTCATTACATTAGTGGCTTGACACATGCTTTAAATCCACTGTGAACAGACACAAAGCAGCAAAGAAAGCACATGTAAATAGTAAAATTCACTTTTAATCATATTTCATGGAGGAAATCATTATGCTCCTGTGAGGTAACACTAAGCTGCTTTGTGACATTTCTAAACAATGTATCTTATGGCTGTTATGAGTTACATACAGTAAGTGATAAAAAGGCCTTTGCATAAGTGTGTTATTAGAGTCAAGTAAAATGTCTAAATGACATTAGATGTTAGAAATCTAGGCTCTTTGAGTATTGCTGTAAAAATTTTAGAAGAACTTGAATTGAATTACAGGCCCTAAGCTTTAGTCTGAATCACTTCAAGACTGGCATTAATGTACAGAGCAAAATTTTCAAAAACATCTAAGTCACATTTTCGAAAGGGACCTAGGTGCTTATGAGCCTAAGTAGTTTTGAAAGTCAGCGGAATTTGGTTTCTTAAATACATAAATCAATTTTGAAAACTAAACATAGCATCCTTGGTCTATGCTTCCCCCATATGGATGCACTCTGGTTTGTTTACCACTGAATACTCAGGATACTAAGACTGGGCTTCAGTCATATTTACACATAAATATAAACCACACACAAAATGAAAACACAAAGGAAACTGCAGTTAAATGAAAGGACAGTGAATATTTTCTGTGATGATCTGTGTTTTCAGCTCACCAAAATATTATCAGTCTAATTGCCCCCTCCTGTGGGAAAATCCACAGAAGTAAAGGAAAGGAAATATTTGCAAGGTTTCATGTCTGAGTATTCAATGAATGGTGATGGAATTGTCCTTCCTATTCATGGTGGCACCTACAACCATTGTTTGCACCCTAGTGCAGGTTCTGGTGTTACAGGGGTCCTTTTCCCCTGTCATCCCATAATGTCAGTATACCAGTTCAGCTGCAAGCTGCATCTCCCATGTTCCAGCCCTACCAATGAGGGCCTCTTTCAGTTTAGCTCCTTTCCACAGTAAACAAATAAGTCCCAATGAAAAAATAGTGACCATATAGCAGGCCTTCTGGGTCTGTATAGGCTCAACAGTTCTCAACTCTTTTCATAAGACTTACAGCACCAGCACCCCTCTAGCAAGAATATGGGAGGGGAACCCATGTCCACCCTCTCCCTAGATCCCAGCCCAAGGACCTTGTGGAAAGCAGCTAAGATCTATTTCTTATGGTCCCTTATGAGTTCCCTGAGCTGCATCTTCTCTTTGTCTGCTTGAAGCTATCTATGATGAAATTACACAGACTGGTCATCTATGTCCCTTGAGTTTATCTTTTCATGCAGATTTTTTTCCAGCCTGTTACAAAGGGGATAACTCTGGCTGTCTCTTAGCTATTTGGGAGCTGCTGGCTTTTGAATGAGAGCTGCATCAGGCACCACTCTAGAGAAGAAATAACCCCAGAGACTTGGTGGGGGAGCCAAAACTCTTTGCAGGCTATCTGGAGATAGATGCCCAGGAGCATGCAGCTACAGAAAAACTCCTAGACTCTCAGGAGGAATGGATGGTGGCTGTTAGAAGAGCAGAGAGATAGGAACCACAAGGACCTCAATGACGAGTTGGGTAACAAATAGCCCAGGGGCCCTGAAAGTTAACCATGGATAGGATGGGACCGAAGACAGTGTGTTTTGGCCTGGATTCCTGCTGACTTGGTACCATACCCTTGGCATCAATAGGGCTCTGGACTGGGGCTCAGTGGAACATGAAGGCCTGAGCCCTCCTGTCCAGGCACTGAACCCTCAGAGGATACCCCCCCATCATTGACTCTATCTGCTAGGCTGTGCTGCCCTGACCCCAGGGCTTAGCTTTGATATTAGCCATTAGGTTGAGGCAAGAGAGTGGTGTAGCCGATGGAATAGCCCAGAGGAAGCCCTAGGACCTAACAAAAGCCACACGGATGCCCATTTTACCCATACCCCTTCTGGGCGAGGGAGGCCAACAGGGTGGGAATACCTTGTGAGAGCCCCGTAGTCCTTCCTTTACAGGAACCATAGAGATTGGCTCTTCCAAGCTGTCTCCTTTCCACAGAATGGGCTAACTGTGCCACAGAATGGGCTAAGTATGCTCTCCAATTTCCTGTTAATCTGCTATTACCCATGGGGGAGAGGAGGCTACAGCTCATCACAAATCCTTTGACCCTACAGGAGCCCCAGAAGACAAAGATTATCCACCTGGAATTTGTATGTCTCTCTGTCAGCACAGCTTGGACCAACACATCCCCAGGTTTACCAGTTGACAGATTTTAAAGGGGTACCCACTGCAAGGGGATGGAGGCATAACACTATAATACAAGCTAAGGCCTCACAAAATGTTGTGGAAAGTGAAAAGCAACCAGAGTATAATTATGAGTTTAGCTGTACCATGACATTTTTTAATAAGTGGGACAACTTCTAAAATCTTATACCCAAAGTTGGGAATTTATGACACTTTCATATCCATGGCTTGAGATTACAGACTCACAGACAGACAGATCCTAAGGTCAGAAAGGACCAATATGATTATCTAATGACCTGACTTCCTGCATAATGCAGGCCACAAAACATCACCCACTTGCTCCTGTAATAAACCTCTAAGTTATGACTGAGTTACTGAAGTGCTCAAATCTTGGTTTAATGACTTTCAGGTACAGAGAATCCATGAGCAAGTGAACTATGCTCCATACAACTGAGAAAGGTGAAAAACACCCAGAATCTTTGCCAATCTTCCTTCCCACTCCAAATATGTCAATGAGTTAAACCCTGTCCATGTGGGCAAGATTCACTATTGAGTCAGCCAAGCATTTTTTTTTCAGCATTCCTGGACATAATGCCAGTGTAAAATGTGTTTTCTCTCTTATCAGTGCTCAGTGGACAAAGGAGAGGAATCGATTATAAGTTAAATCTGCGAAGGGTATTATATTAATTCAGTATAATCGGAATGACTTGTCACGTAAGGAATTTAACTCATATATTCTTAACAATGATAGCCTACTGACAAAAACAGGTTCAGCTGATAAATATCAGGAATAGACTTTACCATTTTGAATGGTATAATTTGGTGAATTAAATGCTATCTTGAAATCGCTGATACAAATTGTATATTCACAGCAATACTCACTCTATTGTGTTACAGTTTTGTATTATATATCTTTTTATTACAGTTAATGTGCCTAAGAATATATCTGTTGTTCAACTTGTTCTCCATTTTTTCATGCTGCCATACATTCATTAATCATTACCCATTCCTACATCATAATACAGTAATGACACTTATATTAATACTATATTTTCTCCATGTCCTCCAGTGTTCTCCTCTTCCCACTTTCCTGTCCTCCTTTCCATACTTTGTTATCTAGTAACCCTACATAAAACTCTATGTTTGTTTTTACAAAGATATGCTGATTGAGGTAGGTCAGAGGAGACAAAGAAATCACCTTTGCCAGAAAGGGAGGGGTGAGGAGTGAAAACAAACTCTTCCTAACATCAAAGGGACAGCCCTGTTAGTCTAATTCAGCAAAAAAGCAAGGTGTCCTGTGATTCACCCCCCAACCCCCCCACCAATTCCATTCCCACTGACACCCACACTAGCCTCTGGCACCCACTCCCATCTGCCCAGATATATACATCCCAGTCTCCCCCATCAAGCCCATTAGCTGCATGTACAGCCACACCAACCTCCCATGCCCATCCCTGAGCCTTCCCAACCCCCCCACTCTAATACCCTTCAAAACTCCAACTCCAGACTCTCCCACCCCTCTTACCCCATTATCGCAGAAACACTAACCCCAGCTTCTCCACATAACCAAATCCCCCAGACAACCATCACAGCTTTCCCCAACCACCCCTATTCCCCCAAAACACCCATTCTAGCCTCCTCATTTACCCCATTCGTCCACTCCAAGGACTTAGATCAAGATGAAATGATACAACAATTTGCTATTGTTAAAGCCCGAGACGTTACCCTTTGAAGCTGAAATTTTACTAAGTATGTACATGATAAATGTTACTTGTTAATTAAATTTAAATTCCTCAGTATTACTTTTTATTTTGTATTTAGATGAAAGGAATGAATTGGTCTTGCTATTTGAATTTTAGGTTGCAAACACAATTTGAAAAATCTTTTTAAGCTTATGTGAATGAGATGGGGGGGGGCACCAAAGCAAAATTTGGCTCAGGGTGCCACAACCCCTTGAGCCAGCCCTGCAGCCAAGAAAGAGTTCTGTGTGATAATTCAGAACCCACCACATCTAATGTCCCATCACAGGCCATTGGCATATCCACTATTAGTATTCTAAGTTTGGTAAATCTCCAGACTAGGCTGCCACACCATACCATCCCCTCCCTACATTTATCAAGCTCAGTTTTGAAGCCAGCTGGATTTCTTACCCACACAGCATCCCTAGAAAGGCTGTTCCAGACCTTTACTTCTTTGATGGCTATAAACTTGCATTTAATTTTAAATCTAAACTTCCCAAAAGACAGTTTATAGCCATTTGTTTTTGTGTCCACATTGACAAGTTCTAAAGGGGTAGCTGTGTCAGTCTAGTTCAGCAACATAAACAAGGTCTTTTGTGGTACTTTTAAAAACTAACAAATTTATATATCACATGAGCTATTGTGGGAGAAAATCCCACTTCATCAGATGCTTGAAGATGGAGAGCTTCCTTCCACTATGTAGGTTCTCAGTCTTCAACTGTCTGATGAAGTGGGATTTTCTCCCATGAAATCTAATGTGATAAATAATTTTTTTAGTCTTTAAAAGTGTCACGAGACTCCTTTCTTGTTTTTGGGTCCGCATTGGTGCTGAATTCAAATAAATCCTTCCTCTCCATGGTATTTATCTTTCTGATGTACTTAAAGAAGGCAATCATATCTCCTTTCAACCTTCTTTTTCTTAGACTAAACAAGACAAACTCTTTAAGCCTTCTCTCATCAAGCAGCTTTTCCATTCTTTGGATCATCCTTGAAGCCCTTCTCTGAACCTGTTGAATCCATTTTACTTAAAGATGGGGGGCAAGAACTGCACACAATATTCCAGATGAGGTTTCACCAGTCTGATTCATCATAGGACTGCATTAGCTTATTTCACAGCCACATCACATTGGGTATGTCCACACGTCTCTTTTATTTTGAAATAACACTGGTTATTTCAAAATAAAAAAGATTAGGTCCACACAATGTTTTCTTATTTCAAAATGACAGGCTCTGTCATTTTGAAATAAGAACTGTCATTTTGAAACAGCTTAAACCTTATTAATTTTGAAATGGTTATTTCAAAATAAGGCCATTTGGACATGTTGTTTCGAAACAACACCATTGTTTCAAAACAACTGTTTTGAAACATGTCCAAACGGCCTTATTTCAGAATAACCATTTCAAAATAACAGCTGTTTTAATAGCAGGCTTTCCCTTAATTCAAATTAACTTATTTCAGAATAAGGACTTTATTTCAAAATAACTCATTTCGAAATAACTTATTTTGAAATAACGATGTATGTGTGGACATAGCCATTGGTGTCTCATACTCATCTTTGATCAACCAGTACTCCAAGGTTCTTCTTGTCTTCATCACTTCTGTCACTGTATTCCCAGCTTATGGTAAAAATCCTTATTAGTCCTCAAATGCATAGCCTTGTACATTCTACTATTAATTTCATCCTATTTCATCCATCATTACTCCAGTCTACAAGGTCATCTAGATCTGTCCTTATGATATTCCGATCTTTTGCTGTATTAGCAGCACCTCCCAACTCTGTGTCACTCACAAATTTTCTTAGCACATTCCCACTTTTGTAAATGTGTGATGTTGATACAGCTTCTTCATTGTTTACTGGTTACAGTGATCATGCTATATTTATTTTTTAAAAATTATGGGGAGTGGGCCTGCAGGGACAGAGGGGCTGCCGGGGGCGGGGAGCGGTGGAGGCAGCCGGGCGGCCGGGAGCAGGCCCTTGGGGGGCGTGGGGGCCACCGGGAGTGGGCCTGTGGGGGAGGGGGGGGTCGCTGGGAGTGGGAGGGCCACTGGGGACGGGGAGCGTGGGGGGCAGCCAGGAGCAGGCCTGTGGGGGCCGCTGGGAGCGGGGGGGTGGTCGGGAGCAGGCCCGCAGGGGTGGGGGGGCAGCTGGGGGCGGCCAGAAGTGGGCCTTTGGGGGGGCACCGCAGCAAGCCCACGGGGGGAGGGGCCAGCGCAGCGAGCAACATGAGTTGCTCGGCTGCCAGCGCCTCTTAGAGGGAACATTGTTGCCAAGTCTCAGCCATGTAGCATCTCATGACACTCTCACATTTGACAGTCCTCTCACATTGGCTCTCAGCTCAGCCTGAGTTTCCTACAACAGACTGAGCTATAGGCAGGAGATGCAGTTCACCCAGTTTGGCCAATAGATGTCACTATGGAGCTGGTATTTAAGCAACCATGTTGGTGATTGAACTCTCAAATGACATCCATAAGAGAGAGCAATGAGAAAGTAATGAATAGCAGTGAAAGGAAGGGCAGCAAATAGGAGCCACAGTAGTGTTTTGCTGATTGGCCCCCATGCTCTAGTTAAACTCAGATCTCTTAACAATACTTTAAACCAATGGTTTTGCACATTTTTTTTTCTTTTGAAGACATTTTAACAATTTAAAATAGAGTGGAACCCTTTGGAAATCTTAGATATACTTAAGACCGGATTTTGGTGTTTGTAGGCCCTAGGCACTTTTGCTCTGGAGCACCTGTTCAAGTAGTTGAAGGTTGCTATCAAATCCCCCCTCAGTCGTCTCTTCTGCAGGCTAACTAAACCTAGTTCCTTCAGTCGCTCCTCATAAGACACGTGCTTCAGCCCCTTAATCATCTTTGTTGCCCTCTGCTGGACTCTTTCTAATTTGTCCACATCTTTTTTGTAGTGTGGTGCCCAAAACTGGACACAGTATTGAAGATGTAGTCTCACCAGTGCCGAATAGAAAGGACTAATCACATCCCTTGATCTGCTGGCAAAGCTCCTACTGATACAGCCCAATATGTCATTAGCCTTTTTGGCTACAAGAGCACACTGTTGACTCGTATCCAGCTTCCCATCCACCATAACCCCAAGGTCCTTTTCTACAGTACTGCTGGTTAGTCGATTGGTCCCTAGCCTGTAGTAGTGCATGATTTTTTCCTGTCCTAAGTGCAGGACTTTGCACTTGTCCTTGTTGAACTGCATGAGATTTCTTTTGGCCCACAGTTCCAATTTGTCTAAGTCTCCCTGAATTCTGTCCCTGCCCTCCAGTGTGTCTACTATTAACCCCAGATGGGTGTCATCCATGAACTTACTGAGAATGTAGTCTATCCCATCATCAAGATTATTCATGAAGATGTTGAACAGAACAGGCCACACGACCGACCCCTGGGGGACTCCACTCATTACTGGTTGAGCCATTGATACCCACTGAGCCCATTAATCTAGCCAGTTTTCTATCTACCTTATGGTCTACTCATCCAACCCATACTTCCTTAACTTGCTGACGAGAGTGCTGTCGGAAACATATCAAAAGCCTTGCTAAAGTCAAGGTATATCACATCAACAGCTATACCTGCATCCACAAATCTAGTGTTTTAGTGAAAATTGGGTTCTGATAAATAAAGCATTATAATAACATTTTAGAAAGCATTTTAATATGTTTTCAATAATAATAAGGAAAATAAAATCATATATTTGGGGGGATATATGGAAAATGTTGACAATGTCAATTTTTCATGCATATAAAAGGTTTTATTCAAAGTTTTCCAACCAACTCCACTACTTATTTTGCTATCTGCAAAATAGACCACATATTGTACTTTACCTACCCGCTAGTGAAATCAAAAGGAATCTTTCCACTGATTTCAATGAGACTTGAACTGGATACATTACAAGTTAATATTAATGGTTTTACAAGAAGTGGCAATTGTGCAGAAGAAAAACCATGAGGAAAAAATCATTCTTAAAACAAGACATATGATACAAAAGTCAACAACATTAGTCAGTCTTCTTTATTCATCCTTGAGTCTTCTCCCCAGTTGGTCACCGGAGATTCCTAGTACACTATTAGCTCCCAAACATAAAAATTTCACCTCAGGCTTTACTTTTACTTTTTGGAGTTTCTTCTGTTTAAATGTTCAGATTTCAAGAGGGTGAAGTTTCTAGGAACACTGCAATTGTCAAGCAACTCAAAGTTCTTTTTTCTGCTGATATCTATCATATAAACAATATATTACAAATTGTATTCAATTATGAACATAAGAAAATGCTTGCTGGGAAAAGAATCAGAAAACTTGTTCTTTATATGTTTTAGATCAGCCTATTTCTCCTGTGTGTCACTGTTTCTAATTCCCCTCATAGCACTATAAGAACATTTAGCTGTCTCTTAAATTCATTTATAGTATGCGCTTCAGTGGGCTTACCTGACAACTTATTCCTCTCGTTTAGTGCTTTTAGAGTGAAATACTTCTGCTTCAATTCTTTTGTTCTGTTTTCACTTAAAGGGGCACTGTCAACTTGCATTTTTTCAAATGCCTAATTAAAAATGTACTTTTTCTGATAGAGCTCCCTATAAAAATTATGCCCTGATTTCTATATCTATAATTACATCTCTGTCTCACTGCTCACATATAAATTGATTTTTTGCATAGACTGGAGAGTAGCACTAATAAACATGATCAGAACTGCTTTTCTCCCCTAGCCTCCTGCTTTTTGAGTACACAGATTTCTGCTACTTCTCCAGTTTCAACTCTGCTGTTACCATTAAATATTTTGCAATGCCCTGTGATAAATGTGCATGCCAATGCCCCTGGATCAGTGCATGAGTGCATGAAAGGTGGTGTTAACATGACCATGCAAGAAAAAGGAGGTGCAACCAACCATTAACAAAACAATACAGTGCCTTTAAACACAGTAAGGACAGTGACAGAGATATTTTTTCCTTTGTCTTTCAGTTCAAACAATTCTAGTGAATCTTCTGTACACTATTTCAGAGGAAGTAGAGCTGCCACCATCCCAGATTGCCAGTTATTTGATTTGCATTGTCATATGCTACTGAAAAAAGAATACTGCTTCCTATGATCTCAATTAATGATTCCTTTGAGAGGTAGAACTGTCCTCTTGCATTCACTGTAGGTCCCAAGCCACCCCACAGGATCAGGATGAGCAACATGGTATCATAGGCAGATGCAGTCTTCTGCAGAGGGAAAGGATTTTCCTATAAGCACATGAAGTGGATTAGCATGATAACTCTTGTCCACATTTTTCTTATTTCCAGTAAAACAGGTTTTATTTGCAGATGAAGTTAATTTATCTACAATGAGGTAGAGTCCAATCTGCTTATGACATGAGTTATGTTCACTTGCAGCACAGGACAAAAGTAATACTTGGTCTCCTACTTTCCAATAATTTTCTCTTATTCCCTTGTCAAAATACATCTTCACCTAATTCTTTGGACTTTCCCAGTTTATTAGCTACATACAGAGGTATGTAGTCAGTTGTTGGCCATCTCTCCCCTTGTACATGATGGGCAACCTCAGGGCTCTTGGCCTGTGGTAGGATGCTGCCACTCCAGGAGTTGGGTGGCAGGAGGAAGGCGAATGCATCCCACTTCATCCAACTTCATTGCATCCCAGAGCCTTTATAACAGAGGAGTGCTTCACAACTGGGTCAACAGGGAATCCAACCACAGCACACTGATAGAGTTGCAGGTCTAACACAACCAAATTGTACTTGCCTGCCCCAGGCTACTTCTCACCCTCTTTGCAGGGTGAATCTGGGTCCACAGACTATCCTCAGTTATCCAGAGGAAAGTAGCCAACAGCATTCCCAATGATCCTTCTACACTGTAGGTCACAGAAGTGCCAACTTATTCAGTGTGGAGGGACACACTGGAAGACAGGACACTTGTTGCAGGCCATGTGGCATCGTGAGTTTCCCACCCCTTTCCTCCTCCATGTTCAGAGTGGTGTGGCTTTCCCTTTCTGCTTCCCAACCCTGCAAGCTCGCTGATACCTTTGCATTCCCCTGACCTGTGGGCTCCCCTTCTCAATGCTGGCTCCCAGACCCACCCCTACTTCTGCTATCTCCTGGTGGCAGGCAAAAAAAAAAAATCAGTTGTAGTCACAGGGAGTCAGGCTAGGCTCCTGCCTCTCCCCCTTCCTCCTTCCTAGCTCATTCATTGTCAGTCATTCAGAATCCTGGCCTTTAGTCGGCTCAGTCCCAGTTGGCCTTTGATTTGCTTGTTCCCACATGGGCCCCATCCACTTTTTCCCTTTTTATTTGTGATTTGTGCAATGTGCTGTCAGTCAAATCAGCATGCTGATTGACTGACAGTGAACAGTTGGGGTGGGGGCAGTGGCAGTGGCTCTCTGGAGCTGACCTAGCCTGCTGTGACTGAGACTCTGATTGGTTGGCAGACAACAGCAGAGCTGAGCTGGGATTGGCTGGAGTGCTTCCTTTGTTCCCCTATGCTGTGACTCAGATCATGTGAGTAAGTGAGTCAGAAGCAGGCCCTGCTGTGCTGGGAACCTCTCTTTGGATTTCGCTATTGTAGACAGCTTCCAGGTACAGCCCAGGCAGCCATTCAATGGGTTAGATCAGCACCTTTGGTGGGCCTGATCAGGCCCACAGGCCTGGAGTTTGACACCCCTACTCTACAGCCAAGGGCTTCCCAGGAGCAGGGAAGCGGCAGCAGCTTGGGTCCATGGAGCATCCTTGCTTAGCATGGGAGTAGGTAGCTAGTGTCAGTCTTTGCAGTTCCTCTGTAAGCACAAGCTTCCCAGTGGGTAGGGGTTTCTGGTCTTCTCTTCAAAGGCAGCAGCCTGGAGCAAGTCAGATGTGCCTCTCTCCCTTACTGATTCTACAACTTAACTGGAAGCTCTACCAGGGCCATCCTTGGGGTGTGCGGGGCCCTGGGTGAATTGCCTTCTGTGGGGGCCCCATTCACCCCTCCAACACTGGGGAGTGGCAACAGCCAGCCCAGGGAAGAGGCAGGCTCCTGCTCCGGGGACATGCTGGGGACAAGGTGAGATGGTGAAAAGTGGCAGCCAGATTCAGCACTGCCAGTCCACCCCCTCCCCATGCATGCGGCTTTCAGATCTGTGCCTGAGCAGTGGGGAGGAGACGGGAGGCAGCGTGGCTGGGAGGGTAATCGTACAGGCCCTGCGCTGCTACCTACCCCCTCTCTGCTGCTTTGGCACAGAGCTGAAAAGCAGCATGCATGGCCAGGGGGAGAGCAGGAATATATCAGCAGCACTGAACCGGGCTGTCGCTTTTGGCTGGCTTGCCCAGTCCCCAGCATGGGGAGGCAGCAGTGTGGGCCCCGTGGAGCCCCCCAAAGTGCAGGGCTCTGGACAGCTGCCCCTCTTTCCCTACCCTAAGGAAAGCCCTACCACCCACTTACTAGGGAGAATGGCTCCTCCCCCTCTGGCTTAGAGTTGAATCAATTCAGCATGTTCAGACATGTTTCCCAGAAGTGTTTTGGCATTTTTATTTCTCTCCCTTTGATTACTTCAAAGGAACTGTAGTGTATGGCATTTGGTGGCATAGATCTGATTGCCATCACAACTAATGGAATTAAGCTATCCCAAACTTTTCAACTGATGGACATAATTCTTTTTTAACATCCATTTGATAGTTCTATTCATCCTTTACACCTGTCCTAAGGACTGTGGGTGATATAGAATGTGGAACTTTTATTTTACTACTAATGCCGACAAAGAGTTTGGCATAAGAGCTCCTGTAAAATTAATCTGCTATGGATCTATTGAGAGCAACAAATATTTGTTTTCCTTTTTAGTCTTGGGTGAAAAGAACACCAACATCAATCTGTAATTGAAAATATGGTTCTAAATTTCTCTGTAGTCCAGAGGAAGCATTGTTTTTATTGTCTGTTAGTATATTTTATGCACAGATTAAACAATTGTCACAATGTTAATTTATATTCTTTTTCATCTATGAAAAGGCCAAGGGATTTCCACCAGTAAAGTGATTTTAATCTCCATGTTGTTTTGTCTGTTCCCAGTTGTCCTCCTGAGGGTACATCATGAACAGAGTATATTAAATCCTTTCAATTTTGTTCTACTACTGCACATATTCGTATCTCATTCCCTTGGTATACAAGCAAGCAACTTCCAGTTTCCAAGGCAAATTTTGATGCATAAAGTTTTAAAAGTAAATCCTGTTGCAATTCCTTTTTACTTCCCCCCCACCCCCCACCCCCCGTATACCTTTAATCACTACTAGTGATACCACATACTGTTTCTGTAGTGCTGGCAGGTCAGTCACTGTCTGTGGTGCTGAGTGGTGTGCTGACTGCTGACCCAGCCAGAGTTTCTGCAGTATTAACTGAAGGAATTGGGGTGCTCATGATTTTTTTGTGAAAATGTCCACTTCTTCCCCATTGAGGATTTTGTTTCACAGGAAAACCAGCAAGAGAATTTTCTGAATGAAATGGAGCTTGTTTACTATGGCTTCTCTCCATGCAAATAAAGAGGAAGGGAAAAAGTAGGGTGTGTGCAATGGCAGCAATGTAAGAAAGGAGTGAAGCATATCCAGTGGCGATCTATCAAAGGATACAAATGTGTGAGGATGACAAAAGGGAAGAAATTCTGTAAGAGCAAGACGGACAAATGCAGCATACTGGTTTGAAAGTGGTGTACACAAAAAAGAAAAAGAGGAGAATCAGATGGAGAAAGAACATAGAGTCCAAAACCAGTAAAAACTTCCCATTTTTATAGAAACTTGATCCATCTTTGAAAATATACAGGAATGAAAAAGTGTCAGAGAAAAGAGGTAAAGCTTGAAAATCTGGCATAGAGAGAAAGGAGATGTAGGCACCAGATGCTTTTGAGGGTACTATTATGCAAAAGTTCAAAGGCTGAAAATGTAGACAAAGGACAGAAAGTTATGGCTGATAAAGGGCAACAGAAGTGACCAGTGAGCAAATCAAACATTGGAGATGTCTTGGGAGAAACTGGCCCCCTGAAGGTTCGTTGCCTAGAGGAGATCCAATTAACCAGGCAAAGGTAGCAAAGCAAAGAACTTTCATTCTTGATCAAGAAGGTGCCTTTCTCTGAAACGTGACAGAAGAGGAGGACCCAGTACAAGGCTTTTCTTCTGTTTTTTATAGGTAGATACAAACAACTTAAAACACATCAAAATTCCTAGGGTGACTGGTTTATATTAAAATTCCTAGAGTGATTGGTTTATCAGTCACATTGTGTCTTCATCGCAGTTTCCAAAACACTTAATATACATTTTACAGCTCCCCATCCCACCCTAATTATGCCTTAGTCCCCTTTCTCAAATACATTCCAATTCACATTTCAATTCACATTCCTGTGGGTTATCACCCTTCAGTCATGCTTTCAGACCCTGGTATTAGTCATGTTCTCGGTTTTCCTCTTATACTCCCTAACTCCATTTTATTTAGACCGACTCCATTTGGTTCAGCTTGCTATTTCCTTCACAGAGACCTGTACATCCCTACCCTGATCAGAAAGAAGAAAGTTAGTAGTGTTGTATATGGGGAAAAGATTGATTTAATAGGTGAAAAAGTTGATTGCCCAATAAATAACTAAGAAGTTGCATTCACACACAAAATACTTGAGTTCCAGTGGTGAAAGTACTTAAGAAGTATAAGTAATAGATTTTTTGACAAGTATTTCTTGAGAAAAAAATAGCAAAGAGAATTATTTCTCTTGTGGCAACATCTGAATGAGAGGCTTCTGATTGGTCAGATGTTGTCAGAAGTGGAACTGAGGCTACAGTTTGTTTCAGAACTGTAACTACCTGTCTATATAGTCCTGTTGAGCACCATTGCACTCCTTCTCTAAAAGGCTGTACAGTGGAGCACTGAGGAAAAATCAGGTATGTAATCTGTGTTGTAGCCAGTAAACCTAGAAGAGTCCTGAAGGCATATAAACTAATAGGTAGAGGCAAATGCAAAATTAGATATAGCTTTTGTTGGTATGATATACATCACTCATTAGACACAATGATTCCTAAAAAGAAAATTGAGTTAGTGGGTAAGCTTTTTTTGGATTCACTTTAGATCCTTCTGTTAATATAGTTTCAGTAGTTCAGCTAATAGCTTGAGGTGCTTCCCCTGGTAACTGTAGCAAGACACAAGTCGTCAGTTTATTGAAAAAGACAAGATGGTCTAGAGAAAGGTAACATTCCACATTTAATTTGCCTATGAAAGTGAGAGGGAGCATTTTGAAGTCCTTGAGGTAAACAAATCCATGTAAACTGTTGCCCTTGAAAGATAAAAGCCAGTTTATATTGACATTTGGATTTCAAAGGGGCTGCCCAATATCCGTTAGAAATACCTAAAGGAGATACCCACTGCCTACCTGAAGATTTCAGAAATCCATCCTTGAGACTATAGTAGAAATAAATGCAGGGATAAACTGAGTCAGTCTGTGATAATCATTTGTGAGTCTCCAAGACCCATCAGGTTTAACCTCTGGTCAAATAGGATAGTTATCTGTAGAAGTGCTGTACCAGCAAAGGAATGGTTTCTGCAATATAAGGTTTTGCTCCATCTGGGTAAGGGTACTGGTACTGAGAGGGTGTATATGTCCTTCTGGTAATTACAGTAACTGCCACAATCATATCTGTGTTGAACAAAAGCTGGAGTATTTGCATCCACTAAAGATCACAGAATATCCCTCAACGGGTGAATCTCATAAGTTGCTGGTAAGTTATATTATTCAGGTTTCTTGATCATAGTAATTGTGTGTGAATCAGGAAAGACACAGAAAGGTCCAGTAACAGCGTACAACAAAAGATTAGTAAGATCAACTATCCTTCCATGCAGAACCATACAATCAGAAACAAGTATATTTTGGGGTTCAGACAAACAAATGAGTGCAACCTCATATGTTTGTTGCACTGATCTTAAAATCACAGGCTCTGGTAGAGGAAGAATAAAAAATACAGATGCACTAGCAAAGGTTCTGAAGGATATAGGCTTAGAAGAAGAAGAGGAAGACACCAAAAGGTTAACTTTGCACAAAAGAGAAATGGTATGAATTATCAGACTTAATTAGAGACCTCTAAACAAAACTAAAACACAAGGGTGACCACAACTATCCAGTTACAAATAACACAAAACTTTACATGAGGCCTGACTCCTTTGTCGAGAAGGTTAGGGTTCTGGCAAGCAGTGAATATTTTTTCAGCAGCTCCAGGGGATGCATTTGTTTGGCTGTGAACTTTAGTCACTGAATAAATTTGATTATGCAGCCTATTAACTTGCTTTATAAGGTCTTATTATGAACTTGGAGAGTTTATCTCCTGGTCCTCATGATAGAATGCAAGGGATGCACACTAGGTATATTGAGGGGGATTATAATTTTCTTCTATACCTGCCTCATCCTATGTTGGGGGATTTCACAGCCAAGAAGGTGACCTATTAGAGTTTCTTCCTCTGCCCATACCATAAGCATCCTCCCTTGGGTTTATTACAATCAGATTAATTCTATCCAGAGAAGTGGTTCCCCCCCACCCCCCTTTAAGTCTCTGAGCTTGGAGTACCCTTCTGTTCATGTTTAACCCTTCAGAAGCTTGCATCTTTACTATGTTTCCAGTGATTTTATTTTTCCCTGCTTTACCCTTACTGGCCATGATATTTTGTCATCTTCTCACCATGGGGTGTGTGATTTAATGCTAAATCCAGTCTATATTTGAGCTGAACACCAACATTAACAAGAAAATTTACATACTGGGGGTCCTGATACCAGTTAACAGTGTCATTTATCTTTTGACATACAGAAGGCATCCTCTTATGATAATCTGTATGATGTTGCCTTTCTGTCTGTTTAATTTTTGCCTGAGTACTCTCAGTTTGCCCACAATTTAAAATTCCCTATAACTGTTAAAGTTTCCTTAAAGCATTTCTAAAACTGTCTGAAAGTGCAATCCATTCTGTTTTGTCAACTGTCATCTACAATAGTTTAACCATGTTTTTCTGAGTTAAATTACATAGCTCCCTTTTTTTGTTTAACTCTACTAGCATGGGGAGAGATAGGATCCACTTTTTCATGTGACCCACAAAGCTGAGCTACAAATATTAGTGTTTATTATAATATTCTGGGATTTATCAGGTTTAGTGGAAGTTCCTAACATATTTGTTTTATTTTTAGAGGAAGTCCCTATTGGTTGCCAAGGCATGACGATGGGTTCTGCCACCTATTCCTCAGCTTCTGTTTATTTTGCTTCTTCTTGAGATTTTTGCCATTAAAAAAAAAATCAAATGTGGATGATATTTTGGTGTCTTTTGTTTAGACAGTCTTTTCCCACTTGTTGCTACATGAATCTTAATTTTTTCACTGTATGTTCTCTCTCTTTCTGTCATCTTTCTTCTACATCGTTCCACATACTCGTAATCATACCTCTGGCTATCTCAATAATCATCTTCCCAGTGGACTGATAAAGAGATTCAGTGGGTGGCTGATGATCTTATCTCAAAGCTGGTATCTGCTGCCTGAAAGCTCTGAAGTGTTCCTTTAAATTCTTCTCTCTCATCTTAGGCTCAGTCTACATTACCACCTCTGTCAGGGTAATTAGTCAGTCAAGGATGAGCAACATATGTTCCACCAACCTAAAAACTGGTAAGGAGAGGCTTTTTCAGTGGGTTTCTCCTGCCAGCACAGCTACCTTTGCTCATTGCAAGGTAGATTAATTAAATTGAGCAGCTACATTAGAAAGCTTAGAGTGGCATATCAATATCCACACAGTTGCACTGCTGTAAATTCTCTAGTGTAGTCTTAGTCTTATATTGACTGTAGTCTCCCATACTCCCAAGTCTTTCTGCTTCCTCCTGACTCTGCGTGATTCTATATGCACTTTCCAGATCCACTGCTTACTATTTCTTGACCCCTACCCAACTTCCACTCCTGCTTTTTCTTTCCTCTCCTGATTGGTTTGTTCCTGCAATTCCTCAGTTTTATCCTTTTGCTCCTGCAGATTGAAAAAAAAAAAAAGGAGGTGTTTAAACTACCAACACCTTCCCCTTTTTGTGTTAACTCCTTTTTATTTTTTCTATATCCAAATCATATTCCAGTTCCCTCATTTACTAATCATATTATTAAACATTGTGCTGATTACACCCATGCCTTTTAACTGTTTCTTTTCCCCTTTTCTATCTTTTCATTCTGTCTGTTCTTCAAACAATTTATATATGTTTCCAAGAATCATTTTAGTCACTTTTAATGCACATAGAATGGTTCCTTATTCAGTACTATAAAATAAAATTATATGTGTTTTCCTAGAGAAAACCAGTCAACATATTTTTTTTTTCACATTTAAAATTTCAAGGATTTCTTCTTCTTATCTGAAACTTACTTATTTTTTTTCCCAAGTGCCTTTTATTCCTGATTGTTTGACTGAACTCTGCATCCAATTGTTAGAACAGTGGAGAAGACACTCTGTAAGCTGTTCCTTCTCTTTATCAGAAATATAGGTAGCTATTCCAGGTAACTCGCATCAAGTTGATACAGTTATTGAATAATCATGTCAGGGTCAACAGTTTGTTAAGTGCCTGAGTTACTGACCCAAGATAGTCCAACAGTAGACTAATTTGGAAATAGCTAATCAAAGTGTGATGCTATCCAGGTCTAGGGGACAGTTTATGGTTATCTTTCATATTAATATTTCATATTTGCAATACTCCATGTGTGATATACCATGTTTGATATGAATAGAAAAGTTGAATGATTATATGGCTTATATGTAGATATCATATCTGTAAAAGATTACTAGGAATGTATTTGTTTTATTTGTACTCCAAATTATTTGAGTCCAAGCAATCCCAGACTGGGTGTCTTCAAAACTATTGTCATTCTAATGGTCCATTGATTAAGGGAACTGATTAAGCTACAGTGATCCAAGAAAGAAACCTGTTTGGCCAGTCACTCAGACTGACCATGTGACTCAACTCCATTATGATTTTGCAAGGACTCATTGAGAGTGGGAGAGCAAAAGGTGATAAAGGCAAGAGCCCCATCTCCATTTTGTCTTTAGTCTTTAGTCTTCAGTTTGTCAGCAACCAGCATCCTCCTCTGGAACTATTCTTCTGGGGCTGAACAAAGGATTGGGACCCACACAGGTGCTGGGTGCATACCAGAGGAATTGGAGTAACCTGCAAACTACACATTCTTCAAGGACTTGGTTTCTATGGACTGTAAATCACTTGTATGTGTCTGATTCACTTTGACCCTTTAACATCTCTAATATTTTGTTTGTTTTCCTTTTATATTAAACCTTTAGTTCTAGTTACAAAAGGATTGGATGGCAGCATGGTATTTTGGGTAAGATCCAAACCTATATTTTTCTGGGTGATGTGGCTGGCCCTTTGGGGTCAAGAGAACCTATTATGTTGAGAGACCCAGTGGCTAAGTGGAGACCATAGGAACTGATGTGCATTAAAGGGGGCTGTTTCTGCTTTGTTATGCTTGGTGCTGACCAGAGTGAGGAATCAGATGCATGTTTTATTGCTGACTGGGAGACTGGTTTAAGTACCACTAGTCAGTCGTTTAGGGGTTTGGCCCCTGGTTTTGCAGTTTGCCCTAATTTTGGCACGTTCAGAAGGTTTTCCCAGGAGGTCTGGGTCACACAAAGATTATCAGAGAAAGAAGTAGATGAGTTATTTTTTTTCCTTTTTTTGTCAGATCAAGAGCTGCCTCTGTGTCTCTCCTCCTTTGAATCTGGATGGATGCACAGCTTTCTTTTCCAAGCTATGTTCTGATATCCATGTTACAATACAGAGCTTTAGACATAAAAATATCTTTGTTGAAGAAACATATGTTGTGATGTCATTTCTATGTAACCCATTGCAAAACCATAGACCTCCCACCATACAGGTGAACCATACTGGACCATACAGGAGTCCATACAGGAGACCATATATGTACTTTCACCATTGGTGGTTATCTCCTAAACTTTACTTTTGGAGGAACAGTATTAGAAAGCTGCTTTCTCAAATTATTAAGGTGAGTTTCCTATTAAGTTGCACTGTCTGGCTTCTGGGACAGGTCCCAAATATAAATGATGTCATTCTTTCCAAAGAGTCATGTACCATCTGCATGTACCATTTTCCTCCTCCCCCACCCAAAACAATCAAAGAAACAAAAAGGCAAAAGGAACAAAAAAGTAAAAGAAAGGAGAGTGAAATCTCAATTTCTGTCCACTAAGAATTATTCAAAGGCCTCTAAAAAAAGTCAGACCAAATATTTTCAAATTTGTCTGAGGTCTCTTTTCTCAGAAGTGTTAGGAGCTCTTCATTTGCCAAGTCAGGTAAATTGCTTTGCTAAGCTTCTAACCCTGGAAGCAGCCTAAGCAATATTCTGTTTTTGGCTACAAGCACTACTAGAGAACCAAGCTTTCCATGAGCTGGAGAATTTCCAAGCATGCTATCATCTTAAAGTGGAAATGCCCTGAGGCACCTTCTCTACAAGATTGGTCTCATCATGTTTAAGATGTTGCCATGGAAAGCTTCTATACTGTTCAAAAAAAATCTTTCACAGACTATTATAGTGTGACATCCTTTCTTTAAATACATGCAGAAAGTCAGTACACTTTTGGATAAACCTAAAATTTATAAGAATTTGAATTTTCAATCTGTGTCTAAACTGAACAATATTTGCACTTTATTACAGAACCTTCGTGTTTGAAAGATTCAACCCACTGGAGGCTACTCCCTGTTCTTACAGTGACATACTTTTCTGGAATCAGTCATACCTCTAAAAATGAGAAGAGAACTTAACATATGACCGAACTGTATGGGATATTAATTCATAGAAAAAAAACCCTTGGTTTTCCTATACCATTAAGCATATACTGTATATGCATGGCACACACATAATATGAGGCTACTTGAGAATAAAATGCTGAGCCACAGCAAAGGAATCTTTATAGTTCCTCCAGTCTGGAATCCAGTCTTATCCCTTAAACAGCCTTGAATACCCTTGGGTCTATGTCTCCATTCTCCTTGAATGCTTGTAATATTCCCATTTTCTAAGGAGGTCAAGTTGGAGGTGGCATGGATTTTCACTTCTGTCCTTTTATTTCTGAAACCGTATGCCACATGAGGAATGAAACGCATGACTTCACTCAATGAGTGCTGTGGCACATTTAAACACTAATGAATTTATTGCATGAATTTTTGGGGGAGAAAATTCTATTTTTTTTAAATACTTGAAGAGGGGAACTTACAGAATGGGAGAAAAATAAATGCGGGGAAGTGTGAGTCATAGGATCAGGTCAGACTGTTACAGCAAATCAAAGCAGCTGTTTAGATTTAAACAATGGAGAACAGGTCGAAATCACCTGCTGCAGCAGTAGTAGTAATAATAATAATAATAATAATAATAATAATAATCATAATCATAATAACAACAACAACAACAACAATGCAGAGGGGATCAGTTTACGTGCGGGTGTCAGGAGATAAGACCACGGCAACTGCGCGTAAACCAGCTCGCGTGTAAGCGGGACTGGAAGGCCTTCCCTGGGGCATCAGCCCAGGGCCTGATCCCTGGCCACAGGCCATGCCCCCAGCCCCGCTTCTGCTCTGGGGTCCGAGCCAGCCTCAGGTGCCTGCTGCTGCCAGCCTGGCCTGGATCCCTGGCTGGGCACGTGGCAGAGAGTGGCAGCAGCAGCCGCTTCCAGCCCCGTTCTAGGTCCAGCTACCCGCAGCTGTGGCAGCCGCTCCCTCCCATGTTCCCGGCCTGGGATCCGGGGCCAGGCTGGTGGCAGCAGGTGCCTGAGGCTGCCTCAGACCCCAGCATAGAAGCAGGGCCAGGTAGCAGGGTCTGGGCTGGTGCCTGGGGCCCATCTCCGGAGCAGCGATGTGCACGGTCCTGTTCACACAGCGTGCGTTAACAGGACCCAAGCATTCATTTGGGACCTTTCGGGGACATCCGGTTACTGTTCATTAACTGGATCCTTGGGCAAACCGGTCGCATGGTAATGGGTTCCCCCTCTAATAATAATAATAATAATAATAATAATAATAATATACCCTGTATTCTCTATTTAACCCTAAGGCAATGACAAGGTGGGATTTTCTCCTATGAAAGCTTACTACATATATAAGTTTGTTACTTTTAAAAGTGCCACAGGATTCCTTGTTCTGCTGAACTAGACTAACACAATTACCCCTTTGGAACTTGTTCAATTCAATGACTACCCCATGAAATTGAGTTGTAAACCTAAATGTGCAGGTACTCCTTTTAAATTATATTGTGTCCAGTGATAAAAGTTTTTGCATTTGGAGTTTTTCTGAATGTTTCGGGGAAACTGAAATAGATATACACAATATTCTGCTGTGGGGCTAAAGATGAATTTATACCATAGAATTGCTTCCAACGAGAATTTCTATCTAGAGTAAGGTCTGTTATTAATTGATAAAAATACAATGCTCATTCATTCACTTTTACTTTGAGATCATAACCAAAGTCCAATATTATTCCATATTGTAACTAAATCTCCATTTTGACTTGTTTACTTCACTTTGTATTGTCTAGCCTGAGTTTTGCTGAAACCTCATTTGGATGTGTGAACTAAGTCTGGATGTGTGAACGAAGAGTGTGTGTGCAATGAGATCAGTCTCTAACTCCAGCCTTCCTGATGACAAACTGCTGGTACCACCTTAATGGCTGAAGAACAATGCAGACAAAAACATGGAAAAGTAAGAAGACTCCACTCTAGAAAGAAAGAAACAAAAACAAAAAAAAAAAATCAAGAATGAGATCAAAGTCACATCTGTCATTAACGGATGACTCATGGTCACACAGTACCTTGAGGCAGTGTGACACAGCATGAGCCATGGACTAAGCGAGACATAAAAGAAGGGTGAGACTGCATAGCTTTGAGTGATATTCTATACAGTTTCCAAGACCCTGATCTTTCTCATGCCCAGCCTCCCTGGACAGGTAACCACATGAGCCATGAACACCAGCCACGAGCTCAAGCTATGATCACAAACAACAATCAGGACTTGTAACTACACGTGCCCAACAGTAGAACATCTGGTGTGTGTATGTATGTATGTATGTGCATGTGTAGGTACTAGCTACTAACTGTTTTTTTTTCTTGTAATAAATGTGGCACATTGCCTTGTCCCTGCTAGATTTTCATATTGTAAGTACCACACTGCTGCTTCAATTTCTATACCCGAACTGAAATACAAACAGAATTCTGCATAAGTCAAATGTAAGAAGCAAACTTTCATACTGTACTGATTAGAACTATGAAGAACCTGTTTTTTTTCCATTGATATGGTTATATTGACACCACTAGGGCTATGTCTGCACTAGCAAATTAGTCTAGGTTATAGAGGATTAATCCAGACTAATTTGGTCCCTCTCTACACTGGGCTTTGCCTAGTTTGAACTGGGGGAAAAAAAGGCAAAACTTAGTCTGAACTAGTTAGTTCGAACAGTAAGTTTGAGCTAGCTACTTTTTTAAAATTTTAGTTCGAACTAGAGCAATGTAGCCGTGCTAGCTCAAACTAAATATGTTTGAACTAAATGGTTTCAACTAGCAACGCTTTTTCAGTCCAACCTAAAATTATAGCATCTAATAAAACCAGCTACTCCATCGAAGGCTTATTCACCCACCAATGTGATTTATGCCATCATGTGCCAGAAATGCCCATCTGCCTTCTATATTGGACAAACAGGGCAGTCTCTGTACAAAAGAATAAATGGGCACAAATCTGACATAATAAATCACAACATTGTAAAACCACTGTGTCAGCATTTCAATCCTTCTGATCACTCCATTAACAATTTGCTAATTATGGTGCAAAAAAGAAAAATGAATACCACATCAAAGTTTCAAAAAGAAGCTGCTGAGACTAAATTTTTTTTTGCAAATTTGATTTAATTGCTTCAGAACTTAATAGGAACATTGGATTTTTCTCTCATCACACCAGGTGATTGGATCTTATTTTCCTCTATATGCTTTTTGCCAGTGTTTGAATCTATACAACTGTTTTCATTTGCCATTACACTGTGACCTGTTCCCATGACTTTCACTTCCTTGCATTTATTTCCTCCCATTCTGTAAGTTTCCCCATCTTTAAAGCACCTGACGAAGTGGAATTTTCTCCCATGAAAGCTCATGCAATAAATGATTTTTTTAGTCTCAAAGAGTATGTCCACATGAGAGTTTTATTTTAAAAACAACAGCCATTGCTTCAAAATAAAACTTGTTAGGTCCAGACAATGTTTTATTATTTCGAAGGGACGAGACTCTGTCCATTTGAGAAAAGGACGGTTATTTAAACCTCGTCTGGAATCAAAATAATGCTTGTTTTGAAAGGGTTGTTTTGAAACAACCCATTCTGAAACAGGGATTTGACCTTCCTACCCCCCCTCAGCACCGTGGCAAGGGAGCGGATCAGCATCCTGGCCACGTTACTAGGTGAGGCAGAGAGGGGTGCAGGAGGGTGGCAGGTCCCAACCACTCCGCCAACTTTCCCAGCTGTGGGCTACAGCCACAGCCCCCACGGGGAGGAGAGAGTGAGACTTGCTTGCCCCGCTGGAGCTCCAGGGCTGCTGCAGCCCGAGCAGCATGGCAGGAGTGGGACCCGCTTGCCCTGCTGTGCTGAAGCCTGGGCAGCGGGGCAGAAACAGGGGCCATGGCTCTTGCCTGCCCTGCAGCCCCCCCCAAGCCCTGCTACTCCCCCACCTGATTGCATCGCTGCTACCACGGTGGGGCAAGCAGTCTGTCAGGGGGGACCGCGGCTCCCTCGCCAGTTTTCTGGCTCTGGCTGCAAGCCGAGAGCCAGAGGGGGACTGTGGCTCCCCAACCTGCTTGCCTCATTGCCACCGCAGGGGGGCAATGGGTTGGGGAGCCACAGTCCCCTCTGGCTTCTGGCTTGCAGCGAAGCCAGAAAAGCCAGAAGGGGAGCTGTGGGCCCCTCTGACTGCCCCTTGCCCCACCACCGCAGCAGTGTGGCAAGGGGGAGGAGAAGCTGCAGCCCCCCTGGCTGCTGGCAAGACCCCTTGCCCAGCCAGCTGCCTGGGGGACCTGCCCCCCTCCCCATGCTTTTTCCCCTGCCTGACTCTCCAGGTGAGAGCTAGGCAGAGGATTGGGTGGCAACATGGCCCTGTCAGGGGCCATGCTGGCACACCTTCCAGGCTGCCCTTCTCAGGGAATCGAAATAGCAAGTCCACACACAAAGCATGTTATTTTGATTGCAGGGGCCTGCCTAATTTGAAAATATATATTTTTTTTAATTTGAAATAAGTCATTTCAAAATAATATTTTTACTTTGAAATAAGTCATTTCAAAATGAATTATTTCAAAATAAAACTTTGTGTGTGGATGTAGCCTAAGTGCAACAGGACTACTTGTTTGTTTTACTGAACTAGACTAACATGGCTTCTCCTTTGAATCTGTTTACATTATTAACATGTGAAAAGTTTTCATGAAAATCTTGGATGAAAAAATTTGGGGTTTATTTTTTAACAGAATTTTAGTGAAAAAAATGTTTTAGATAGATAGATAGATAGATAGATAGATAGATAGATAGATAGATAGCAGTGGCATATTTCAGGCTGATTAATTAAAAAAAAGCCTTTATAATAACACATCTATCTACGTGGTATAGTGGTATGCTATGGAACAAACAAACAAACCAACAAACAAACAAACAAACAAACAATGTGTTTTCTCTGAAAAGCCTGGCTGGGGGAGAATATTTGAACAGACACAATTAGGTTATGAAGTACCTGCACTGGAAGTTCTGTGGTAAGCATGGATTTAAAGAAACAATGTAGAATTAGGAACATGAAAATGAAAGAGAATGAAAAGGCTAAAATTTTATGAGATTTAGAAATTGTAACAGATTAAATGGTCCAGGGAAAGAGGCTGGACATTTTTCTTGTAGCAGAGAAGACAAGTCTCTGTTAGTGGATATTGCTGTGCCAACTGACAGAAACAAAACAAAACAGAGATCTAAAGTGGCAGCCATGTTAATCTAGTTCAGTAAAACAAACAAGAAGTCCTGTGGCACTTAAAGACTAAAGAATATATTTATTGTATGACCTTCCATTGGATAAAATCATACTTCATCAGACACTTTGAAGAAAGAAGATGAAGAACTCTACTAGATAATGGAAGAATTATTAAAAAAAAAAAAAAAAAAAAAAGCTAAGATAAAGTTGATCCCAGTGTCTACTGGAGCATGTGGAGCAATCCCTTGTGGGTACAAGTGAGAACACTTCAGAGGCGCATGATAGCATGTTCAGTAACCCCCCCAGATGATAACTGTGTTAAGCACCACAAGAAAGTTATGGAAAGTCAAAGGAGAATGAGCATTTAAGCAGCTGAAAAATTTCGACTACCCAAATCTATGGAGTTGGTAAATAGTCAGGAGTTTTTGGTGACTCAGTTGGATAAATTTTACAGATCAGTTTTCTCCATTTTTTGCTTAACAGTTTTGTATTTTGTGAAGGTTAGATATTTTTTTTAAAACTCCCCAGGATTTGAACTGTAATTCTGGATGATGTTGATGATGATGAAAACAATAATAATTAATATAGTCAGAGTAGCCTGCAGCAAAAATCATGTTGATTTAAGTTATGAAAAAGACTATTTTCTTACATGTGGTTCCTGGGGATTTTTTTTTTTTTGGAAGTTGGTTCCTTATCTACATTTCTGTATTAATAAAATACATTTACTAACTAAATAAAAGATTCATGTTTGGGGAAAGCTAAGGAGCTTTTAGAAGATTAGGTTTGACCCTGACAGCTTCTGACAATGTAGTTAAATATCTTTCAGGAAATTACAGATACCATGTACACTGAACCACCTTCTCATTTTAAGGGCTCTTTTGTTAAATAAAGGGTGAAGTGCATTGATGGGGCATTATGGGGGTGGTTTGATTACCACTGGCTATAATATACCTATTTGGGGATAAACAAAGAAAGTGAGTATCCTATCAGGATATAAGTGTATTAAAAAGATAAAACTGGAATAAATTTTCCACTGTCACTGTTTCTGATAGATTTCAGATCCAGACTCCTACTCACACACAATGATAGCATCACAGAATTTTTATGTGTTGCAATCTGAAGGCAAATATCAGACTATCTATGACTTTCTACATGCCACTATAATGTAAGATCATGAGGAAGGATCATCATATAGTTAAGGCACAGAATTCCTGTGGTTTGAATAGGGATAATAATATTTTCTTTCTGCCACCATTCCTCTGCCTTTTTTACAGAATCACTTGGTCTTTGCAGCATGTGTATACACACTACCTAACAAAATAGGGTTTCAATATCTGGGCAGGTCTACACTACAAATTTATATCTGCTCAACTGTGGTGCTATAAGGATCTGATGAAGATGCTTTAAAAGTCAGTGGGAGAAAGCTCTCATGTCAGCTAAATAAGTCTACCTCCACAAGAGGACCTGTCCATATGGGGAGCTATGGTCAGGATAACTAGGTCACTTAGGAGTATGACAAATCCACACCCCTGAGTGTACTTAGTAAGTGTTTTGAATAGACCTAACTTCAGTTTGGAGGGCCATTAAGTCAAACTACAGCACAAATAATAATACCAAGAAAAAGGAGCTGGTTTAGATTATTTTTTTGTTAGGAGTGAAGTGCTTATATGGGCAAACCAGTGTCTGAGCTGGAAGGTGTGTTTCCTAGCCCATATAGACATAGGCACACTAGTTCTGATCCAGCTTCTATTGTAAAAACAGAAATGTGGCTACAGCAACAGAAACGGCAAGCTGTGTTAGCTGTCCCAAGTATGATCTGATTAGAAAACATAGGTTCCTATGTCTGGACCTACACTGCCATGAATATATCGTAGCAGAACTTTGAGAGAATATTAGTTCCACATTAGCCAATAGCTTTGGCTCTTACATGAGTGTGTCACATCCTAAACGTACATACCCCTTACACCCGAATCACATGCAGTTAGCCAGAACAGTTTGTACAACTGAGGCCTAAAATTTAGTTATAGAAAAGGCTAACACAATGTGAAAATGAAGCAGGGAGGTATTTCCAGGAGGGTTAGGGAAGTCTTAATACCATAGTTATATAAGACACTGGTGAGCCCTCCACTGGAATATTGTGTGCGGTGCTGGTCTAACGTGTAAAAAAGAGAAATTCAAACTGAATAGCTCCTGAAAATGGTTACTAAAATGAACAGAGCAATAGAAAACCTACCTTACCTTTGTTGAAAGGAAAGCTCGTTCTCTGTTCTGGTCAATGATGGAGCCGGACAACAGGAGGAAGAATCACCAGTTTATTGACACTCAGAGCTACTGAGTGCGGCTGGCCCCGAAGGACCGGTGCTAAAAGCGTTTTATACCCAGGTACAACAACTTAATTCAAGGAAATCTAAAAATGGTTAATATA
>ML681979.1:21121785-21139973 GCA_007922195.1 Podocnemis expansa
ACACACACACACACACACACACACACACACACACACACACACACACACACACACAAAAACAGTTGCTGAGCACTTCCATCTTCCTAATCACTCCATTGATGACTTGCTAACAATGGTCATCAAGAAAACCAATGGGACATCAAGACTTCAAAGAGAAACAGCTGAAATCAAACTAATATGCAAATTAAATTGTGTGAAACCAGGGCTGAACCATGACTATGGATTCTTTTCACATTATAACCGGGAATTTGACTTCACCCTCCCTCTGTATGCTCTCTCCTGGAGTTTGAATCCTTACAAATGCTCTGATTTGCTGTTGCAGTGTGACCTGATCCCATGTTTTACACTCCCCTGCATTTACTTTCATCCAGTTCTGTAAGATATTCCTCTTTAAAGCATCTGACAAAGTGAGATATTCTTCCATGAAAGCTCATGCGATAAATAAATCTATTAGTCTTTAAGTGCCACAAGGCTCCTTGCCACAAGACTCCTAACACGGTTGCCACTTTGGAATGCTGGCACTAACAAATTCAAACTAAGCGTTCCTTAGCTTCTAAATAAGAAATATCTTGGTCTGAACTAGGGAAAGCCTGCGGCCATGGGCTAAGCTAGTCTGTACTAATCCTCCTTAGTCCAGACTAACTTGCCAGTGTAGACATTGCCAAAGATTCCTATGGCACTTTTAAAGACAAAAAAAAAAAAGCTTTTAAAAATGCCATTAGACTCCTTGTTTGTTTTTTCTGAATTAGATTAGCATGTGTATTACTTTGGAAAGAAAAGAAAGAGGAGATCAAGAAAAAACATTGGTAAGGCACTGGTGTACTTTAGATTTGGACAATCCAGCTAACTGATTCCTGGTGTCATGTCCAAAACCAAAAAGTAATCTATATTTGAAATATCAGAAGAATGCTCTCTGATGAAATAAACTATTTCTAAGGTTTTATGAGTAAAACGAGTGACTGACATCTGTTTTCCAATAAAGCTGAGTGATTGTTGTGTGTGTGTACCTGAAAAAGGATCTCATCTCTTCCCATTCCGCATATGACTGATCATGATTTACTGAATGTTACAGGTGTTTATGGATTTGTATAGTTTGCTAAGGTATATTTTATAGTTTGTTAAGTATACAGTGGTTTGGATAATGAAATGCTAATTATCTCAATTGTGTAACTGTTATAATTGTCATTGGATGTTATGCTCAGTGTGTTAGATAAAGAATGATTTTTGTGGTAAAATATGTTCTGCTTTTCATTTTATTAATGTGTAAACTAGTAAATGTTAACAATTGTTTTTTGAAGAATCTTCTGCTCTCAGTTTCTGTTCTGGATCAGAGGGCTGTACCTGAAATTTCCAGGTTTGGCTAATAATCAAGTAATCGGACCATATTGACTTTACCTCACAGACTGCTAGGAAGCTACCATTTAACAGCTGGATTACTTAAGATTCTGAGGTAACATGTCTAGTCTATAAACCATGAAAAAAGTATAAATTAGTATTATATTAATGTTGGGATTTTGAGAAACACTCATGTTCTGTCTAACTTAAAGTCAACAGGAAATATAAATGTTGAGGGCTTTTGAAAAAAATACATTTGACAGTATTCAGTATGTTGGCATGTCTCTTTGAGAGGCAACTGCATAGAAAAGTCCCTTTGGAAAGCAAGAAAAAGGGTTGCCTTTTACTATGACATGGGAAATATGTGCTTCTACAAATTCACCTTAGGTATTTTTAAGTGATTATGAAAGAAAACCTAAATATCATAAGTGTAAATAAAAAACAACAATAATGAAACAAAATCAAGCGATGCATATTTAAAAATGCAAATAAGTTTGCATTTATTCCTTATAAACTACAGTTGTTACTTCAGAGCATTTCTCCTGTTGTGTAGGCTATATAATGTGCAAGAAGTTTGACTCACACAAAGAGTTTTGTCTTGCCATTTTTTTTCCTGTAGGTAGAAATGCTTAAATAATTATGTGAAGTAATTTTTTTAGAACAATCTGTGCCCACACAGAAATAATCAGAATAAAGTGTAGAGGAAGGAACATTTTCGCAACTGGTGTACTCTTTTTGAATCTCCCAGATTCAGTTGTCTCCTACTAAGCAAGTACACTGTGCATTGTGCTAACTGAATTTGTAGATCTCCTTAATCAAAATAATGAATAGCTTTTCCATTTCAAAAAAAAAAAACAAACGTTTCTTCCAGGATAGGCAACTATGCTGACAGTGGCATACATACCCGTTTGGAGTGGCAAAGGGCATCCTCTGTGGCACCACAGAAATTATCTCTCATGACACCACAAGTCATTCCAGGCAGCTTCTTGGGGTGCAGGAAGTCCTTGCCATTCCCATGGCCCAGTCATCCCATCTAAAGAAGTCACCTGGAAGAGCCCCTGTCCACAGCATTCAACCGGCAAAAGGAACCACTCTGGATAAGTTCTTTCTGTGTTATGCCTAGAGACCCAGAGAGGAACCATTCTGGTCGGCTTCTTTCCACGGTGTCCCGGGGGACTCTGTCCCCAAGCATGCCACTGAGAGGAGACACTGCAGGCAGCTTCTTTCCACATGCAGCTCCTTTTAGTGACATGCTTGCACCTCCATTCCACTACAGCTGTGGCGTCTGTTGATTTTTTAGCTGATTGCCATTTTTTTTTCCAGAAAGGTTTGCCAGCACAAGTGTCAAGGAGGAGAGACTGGTACAGGGTCAGCAAAGGTTGCCGACACCTGTTTTAGTCAGACATCTTACCTTTGTGAGTTTTTTGTTTTGTTTTGTTTTGTTTCCTGCATTTCATAACAGTCTTTTGGAAATTTAATATAAGATAGCTGAACTAGTTAGTAAAGGAAATACTAATAATGTTTCATTGTAAATCTTTTCAGAATGAAAGGAGAAATCTCATTAGTAAGCTAATTTTCCTCAGAACTAAGTCTGGAATTATTTTGTTCTGTAAGTTATCAGTATTAAATGTTTTCTTAGTACTACTAATTAAACTACAAAAATTCTCATTGATTTTAAAATATATTATGCATCACTGTTTTATTTCAGATGAACAACAATCCTTTTTCTTTAGGCTATGTTTTCTCCTCTAATTTGATCTTTTCTTTGATCCAACTACATAGTATATAGGATAGAAATATGAATAACAGAAGATTACTTTTGTACAGACTTTTCTATAAGGTGTTTTATAATATGCACATATTTAACAGCAAAGATAAAACATAATGATCAATGACTCTTTATTGGGTTTGGTTTTGAAAAGCTCCCCATAGTTTTGGTGTTTATCTCACACCTAAAGTGGATTTAATAATATTTGAAGTAGGTGAAAAACTTCCTGATTTTTTTCAAATAAAATATTAGATGAACATGTTTTTCAATATTCATCCATTTCTAATGTTAATTGTTCAAGAATCAAGAGTTTTGAAAATAGGTCTCCAGGACTAATGGGAACATATTTATTTGTGTCCTTTCTGGAAGCACTTATGCTTTGGTCTTAAACCAAAACATAAAAGTCTAGAGAAACTGAAGATAAATACCAGAGGAGTAAGCATGTTAGTCTGTGTACAGCAAAAATAATGAGAGTCCTGTGGCACCTTAAAGACTAACATATGTCTTCAGGCATAAGCTTTCATGGGCTTATGTATCTGACAAAGTGGATTGGAGCCTACATAAGCTTATGCCTAAAGATATTTGTTAGTCTTTAAGCTACCACAGGACTCTCTGTTTTTGAAAACGCGTAAATATTCTGAGACTAGAAAAGGTTTGATTTCAAGTTATGTCTGAAGATTTTGGTTGATTCTCACTTTATTTGAAATGATGTTTTTAAACTTTATCTTACACTATGTACATGGAGGAAGCACCATCTTTTCTGTTGCTCTCCTGAGAGTTTTGAGACCTAGGTTCAATTTCATACTTCACAGTACACTTCATCTGTGATCCTGTGCAAGTAAATTAGGCTATGACTACACTACAGAGATTACAGCATTTCATCTACATTGATGCAGCTATACCAATTCTGTGCTGCTAATGCAGGCACACTAAACCAATGGGAGAGAGATCTCCTATTGACTTAATTTAGTCCAGCTCCTGCAAATAGTGGTAGATAGCAATGTTGGTGGGAGAAGCTCTCCTGACAATATAACATTGTCCACACTGGCACCTATGTTGGTGTGACATATGTCACTCAGGGTGCCTTATTCACAACCTGAACAAGATAAATTATACAAACGTAAGTGTTAGTGTATACCTAGCCTTAGTCTTTCTGTGAATCAGGGCACATTTCTATTTCTCAGAACGTCAGACTCAAAGAGTATGAATGGCATTGTGAATGAAAATGTTGTACTGTAACATTTATGAGAAGTCATGATCTTTCGCTTCTCAGCAGCAGCAGTACCCACTCCTGGGAGTTACAGCCCAGCACTTTGGTGTACACTGCTCTGCGTGATACTGTCTGGGTCTAAGGACTGTTTATGGTTATACTAATATTTCATATTTGCAATAATCCATATGTGATATACCATCTTTGGTATCAATAGAAAAGTTGTAATCTGCTAGGAATGATTACATGGTTTATATATAGGTATCACATCTATACAAGATATTAGGAATTCATTTGTTTTATTTGTACTCCAATTTATTTGATTCCATGCAATCCCAGACTGGGTGTCTGCAAAACAATTGTCATCCTAATGGCTCATTGATTAAGGGGACTCCCAGCTGCAGTGGGCCTAGAAAGAAACCTATTCGGCCAGTCACCCAGGCTGCACTCCATTTTGATTTGGCAAGGACTCTGAGAGAGTGGGAAACAAAGGGTGATAAAGGCAATGGCCCCATCTCCATTTTGTCTTACCAGTCTTCAGTCTTCAGCTTGTCTGCAACCAGCATCCCCTGGAACTATTCTGCTGCACTGAACAAAGGACTAAGACCCACCCAAGTGCTGGGTGTGTACCAGAGGAATGGGACTAACCTGCAAACTACAAATTCTTCAAGGACCTGGTTTCTATGGAGTCTAAATCATTTGTATGTGTGTGATTCACTTTGACCCTTTAACATCTGTCATATTTTGTTTGTTTTCTTTTTATATTAAACCTTTAGTTGTAGTTACAACAGGATTGGCTAGCAGTGTGGTATTTTGGGTAAGATCCAAACCTATACTTTTCTGGTTGACGTTGCTGGCCCTTTGGGTTCAGAAGAACCTATTTCTTTAAGAGACCCAGTGGCTAAGGGGGACCATAGGAACTGATGTGCAATAAGGGGGCTGTTTCTGCTTTGTTATGCTTGGTGATGACTAGAAGCATGTTTTACTGCTGACTGGGAGGCTGGTTTAAGTACTATCTGTCATTGGTTTAGGGGTTTGGCCCCTGGTTTTGCAGCTTGCCCTGATTTTGGCACATTCAGAAAGCTATCCCAGGAGGCTTGGGTCATACTCTACGCACTCACTTAGTCCAAACAACAGCAGTGCAAAAAGATTGTTGGTATGGTACAAAATTACTCTACACTGTGGCAGACATAAGTCTGGTAAAACTGCAACTCTAAGTGCTGAAGGATTCTAGGATCAAGACCCCTTAGCACTAGACTCATAGACTCATAGACTCTAAGGTCACAAGGGACCAATATGATCATCTAGTCTGACCTCCTGCACAGTGCAGGCCACAAAACCTCACCGGCCCACTCCTACAATGAAGCTCAAATGCGTAACTGAGCTATTAAAGTCCTCAAATCATGATTTAAAGACTTTCATACAGAGAATCAACCAGCAGGTGCTCCATGCCCAATGCTACAGAGGAAGGCAAAAAAAAAAAAAAAAAAACCCAGACCCCAAGCCAATCTACCCTCGGGGAAAATTCCTTCCCGACCCCAAATACGGTGATCAGTTAAACCCTAAATAAATTGTATGGCAAATCACTAATACAGAACAGCTATATCTACACTTAGAGTGTTAAATCTGTGCACTTAAATTGATATAATTAAATCAAAATAACAGTTATTAAATTGATTAAAGTTAAATCAGTTTAACATGTCCCCAGTAGAAACCCAAAATCAAACTAGCAAGTCCATGGACAGGACTTGTGAATTCAATTTAAGAGAGGAGCACCATTGGAGGTATGGCAAGAGGACCCCTGAGAAGGGTCACACTCCCATCATGGGAGGAAGAAGGTCAAACAATATTAAATCAAAATAATAGTTAAATCAAAATAACTCATCTACACTCATTTGAAAATAATTTTGATTCAATTATCATTTCAATATAAAGGCAGGTTTTAACACATTGACGTGATCTTTCCTTATTTCAGAATGAGGGAGCTCCTCTTTTCAAAATAAGGAAAGCTAGTGGGGATATGCATTACTTTAAATCAAAATAACCATCATTATTTTGATTTAAAGCATAAGTGTAGACATACCCAACTTTCATTTGGCACTGATGTAAGTCAAGAATGTTTATCTAGGCCCTGTGTGTGTTGCTATGGTGATGTGACAGACCAATAATCATGGTCAATCAAAGATCAGTTTGCATAAAGTATACATGTGGGCATGTCTCATGGTGAATCTGGGATTAACTGGCCTGGGTACCAAATAACCCTGCAGAATAGCACAGCATCAGGTACCCAGGTGAATATTCAACAACATGTACATGAGCTGATCCTTGTTGTCTCTTCCAAAATTAATTAGTAAAAGAAATTATAAATAATCATGATATGCTAAACGAGTGCTAGAAGAGCATATTTTGGTCTGCCATACCTGCTTTCCAATAAATAGTTTTGCACTAAAAAGATTGATTCCTAGTCTTCACTGGTATGGTTATTGGGTGCCCAACTGTGAGTAGATAAATTGATCCTGGCCCAAAACATGTCCTCAATTTCGTATCTTCGACTGTCCTACCTTGATGGATATGTTGTGAAAATAAATATATTAAAGAGCACGAGGTGATTATTACTAGAGTTAAAAGTGACTAGTGAGTTAAAGAGACTTGTTTTTGAGAAACATTCTGATTAATAGACTACTGTCAACCGTCTCAGGTTGTTTGCACCAAAACTGAGACACCCAACTCACTAAATTTTACAAATCTTAGCCATAACTAATGAAAATGCTCAATGGTATCAGTGAATCACCAGACAACCGCACAGTCTACTACTAGCTTTTTCAGTCTCTCTTTCCTTTTATGATTATCTAATTCTATGATTTTTGCTATTTTGAATAATGTGTGCTTGGAAACATGTCCAATATGCTTTAAAAGTTAATTATAAAAGGATTATATATAAATATTTCAAATAAATTCATTAATGTAATGCAATTTCTAATTCAAATATGCCTTATTGCAGTAAATATTTTCATAGTTTCATTGTAAGACATTCCTTGCTCTAATTGGAAAACACAAAAATACCATTTCTTGGAAGTCCTTTCATTTTAGCATTTTTACTAGAGTGCTACTTTCAGTTTCTTTTGAAAACTTGACATTAACATAATTTGAAATGTTTTCTAACTATGAAATGTTTTGAACTTTTTCTGCACTTAACAAAATTGATTGTTTGACTTAGAAATATACAGTATGAGTAGGATTCACAAACTAGGCAGAGGTGCAGGTTCAGGTGGCTACAAACCACCCGTGCTGTGCCTTCTTGATCCTGGGTTGCTTTGGGACCAGAGAGGTCCCTGACATACACAATTCTGAGGGCATTTTAGGGACATGTATACACTTGAAGTTGGAGATGTAATTTCCAGCTCATATAGATATATGTGCACTAGCTTTGATTCAGCTAGGGCAATAAAAATAGAAAGGCAACTGAAGCAGTGGGCTTGTGGTTTGGGTTAGTAACACAAAATGGAGTTCTGTCTGTCTCTGATGTGGCTATCCCATCCCATTACCTCTGCTGCCATGGCTACTCTTCCATTCCATGGCTACTCTTCCATTTTTAATGTATTTGATCAAAGCTAGTGCGTACTGTCTACCAGAAATGGAAATTACACCTCCAACTTCAAGTGTAGATGTACCCAAAATAATGCAAGCATCCCCAGACTGTCCTAAAAGCCTTATTGCTACTTCTTAAGGAACCAACCTCAGGATGCCCACCCCACTCATAGAACCCACTGTACTTCTGGATGTGTAAGGGGTTCCCGAAAAACAGGTTTATGAGTGTTCGTGAGCTGATGAATGAGTTGGGGGTAATCCTCCTTTCCACAGGTACAGACTTAAGGACGTGTTGTTTTCCTCAGTTCTCTACTGGCTATGCAAAGGCCAGAGCAAGCATGCATCTTTAACTCCCAAGTATTGGAATTTTGCACAACACCTGATTATATGCAGAGTCTTCATTTGGTCTTCAATTTCCTCCTGACTAATTCTGTATTTAACTGTGTTGCATCAGCATAGATCTCTCCTGCAAGAACTAAAAACATAAAAGAGAGAACAATTTTTTTGTGGATGTTAGCTCTTGCAAATGAACAGTAGCAATGAAGTTGAAGACTTCTGCATGCATGATGTATCCTGTTCTTTCCCTTTTCCTTTCTATTTTTGCACAGTGCCACTAGGAATCTTCAACCTCCACCCACTCAAAGGCTGTATAACAAGCCACAGTTGAGATTTATGTTAATAACTCTCTTCTGTGCCATTGACCCTATTTGCTGGTCCCCCAGTACAAAGGAGCTCTACCATCAGTGGATACAACCAGGTGGATAGTCTTCTGATATGGAGGAATTCTCTAGTAGCTAGATCCACTCAGTATGATACCACTCAGACAGTGAAGCTTAATGCAGCCTTCAGGCTTCTTTAAAGTATTTTAGTGACCAGGTCAGTGAAAAGCAACCTCAGTATTGAGGAGTTACAAATAGCTTTTTTTCCTACATGCACACAAAACACTCCAACCCTTTCCCACCATATATTTCAGGTAGCTGAGATTCCAGCTAGCCTAAAATTTGGAAACAGAATTAAGGTGTCTTAATTCACATGCAATCTTTTATCGGGCTGGCTCAAGGGACTGTGGCACCCTGAGTGGCACCTTAATCTGGCTCATCCCACCCCAGAGCAGAGAACAGCTAGCCCAGGGGTCGAGCAGGCCAGCCCAGAAGCCAGGCTCTGCTCTCTGACCTTTCCTTTGGGCAGACTCTCTAACTCAAAATGGATCCCTCAGAAGCATGGTTTTCCTTCTGAGGACAGCATTCCTCCATGGGGCTCCTTTCTCTGCCAGGGGTAGGGAACCCCAGGCAGAGCTGCATTCCCTGCCAGGGACAGGGAACCCCTGACAGGGCAGATCCACCCCCACAAGGCATGCCAATCTGTCGCCCCCAGCCTCTCTGGTGAGGCGGGGGGCTAAGAACGGGCTAGGAGTCAGATCGGGTACCAAACTGCTTGTGACTCCCTGCAAGCAGCTCAGATACTGGTCAATTTCATGGATGAGAGCCCAGTCTGCCTCCTATGCCATTCCTTGCGCCCTCCCCAGCATGAACAGAGGGGCAGGAGGCAGCTTGGCATGCCTGGGGGGGGGAGCCCCGCTGGGGGTTCCCTGTCACTAGGAGGTAATCGAGCCCTTCTGGGGGGGAATCTCTCGCCTGCAGGGAACAGAGCCCCAACGGTGGGAATCTGCCCACTGGCAGAAAAGGAAGACCCCCTCCCCCGGGAATCTCTGCCCCAGAGAGGAAGGGAGCCCTGTCGGGGGTATCTTTCCCCCAGCGGAACACTGCCCCACCAGGGAATCCCTTCCCATTATTTCAAAAAAAGTCAGTTCCGTGGCCTGGATTAGCTTTTTTTGAAATAACTATTTTGAAAGAATATCCCTTTTGAAATAAAAGCAGGTTTAGTTATTTCTAAATAGTTCTTCATTATTTCAAAATACCAAAGTGCTTATTTCAAAATAACTAAATGCCTGCATGGGCACTTTTTTTTCTTTTTTTTTTTTTCCCCAAAATAAGCCTCCTTATTTTGAAAAATCTTTTCAGTGTAGATGTACCTAGTGGGCTTTGCTAAAGCACATATGTACCTATGTATCATTGATTTCTGTGGGATTTCAGTGATCCTGAATAGCCCACTAAACACTTATCTGCATTTTTAGATACCTAAGTGTCCTTAAACATCTGGCTCAAAGACTGTACATGCTGCAGCAGCAGTAAGATCTCAATTCACATGTGATTAAAATAGTGATTGAACTTGGCAGTCATGTAACGTGAGAGGTTGGTGAGAGTAGGTTTTTGATTTATGAATGTTACTGGAGAGGAGAACAGTTGCAATGCATATGGAGAGAGTGATTTCTCCCACTTTAATCAAACAAGTTCCATGATGACAAATTTAAGCAAAAACCGTGGGAGGGAAGGGGGAAAGATATGTGCATGGAAGTGGGTTGGTTTCCTAACAATATATAAGCTGGCTTTTGTACAATTACAGGGGGATAAAAAAACAAAACAAAACCAAATTGCCAAGATGAAGAAGGGGGTATTGGTTGATATCACAAAAACATTTTGGTTTTATGATAAAATATATTCTTCATTATTTTTAAATGGGGCTATTATTACTTCATTGCAATCACTGATTAACGGAGCAGTTAATCTGATTAACCAATTTAACAGGTGGGGAAGGTGAGAGGAATGGGTGAAAAAGAGAAGTAATTTTGACAAAAACCTATGATGGAGAAGAGAAGCCTCAGACCTACAGAAACAGGTGTAAAGAGAGCCTATAGATCCAATTAGCTCCACCCCATTATAACTGTAGCTAATGCCAATCCTGCAGGGGGAATATAAGGAAAGAAACTGGTCTGTTCAGAACTGACAGGCACAAGATAGCTCTGACTGTCTATGTGATTGGGAGTGCTACTACAAGGCTGATAGCTGTTGGGGGAGAAACATTGCACTCTTGACTGACAAAGAGACTGCTGAAGACCACAGGCATGCAGTTGTAACTGAGCTGATCACAGGCTATTAAAAACACAAGACAAGTGAGGTCGTATCTTCTTCAGTTGGTGAGAGAGAAATGTTTTTGAGTCACACAGAGCTCTTTGTCTTTGGAAGGAAGGTATTCTGAGTATAACAGCTAAATGCAAGATGGAACAGATTTTTCCGCATAAGTAGATAGAATATATTTGTAAAGGTAGATGACAACTGGGAACCACTTAGCAGTGAGTCACATGTATCCTTTGATTGTAAGGACATTGTTGGGGTAGACCCCCCCCCAATATTACAACTGCACTGAGCAAAGGGACTTAAGGCTGTGGCAGGGTGCTCCAAAAATCCACAAGGGGTGCTGTACTAGGTAAGCCACTACGGACTGTTTGGACTATAGAGGTAATGTGTCAAACTGAAAGCACGTAGACAGGAAGTGGCCCATGGTACTGGATTCAGAGGGAGTTTCTGCCTGCAAAGCCTTGGGGAGTCATAGGGTGTTTTCTTACTGTGCCCTTTGAAAGGGTGAGGCCCAGATGTGTGTGGATGGCAGAAAGTTCTTGTCTAAAGGTCTGGAACCATGTTCTTCTGCCAGGGAAGGAGCTGGAAATTAGGTGGTCTTCCTGCTGGGCTTCCTTGGCTTCCCAGCACCCTTTGACAGAGACATTTTGTTGTCCTTTTGTACAAAAATATTATTACACTAATATTTAAAAAGATTCTGAAAATTCCAAGATCAAAAAATTATGTGATCCTCCCTCCCGTCAGTTTAAAGAAGATAAGCACTTCACACATTGCTTTCTATGAGTCTGTATCAAAGAGCTATTAGGTCTTGTATGGCTGCTACTTCAGCTGTCTGGGAAAATCTTAAATCCATGTTGAATCTTTCAAAAAAATAAAAAAAAAGTCAGTTTTGCTTTCAGCTTTCAACAGCATGTTGAATGAAACAATAATTTTGACAAAAGAAAAAAAAAAACATCACAACCAATCCCATCAATAAGAAGCCAGTCTCAAGTAGAATCCACACTTTGAGTAACAATATACTTAAGAAATGCAAGGAGTCTAGTGGCACTTTAAAAGATTAACAAATTTATTTTTCACATGAGGTTTCATGGGAGAAAATCCCACTTCATCAAATGCTTGAAGATGGAGAACTACAGATCAAGTTGTCTGACATGATCCTGACTTATACTTCCACACACTTATTTTGCTTCCCGTTCATCTGTATTTCTCCATCTTCAAGCATCTGATGAAATCAGATTTTCTCACATGAAATCTCATACGATAAATAAATGTGTTATTCTTTAAAAGTGTCACTAGACTATTTGATTGTTTTGTTGAACTAAACTGACATGGCTACCCCTTTGGAACTCATCAATATACTTGAAAGTTTAAGCCAAATTTCCCCATGTAAGGAAAAAATCCACCACATATAATGTTAGTGATCCCCATTTACCTCCAGTAAAGGAAGGTACTGTTTTCTCACAGTTTTTAGAATATGCCCAACTTCTATAACTACGGGTCACTGTAAGTGTAGCTAAGGAACAGTTAGAGGATTATCTGTATGTATGAAATATTTTATCACAAAGTCTTCTAATTTTAATTCTTATTTGCAATATTTTCCTCTCACATTTTGTGCTGTTTATCAAAGGCTTTCAAATGCCCTTGAAACATTCCCTTTAAGTGAAAAAACATGGAATAAGCACCATTCTTATAACATTAAATATTTGCATATTCAACACTAGTGGTACATCTTGTTTAGTCCTATTCTTCATAAATAATTTTTAATTTTGTTTTAGGGTTTATTTATTATGTGTGGTTTAAAAAAAGAGAAAGAAACATAGGCTCTGTATGACATTCAAGCATATAATTTGAATGTCTTTCTTAGTTAGAAGCCTGCATGGATAGTATACTGTTTTCCATTAGATGTTTTTGATGGATGACACACCAGTGGTACAAGATAGAGCATCAGTACAGATGATGGTACCATCTTTCTAACTCTGATTTGCTTGATAAGCCAGAGGAACCAACAGATTCTGTACAAGTGGGACTCATAGGAATGTCCAGTGACAGGTTTCTCATTTGCTATTTTATTTTTTCATTTGGTTTGACATGATGGGGCTGCATATTGATATTGACTGTCAGCCCATGGCAATATTCTTAGAAGGGAACTTTTCAATGAAATATAGAACACACAGAATGTGTATGAAAACCTGAAAGAGACAGAGTTGCTTTTTTAGATGATTACTAGTCTAGCTGATTGTCCACATTCAAGTGAAATAAGTGCACCATTTGTTCAGATAACATTATCAAACAATAAATAATTTGTGTCTTTACTTATTGTAAATGTGGGGTTAAACATATAACATACTAGTAGAGCTAAGAGCATGCTACTCATTTGTATTTATATTCTAAAGACTCAAGAAAATCAGGGATTCTAGAGCCACTGGGCTTTTTTATTACGTACATATTAATACATAGTCATATGCATTTCTTCCAGATACAAAATATATAGTAATATAATAATACTGACATAAACTAAATTGTTATGATTAATGTGTGAGAAATTATAAATATTTGAGGCCAGAATTTCAACAGATTTAAATTAAACTAGTCTGATTTACTTAAACAGAGCTGTACTGGATTTATACCCACTGATTCAACTCTTCATTGAAGACATGATTTGATTCCTCTATTTCCCAGGCCAGCTAACTATCTTATTTACAATCAGTTCAACTCAACAAACCATAGAAGGAGCCAGCAACTCATTGTAAGCCCCCAATTATTCATTGGCATCTGCCAATATTAACTCACAGGCAGAAGAGTTACATTGGCAGATGCCAATGAATAATTGGGGGCCTACAATGAGTTGCTGGCTCCTTCTATGGTTTCAGCATTGCTTGTGCCAGCACTGCTTCTGTCTGCTACACCAGTGCCTATATCCAGGTAGATGTTCTGACCATGGATGTGTCTTCATTGATCCTGGTGTGAACTTGCAGGGACTCTGGCCTGCATTTCCCATTCACAGAAAATCAGGCTGTGGAGATCATTCAGTGTGAAAGGTGGAATCACTTAGGAAGCAGGTGGGAGAGTTATAGGAAGAAGTGGCTAGGTTCAGGAGTATCCATGCCCTGGAGATATTCCTTGACAGCATCCATGAGGAGACATCTGAGGCTGAGTAAACTATCCAGAGGACTGCTGCCACACCATCGGCAAAGGATGACATGGTTCTGGCACACTGGCAGCTAGTTACTTCTGCAAGTGCCCCACCCTTGCTCCCATCCCACCCTCCATCATGCTTAAGAATTGTTATGCAGCACTAGAGACAAGGGATGAGGTGGAAGAGGAGAAGCCATGCACCTCCAAGGCTGGAGGATCACAGAAACCACACCCAGGAAGAAACATAGGGTTGTGGTGAGGGGGACAGAGACACCCATCTGTCACCCTGTCATGGTCTCTCAGAAGGCATGCTGCCTGCCAGTGGCATGTATCCAAGGCATTATGGATAGATTGTGGAGAATCATCTGCCCTTCTCACTACTACCCTATGATATTCATCCATAAGGGAACCAATGATACTGTGAGAAGGGACCCTCAGCAGCTCAAAGGCGACTACAGGGCTCTGGGATCATGGGTGAAGGAGTTCATTGCCCAGGTGGTGTTTTCCTTGATCCTTGTGGTAAAAGGCAGGAGGCTACACATAGGTAGATGCATCCTGGAGGTGAATACCTGGCTGCGGAGATGGTGTCATCAGGAAGGCTTTGGCTTTCTCGACCATAGCATGGTGTTCCAAGCAGATGGACTGCCAGGCAGAGATGGAGTCCACGATTGAGGAAGGGGAAGAGTGTATTCAGAGATAGGCTAGGTAACCTAGTCAGGAGGGCTTTAAACTAGGTTTGAGGGGGATCTGTTCCCTAAGCCCACAGGTAAGTGAAAACCAGGTAAGTAAAAAACAGGGTGAGTTTGGGGAAGGGCTGGAACTAGAAGGGGGTCTGGATGTCAATGGAAGAGAGAAAAAAATGACTGATCAGAACTGGGATGGAGGAAAAGCAGATCAGCATCTTAAATGTCTATATGCAAATACAAGGAGTATGGGAATAAGCAGGAAGAATTTGAAATGCTTATAGCCAAACACAATTATGACATGGTTGGTATCACGGAGACTTGGTGGGATAATACACATGACTGAAATATTAATATAGCAGAGTACAGCTTGCTTAGAAAGGACAGGAAGAGAAGAAAAGGAGGTGGAGTTCCCTTGGACTGAAGTTGGGATAGAAATAGACAGGTTGAAAGTTTCTGGGTAAAAACAAAAAGAGGAAAAAACATGTGTGGACTCATGGTAGGGGTCTACTATAGACCACCCAACTAGGAAGAAGAGGTTGAATTGTTTTTCTAACAATTAAGAAAATCATCGAAGACACAGGATGTGATAGTGATGGGGGACCTCAATTAGCCAGACATCTGTTGGGAAAATAACATGGCAAGGCACAGATTATCCAACAAATCCTTGGAATGCATTGAAGATTTTTTTTTTTAAATTCAAAAAGTAGAGAAAGCTACTGAGGAGCGGCTAATCTTCATTTGGTTTTGACAAACAGAAAGGAAATGGTCAACAATTTGAAAGTGGAAGCTAACTTAGGTGGAAGCAATAATGAAATGATAGAGTTCATGATTCCTAGAAATGTTAGGAGAGAGTATACCAAAACAAAAAACAATGGATTTTAGGGAGGCAGAGTTTAGCATATGCAGGAAGTTGATGGGAAAGATATCATGGGAAGAACGTCTAAGAGGAAAAACAGCTAAAGACAGTTGGCAGTGTTTCAAAGAGACATTATTAACAGCAAAACAGCTAACCATTCTACTGGGTAGGAAGGATAAGAAACATAACAAGAGAGAGCCTTGGCTTAATTAGAAAACCTTCAATAATTTCAAAATAAAGACAGAGTCCTACAAAAAGTGTAAACTAGGTCAAATAACAAAGCAGGAGTATAAACAAATAACAGAGTTATGTAGAGGAGAAATCTGAAAGGCCAAGGCACAAACAGAGATCAAACTAGCTGAAGGCATAAAGGGTAGCAAAAAAATATTCTTCAAATGTATCAGAAAGAAGAGGAAAGCCAAGGACAGTGGAGGACTCTTACTCAACAAAGAGGCTAAAACAATAAATGAAAATGTGGAAATGGCTGAAGAAATAACTAATTTATTTGTTTTCATCTTCACTGAGAAGGTTGGTGGAGATTGGATATGTGATGTAGAGGAAGGCAGTAGGAATGAGATAGGGTCAGAAGCTAACACAGGGAAAAAGCAAGTTAAAAATTACTTGGACAAGTTGAACATCTTTAAGTCATTGGGGCCTGATATGCATCCTAGATTACTCAAGATGTTGACTCAGGAGATATGTGAGCCGTTACCTATTATCTCTGAGAAATTGTAGAAGACTGATGTGGTCCTAGAGGGCTTGAAAAGGGCAAATATAGTATTCATCTACAAAAAATAGAAATAAGAGCAAGTGAGGGGATTACAGACCAGTCAGTTTAACCTTTGTACTGGGAAAAAAATAACGTAACAGATAATTAAGAAGTCAATTTGTAATCATCTAGAAGAGACTGAGATGGTTTGGGCTAGTCAGTATGGATTTATAAAAAAAAATAAATCATGTCAAACCAACTTGATAGCTTTCTATGATGTGGTAATGAGCCTTGTGGATAGAGGGGAAGCAGTAGATGTGGTATATCTACACTTCAGTAAGGAATTGATATGGTTTCACATCACATTCTTATCAATAAACTGGGGAGGTACAAACTAGATGGAGCTACTATAAGATGGGTGGAAAAATGGTTGGATAACTGCTCCCAGAGAGTAGTTATCAACAGTTCACATTCAGGCTGGAAGGACATAACGAGCTGGGTACCATAGGCTGTGTTCACACACAGGCATTATTTCGATACAAGTTGTGTTGAAACAACTTGTATTGAAATAATGCCTTATTTTGAAATAACTTAATTTGAATTAACAGTTTGTTAATTCGAATTAAGGAAAAATGCTCAAAGTGAAATAGCAGTTTCAGGCAACAATTATTTCAAAACAAGTCACTGTTGTTTTGAAACAACATGTTCGGACAGCATTGTTTCAAAACACTCATTTCAAAACAACGTTGTTTCATCCCCACATGGGGTTTAAGTTGTTTCAAAACAATACCGTTGTTTTGAAACAACGGGTGTTGTTGTTTCGAAACAACCGTGCGTCGTGTGAACAGGGTATTTCTTATTTCAAAACAACCTCTGTTGTTTCGAAATAAGAGTGCTGTGTGAACACAGCCATAGGGATCTGTCCTGGGCCTGGTTTTGTTTAACATTTTTATTAATGACTTAGATAATGGCAGAGAGAGCAAACTTATTAAGTTTGCAGATGATACCACATCTGGGGGTTGGAGGTTGTGAGTGCTTTGAAGGATAGGATCACAATTCAAAATGATTTGGACAAAATGGTGAAATGGTCTGAGATACAGAGAATGAAATTCAGTAAAGATAAGTGCCAAGTACTCCTCTTAGGATCGAACAACCCATTTCACACATACAAAATGGACAGTGACTGTCTAGGAAGGAGTACTGCAGAAAGGGATCTGGGTGTAACAGTGGATCACAAGCTAAACAGCAGTGTAATACTGTTGCAAAAAAAAAAAGCGAATAACATTCTGGGGTGTATTAACAGAGGCATAATGAATAAGACACAAGAAGTGATTCTTTGACTCTCTTCTGCACTGATTATGCCTCAACTTGAGCACTGTGTCCAGTTTTGGGCACTTCATTTAAAAAAGGATGTAGAGAAACTGGAAAAGGTCCAGAGAAGGGCAGCCAAAATGGTTAGAGGTCTGGAACATTTGACCTCTAAGGGAAGATTGAAAGAGCTGGGTTTTTATAGTTTAGAAAAAGGAGACTGAGACGGAAGATGAAAATAGTTTTCAAATACCTAAAAGGTTGTTATGAGGAAGAAGGAGAAAAAATTATTCACTTAATCACAGATGATAGGACAAGAAGCTACAGTCTTAAATTACAGCAAGAGAGGTTCAGCCTAGCCATTAGGAAAAAAAATCGTAACTGTCAGGGTGATTAAACACTTGAATAAATTGCCTCTGCAGGTTGTGGAATCTCATACATTTGAGGTTTTTAAGAGCATGTTAGACAAACACTTGTCAGGGATGGTTTAACAGGGGTACTTGGTTCTGCAATGAGTTCAGGAAAATGGACTTGATGACCTGTCATGCTCCCTTCCAGTTTTTATGATTATATTATATTATATTATATTATATTATATTATATTATATTATATTATAT
>ML681979.1:21139983-21198183 GCA_007922195.1 Podocnemis expansa
ATTATATTATATTATATTATATTATATTATATTATATTATATTATATGTTTGTGTTTCTATATACATATATGAAGTTGATATCAAATAATACATTATTGAGGATTGTGATAAATAGTGTATTTACATAATAAATTGAAGTCTGTATATCACATCATCCACTCTTAAACCCCAATCCATAAATTCAAAGATTATTCTAATATCCGAATTGCCAAATAGCTTCAACAGTTGCCATTAAAAAAGTTTTTATTTAACCAAATTTTTCTGAAAATATCCTTTTTGTCTGTAGGATCCTGAGGTGACTGGCATTACCAGGTTCTAGAGATCCACAAAAGTAAAAGGGATTCTACAAGTTTAACAGAGAAAATTGCTGCTTTCTTGCTGCTCCCAGCCAAACATAAAACAAAGTTTCATCAGGGGCTGAGCTGACATTGACTTGGACAGAGACAGCTCTGAAAAAGGACCCAAAGGGAGATAATACTGTTTGGAGTTATATTATTACCTGCCTGGCTTTCCCCACAGAAATCATTAGCTTCTGCAGAATATATGTGATGGTAGCTATAAGTTTTGTTTCTAGATGTTATGGTAATAAAAATAAAACATAACAATAATTCACAGCAGACATGTGATATGATTCGCATTCCCTTCTGCATAACCAGAGTAGGATCTGCTTGGAAGTGATCACTTCCATGCTAGAATCCTCAAGGATAACCCAAGGCATTTTAATAAGGTTTGTATGAAGTGTAATGACAACACCCATGGTTGTAAAAATAGCAACAATATGGTTCACTGGAAAATAATTTTTAATTTATTTTTATATAGCAATAATAATGCAGTTACTCATACATGATATTTATATGGCTTGGTTAAATTCAAAGAAATTATATTTTTTAAATAATTATAGTTTTGATTCTTTAGGGAACAGGGAAGCATTGAGTCATAAAGGGGGATTTCAATGAAGAGAGCGAAGTGGTCTGGTGGCTAGAAAACTGGAAGGCTATGTTCACACACAGGGGGTTATTTCAATACAAGTTGTTTCGATACAAGTTGTATCGAAATAACACCTTATTTTGAAATAAGTTAATTCAAATTAACAGTTTGTTAATTGGAATTAAGGAAAAAATCTCACAGCGAAATAGCATGTTCAGACAACAGTTATTTCTAAACGAGTCACAATTGTTTCGAAACTACACATTCAGACGGCATTGTTTCGAAACAATCATTTCAAAACAGCATTGTTTCATCCCCACATGGGGTTTAAGCTGTTTCGAAACAACGCCATTGTTTCAAAACAACGGAACCTGTTGTTCCGAAACAACGGTGCGTTGTGTGAACATGGCCTTTCTTATTTCGAAACAACCTCTGTTGTTTTGAAATAAGACTGCTGTGTGAACACACCCGAAGAGTATTCCACGCATCAGAAGTATTGGGGAAGAGGGCATGAAAGGCATTATGAAAGGATTGGACATGACTAATGGAGTAACATGACTAATGGAGTAAAGGGGACAAGAAGGGAATTCATGATAAAGTTCTAGGCCAGATCTGTAGGCAATATATATATATTAGAGACATGAAAATCATGAATAGTGTGGAAATTAGTCCAGTGAAGAAGGAGGAGTCATTGGAAGAATTGATCAGATGAAGAAGTCACACCAATGTGAAAGAAGATCATTCCACAAGACACATTAGAGGGACTGGTAGAAGGTTTTGAGTAGAGTTAGTAGACTGTAATCGTGAAGCTGAGAAATGATTGAGATATAGATAGGATTATTACATATTCCCACATATTGCTTATAGACTGCTAAAGGCTAAACAAGATGACAGCAGTATCCAATTGCTACCAGTGAAATTTCTGGTGGTTGTAAGGGTTGGAATAGCAGATGCTCAAACTTTAATATGTAGCTGGTCTTCAATTATGAGTTTATGGGGGAAAAAAATCAACTTTTTTTTTTCACAGCAGAAAATGTTTCCTAATGTCACTCAGCTCAAACCAACCTGATAACTTTTTCTGATAAGGTAACAAGCCCTGTGGATAAAGGGGAAGTGGTAGATGTGATGTATCTAGACTTTAGTAAGGCTTTTGATACGGTTTGCATCACCTTCTCAGTAAAAAACTAGCGAAGTACAGCCTGGATAGAGCTACTAAAGATGGCTGAAAAATTGGTTGGATAACTGCTTCCAGAGAGTAGTTATCACTGGTTCACACTCATGCTGGAAAGGCATGGTGTATGGCAGGGATTGGTTCTGGGTCTGGTTCTATTTAATTTTCATCAATTATTTAGATGATGGCATTGAAAGTATGCTTGCAAAGTTTGCCGATGATACCAAGCTGGGAGGGGTTGCAAGTATTTTGGAGGACAGGATCACAATTCAAAATGATTTGGAAAAACTGGTGAAATGGTCTGACATAAACAGAATGAAATTCAATTAAGACAAGTGCAAAGTACTCCAATTAGGAAAGAACAATCCATTTCCATTTCATCATTTAGAAAATCTGCAATGACTGCCTAGGCACGAGTACTGTAGAAAAGGATTTGGGTGTCATAGTGGACCACAAGCTAAATATGAGTCAACAGTGTAACTTTGTTGCACAAAAAGAAAACATCATTCTGGGATGAACTAACAGGATTATTGTAAGTAAGGCACAAAAATTATCCAGCTCTACTCAGCCTTGTTTAGGCCTCAGCTAGAGTATTGTGTCCAGTTCTGTATGCCTCATTTCAGGAAAGATATGGACAAAAAGAAGGAAGTCCAGAGAAGAACACAACAGGTGATTAGAGGTCTGGAACACTTAACTTATGAGGGAAGATTGATAGAGCTAAATTTGTTTACTCTGGAGAAGAGGATACTGAGAGAAGACATAATGACAGTACGTAAGAGGCTGTCACGATGAGGAAGGAGAAAAAAATTGTCCTCCTTGACTGCCGGCGGTAGGATGAGAAGCAATGGGCTTAATTTACAGCAAGGGAGGTTTAGTTTGGACATTAGGAAAAAAAAATCCAAACTGTTGGGGTGATTAATCACTGGAATAGGTGGCCTAGGCAGGTGGTAGTATCTCCATCAGTGGAAGTTTTTAAGAGCAGTTTAGACAAGCATGTTTCAGAGATGGTTTAAGAAAGTACTTGGTCCTGCCATGAATGCAGAGAACTGGAAATGATGACCTCCCATAGCCTTTTCCAGTTTCTATGATTCCATGAACTCAGTAATAATTAAGTGAATTTTGCTCAGACTTCTAAAAAAAAAAAAAAAAAAAAAAAAAAAAAACCACCTTACCACCAATGTCTTTGTACTAAAACTAAATTCGGAAAACACTTCAGCCAAGACAAAATATGTTTTTCAGGAAGTTATGCTGTGCATGTGGGGGGAAAAAAGGGTTATAAAGACATTTTTCAAATATAACCTTATCTGTAGCTTTTGCCTTTCTGAACAAACATATACATCTGATTTTCTTTGTGTAAAAGATTTGTACTGGCTTTGTGGAATCACAGAATCAAGTTATAAATGATGTATGAAATGAAAGCTCTCTGCCCAATGCACTGGAAGAATACAGACACAACTTTTCAATCGGTATCACATGCCTTATTGTTTACTATACAATTTTGTTCTGATGCAGTCTGACAACATCACTGAACAAAGAACTCTCAGGAAAAGAGAAAAAAAAAAAACTCTTAAGCGATGCTTGGATTTGTGGGCTTGGTTTGTTTGTTTGTTTATTTTCTTCTGCAGATCTCCTCTGAAAGAACTTCTCTTTCTCCTGCTACCATGTTGCATATTTAGTACACCACATTTATATGCCTTCTGAAGACATTTAAATATAAGAGGTATTTTCAAACAACATGGTTACAAATGTTAGAAGAAATATCAAAGTATCCTGGGAAATAGTGGGGAATGTTATGTTATCTACCTAAGGAAAAAAAAATACTTTAGACAATGTGATATTGTGTGACAATATGACACAGTGGATTTTAATATGAGAAGGCCTTTACAAAGAGCCCTCCTTCAGGATTATTGTAGAATAATAGCTCTGAAATTAGCTATCCAGCAATATACAGAAAAAAAAAAAACACTTAAGGACATACTGAATTCCAATTGATTTCAATGGGATTTAAACACAAAATTCAGTTTAGCAGAGGTTGAAGTGACTTACTGAAGAGGGGTGAATTTCAACACATTTATATCCTTTGCTGGATTACCATAGTCCAAACTATGAGTAATGGACTAGTCAAACTATCTGGATGAATTTCAAAACTGAGTATTAAACTACTTTCTAGAAATTATCTAGACGTGATTCAGCATTTATCTTGTGCTTTGTGCAAAATGCACCAGTGTTAGGTGAAGGTGCAAGGAAGAAGCTTCCTACATCAAATTGGTGACTTTCACATTGACTTTCCACTAGTATAAAATACCATGCAATGTGCAGGACAGTGGTGAATCAGGCCCTATATTTATTCTTTTCCAAAAGCTAACTATGTATCTTGTACAAGTATGAATATAGATTTGCTAACCTGGGGTCTTTTACTCATGTACTTCTACTATGCAGTGATTAGGAATACTCAAACTACAGAAAATATGTGTTTGGAGGTCATGCAATATTTCTTGCATATAGGAGTGTACCCTCTTTATTAATAAATTCTGCCCTCAAAGAAGAGTTAATCCATAGTTACTCTCTTTAAACAATGTAGCTGAAAACAGGACATTGACCATCGTGTATAATTGTCTAACATCCTTTATTGACCTAGCAAACTATTAACAGCAATTACAATAAATAGATATATTTGACATAGGTAAAATAATAGATAATATGACTAGTAGATATACCCCAGTCAAGGCTTGGGCACTCCCTCCTGCCCCACCCCAGGGTGAAATCTAGCTCTGGGAACCTTATTTGGCCTTGGGGGCCCAATCCAGCTGTTGCCACATGTTGTAAGGGCTGGGAGCCCTATCCAGCACCCAAATCCTTCCTGCAGGTGGTGGGGGCTGGGATTTGGCTCCTGCTGCTGGCAGCATGAGGCTGGGGAGCCTGATCACCTCTGAGTCCCTTTCCACATATGGCGGGGTCAGAGAACTGGCTCCTGCTTCCAACAGAAAGTAGCACAGCACTTGATCCAGCCTTGAGTCACTTGCCATGAGTGGCTCAGAGCCCAATCTAGCCCTGTGCCCCTTGGCACTGCCAGCAGGTGGCTCAGCATCCTGGTCAATTTCACAGGCTAGATCTGTTCTCAATTCAGGGGCTACTCCAGATTGGGCTGGCAGCCCCTTGTCACTGTTGGCAGGAGCCGGCTCCTAGCCCACACAGCCCACAAAAGGGGCTCACAGCCAGATTGGGCTCCCAGCCCCTGCCACTTGCAGTAAGGGACTAGGAGTCAGATCCGTTAGTTGTAGTGTATTTATTTAATTACTCAACAGATTATTATTCTGAAGAAGAATAAAATGGTTACTAAACTACTTAGAAAGTAAAGTAGTCTAGATTTGTCATTACACATAAAATCAATGGAAATGTAAAATTTTGTAGCATGAAAGAGAAAAAGACAAGACACTAAAGAAATCATCCTTCTGAATTCCCATATTTAATAGTATAAATACACATTGTTTAAAATACAGAAAGAAAAATATGAGTATGCTTAAACAAATAGGTAACACATTCTGCTGATAGAACAATAAGTGTTCATGGCCCCATATTAGCAAGGGAACAGACAGTGTGAAGGAGAATAGAAAGTTTTCAGCATTAAGATATCAAGAAGAATAGACTGGTTAGGACATGATGTGTGGATTTGTTATAGAAGGTGGATAAAAGCCAGAAGGGAGTCTCCAGCACAAACCAAATATCAGGGGATATATACACAGAGAGCAAATCTTGTAGATTCATCAAGGAAGACTAAGAGAAAAACACATTGCACTTAGAAGCAGAGAGAAAAGCAATGCAATTTTTTAATAAATATTATAGAAGTCAGAAGGTAGTAATCAACCTACACTACTGCCTACCTGCCAGACAGAAGCATGTAATTGGGAGGCTTCTATCTAAATCGAGTGCTTGGTACATCTGTTGAATGCCCTTTTATTAACTGCTGTGAAATTACATCACTGAACAACCAAGGAATTTGCAACATAATAGTGGAGCCTTCTGTAAAAAGTGAAATTGTAATTGAGCACTTTACATAACAAAAACACTCCTGACAGGAGATAAAATGTACTCAGTAATTAATATTTTGTTTATGATACACACTTTGAATTCCAGCACTTGATTAACAGACCCAAAATAAACACTTCCAGCACAAGCCATTACAGATTTAAGAAGACACTAGGAGAGAAGAAATTACCAAGGACCAGACTGCAATATTGACCATCCTGCCATTGAAAGTCTCCTGTTTTTTTTTATTAAAACATTTGAGTGTCACGTAAAAGAAACTGAATGATTCCATTGTTAAACATCAGGAGGGCACTACAAAGTCAAAATATAACCAGGTGCTTCAAGGTTCAGTGCCAGAACTCTTCATTTATTTCAGGAATTAAATTTGTCAGAGCAATGACTCATGTCCATTGTCTGGCACATCTCTTTCTTTCATCCGTTCAAATCATTAAATGAAAGTCTGACTTGAATCAAATCGAGGATATTCAGCATGGGAAGAATCAAAACCAAGGGATTCATTTGGCTTTCAGGCTGATTAATTTCAGAAGCTCAGTGAGTTGTTGTTTGAGGGACTTAGGAATGCAATGTTTAACTCAGGCTGTACGCTGCTATAAACTCCCAAGGAAGAGAATCATATCTTTATCAAATTTCATTTACCTTTTGCTGGTTTTGCTTTTGATTTGTATTTAATACTTAAGTGCACAACTACATACCGTTATCTATAGACTATGTTAGGCCTAGAAAGGAAAAGCATGTGATGTATAGGGTCAAGAATTTTTGGATCCAGTTGGCCATTCAGCTATTTGAAGACTGGATGCTTTTTGTTAGCTAGCCAAACATATCATGTTTAATATTTACCAAATGCAATACAAACAGGAATAGGTACCTCAGTAAATGGCATGTCCTTCTCTAGAAAATATGGAGTCCTATGGCACTTGAAGACTTAACACATTTGTTGATCTCGTGAGATCTCGTGGGAGAAAATCTCACGTAGTCAGACGCTTTGAAGACTTTCCTGCATTTATCTTCCTTCCATTCTGTAAGTTCCCCCATCTTCAAAGCATCTGATGATGCGGGATTTTCTCTCACCAGAGCTCACACGATAAACAAATTTGTTAGTCTTTAAGTGCCTTGCTTCTTTTGCTGGACCAGACTAACACAACTGCCCCTTTGAATCTAGAAAATATTTCTTCCTTGGAAGACATTTCAAGACTACCCATATTTTGTTTATCGCTTATCTAACAAATATAATCCAGTATTTTTGGGGTGACTTTGACTATTACACTACCAGGGGATTTGAAAAGTCCTCAGTAGCATGGTTAATATATTTTCTATTAAGCTAATCTCCCTTCTAATGATGAAGTATGATTGAGTGCTAGAGCATCTTTCATCTTGAATGGCCTAGTACTAACCATAATGTATCCCCTGTTTACAATGTTCAGTGACATTCCCATTGATCACAAAAGATCATGTTCTGTTGCAGTTGACTGGTCCCCATATCTCAGCAGTCAGTATTGTTAGTGCATTCAGTCAGTCCTAGCTCAGAACAGAACAGAACAGAACATCATCTGGAAGTAGCTACTTTATTGAAAGATTATAAATGAAGCATTCCTTTTGCTTATTGCGCCTTCCAGTTTCTGTCACTACACAATAAATTACCCAGTAATCCTTTAACAACTTTAACAACTTACAAACTTTAATTGCTGAATATAAATGGACTATATTTGCAATGACTTTTTCTTTAGAAGAATCTCAGTGTTTAAAGATTCTAAACTGGAAGTTTAATAATGACCGCAGGAGACTGAAAAATATTAATTTAATAAAATAATCATGAAGTTACATTATTTTAATTATATATTTCTTTACTAATAAAGAAAGAGATTATGAAGCTAAACTGGTTTCTTACATTTTAAGTCTCCTGTACATGTAGAATGTGGAACAATTTGTGGAAAATTGCTAAGATAAAAGTAGGACTCAACCCCTCCAACTCCCCACCTCACCCCACCCCTCAAAAAAACCCTACCTCAGTACTTACAGGGGGAAACAACTTTTGTTTAAATTAAAAGACACATGAAAACTATCCTCCTGTCTCTGATATGAGTCATGTAGGACTTGACTATACATCATTTAAGATTTTAGAAGCTTTACAGTAGATTCTGTCAGTTGACAGTGGTGAAATAGTTTACATGTGGCCTAGAAATTCTGTTCAGTTGTTTGCACCTAAAGAAAGTATTGAGAAGAGTGTCTAGAAAACCACAGAGAGGTTGTTTTCTTTTGTTTGTTTGTTTGTTTTTTGTTTCTTTTTTGGCCATATAACTTTTTTTTTTTTCACTTCAGTGTACATAGATGCACTGATCAGAATTAATTTTGTGTGAACTTTTCTTTTCTACCATTAACTACATTACAGCTTCATATTAATATTATTTTAAAGAAAACTTTATTGCTTTTTAATTGGGAGTGAAGTCATCCTTTTTTGTGTGTCAAGGAGAGGGAGGGGTCTTGTTTTGCTTTGTTTTCTTTTAAAGTTTTAAAAGTGGTATAATTGACATTCATATGTTGTGATGGTTTCATAGCTTCACACTGAAGATACTGGAACTGATTCACTCTTTGAAGTCCATGGTTGTTTTTCCATCAGTTTTAAAAACAGTTGGATCAGAACCTGAAACAGCAAGATAACCAGGTAAAGAATAGACATATTTGTGCATACTCTGATGAAATCTGATAGATAGGATAAAAAACACATAACTGAATGGATTTGCTTTTGATTGTTTATTTTCAGGGGGAAAAAAAGTGGTATTAAAAATAACAAACCAGCAAAACAGTTCTCACCATGTAAAATTCTGGAGAAATTTTTTTTTTTTGGTTTGTTTTTTTGTTTTTAATAATATCATGTAATGAAACCTCTTTAGAAGATATACTAAACATGTTACAAATACTGAGTGTTGTAGAGAAATCCCCTGCAAAAAGCAATAACTGTTGCAGCACTCACATCTTTGCCTGACATTAGGACTCAAACTACAATATCTGATGTTCATGATGGATGTTATGATGTTTAATATAGTTCTAGGAATAAAACAAATAATGATATTCTTCAAATCAAGGCCAAATTTGCAACAGACTCCATTAAACAGTGCAGTGGAAAGAAGGTTCGTTGTTACAATCTGCTTCAAGAAAAACTGAGCCAAATGTATTTTAAAATATAACCTTTGTTTTTTGGTTTTTTTCCCATTACTTCTTTTCAAATACCTTACCATCTCCATTCAGCAATCTCTCTTCTACTACATATCCTAATGGTATAACTGCAGCATTTGTTTTAATATTTTTATTCTGTCTCAGTTTAAATGCAATGGGTCAAATTCTACTCTTTATAGCACTGAATTCAAATGGATTGCAGAGGTGTAACAGAGACATCATTTGAACTGATGTAAATGTTTTAGTATGTAAGAACTGCATAAATTCAAATATTTAAATTTAAGTTCATAAGGGAGGCTTTCTATAGTAGTTTCTAAAGTCTTTCTGGGAAATTGCATATGTAAAGAATGCTTATTATTCCTCCCCTCTTTCTCTATTTATTACCTTTTCTATTTAAAGGTAACATGTCAATCAGCTAATAAGCTCCTGTTTTTTGCTTGTATGAGTGATTTTTCTGAGTGTATGAAAGCAATATTCTTTTTCTTAGTGAGTGACAGTTTGTGACTTTAGAGGCACTGGCAATATCTCTGAGGTATAGGCTTCTCTTCGTTAAAACAGAGTATGTTGTTAACATAACTAAAAATATTTCTAGATGATGAGAAAGTACTGTGCTTCCCTCACTAAAAATAATTCAGATAAGGTTTAAATTTTTCTTTAACTGTAAGATGCATAATATCGACCAGAAAATCTATCAGAAAAAGCAAAAGAAAACTTTTATTAATGTCTTAAAGTGTCTACTGCTCATGGAAAATGCAAGATTGTCAGTCTTAGAAATGCTCTCTCTTCACAGAGGAGGGATGGCACATGCTGTCATAGTGTAATCCTTTCCACAGCACTCACCTAATCTATCTCAAGCATGACCTAGATTTCTAGAGTTTGTCCATACTGGAGCTTTTATGTTGGCCTAACCTGCCTTAAACTGACTAACGAACTCCCTGGCTAAATTTAGAATTTATTAAATCAAAGTAAGCAGTTGCTTAAGTCAACTTAATAAAACCTCCCTGGAAGGTCAGTTTATGCATTAAATTGACTAAATAAAGCCGAGTTAATGTAGTGTGGACCTGCCGGGGCCTGGACCCAGGCCCAGGCCCGGACCCGGACCCAGGCCCGGGCCCTGCCTCCTGCCCTGCCCCAGGCCCAAGCCAGCTCTGGGGCCCGATCTGGCTCTGGGGGCTGATCCAGCTCTGGGGGCCTGGTCCAGTGCCTGCCACCACTGGTAAGCTTGCAGCAATGGCAGCGACCAGATCCAGCTCTGCGCCAGCTGCCAGCAGCAGCAGAGGCTATCTCCATCTCTGCATCGATTGCTGGTGGTAGCAGGAGCCAGCTCTGAGCCCCTTACCACTTGCCAGTGGCAGCAGGGGCTGGATCAGAGCCCCAGAGGGGGATCAACACCCTGGAGACAGACTGGTCCCAGGGTGGGGCCACAACTAATTCTACAGTGGAAGTATCTTTTAAGTCAGCTTAACAAGGTTGACTTTAAATTGACCTTGTTAAGCTGATTGAAGAGAGCCTTCTAGTGTTGACATAGCCCTAGAGAATTAGTGAATAATTCAAGCTTTTTGACTATTTTTATCCTGAAGATGGTAAGTAAGATGTCAATTAATTTAAAGAAATCTATCTATTTGATATCCATTAATGGCTTATGTGCCATGAGTTGGGTGAATATCTTTATACACAAGTGCCTGAAAAATCCATCTAGTTATACTCTTAAGTATTTGAAAAATGTATTTCTTTTAGAGCTTTCAAGGAGCCATCATGAGAGCTGCATGGGTTATACCTACATCACCACACATTTAAAATAGACTAAAATTAGTACAAAATCAGCACCTCACAATGCTTTCGATAGCTGAGGCAATGGAAAATTAAAAAAAAAAAATTCCTCTCTCACCCCTATGGGTGGTATGTGTCTTCCTCAACGTCGGGTCCTCTACCAGAGGCCTGGGAGTTTGAGGGTTCTGCGCAGTATCTTAGCTGTTCCTAGCACTGCACTCTTCTGGACAGAGAGCTCTGATGTTGTTCCTGGGATCTGTTGGAGCCACTCTCCCAGCTTAGGAGTCACAGCCCCGAGTGCTCCTACCACCACTGGGACCACTTTGGCCTTTACTTTCCACATCCGTTCTAGTTCCTCTTTCAGGCCCTGGTACTTCTCCAGCTTCTCATACTCCTTCTTCCTGATGTTGCTGTCACTTGGCACTGCTACATCTATTACCACCGCTGTCTTCTGGTCCTTGTCTATTACCACGATGTCTGGTTGATTGGCCAGTACCGGATGTGGAAGTCCCACAGAATATTAGCCCTGTTATTCTCCACGACCTTCTGTGAGATCTCCCATCTGGTCTTGGGAGGGTCTAGCCCCTACACTGTGCAGATGTTCCTGTACACAATGCCAGCTACTTGGTTGTGCCGTTCAGTGTATGCTGTTCCTGCCTGCATCTTGCATCCTGCCACTATGTGCTGGACTGTCTCTGAGGCTTCTCTGCACAGTCTGCACCTTGGGTTCTGTCTAGTGTGGTAGACCCCTGCTTCAATGGATCTGGTGCTCAGTGTCTGTTCTTGTGCTGCTATGATCAGTGCCTCAGTGCTGTCTTTTAGTCCAGCCCTTTCCAGCCACTGGTAGGATTTCCCAGTGTCAGCCACCTCAGCTATCTGTTGATGATACATCCCATGCAGGGTCTTGTCTTGCCATGGCACTTCTTCTGCTTGATCTTCCTCCCATGTCTGCTGCTGCTGCCTCAGGCATTCTCTCAGCAGCTCATCTTTGGGTGCCATCTTACTGATGTATTCCCGGATGTTCTGGGTTTCGTCCAGGACAGTGGCTTTGACAATCACCAAATCCCACCCGCCATCTTTCTGGCTGGTGTACAGCCTCTGGGTGTTGGATTTGGGGTGGAAACCTCTGTACATTGTGAGGAGCTTCTGGGTCTTCACATCGGCAGCCTCCATGTCCTCCTTTGGCCAGCTCACTATACCAGCAGGGTATCTGATGACTGGCAGGGCGTACCTGTTGATGGCGTGGATCATGTTCTTCCCATTGAGCTGGCTCTTCATGACCTGTCTTATCCTTTGGTGGTACTTGGATGTTGCTGTCTTCCTTGCCTCCTCATCGTGGTTCCCATGCGACTGTGGGATGCCAAGGTACTTGTAGCTGGTCTGTATGTCTGCTATGTGGCCTACTGGTAGTTCCACCCCATCAGTCTTGAGTACCTTCCCTCTCTTTACTACCATCCGGCCACACTTCTCCAGTCCGAATGACATCCCAATATCCTCACTGTAGATCCGTGTCAGGTGGATTAGCGAGTCGATGTCTCGTTCAGTCTTAGCATACAGCTTGATGTCATCCATGTAGAGGAGGTGGCTAATGGTAGTTCCACTCTTGAACTTGTATCTGTATCCAGTCCTTGTGATTATCTGGCTGAGGGGGTTCAAGCCAATGCAGAACAGCAGCGGGGACAGCACATTACCTTGGTATATGCCGCACTTGATGGCCACTTGTGCAAGCTGTTTTGAGTTGACTTCCAGTGTTGTCTTCCACAGTCCCATTGGGTTCTTGAGGAAGGTCCTTAGTGTCCTATTGACTTTGTATAGCGCCAGACATTCACAGATCCATGTGTGTGGCACTGAGTCGTAGGCTTTCCTGTAGTCAATCCAGGCTGTGCTCAGATTGGTCTGTCTAGACTTTGAGTCTTGGGCGACTGCTCTATCTATGAGCAACTGGTGTTTTGAGCTGCTGGTGTTGTTCCCAATGCCCTTCTGAGCTGTGCTCAGGTACTGGCCCATGTGGTCCTGTAGCTTGGCGGCTATGATGCCTGATAGGACTTTCCCTTTTGTGGGGAGGCAGGTTATTGGCCGGTAGTTGGACAGTGCTGTTCCCTTGTGGGGGTCTTTCATGATCAGCACTGTCCTTCTTTGTGTTAGCCAGTCTGGGTGGGAGCCTGCTGCTAGCAGCTGATTCATCTGTGCTGCTAGGCGTTGATGCACTGCTGTTAGTTTCTTTAGCCAGTAGGTGTGGATCATGTCCGGGCCAGGTGCTGTCCAGCTCTTCATGTTCTTGACACGCTGTTGGATGTCTGCTACTGTGATGGTGACAGGTTCCTGTTCTGGGAGATTGCTGTGGTCTGTTCTCAGGTCCTGCAGCCACTTTGCACTGGTGTTATGAGTCTTCTCTTTCTCCCATATGTTCTTCCAGTACTGTGCAGTTTCTGCTGTTAGTGGCTCTGCTGTTATTGTTTTGTTGCACTGCAGTTCGGAGTATACCTTGGATGGTTCTTTGGAGAACAGGGCATTTATCTTTTTGGCCTCTGCTTCTCCAGTGTATCTCCTTAGCCTGGTAGCCAGTTCTGTGAGCCTTTGGTTAGCAGTCTCTAGGGCTTCAGATGGAGTCAGGCCCTTGTATTTTTTCAGTAGCTGAGTCTTATCCTTAATCTCTACAGCCTTCTGTAGCGCCACCAGCTGACTAACTTCTCTCCGGGTTGCCTTGATCTTATTCTCCAACCTCATTTTCCAGGGGGGTATGTACTGCTGTTCTTTTTGATCGTGTAGCCAAGCATCTCCAGGATTACAGAGGCTGTAGCGTATACCAGTTCATTGGTTTGTGTTATGGTGGTAGTAGGAATTGTCATTACGGTTCTATTGGCATCTTTCAGCATACTATCTGATGGTACTTCTCCAATGAGGCTTGGTAGTCGGTCTCAAGTGTTGACTGTAGCTAGTTTATCCATGGTCTTATGCCTCATATCAGCTGCTGGCCTCTGTAATAGAGGGGGTGGTAGTGAAGTTCCAGCTTCAGGTCTTGGCTGCACATCTAGTTGTTCTTCCAGGTCTTCTTCTTGAGTCTGGGATGTAATGTGGAGTTGGTTTATCTCCAGTTGTGAGAGCAGCTCTCTCTTTACAATTTTAAAGTGTTGGGTAACTAGTTGTTTCTCAATTAGTGTGGATGTAGGTCTTTTGTCCATCCATAGTTCCTTCAAACGTTTCATATATCCCGTCTCCTTATGTCTACTGTTGTAGTAGTATTCCATCAATTCCAGGTTCTCTTGTCTCCTCCATGTATGGTTTGTTCCAATAGCCCACTTATTGTCAGATTGTCCTGGTTTCCCAACATCTGGCACAGACCTTGTTAATCTGGGTGATGTCTGAGCCGGCATGACTCTCCTAGTTCATGTCACTCTTATATTTAAGGTAGGCAAGTGAGGCGTGAGGGGGTTTTTTGCCCAAGGATCCCTACTGGAAAAGTAGGTAGGTAATCACTGGGATTTGAACCCCGGTCTGCTGTATCAAAGAGCATTGCTTTTAATTACTATGGCGCGCTTAAGCGCTACGCTATCCAGTCACACACATATAATATGTATAATGAATCCTTTATCCTGGGCTTACTTGTGTGGATGTCCAGGGAAGCAGGCCTTGGCTACTTCCTGTGAGTTTGGATAGTCAAGGGGAATAAGTGGATTTGATTAAAGGCACCACTTACGCTTCCTGCTCCTAGATGTAGTTGATTTTCTTCCTTCTTTCTTTTCTTCTAACGCCAATTATGTAAATATATTGTATCATGAGGGTATACTCCACATCTTATATAGAATTGATTCATGACTGAATAAGTTGGCAGACTATAAGTGACCAATATGATGTGAACGTGAAAAAAGCTCATGAGGTCCTGAGATGCATTGGGCAAGGTATTTCCAGTAGACATAAAGAGGTGTTAGTTCTGTTTATTTGGAGTTTGTCAGATATCATCTGAAATACTGTGTGCAGTTCTGGTCTCCCATGTTTAAGAATGATGAATTCAAACTAGAACAGATACAGAGAAGGGTTACTACGATGATCCAAGGAATGGAAAAACTGCTTTAGGATAGGGGACTCAAAAAGCTTGACTGGTTTAGCTTAACAAAAAGGAGATTTAATGGAGATACGATTGGTCTTTATAAATATATCAGAGAGATGAATACCAGGAGAGAGAAGTTATATAAGTTCAGCGCCAATGTGGACATAAGAACAAATGGATATAAACTAGTCATTGGGATGTTTAGACCTCAAATTAGACAAAGGTTTCTAACCATCAAGGGAGTGAAGTTCTGAAAAAACATTCCAAGAGGATCAGTGGGACAAGAAACCTAGTCATCTTCAAGACTCTACATGATATGTTTATGGAAGCGATTGTATGATGGGACAGCCTAATTTGGCAATAGACTTATCTTAGATTACTAGAAGTAAATAGGTTATACCTAATTGCCTGTGAAGGGTTATTAGATTGGTTCTGAGTTACTACAGAGAATTCTTTTTGGATGTCTTACTGGTGAGTGTTGCCCACATTCAGGGTTTCAATGATCACCATATCTGAGGTCAGGGAGAAATTTTCCCACAGGGTAGATGGGCATAGGCTCTGAGATTTAATCCCCTTCCCCTGTAGCATGGGGCAAAAGTTACTTGTTTGTGGATTCTTTATACCTTGAAGTCTTTAAATCACTATCTGAGGACTTCAGAAACTAAATCTTAGGTTAGGAGTCTATAGGAGTATATTACAGAAGGGGGTGGGTGAGTTTCTGTGGCCTGCATTGTAGAGGAGGTCAGACTCAGCAGTTTTCAACAACTGTGTTGCAACACACAAGTGTGTTGCTGCAGAACTGTGAGTGTGTCATGTGGACTCAGCCTGCTCCCCCTTCCACCTTGACAAACTGTGCAAAGGCAGATACACACACTGCTTGCAGGTCTGGCAGCCAGTCAGAGGCTCAGTCACAGCAGGCTGGGCTCCTGGGAGATCATGTCAGCATGCTGCTAGACTTTGGTTGGCTCAGTCCCACCCCAGTTGTCCTTTGATTGGCTCAAACTCTGCGCTAGGGACAGAGGAGCTATGCACCTGCATACTGAGCTGCAGTGGGCCACCAGCCTGGCCCTTCACTAGGTGCAGGAATAGAGATGTAGGAAGCTCTGAAGAGGCACAGAGCCTCCTGTGCCCCTCCACTGTTGTGAAGGGCCAACCCATTGCCCCTTTTCCAAAGGGACAGAAAAAGCTGCCCCCACCAGAGCTAGTAGTGTGGTAAATGCTGGGTGGAGAGGGTGCTATCCAAGCTTGACTGCTCCTTCTTGGGGAAATAGAGCATCAGGCAAAGCCAAGTGGATGCTGCCTCCTGGTTCCTAGTACTAGAAGGATTCCCTTTCTATGTATGCTGGGCTACCCAGGATACATAAAAAAAATAAAATGCTTCCAGCACTAGAACTCAGGAGGCAGTACCTAACTGCAGCACAGCACTCAAACCCCTGGGCCTGCAGGAAAGGAAACCACATGGGTCTGCTCCAGGACACCTATCACACCCCCCTCCACCATGTGTTCTGACAAGCCAATCTGCCCCTCTCCATACCTGTTCTCCTCAAGCAGCAGAGAGTGTGTGAGGCTGCCCTGTCTGAGCCAGGAGCTGGGCTGGAGCAGAGGACAATAAGTGCTGAGGGCAAAGGGAGGGGGAGTGCTGGGCCAGGCTTACCCTTGAAGGGGCATAAAGGAGATGCTGAGGGATGCCCTCAGTGCCCCCCACATTTTGTGCTAAAGAAGCAATTCCATTCCCCTTCCTTCCCCAGGCAGGGGTGGTGGTGGTGAGGGTCCCCTGTCCCAGCCAGAGCCAGGCTGCTATGAGGGTTCAGTGGCTGTGCATGATGGGTACCTACGGGGGGGGGCACAGGGCTTAGGCTGGAGGAATGCAAATGCTCCCATCTACTCCAGCTGCAGTTACCCAGCATGCACAGCCACTGCTGGGGGGGGAGGGGCAGAAACAGAGCTACACAGGACAGGAGATGCAGGGACTTCCAGGGAAAAGATGGAACAAAGATGCCGGGGGATGTGAGGCATTGGTGTGTCAGGAACAGTTGGGAAGATTCCTAGCTGTGTCACAACCCTGAAAAATGTGAGAACCCCTGGACTAGATTATCATAATGGTTTTTCCTGCTGTATAGTCTATGGATATGTCTACACGGCACTTTTCTTTCAAAATAACACTTGTTATTTCAAAATAAAATAAATTTAGTCTACACGACGTTTTCTTCTTTCAAAAGGATGGATCCCATCCTTTTGAAATAAGAATCGTTGTTTCGAAAAAGTTAAACTGCGATGTTTTTGAAATGGCCATTATTTTGAAATGGATATTTCAAAATAACGCTGATTAGACCTGTTGTTTTGAAATAACACTGTTGTTTTGAAACAACTGTTTCGAAACAACAGGTCCAAATGGCTTTATTTCAAAATAACCATTTTGAAATAACAGCCGTTTGGATTGCAGGTTTTCCCTTAATTCAAATGAACATTTTGTTAACATTTTGTTAATTCAAATTAACTTATTTCAAAATAAGAATTTTATTTCAAAATGGGTTATTTTGAAAGGGGTTCTGTCGAAATAAAAGTTACTGTGTAGACATAGCCTATGAGTCTCTGATTCTAAGTTTAAAATTACCATGCACTCTGTAGGACATGGTGCAGTGCCACATTGTTGATTCTGACTCACATCCACAGAGAAAAGAGCTCAATGCAAAGACAAAAACAACTAGTATTTACATCAGCATCTCTGTTGTTTTTACTGAAAAACTTATTTTAAGCAGCTAGTTAAATAAATAAGGCACCTTAAAATTTGCTTCAGTTCTCAATGAATTACATTAATAAGGAACTAGTTCTTCTACATATTAGTTGGACAGTAAAATTTCAGGGTGTGTTTTTTTTTTTTATTTTTTTTTTCAACCTGTTGACTTGCTTTCTCTTCATAGGTCTCTTTCACACATACCCTGTAGATTTCATCTCCATGCAAATCATATAGCAGCGCCTGAACAGCATTGTTCTCAGAGGAAAAATTCCCATCTGAACACAGATGTTTTAAGTATCAGTCCAGGAATGCTACTCAGTGCTAATAAGCAGCACATGTTTTCCTTTGAATCTAGGAACATCCAGGTATAGAGATACATATAATGGAAAAGGGAGATAATGTACCAAAAAATAAGATCTTTTTGAAAAACCTGGAAAATAGTCAAATGCTTTAAATAGCCAAATCCAGTTTAGGAGCTGGAAGCAGATAGGAACAACCTTGTCAAAAATATTGAGAATTTGCTGTCTGTGGCACCACGTTTGTCTTCATTTTTTGTATATCTATGTAAATTAAACCATCTCACATTTGAAAAACAACAACATCTGGTGTGGACTTGTTTATACCAAGAAGTAGATTATTCCTATTCAGATGGACCAAGAAAATCTTGAGGTGTACCACGAGCCATATGTCTAAAACCCAATGGATGGGAAATCTAAAATGAATAAATTTGTAGTCATACAAAGGAGTTGTCTTGTTGTACTTGCTCTTAGGCTAACACACTATACCCTGACAACATCCAAATTCCACTATTCAGTGGAATGATAATGCAGTTAAAATAGGACAAGAGAAAAAATAAGATAATGGATTAAAAAAAAAAAATCCATCATTGACCAAAGTCCAGTAACTTGTATAGAACACAGCTAAGATCTCCTTTGATTTAGAAAAAGAAGTGAGGAGTCCTGTGGCACTTAGGCTATGTCTACACTTAGCACATTAGTTCAAATTAACTGAATTCAAACCAATAATTATTTGTTCGAATTCAGTTAATTCAAACTAACATGGCCACACTAGGAAAACCAATTCAAACTAGCATGTCCATGGACAGGACTTGCTAGTTCAAATTGGAAGAGGGGCACCATGGGATGTGAGGCAACATGGTCCCAAGAATGATCATGCCCCCACCCAATCTGGATATGAGTCAGCAGTGTGTTCTTGCTGCCGAAAAGGCCAATGGCATACTGGGCTGCATCAAAAGAAGTATTACCAGCAGATCAAGGGATGTGATCATTCCCCTCTATTCTGCATTGGTAAGGCCATATCTAGAATACTGTGTTCAGTTTTGGGCTCCCCACTACAAAAAGGACAGGGACATGCTAGAGAGAGTTCAGAGGAAGGCAACCAAAATGATTAAAGGGCTAGAGCACAAGCCCTATGAGGAAAGACAGGAAGCATTAGGCTTATTTAGTCTGCAGAAGAGAAGATTGAGGGGGGATTTCATAGCAACCTTCAACTACTTGAAGGGATGCTCTAAGGAAGATGGAGCTCGACTGTTCTCGGTAGTAACGGAGGACAGAACGAGGAGCAATGGTCTCAAGTTGCGGTTAGGGAGATCGAGTCTGGATATTAGGAAAAACTTTTTTACCAGGAGGGTGGTGAAGTCTTGGAATGGGCTGCCGAGGGAGGTGGTGGAGTCTCCATCTTTGGAGGTGTTTAAGGCCCGGCTGGACAAAACCCTGACTGGGATGGTTTAAGTGGGAATGGTCCTGCCTCTGGCAGGGGGTTGGACTAGATGGCCTATGAGGTCCCTTCCAACCCTATGATTCTATGATTCTATGATCTCCAGCCAAGCCTGAGCCCTCTGAGCCCGGCACACAGAAAAGCATACCCTGCCCAGCGCTAGCCATGGTGCCACTAGAGCAGGGCAGGGGATGCTTTCACTCACAAGAGGCTCAGAAGGCTAGAGCCTGGCAGAAGATGTCTGCCCCTCCCAGGGCTCTGTGGGGCCAGGTCATACCCCCACAGTGCTGGCTGGGCAGGGAGAGAAGGGATTCCCCCCGCCCAGCTGGGGCCAGGCTGAAGGGGCATGAAAAGAAGGGATTCCCTCTGCTCAGTTCTGACAGAACTGGTTGGGCGCAGGGAGAAGGGATTACCCCACGCCCAGTTGGAGCCATTCTGCTTTGGCATGGTGGTCACTTCTGCACGGCCAGGCAGCGTGGCTCCAGCTGGGCTGGATGAATCCCTTTGGCCATGTCTACACTTAGAATGTTAATTTGAATTGCTGAATTTGAATTAATCAATTTGACCTATAATTATTAATTCAAATTCAGTCAATTTGAATTGACATGGCCACATTAAAAATACAGTTGAAACTAGCATGTCCATGGACTGGACTTGCTGATTTGAGTTGGAGGAGGGGCACATGGGAAGTCTGGCAAGATGGCCCCCAAAAAGGGCCACTGCCACAGCCAATCGCGCAAAAGCAGGAAGTTGCTTCAGCCTGCTGCCCATTGTGGCTGGCAAGAGGCAGAGCGAGCAGGTCAGGGATTGAACTCAGTACCCGCAGCTTGCCACTGAGGTGCCCAGCACCCGCAAAATCCTGACCAGTGCTCTGGTTGCCTTAAGAATCGTGTTATTGGATCCTGGCAGCACAGAGGCAGGCACCAGCACTGCCAGTACACTGGCCCTGCCTGCTGCTGTGGCCCCCCCTGCTGCCCTCCATCCCCCATCGCTTCTGGGCATGGGAAACCAGCAGTGACTGGTGGCACCGCATTGTCCTCACCACCTGGGATGACAAGCAGTGGAAGCAAAACTTCCACATGAGGAGGCAGACGTTCCTGGAGCTGGTCCACAAGTTCACCCCCCAGCTGCAGCAAATGGACACCCATCTCGGTCCTGCCCTACCCATGGACAAGAGAGGGGCCGTCACCCTGTGGAAGATGGCCACCCTGGACACCCCCGGTCAGTGGCAGAACAGTTTGGGATTGGGAAGGCCACAGTGAGGGCTGCCATCCTGCAGGTCCTCAGAGCAATTAATGAGGTCCTGCTAGCCCAACTGGTCACTCCTTGGAACCTGCAAGAGATCCTGGGCAGCCTCGACGTGACTCACATCCCCACCCAAGCCCCACTACACTGAGCCATGGAGTACTGGAATTGCAAAAGCTACTACTCTGTGCTCCTGCAGGCCCTGGTCAATCACCGGGACCACTTCACTAACATCTATGTCAGCTGGCCAGGGAGGGCGGAACTCGTGCTGCGGAACTCTGGCCTCTATAGGCAAATTAAAGAGGGCACCTTCCTCCCGCCATATGACATGACTGTCAGGGATGTCCAGGTGCCCCTCCTTCTGGTAGGGGATGCTTCCTACCCTCTCCTCCCATGGCTTATGAAGCTACACACAGGCCACCTAGATCCAAGCTGGGAGGTTTTTAACAGGAGATTGAATATGTGTCTCCAAATGGTGGAGCACACCTTTGGGAGGCTCAAAGCCAAATGGCACTGCCTTCTAACACACCTCTACCTTGTGGAGGGGACCATCCCAGAGGTGATCAGCACCTGTGTTGCCCTGCATAATCTCTGTGAACTGCAGGGTGACAGAGTCTCCACCCTCTCAGAGGCTGAGGCTGAACAACTTGGTACACCTTTCTAGCAGCCAGCAGCAGCTGGAGCAGGCATCTCCCATGCCATCCAGGAGGCACTCAAGGATGTATTCATTAGAGAGGAGCCCTGATAACCCAGCCCTGCCACCAGAAGCCCTAGCAGTCCCACCCCACAGATGCCTCCCCCCCACAATGTAACACCCCAATACCGCCCATCCCCAAAACAATAAACTAAGAAATGAAATAATTGTAAAGAAATTTTTATTTAAAAGGGAAAGGGACAAAACAGGGGAAATTGGGGGAGAACAGGGGATTTGGGGGAAGAACAGGGACTTGGGGGAGAACTTCAGGGATGAGTGAAATGAGGGTTCAGGAAGGGGGGTAGTCCTGGTGTGGTGAGGGTGTTCCCTGTGGCATGTGGCCTAAACTTTATATTGGTACTTCGGGTTTCCCCCCAGCCATGCATTCACAGGATTCTGCGCCACTTGACTCTGTGTCCCTGGTGACCCATGGCTCACCTCTGGTCCAACCGGACTCTGTGCCCCACCCCCATGGCTGGGATCCTGCCTGTCCCATGGCACTGTGACTCTGCCCTGCATGTGTCATGGGCAGGTGCAGCTGTGCCCACATGGAGGAAGGAGGGAAGACTTACCCACAGGTAGCTTCATTGTCCTGTGGGATGTGCCCTCACTGGAGTGCTCCTTCAGGGTGGGTCCCACCTCCTCCTGTGCCTCCGGGGTGGTGGGTGCCTCCTTACTGGCAGAGAAGAGCTCAGTGCTGGTGGCTGGGGTGTGGGCTGATGATGACCCTGCTGCCGGACTGGTGACATCAACGTCAATGGGGACATCGATGTCAAAGGCTTTTCCCTCCTCTGGGGTGGACACAGTGGGTGCCTCAGAGCTGTCCACCATGCTGGCAGGCAGGCCAGATGGTTCTTCACCGAGGAACCAATCCATCTCGGCGAAGTAGGGGCACGTGCCTCCCCACTCTGGCCCCTGCAGCTGCCTCGCCTCCCAGACCCAGGCATAGTCCTGGTGAAGGGACTTTATAAGGACCTGAACCATGGTCCAGGGGTGGCCATGGGCAGTGAGAGCCTCTGAGATCTCCATATAAATGACCTGGTTGTGGTGAGTAGCCCGGAACTGGGACAGAATGTCCTCTGTCCCCCAAATGGATGGTAGACAGAGGGCCTCCTGATGCCCCCAGATGGCCATCCTGCATCTTTCCTGGGTATAGGCACGAGCCTCAGCCACGCGCACTTGCCTGCTATGTGCCTGTGGCTGCAGAGCCGTCAGCAAGAGTTGGGGGGTACTGTGCATTTGAGCACTTCCCCTTCCTGGTGCCATGCACAATGGGAAGGAGAATGGCAAAACACGGTGAATTTGAACCGAGTATTTTGATTGACATACCCCACTCCGTCAATTCAAACTACTCAGTTTGAATTGACCATGACTTTGAAGTCAAACGAGGTTTGACGAATTAGAAGTCAGCTTTCATCAATTTGAACTGAAGAGTTCCTCAGTTCAAACTGATGAAAGCAAGTGTTTCCATGCACTTAATTGAATTCAAACTGATTGTCATGAATTCAAATTCAATTCTAAGTGTAGGCATACACTTCTCCCCGTGTCCCAGAAGCACACCTCCAGCCAGATACAGGGGAATCCCTTCTTCCCACCTTCCAGCAGCACATCTCCGGCTGGCCGCAGGAGAATCTCTTCTTCCCCCTCCCCAGCAGTGTGTCTCCACCCGGGCATTGGGGTCTCTTTCCAGCAGCCGGGCAGCACAACTCCACTCCCCAGCTAGGGGGCCCTTTGCAGATCCAGTGTGTTGGGGGGTGCCTTTGGGATTGCTTGCCCCAGGCGCCAGAATGCCAGGGCTTTCTTCCATGCATGCTGGAAGGAAGGACATACTGAATTAATTCAAAGTAATTCTTAGTTCAAATTAACATGGCTTCATTGGTTTTGTTTGAACTCAAAACTTCAAACTAACCCTTAGTTCGAACTTAAGTTAGCTTTTAGAGGTTTGAGCTAGGCCAGAGGTCTCAAACATGCAGCCCGCAGGCTGCATGCACCCCTAAAGCTATTCCTTGCAGCCTGCAATGACACGATCATTACCAATATTTGCAATATCATTGTATGGAAATGTTTCAGTGGTGCGGCCCTCAGGCTAACCTACTGATCCTAATGCAACCCTCCACTAGTCCTCATGTGGCCTTCGTGGTGATTTGAGTTTCAAACCCCTTACCTAGGCTTTCCTTAGTTTGAAATAAGGGAACTCCATAGTTTGAACTAATGAAAGCTAGTGTGGACATGCACTAATCTAGTTCAAATTAGGCCTCCTTAATTTGAACTAAAGTGTAAATGTAGATATAGCCTTAAAGACTAACATATTTATTTATCACTTGGATTTCCATGGGAGAAAATCCCACTTCGTCAGATGCTTTGAAGATGGGGGGAGTTACAGAATGGGATGAAAATAAATCATCTTCAAAGCATCTGACGAAGTGGGATTTTCTCCAATGAAAACTCATGCAATAAATAAATCTTTTAGTTTTTAAGTGCCACAGGACTCCTTGCTTCTTTTGCTGAACTAGATTAACACGACTGCCCCTTTTTAATGAAGCACAAAGTATTCTTTGGCTTCTTCTCCACAGGATTGGCTGACCCATTTTATTTCTCAATTTACTTAAAAAAAAAAAACATTCTGATGATCCAGAATCACTGTATGTCACAAAATTAGATTCTATCAGCTTCTGGGAATGAAATGGGAGTGTTTTTTTTTTATGAAATAGGAGTGTTTTTTATGGATAAAGCTTCTTATATAAAAGGACATAAAAAATAAAGGAGCAGGTTGCTGTCCAAGGATTTTAACAGCATGTCTCTCTGTAACTCCAGCTTTCTGGAGGATAGCCAGGTCTAGTGTCAGTAAGGCATAAAGCATGTTATTGTTTTAGAAAAACCAGAAGTATGTGATGGATCAGGGGTGTATGGAGATGTGTATGTGTCCTAAGAAACTTGCCAAGTTCGAAAGAGGCAGCCATATTAGTCTACTCCAGAAAAAAAAAAAAAGTGCCATGCACCCAGGGAGGAAGAAGGTCAAAGCCACTGAATCAAAACAATGTTGGTTCAAAACAAGGTGACCAAATGGCATTGTTTCAAAACAACCATTTTGCTTCAATGGCTGTTTTGATTGCCTAGCAGGTTTTAGTGTTTTGATTCAAGTTTTGTTTCAGTATGATGGAGCTAGTCATGTTGAAACAACAAAATGCTGTGTGGACCTAATTTTTTTTAAAGTGAAACAACCATTGTTGTTTCATTTTAAAATCTACATCTGGACATAGCCTAACAGATTTATTTTTCAAATGAGCTTTCGTGGGAGAAAAACCCACTTCATCAGATGCTTTGGAGATGTTCACCCATCTTTGCAGCATCTGACAAAGTGGGATTTTCTCCCATGAAAGCTCATGTAGAAATAAATCTGTCAGGCTATGTCCACACATACATCATTATTTTGAAATAAGTTATTTCAAAATGAGTTATTTCAAAATAAACTCCTTATTTCAAAATAAGTTAATTCAAATTAAGAAAATGTTAATTCGAATTAAGGGAAAGCCTGCTTTTGAAACAGCTGTTATTTCGAAATGGTTATTTCGAAATAAGGCCGTTTGGACATGTTGTTTCGAAACAATGGTGTTGTTTTGAAACAACATGTCCAAACGGCGTTATTTCAAAATAACCATTTTGAAATAACAGCCGTATCGAAATGAATGGTGTTTAAGCTGTTTCGAAATGACAGTTCTTATTTTGAAATGACAGAGCCTGCCATTTGAAAATAAGAAAACGTTGTGTGCACATTCAGTTTTTTATTTCGAAACAGCCAGTGTTGTTTTGAAATAAAAGACTCATGTGGACATACCTTTAGTCTTTAAGTTGCACAGGACTCCTTCCCCTCTCACTCCAATAAACTGCTCTTTTTAAAGACACTTCTTAAAGGAGCTGAAAATCTAGCCTTTGAAGAAAGTGAAGTCATAAAATGGAATAGCTCTCAATTTGCGCTTATAGATAGTATTGCTAAATACCCTTGCAAATAGAGAAGACACTGGAAGAATCATGCTGAAGATATAAGGGGAAAGATCCTTGATTTCAAGAGTATTCCCTCACATCCTGGGGGTGGGGAAAAGGAAAAAAAAGTTCATGGTGTTTCCTAAAGCCTTTTCTTGATATTCACCTCTTCTTCATCTGACATGTCAAGCACCCTGTGAATGTCAGATTAAGGAAACTGGTCACTGTATTCTGGGAAAAAAACAGCATAGTCTTCTTTAGAAACCTATCCTGTAAACATTTGTGGAAACTGCAGTAAGATTTTACTGCTGTGGATTTTCTATTGTTCCATCAGGGAAACCAGTGTTGATAAATATATTAATACATATTTTCTCATGCAATCTGATTCTGTAAAGTGTGAAAAAACACATTTTAATACACAATAAACAGAAATTGTTCTGTAATCAAACAGGGACAGATTCTGTTTACGATGTACATGGAAGCTAAATGGCCATAAACTGAATTCACCATACTAAAAATCCAGATGTTTTTTTTTTTTCCAAAGGGTAACAGAACATTGTTAATGTGTTAATGTAACCATATAAGGATTCATGAAACATTGTCAGTCATATATACATTTCCATACTGTTTTGGATAAAAGAATTGTAAGGCAGTTGCTCCTTGCTCACTCAGGGGGTCAAGAGGAATAAGCAGTCAATAAATGGTAATGTTCAACCCAATCCACTTCTGGGACAACCTGTTTTTGTTCTTCTAACATAATTTGTGCTGTTCTAGAATATCCAGATCCTTTTCTGCAGTATTTCTTTCTAGGCGGTCACTTTTTTTTTAAATATATATTTTTATGCATTTATTTATTTATTTTGCAATAGCTTGTTCCTTCCCAAGTGTGGAACTTTGCATTAATCCTTATGGAATTTCATCCCTTATATTTCAGACCATTCCCTGAGTTTATCAAGATCATTTTGAATTCTAATCCTGTCCTTCCAAGCAATTGAAATCCCTCCAGACTTGGCATCATCCTCAAACACTGAATAGAAGTAACCCAAGACAGATCTCTGCAGCATCCACTATATATGCCCTCCCAGTTTGACTGTCAACCATAAAAAGCAGATCTCTGAGTACAGTTTTCCAATTGTTCATGCCCCCACCTTACAGTAGCTTTGTCTAGGCCATGTTTTTTTTTCCCTTCCATTCTTTCTTTTCTTCTTTTTTTAATAGTTTGCTTATGAGAAAGTCAGGTTAGACTATCAAAAGCCTTACTAAAGTCAGGATATAGCACATCTACATTTCCCTCTTGCAGTGAGGACTTGTGGGCTCTCTCTAGGGAGGAACTCCAACTCAGTCATAGACAGGCAGAGCCAGAGAAGCCATGCCCACCATGCCAGGGGCAGAAGAGCAGATCACTGTCAGGAACATATCTCCTAAAGGGCAGGGCCTATGATTCACTTGGGAGGCAGTTGCTGAAAGGGAAATGCTGTCTCCACGCACTGCTTCAGACGGCAGCTGGAGAAGAACCTGGTTACTCCAAGGACTCACCTAACCTGCCTTAGCCAGTGGCAACCAAGACAGTGATGACCTGGTGGGAATATCACTGGCAGTGTACCTCAAGGAAGTGGATGAACACCTTGACTGTAGGTATACCGGTAAAGGGGTGGAAGATGTAGCCCAGAGGGAGCTGACTTACATCTGGCTGTGCACTCTTTAAAGCTATTGTCAGTTTGTTTGGTCACAGCCCCATTAATCCAGTGACAGAATACTTTGCCACTGGTAGAGTCTTGGGCTGGGATACAATGGAGCTGGGCAAGATGCATTCCCCCCCCCCCCTTCCCATGGTTGGTCACCTCATCGTAGTCTGTGAAGCCTCAGAGATCCATAGACTAGCCACACTGCCACAACTAGAGACAGCATATTTGTCCTGCCTGTGGCTAGAGACTGGTTGCTTGCCCCACTTAGAACTAAAGACTACTGATTCACCCTCCCTGTGCTACAGACTGTTTGCTTTCCCTGCCCTGCCTTGCCCAGGGACCAGGGCTAGACACTGCTTGCTTTGCCTGCCCCACCCTGCCAAAGGGTCTGGGTTATAGACTTTTTGCTCACTTTGACTGGGGTTATAGACTGCCTTCTTGCCTGTCTCTCCTGGACCAATGGACAGGACTAGACACTGGTTGCTTGCCCCATCTTGCTTGAGGGATTTGGTAATAGATGCTAAAGAGCTAAGCCCCTTGGTTTGAGCCCACAGGTGTGAAGTAAGCAGGCATAACCTCCCTCTCTACCTGCATTGAATTTCCATATCAGTGCCAATTTTATATTGTGTCTTTACATTCCTTTCTGTTATATATATATTTGATATACAAGAATTTTGTATACTTAATTTTATTAATAAATTCTTTATTTTCCCAGTTTCTCCTTCCTAACAAGCTGTACACTTCTATACCACTGTTTCAGTCATTTAAATTATCCGACCAAGTCTCTATGTCTATGTCTACACCAATGTTTCCCAACCAATGTGCCACAGCACACAGGTATGCCATCAGGTCGGAGCAAGTGTGCCACAATATTTTTTGAACAACTACTCAAAGAGCTCTAGATTGGCTCATTGGCCCATGAATATTCATGAGTTCATTTGGAAACTATATGGTGGTGTGCCTCAGATTAATTAAAGGTAGGAAGGTCTGCCACAGCAGAGAAAATGTTGGGAACCACTGGTCTACACTAAGGGTTCAAGTTGACTAAAGGAGGCTTAAGTCAACTTAAGCAACTCCCTGGCCACATTTGGAGTTCATTGTCTACTTAAGCACTTGTTTAAGTCGATTTAATAATTCCTGCCGTTAAACTCAACTTTAAGGGTTAAGTCAACTTTATTAAGTCAACTTAATGCAATGTGCCCATTAATGTCAACTTAATAAAGCCAACTTAGCGCAGTAGAGCCTTTTAAATCAACTTTATAAAGTTGACTTAAACAAACTGTACCGTATTAAGTCAACTTAAAAGTCAACTTTACTGAGCCCTGTAGTATAGACGTAACTTATGTTCCCAGTTATCAATTAGCATTTCTACTTCTTTCTATTGATTTCCCTCTTCTTTTTGAATTAGTATACAGCTATGACGCTAATTAGGTTTTTCCTCTGAATTTCTTTTTTTTTTCTCCTTTGTCCTTACTATGATTGCCAGTGTCCATTCTCACCTCAGATTCCACAACTTTTGGATTTGTAGGCTTTTTTCCCCTGCCCCCTATGAATTTAATTTAAATCTGGCCTCACTAGGCTAACCAGACTATACTTGAAAATACTTCTCCGCTTCCTGATGGTTGTACCCCACATCTGCTCTGCAGTCCTTCTTAGAACAGCATCCCATAGCTGAAGAAACTGAAACCCTCCTGACAATAGCATCAACACAACCATGCAATCTTTTCCAAGATGTGTCTATCTCCATCTGGGACCTTTCCCTTGCCTAAAAGGATCAATGAGAACACCACCTGTGCCCTGAACTCCATCACCATCCTTACTAGAGCTCTGTAGTCACTTGTGATCTGTCAAGATGAAATACTGCAATGTCATTAGAGTCCACAAAGATGAACAACAAGGGATAGTAATTAGAATGATGGATAATCCCCAGCAATCATTCCATAGTATCTCTGATACAGGCCTCTGGCAGGCTTACCACCCCTGAGATGTAAGCTCAGGCCAGCAGAAAGGAGTCCCTGAGCATAACCACTACCATCTGTTGCCTCTTGAGAGTGGTCATGATGCTCCCAACCTTAGTGGTGCATGGCTTCTTTCCCTCTATGTTTGGGGATATGTTCTTGGATGCACATGGCAGGCACTGGCTCTCCAACAGTTAACTCTATGCTATGGGCCATGCCCATTAAAGCTCACTAAGTATAGCTCGAGAATGGGTATAGAAAGGAGTCAAACAGTTCAGCTGTTGCTGACTGCTGAAGATAGAAGATGAAGCCTGCTTTGTCTCTCTCTGGCTATAGCTTCCTTGTAGTCATGTTAGTTATCCCAGGCTCTGCAGATGTGAGTTAAAGTCCCATGGATCCTTACACCCAATTTGCTTATAACAATATGGATTTTCTTAAAGAAAAGAGGGGGTAATTTAAAAAAAATAACCTCAGCTGACCCGGACACACAGCATAACAATTAAAATGTAAATATTAGAATTTGGAAGATTTGGCATTATAGCATTGGGATGCTGCTATAAATAATTGGCTGTGAGAAACAAAATATTTTCTCTAAATTCACCTCTCAGTTACCATCAGCTCTTATGTTTTATTTCTCTCCTGGGAGTCTTATATAAAACGTATTGGTCTAAGCTGCTCTTCCCTTGTGTTTTTTTCTCTAACTAGTGAGTATAAAAATAGAGTTACGGGGTCATCCATGTTTATTTTCAATCACTGATGATAGAGCCTGCTGTCAACTTCGACAGATGAGCTACAGCCATATTAGTATGGTTTCTGAGGAGATAGCAAGAAATAAGGACTGCAGACCTGTATCAACAGCTGTTTAATGTGGCACTGGCTTGTGCAGAACCAGTCACATTCCCTTATCTTTGCTGGACATTTTGTCTACCGTAAAAAGATTGGGTTGAGGCACTTGGGAAGTTAAGACAACTCAATTTCACACTAAACCACTGATGGCAAAGGTGACCATTGCCCAGTGCCTGTGCTGTACAGCAGCCCCAAAACCTGCTTCAGTGCTACTGTAAACTAAAGCAGAAAGTTATTGCTCTCCTCTAAGCCCATGCCTTCTCCAAAACCAGCTGCCCTGCTGTGTTAAGGAGTTTGGTCTTATCCTTTGATGTATCTGGATAGAATGTCAATGGAACTCATAAGTCTTCCCACCTCATCAATGTGTTTCTCCCAGGGAATAATCTCTCAATGATGTGAACACCCAATTTACACAATTTGCATTTACAAAGAATCCAGAAAGATATTTTTATTCCAACTTAATTTTTCAGGGATGGAAGTTAGGAAAAAGCACCTTTTACTTAAGAACATATGATTAAGAGTCACTGATAAGAAATGTTATAAAGCCATTTCTACAAACTCACTTTTTTCAGGGAAGCTTTATTCTGTTCCTTAAAACCTCTACTACAGCGGCATCAGCTATCAGACTGTGTATGTGCTAAAAAGGAGAGATTGAACGAGCAGCAATGGTTTAACATTATGCATTTATATTTGTATTTATCCTGCAGAGAAGGGTCAATCTACCTGTAGAAAACATTTCTATGTTTTGTATGTCTTTTTCAGCTTGTAAAGTCAGTATATCAAGTGACAGCACATTCCCAGCTGAAAAAGCTATATTTATCCCTTTTAAATGCTCAGTAATGTCTGTTAACTAAGTCACATCATTATGATATTTTATGACATGTGCAATGACATGACTTACCTAGAATGTGAGAAATGATCTCTTAGCCAGAAATGTGAAGTGACATACACTGCTTTTGCAACTGCTTCCTTTACCTTTTTTGTAATTGAGGTTGCTGCATCAGTGGCATACTTATGCTCCTTTACATACAGCTTCTGTCATGGTCATGTTATGGCCAGTTGCTTCACTACAGTGAACCCGTTGTCCTTGATAGCGTAAGGAGTTATGCTACTAAATTCCCTCCTTTATCATGCTGGCCTCAATTTTGCAAAGACTTACACAAATGCATCTATCAGTGACAGTGAGGACAAATTTTTGCTCACTGTTCCTCCCCCCCACCTTCCTCCAAGCCCAATATTTTTCACACTTTAAAGCTGAAAGACAAGCCACAGCCAGGACTTTCAAAGCTACTTAAAGGTCCAGTTCACAGTAAGCATGTAAGTTCCCTGAGCGGCCTCAGAAAAGTCAGCCTTAAGCTTAATGAACAAGACAACAAGTTACAGAATGCATGGATATTCTCTAAAGCATTCCAAATCTCTTTAGTTATATCTACATCAGAAAAACTTAGTTCAAACGTGTTAGTTCGAAATAAGAAGTTTGAGGTTAGTTTGAACTAATCTTGGGTTCGTTTGAATTAATCGCACACTTATAAGTTTGAGTTAATTGCATGTTCTAGTTTGAACTAATGCTTAGTTTGAACTAGAGCGTGTGGTTAGTTTAAACTAACTGGCTTAGTTCAGACTTCTTAAAGCTGAATTAGTGTTAGTCCATGGCCACATCATGCCTATTTCGAACAAAGTTTGAACTAAGTGCATAAGTCTGGACTAACCAGGAGTACTAACTAGTTCAGACTAAGCATTCCTGAGTTCAAACTAAGAATTTGTTTTAGTTTGAACTAGGGAAATCCCAGTGTAGTCATGGGCTAGGTTAGTTCGTACTAAGCCTTCTTAGTCCACACTAACATGCCAGTGTAGACATTGCCTTTGATATCTTTGTCAATGTCAGAAAGCAAAAGGTCTTCCTTTGTTGAGATTAGAGAATGGTTGAGACTAAGGACCTTCTCTTTCTCCCTTTAACTTAATAGGAACACTCAAATTGTCTTTAATTAGAGTAAGAAGGATCTTTCTATCACAATAGAAGAAAGACAACAAAACAGCATAAGGTGGAGGGATGTGAAAAGTGTGTGCCATCAGTATTATTGGAAAAATATTATATCCCCTGGACATGCATGATATCACCTGGAAAAACATGATACTACCCAGTGAGGATTCTGTTTTTAGTACAGCATTTTATTAATGTGTCATACTTCACATAGTTATGAAGATATATCACTCAATAACTCTATTTCATTTTAAAATATAGAGCTCTGGTTCTACTTTTTGTTATTATTATTCATGACATTACATCTTTATTAGAGTTAAGTCAGTCTTTCTTTTATAGCTTTCCCACACTGTTGACCCTTAGGGCACGTCTACACAGACCTTTTTATTTTGAAATCGGTCCTTTCGAAAGGACCGATTTCAAAATAAAACCCTTATTTCAAAAGGGCTCTTTTGAAATAAGGGAAACTGCAGGATTGAAAAGACCGTTATTTTGAAATGGATGTTTCAAAATAACACCAATGGATCCGCTGTTTTGAACTGTTGTTGCGAAACAACAGTGTTGTTTCGAAACAACGGGTCTAACGCCATTATTTTGAAACATCAGTTTCGAAATAACGGTCATTTTGGGGGGGGGTAGGTTTTACTTTTTCGGGACGATGATCCTTATTTCGAAAGGACGAGGTCCGTCCTTTCGAAATAAGGGAACGTTGTGTAGACCAAATCATTTTTATTTCGAAATAATGAGTGTTATTTTGAAATAAAAGTGCTGTGTAGACGTGCCCTTAGAGTTTATTTTGTTTTAAAGCACCTCTTCCCCCCCCCCCCCCGGTTATTTCAAACCTAATGGGAAGAGCTCAATTTCTAATTAGTAGAATATTATCCTGTCACCATTAGTAATTCACTCTCTGTGTTTGATTGAATTTGCAATTTTGGGGAAAATCTGTTAATAAGATATCCCAAAAAAAATGCAAACATATACACTGTAGAGGAAATATTATGATCAGTGCCATCTGCTTATCAAGACTTGTACTTTTACAAAGTGCCTGAAGTTGGTGTATTAGGCTTACATTGAATGAGTCTGTTTGTCTTGCTTTGGTGAAAATTATGCTTGTGGCAATGAAAGCAACATGACTTTTATGCTTGCTGTAGAGATGGCGGTAACCTCATTGGCTAAGGGAATGGCACTGCTTTGTTGTTTTGCTTTGTTTTGTTTTGTTTTGTTTTGTTCCAAAGAGGAAATCATGGTTCAGAAAGTTCAGTGACACATTCAGTAAATCAGTGTTGTCATTTTGATGAAAAGGATCCGGTACACTAAAATGTTTTTTTATATGTCTCATTTCTTTCCTAAAAGAAACATTAGCTAATATGTGAAAATACACAGTGAGCAACTTAACACACACATCTGTATTTTAAAAATAAAATATCATAATTGAAATGCAAAGCTGTGCTTTATGTAACATAATATATTTCATGCATACCCTTTTGCAAAGTTGGCATGACAAGAATAAAGGACAGGAGCAATTATGAAAACGTTTTCAGTGTGATATAAAAAAGAAATCTGTTAAGCAAATCAATACAGGCCTGCAAATTCTAAACATGTGTCAATCCTTTTAGAGGTAGAAGATGTGGCTTGAAAGGTATCCATAAGAAGAACTCGGAAAGCCTTTATTGTATGGCAGATCATACATTGCATGTAAAAAGGAACCCACGGAGTAAATACATAACAATAGCAGGGATGTTGACCCTAACAATAGAATGCTGCTAGTCGTCACCTACAACCCCCAAGTCAGACCTCTACGGCACATCATCAGGGATCTACAGCCTATTCTTCAAGATGATCCCTGTGTCTCAGAAGCCTTGGGAGATAGAACTCTCCTCACTTACAGACCGCCCCCACAACATTAAGCAGGTACTTACCAGTGACTACAGACATAACAATAGAACAATTGAAAATGGCTCATATCCCTGCAACAAACCACACTGCCAACTTTACCCACATATTTGCACAAAAAACACTATTACAGGACCTAATAAAACCAGCTACTTCATCAAAGGCTCATTCTCGCACTCATACACCGATGTGATTTATGTCATCATGTTCCAGAAATGCCCCTCTGCATTATATATTGGACAAACAGGACTGTCTCTTCTCAAAAGAATAAATGGGCACAAATCTGTCATCAGAAATCACAACATTCTAAAATCACTGGGTTAGTATTTCAATCTTCTTGATCACTCAACTAATAATTTACCAATTGTGGTGCTCCGACAGATAAATACCAGATCAAGGCTTCAAAGAGAAGCTGCTTAGATTGAATTTATTTGCAAATTCATTGTATTTCTTCAGGGTTTAATAGGGACTTGGGATTTTTGTCTCACTATGAGAGGTGATTTGACCTCATCTTCTGTATGCTACTCCCCAGTCTTTGAATCTGTACAACTGCTTTGATTTGCTGTTACGGAGTGACCTGTTCCCATGACTTACACTTCCCTGCATTTATCTCCTCCCATTCTGTAAGTTCCCCCATCTTCAAAGCATCTGATGAAGTGGGATTTTCTCCCACAACAGCTCATGCAATAAATAAATGTGTTAGTCTTTAAGTGCTACAGAACTCCTTGTTTGTTTTACTGAATTGGACTAACACTGCTGCCCCATTCAAACTCTAATTCTGTAATTAGCAGCTGTGTGGGAATGTGACTGAGTTGCTTGTCTGCAGATAGGAAAGGCTCCCACATCTCCTGCCTAAACTCAGTACAGGGTTTGCAGATCCCCTTACAACCAACACTGCAAGATAAAATGCTTAGGGCTAGTTAGCCTGGATTTGGATAAAACAAATCATGTCAGACCAACCTGACAGCTTCCTATGATGTGGTAACAAGCCTTGTGGATAGAGGGGAAGTGGTAGAAGTGATACATGTAGACTGTAGTAAGGCTTTTGATATGGTCTCACATTACATACTCATTAATAAACTGGGGAGGTACAAACTACATGGGTCTACTATAAGATGGGTGAAAACCCAGTTGGATAACCACTCCCAGAGAGTAGATCAATGGTTCACATTCAGGCTGGAAGGACACAATGGCTATGTCTACATACACATGGTTATTTTGAAATAAGGATTTCAAAATGAGTTATTTTGAAATAAAATCCTTATTTCAAAATAAGTTAATTTGAATTAACAAAATGTTAATTCGAATTAAGGGAAAGTCTGCAATCCAAATAGCTGTTATTTTGGAAGGGATATTTCGAAATAAAGCCATTTGGACCTGTTGTTTCAAAACAGTTGTTTTGAAACAACGGTGTTGTTTCGAAACAACAGGTCTAAATGGTGCTATTTCGAAATATCCCTTCCGAAATAACGGCCGTTTCGAAAACATTGAGGTTTTACTTTTTTGGAACAATGATTCTTATTTCAAAAGGATGGGATCCGTCCTTTCAAAATAAGAAAATATCATGTAGACCTAATTTCTTTTATTTCGAAATAACGAGTCTTATTTCGAAATAAAAGTGCCGTGTAGACATACCCAATGAGCATGGTGGTGCATGGATCTGTCTTGGGCCTGGTTTTGTTCAACATTTTTATCAATGAGTTAGATAATAGCATAGAGAGCAAACTTATATGGTTTGCAGATGATACCAGGGTTGGAAGGGTTGTGAGTACTTTGAAGGATGGGACCACAATTCAAAATGATTTAGACAAAGTGGTAAAATGGTCTGAGATAAATAGAATGAAATTCAATAAACATAACTGCCAAGTATTCCACTTGGGGTTGATCAACCCATTGCACACATACAAAATGGGCAGTGACTGCCTAGGAAGGAGTACTGCAGAAAGGGATCAAGGTGTAACAGTGGATCACAAGCTAAACATGAGTTGGCAGTGTTATATGGTTGCAAAAAAGAACCAAACACTATTTGGGAGTGTATTAACTGGAGTATTGTGAGTAAGATAAAAGCAGTGATTCTTCCACTTTCCTCTTCACTGATTAGGCCTCAACTTGAGTACTGTGTCCAGTTTAAGGTACCTCATTTCAAAAAGGATGTGGAGAAACTGGAGAAAGTCCAGAGAAGGGCAACAAAAAAAAAAAAATGATAAGAGGTCTGAAACCTTTGACCTGTGAGGGAAGATTGAAAGAGCTGGATTTGTTTAGTCTCAAAAAAAGGAGAATGAGAGGGGATATGATAACAGCTTTCAAACACCTAAAAAGTTGGTATGAGGAAGAAGGAGAAAATTATTCTCCTTAATCACAGATGATAGGACAACAAGCAACGGACTTAAACTACAGCACAGGAGGTTCAACCTACACATTAAGGAAAAGTTCCTAACAGTCAGTCATTATAACTTATTCCAATAAGTTGCCTCAGCAGCTTATGGAATCTCCTACCTTGAAGGTTTTTAAGAGCAGTTTAGACAAGCATCTTTTAGAGATAGGTTAATGGGGCTGCTTGCTTCTGCCATGATGTAGGGACCCGGACTCAGTGATTTGTCATGGTCCCTTCCAGTTTCTATGGCTGTGTTCACACAGCACTCTTATTTCGAAACAACAGAGGTTGTTTCGAAATAAGAAATACCCTGTTCACACGACGCATGGTTGTTTTGAAACAACGACACCCGTTGTTTTGAAACAACAGCGCTGTTTCGAAACAACTTAAACCCCATGTGGGGACGAAACAATGTTGTTTCAAAATGATTGTTTCAAAACAATGCTGTCTGAACATGTTGTTTTGAAACAACAGTGACTTGTTTTGAAATAACTGTTGCCTGAAACTGCTATTTCACTTTGAGCTTTTTTCCTTAATTCGAATTAACAAACTGTTAATTCGAATTAAATTATTTCAAAATAAGGCATTATTTCGATACAAGTTGTTTCAACACAACTTGTATCGAAATAATGCCTGTATGTGAACACAGCCTATGATTCAGTCAAACCTTAGGGTAACTGTAGCATAGAGAATGGTTTGTTGTGAATAAAGGCATTTCAGAAGGGCCCAACTGTCCTACTGCAGGACTCTGTCCCTGACATCTTCATCAGCATACAGAAAAATGATCTACGGACATATTTACAACTGATTTAGGATTCCTAATATTAACTAGAACATAAATACTAAGAGCTTCTAATTTAACAACATATGAAGACTTCAGAAAGTAGATGTCACTTAGGCACTTTTAAAAATGTACGTTCAGCCAAAATTTCTCCTATATTTTCTCTCTTATGTTTTATTATCTTAAATGTTTTGCACTGTAAAATAACCAATTCTCAAGAAGAAATCCTTCTAATACAAGATGTATTAATCATGTTATAACATATATATTTACTTGAAAATGTTCATAAATTTGAAAAAAATAAAAAGCTTCCCTCAAAGAATCCCAAAAGGCCTTAACATTTGTTTAAATCTATGAAGTTTGTTTCATGGTTTCAGAGATTACAAGGCCAGAAATGACCATTATGAGCTTCTAATATAGACTCTTGCATAATATGGTCAATATAAATTTAACAAGTAATCAAGTCATCAATCCCATAATTTTTCCAGTTTCCTGGTAAAGGATGAGGCACAAATGATGGAGAACTGGGAGAAGTTATGGCTAAATAAAGTGGTGTGATAAGGAGGAAAAAACATCAGAATATGGAGAAAAATTACCTGTTCCACTGAATGAAGTTGTGTTGCTTCTGATAAAAAAAAAACAAAAAAACCAAAAAAAAACAAGGAGTCATCTGGCACTTTAAGACTAACAGATTTATTTTTTGCATGAGCTTTCATGGGAGAAAATCCCACTTCATCAGATGCTTCAAAGAAGGGTGAACTTACAGAATGGAATAAAAATAAATGCAAAGGGGTGTAAAACATAGGATCAGATCATAAGAAGGACTTAATCGAGACTATGGGTTCTTTTCCCATTACAAAAATTAATTTGACTTCAGGCTTCCCATGGTTTGAACCTAACAACTGCTCTGATTTTCTGTTACACTATGACCTGATCCTATGTTTTACACCCCCTTGCGTTTATTTTCATTCCATTCTGTAAGTTCACCCATCTTCAAATCATCTGACAAAGTAGGATTTTCTCCCACAAAAGCTCATGCGAAAAATAAATCTATTAGTCTTAAAGTGCCACATGACTCCTTGTTTTTTTTTGCTGGACTAGACTAACACAGCTATACCTTTGGAAATTGCTTCTGATTGTTGCTTATGTTTACAGCCTGAGATACTTATTTGATTCCCATTTAATCCTAGATGATCATCTTTCAGTTGTAGTCAAGGCTGCTTTTTTTTTCATTTTATGTAAGTTTTCCTTTCTGATACATATTTCACCATTGACCTTCATTGTGTCAGCTGGCAAACAGATTGCTACAAAGGATTCTACCTACCTGTGGTTATGCCTGAGATCTTTTCAGAATGTAAAGTTTTGGATAAATTCATTTTATGGATCTGCTAAGCAAGTGACTATAACTCTGTCAGTCTGCTTCCCCTGTGCTTCCCTTTCCCTGCTGAGGCAAAGGCTGTGAGCAAGCAGTAGCTGAACGGTGAGTCAAAAGCTACAGAAGATGGATGCACTCAGGAACCTGCAGAAATTGTATGGACAGCTACAGGAGAAATAGGTACAACCTACTGGTTGACAGTAGGGTTCAGGTCTGTATTGTATTTGTGAGGGAGCAGCAGTGGATGAACAGGGAGCAGCTGCAGATGGGCCTTGATAGGAGTTAAAAAGTGGTCCTGGCCAGGTACCATGCAACTTGCCATTTATTGCAATAAAGAGTGGACTACAGAGGACACAGCATGCTCTAGGTCTTAAGAGTCCTAACTTCCAAGTGAACTACACAGAAGCCAAACAAGAACCACCATTACCTACTTAGAACTGGAACTGTTTAAGCAAATATACTTAGGGTATCTGCAAACTTTCCCTTTCTTGGTAGGACAAGGACAATATCCTTTTAGTTTGCTGTGTATCTGAGTTGCTATTGAGACTCTCCGGAGCTAGTGCCTATGAAACTGAGCTGCTAAAATGCCTACACTTCTTGTTTCTGAGTTTCAGTATATTTGTCATATGTTTTACTGGTGCCTTAGGTGTCTCCAGCACTGAAATGCCCCAGTAATTACAATATCCACCAGTGCTCTATGATCTCCATTGACTGCCCATGTATATTATGATGAAAATTAAATTTCTTGAATTAACGGTGTCAGTCAGAATTAGATATGTGATTACTTTTAGAAATCTGACCCTTAGTTCCTGCCTACCACAAGGACCACTTATGTCCCTGTGCTACACTCCCACAATTGAGATTAGTAGAGGCATATAAACCAGACCCCTATACGATAAAAGGAGAAAGGAGACTGATGGCACAGTATTCTTCATAGGGACTCCTTTAGTTTTGAATGTATTTTTCTGTCTCCTACTCTATAATATCCTGAATCTGTTAACCTTCAGGATATGTGATAACGCACCCCCCCCAACAAAGGTATAACAAGTAAGGGGACATATTATAGCTCTTTCTCTGCACTGCTGTATAGGATTATTAACAAGAACATCTCACTCTCTGGAAATCAACTATGAAAAATTGTCAAGATCTTAAGGAAATGCATGTATTTCTGTGTGTGTCTGTCCTCAGACTACTGACTCTTTGGTAACTCTTTTAGTATTATTGAAAAGGACTTCTGAATGAGAACTTTAAATGTATATTTTGGAAGATGGTACACTTTATAATGTTACTTGAAACATATTACCGGTACATAAATTCACCTGTGTGAACAGCCGTGCTACAAGGATAGATTCTAGGCCATGACTTCTCTCCCATTGTTCCATTTGAGTGGCACAAATGCAGCTGAAGCCACCCCACAGGGATCCTGGCATAGAGTTGTTCCCAGAAAGCTTAGAAACAGACTAACTAGTTCTTATGCCTCTGCCCCTGGAGCCTCTAGTGCAGGGGATATATTGGGAGCAGGCAAGGAGTGGAGAAAGGTTTGTAGGGAGAATGGCCTGACCGGAATGCACTCCAGCAATCCTCAATGTATGGTCCTTTCAAAATTGTACTAAACTGATGCAGTTTGGAACTGCCCTTAGGCACCTGTATACTGCTTTCAGTCCTCAAGCCTGCAGACTATCAGGAAATTATAAACATCCTCCTGATAACCTCAATGCTCTTTGCTTTGCCCAGTGGAAGCTGTATACAGTAGAGAGTCTGGCCCACAGGCCGTAATATGATTAACTACTCAATCTATTTAATGGAAGGCCACTAAACTGTTTCCTACAGGACAATTCTGGTGCCAAAATGTCCTTCACATATCAGCTTCCAAAGAAATATTACAGAGATGGCAATACTTGACTTCTTGATAGTAATTGAAAAGGGAAGGGAGGGGGGGGACCTATCAACATATCTTGAAAAACACTGACTCTTGGGATTATAATAGGCTGGGTGGCAAGCAATGTCTTGAAAAATCCACACTGAAGAAGAAATTTGCTTTAAGAAAACAAATAGATCTGAAATGTGAACTTTCTCATAGTGATAGGAACATGAGCAATTAGGAGTGATATACAAAATATGATCCATTTTACCCTGGCAAGAACATCCATTACATTTACACCATTTCTAATTAACAGATTTAAGCTGCCATTCCACAAGATGCTAGAGTATGTACTTTAGGCACAGAAAAAAAAAACTCCTGTGACATCAATAGGTCTGCACATACGTTAAAAGTTATATATGAGTTCTTTGTAGGATCAGGGATTAATGTATTTTTGGTGTCATGTTTTCATTTTTCTCATTTCCCCCTTCTTTATAGAATATTGAGATAAGAGCAGTGTAGGCCTCTTTCTGGAGGAAGGAGATCCATCTTGGTTTCCTCAACAGTCATACCTTTTCTGCTCTACCTCATACATTAAGGGCCTCAGGGAATGCTGAGCAGAGCTCTTGGACATGAAAAAAAAAGCACGGGGGATGAGAAAAAACATTGGAATATACTGAGAGGGATTGCCTTATATATCTGCAGGTTCTTAACAAGGTTTCTTTATTCAGTCCCTATATTTTTTTTCCATGCATATTTGAGGTTCAGGTGAAACCACTACATGTTTGTGATGTTGTTCTTGATCCACCCTCGCAGAAGGAGTACCACTGTGTCTGAATGACGTATAGTGTATACAAAGGTGGCTGTCACATGTATTTTCTAAACACTCTTGTGTTTATGCCCTTCAGCAGCTCAGGCTTAAAAACTTGAAAGGAAAAAGGGTTGTTTTTTTTTTTGTTTTTTTTGTTTTTTTGAAAAAGTGGTAGGGATTTAAAATTGTGAATAAGAGTGCTTAATGTTCTGAAATGCATTTATATTGTAATAATGTATATAGTGGGTGAAGGACCAAGACACAGCCAAGAACAGCCAAGTAGCACCTCAGTTGTTCTCAGGCTCTTACGCTACTATCAGGTGAATAGAAAAATGTGAGATAGAGCTAGTGTTTTGAGATGTCAAATCTGATATTCAAGGATATTGGGATTGCACTGGGGGACCTAATTTGCACAGTGACAACTATTATATCAGTTCTTGTTGTCTACATTGACAGTACGGTGTGACATGATGCTCAGAGTAAATGTGATTACAATCATGATGTGAATACTCAGGAATCATATTAAGTACTTCTGTATTAATTCATGGTATTAATTCAGTGGCTTTCAATAGCGTTTCCAACACAAAGCTCTATATCAGTCAAAGTTGTTTAGTCTTTTATTAACTAAACAATTTCACTACAGAATAAGCTGTGGTGTCCCTAGAACACATTCCAGAGTAAAATATGTTAACCTGCCTTTATATAACTTATAGATAGAATGCTTACAGCAATGCAGGGAATGATCCATATAAAGAGAACACATTCTATGTCAATAATGCTCTAAAGCAGAGAATTTTGGTATGGTGCCCAAGCTTTGAGAACTACAAAACAAATGCCTATTCAACTGCAGAGGGCAACAGAAACATATGTTGTTGAACTCTAACAAGTAAACTTTTGGACTGCCATAGTGTTTAGAACGTTGTATAGGAAATGAAGATTCCAGAAAAGGAGACTATGAAGATAAACTGCAATGCATTGAGCTAGAGTTAATGACCTCCTCTGGTCACAATTAAAACAAATAATTTAGCATATTCTCTAGCCATGAGTTCAAGGTAGTCATTCTACTATGTTTCATAGCACCTGATCTAACCATTCTAGAATCAAAGCCAGCCATTACTCTGAGTTCAATATGGATTTCATTGTTACAATGTTGGTGTCAAATGCTGATGTGTTCTGAGTTGCTGCCATAAAGGATTGGAATTAGTTTAGACAGGTTTCACAATTTAAGCCTTACAAAACTGGTCCAAAACCTCATCTACATTCAAAATGTACCTTTAAGTATACCAGAACAGTTAAAGTGATATAACTTTGTGAACACAGTCAAACAAACATAAAAGTGCCAGCCTAGGTTTTTCCCATATTGGTAGGACATCATTTATGCCAGAGGTTGTATGAGTAGAATGATTTAGAAGTTTAATCCTCCTGCCCTCCCAAAAAAACACTGCAACCTACCCAAAATCAGTTCTACTGATACAAAAACTGTGTAGGTCAATGTAAGAGGTCAGAACCTTTTAGTTGTCTGGAACAGATAGTATAATTAACATGGATACAAGGAGACAGGGGAATGAAAACTTCTCCTGCAAACTGGGAATATCAGTGGTCATGAAGGTATATTTGTTTAAATTGCTTTTACATAAATATTGTGTGCAAATACAGCTTATATGGCTGATTCTATCCATATAAACTGCAAATGTTCAGAGCCTGGAACAAACATTTTTGGAGTGTCCAGGCTAACATTTTTTAATATATTACTTGCCTAGAATTAAATGGCAATCAATAAATATAAGGTAAAAACACTAGTTAGGAATTGCTTTAGAGAAGGACCTCAAGAGAGCTATGATGATTTATTCCAGATGAGCATCTGTTTTTTTAGTACAACACTTTGCACATATATCTTCTGAACAGCCTACATTTAAAGACATAAGCATGTTGGCTATAAAATAATATCAGCCAATAAAGAAGATTGAGAAACAGTCTATATTAAGCAGATTTCTGATGAAGTAGAAGGAAGCCAAAATTAATAATGTAATATTGCACTTGATTAAAAATAGAGTTTTAGGCAATTCTTATCTGTCTCTTCAGCGAATGACTAGATCTCCTATCTTGTCTCATATGGGCTGGTATAGTGGCAATAATTACAAGCTAAGCAGCAGAACAATATAAATTCAATATGATATTCATTATTTTATATAAAATAGTGCTATACACTAATTTTGAGTGCATCTGATAACATAAAGGAATTGATTTTGAACTATCTCTAAAAATTGCTATGTAAGGATTATTGCACTTTTACTTCTCTTCTTTCTTTGTATTTCACAGAACTACCTAAGATTTGATGTTGGTCAAAAACACAAACCAATATGGTAATTTAGGCTTACAATCAAAAAAAAAAAATAGGGATCTACATCCCAGTTTTAGGCTACAAACACTCCCACAGGGGGAAAAAAAATAGAAAAAAAAAAACCTACCTACAGAAAATCCCTGCAGAAAACCCTATTGGCAATTGAATTCACTTGACAACCAAGTTTTCTATTAGAAGTTCCTTAGGTGCCTATGTTCCTTCCACTTCCTTCCTTTACGTTCTAAAGGAGTAACATTAGTCTAGTTCAGCAAATCAGGCGATGGCTATATCTACACTAGAGGGCTCAGTTAAGTTGACTTAACAAGTTTGACTTAAAGTTGACTTTACTGAGTCAATTTAGAGAGTCCCTGTGGCTATGTCCACACCTAGCTGGTTAAATTGATTTAAGTTAAATCAATATAAGCTAAATCAACATAAAATCATTAAATCAACATAAAATCATTAAATCAATTTAAGCTAAATCAATTTAACAGGTCCACACCAAAAAAAAACAAAAACAACAAAAAAAAAAAACAAACCCATATCGAACTAGCATGTCCAGACACAGAACTTGCTAGTTCGATTCTGGGGAGAGGCACCCTGGGAGGAGGAAGAGAACTGGTGCTGGAATCGATTTAAACAGTTATTTCGAAATAACACATCCAAACAGTGTTATTTCAAAACAACTGTTTTGATTTAAGCAACGTTTTGATTTAAAACCAGGTTTTAAGGAATCGCTCTAACTTTCCCTGAATCAAAATAAAGAAGCTCCTTATTTCAGTTCAAGGAAAACATCGTGCGGACATAAACTCTTTTAGATTGAAATAACCAGTGTTATTTCAATCTAAAAGCTGCATGTGGACATACCCTGTTTGTTTAAGTTGACTTAAGCCAGGGGACACATTTAGGATATGTCTACACTTAGAAGGTTAGTTTGAATTAACTGAATTCAAGCTAATCAGTTTGGACTAATAATTATTAGTTCAAATTAAGTAAATTCAAATTAACACAGCTACACTAGAAACCCTAATTCGAACCAGCATCTCCATACACAGGACTTGCAAATTCAAATCAGGCAGGGGGCGCTATTGTATAGGGAAAATCAAGGTGTGGTTAATTTGAACTAACAGTTAATTCGAAGTAACACAGCTACATTGATTTAATTCGAACTAATGAGTTGGACTTAACCATCAATTCGAACTGAAGGGAGGTTTTTATACATTCAAACTAGGGTTTCCTTAGTTCAAACTATGGGAACTCCTTAGTTCGAACTAATGAAAATAAGTCTGGACATGCACTAATTTAGTTTGAGTTAAGTCTCCTTAATTCAAACTAAATTGTAAGTGTGGGCATACCCTTAAAGTTGACTTTATTAAGTTGACTTTAAGTGAGTCCCCTGAATTAAGTCAACTTTATAAAGCCAACATAAATGGCTATCCTGCCTTAAGTCAACATTATTAAGTCAACTTCGATGTCCACATTTTGTTAAGTCAACTTAGTAAAGTCAACTTTACCGTCTTTAAGGGTGAGAGTAATTGCATTGACTTAAGCAAGTGCTTACATCAACTTAATGAGCTCCAAATCTGGCCATGGAGTTGCTTAAGTTGAATTAAGCCCCTTTAAGTTGATGTAAGCCTCCAGTGTAGACATAGACAAGGTGTCTAGTCTTTAAAAATGTCATTAGACTCCTTTTTTGTTTTCCTTCCTTTAAGTGTCTGGTTATCTGTCTCCTGCCTTAATCCCAGCATTATGCACAAATGAGAGGAAAGACTAGCTGCCTAAATTTCTTGCAAGGCCCAATCAGATAGGTTTCTGTGAGCACCTCAGGCAAGTTCACACAAATGAAGCTAGGTGGAGGAGGATGTACCATATGATTATAAATCCAACAGTTAGGGTTGCTACCTGGAATGTCAGAGACTCCTCATTCAAGGTCCTGGAGAGAGAAAAAGGAGGTCAACATGGGATCTCCCATCACTCCAGAGTGCCTAAGCCACGAGGCTATCTGAAGTCTGATGTAGAGGATCCCCCAGTCTCTTCTATTGAAACTCTTCCACTCTGGATAAAAGAGTTGTTTGATCTGGCAAGAGAAAATGACTGAGAGCAAAAAACAAAACAAAACAAAAAACAAAACACTAGAATAACTCTATATCCTAGATATTATAGCCCTCACCCAGGATGAAAGTGATCAAATATTGAGTCACCCTGCTCAAATAACTTTTTAAAACTATTTATCCAGAGTCCGGCAACTTCAAAAGGAGATGGTGATGGAGCTTCATATCAAAATATCTCCTAGCAGAGTGGATATGGCATTCATCTGAGAGATTACAGACCTCTATACATAATTTTTTTCTACTTTCTGAGATGGAGTGGAAGGTCTTGATCAAGAAAGTCACCTATATTTCAATATCCTTAAAAGTTATGAGGGATGTGGTCCTCCTTTATGACCTCTTTAAAAATCAGCAACGATTCCTAACTGCAGAGTTTTCCCATTTGTCAAGCAGAAATGTGTGCCTCTTTGCAGCCTAGACTCTAATAGAGGGAAGGGCTCAACAAACACATCTCTCATTGGCAGCTCCCACTGGAGAGCATCTGAAGACTGACTGTGCAGATGACAAGGTAAGGCACCTGTATCTCCCCATTCATTCCATAAGGAGACTAGGTGACTAATTTAGTGGTTTTTCCAATTGCTTTTATAGCACTCAGCATCACAACAGCTAACTCTTTTTGTGCATCCAGGTTTTAACCACTTAAACTGAAGATTTCCCACAGGCAGGAAAACTATTTGGCCTATTCCTTTTAAAAACTCCATTACTGCCTGGGATCAAATGGTTTGCTTAGTAACTTTCCTTTTCAATTTTTCTGGCTCAGCCAGGCTGAATACCATTATGTTAGACTACCACATTATGATGCTCTACATGAAGAAATGGCTCTTGATCTTTGTGCAGATTTGTTTTTTTTTGTTTTGTTTTGTCTTCCATATAAATTTGTGTCATTATCCTGTCCTCTTGTTTGGAATTGAATAGAGTAACTCAAGCTGACATCATCAATACTAGAAAAGAGTCTTTGTTGCATACTTCAATAGTCTTCCAATCCATTATTATTGCAGAGTTGTAGGTGCTTTGTAAACATGAACTAAATCATTCAGAAAAAAATCAACTTCTTTTCCAATATTTTTCACACTCTCTGCCTGAGACAGCATCATATACCCCCCTAAAGATACCAAAGATCTGAATGACGCTGCAGAATGTATCTGAATTATTTGTTGATTTCTTAAAATTTATATTATACAAATTCATATTAGCTAAACAGATTTTCTAATACTCTAATCATCATTTTTGACTGATATAAGGAGTGTGAGATACGGTCACTGGGGGGTGGGTCCAGGAAATCCAAGACTACCTGATTGGAAGCAGCAGGGTGGGCCAGAAAGGCAAACCCTAAAAAGGTAGGTCTCTCCCTCAGTCTGCCACTGATGCCTGTAGGGAGAGGACCGCTTAACTTTGCTCCAAGGCCATGGTCCCTGCAGGCCTTCCAAAGAGGCCAAGCCCAACCTCCAGACAGCCTGCGGCTGGACAAGCACCTGGACTGGCCTATACCCTCTGGACCTGAGAGCACTGCAGTCCTGTGGGCTCTAGAGCAGAGGTTGTCAAACTTTTTTTTCTGCGGGAGCCAGATCCAGACCCCCTCCTACCACCTGACAAGATGGAGGGTTTCTGGAGCCTCCCACAGGCCATATACTCAGAAGTACCCTCAGCCCCAGCCTACAAAGTACTCTGGGAAGAGAGGTGGAGGCAGTGACCCCGAGAAGCCAGGTGTGCGGCTGGCAAGAAGGCAGCATATTTCAGTTGGAGTCCCACTGCCTCTGTGATGGGAGACCCCTGCAGCTTCTAGGGCCTTGGGCTGGGATGCAGTGGAAATGGGTGGGCTTGAGCCCCTTTCCTCCCCTATCCTCTAGGGTGACTGAGTGTGGACTACTTACTTCCCAAAAGCAACAACCTATCTGGCCCCTGACCAAAACAGCTACCTGCACCATCCTGCCTGCGAGCCAGGGGCTTAGCTTCCACAGCCTCACCCTAAACCAGGACTAGACACTGCTGTCTGTCACACCCTGCCTGAGGGCCAGGCATTTGTTTTCACAACTGATTTTTAGCAGGTAACAGACATTTGTTCTGAGAAGGGATCTGAAGGAGGCTTTACCAGAAATGCAGTATTCCTAAAATTATGGCAGAACATCTTTTTTTCAGCATAATAGTACATTCATATACTGTCATATGATTGTTTTTATTCTGGTTTATTTTCCTTCCCACCTCTGACCTTGGTTCAGCATCAGATTTAGAGGGTTTTTTTACTTTTTTTTAGGAGAATGCACATACAATGGATGAAGGTCAAATTCAGCAGAAATTTACTCATATTTATATGTGCTCACTATGTGAAAGCCCACTGATTTCAATGGGATTCCTCAAAGTGCAAAAACTTAAGTGTGGACTTGAATCTTGACAGGTTTAGAGGTGAAGTTGTAATTCTTCCCTATGTCTCTAACATTTTTGTAACAATTTCCATTTGTAAACATGGATCAATGTATATTCAAGCCTCTGGATAAAAGAAATCAAATAAGTCCATTTGACCATCTAAACTATTTAGCTTGAAACTACAAATGCTTCAGAGATGGATATCAAGAAGGATGAGCATGGACAGAGAATGGAAAGATTACAACAGTTAGCTACAGGAAGAAACGAAGAAGGGACATGTCTAAAATGATTAATGGTTTTAGAAAAAAATAGTTAAGGAGAGAAGCTCCCCATCTCAAATCCCTTGAGGCACAAGGGCTCAAGTGATACTGCTCCTACCTTCTTCCTCCTTTTTTGCCATGTGGGCTTGGAATAAAACTGCAGAGAGAGTAGCTATTGGGGGAAAGAAAAAGAGACCTTTGGCATGTTAGACAATCTGAGAGCTTTCTATTGTTTTGACAGCACTTTCTTTACCCAGTGTTGATTGGCTGTTTGAACCAGCCCTTTCCATCCCACTCTCTTACATTCTCTTCACTTCAGCTTCACTTCACACATGCCCTTCTTCTCCACTGCCTTGTCCTCCAACCATCCTCTCTTCCCTTTTCTGTCCATTTATCTAGGGGAAAAAATAATAGACTTAACATGCCTTTAGCTGCTGTTGCATTTTTCACTCTGCTTGTGTGTCATACTGCATTTCACATTTGTCTTGTTTATTTAGACTATATGCTCTTTTGGTGAGGAGTGATATCTTATACTCTGTGTTGTACAATATCTAGCTTAAGGGGGGCCCATTTTTATTTAGCTTTTGGGCCCTTCAATGATAATCATAATTAATCTCTTCTTTCTTCCAGTTTTTCATAAAAAACAAAGGGATGTTCAGTGAAATCAAAAGGCATGAAATGCAAATCTGTTTAAGGAAATGGTTTTCATATGCTGCAAAATTAACCTGTTCCAGGTTATCTAGCTGGGGTCTCAAAAAAGCTTAAGAATGTTTATAATGATAATTAGAATATGCAGAATTATAATAAATTTAAAATTTAAAAAGAAAAGTTAGGAAAGGAATAAATTAAAGAAGCAGCTTGGAAGGAAATATAAACTTCTTTGTTTCATGGCAAAAGACAAATTCAAACATTTTGGGGTTGAAGGAAAGTTTCCCTTGAAGGCAGTTTATTCCATTTTTTTACCTACTACACAGTTTCTTGCACCTTCTTCTGAAGCAGCTATCACTATCATAGACAAACATAGGACTACTTGGATCAGTGGTATGATGAATTAAGCCATTCCTATGATTTCATAAGAGGAATCTATGAGTGTCACCCTATATATTAAAGAAAAGTATTATAAACTGCTCTAAATAAATGCCTATGTCAAACCTTCCTGATAACTTTCTATAACTGGGTAACAAGCCATGTGGATGGAAGGGAAGCAGTAGATGTGGTGTATCTAGATTTAGTAAGGCTTTTGATATGGTCTCACATCCTGTTCTTATTTGCATACTAGAGATGTACAGCCTGGATTGAGCTACTATAAAATGGGTGAAAAACTGGTTGGATACCTGCTTCTAGAGAGTAGTTCCCAATGGCTCAGTCATGTTGGAAGGGCATAATGAATGGGGTACCACTGGGATTGGTTCTGAATCAAGTCTGTTCAATATTTTCATCAATGATTTAGATAATGGAATAGAGAGTCCTCTTATAAAGTTTGCCAATGATACCAAGTTGGGGGGTGCTGAAAGTCTGTTGAAGGATAGGATCGCAATTCAAAATGATTTGGACAAACTGGTGAAATGGTCTGAGGCAAACAGAATGAAATTCAATAAAGAAAAGTGTAAAGTTCCCCACGTGGAAAAGAACAATCCATTACAAATATACAAAATGGGCAAGGATCTGTCTAGGAGGGACTATAACGGAAAGGGATCTGGTATTATAGTGGACTACAAGCTAAATAAGAGTCAACAGTGTAACACTGTTGTAAAGAAAGCAAACACCATTCTGGGATGTATTAATAGGAGTACTGCAAGTATGACATGAGAAGTAATTCTTCAGCTTTACTCGGCCCTGATTAGGCCTCAGCTGGAGTATTGTGTCCACTATATATATTTGTGGATAAGTTGATCTGTGCATAAGCTGATCCCCCCTTTTCCTGAACCCCAAAAACAGTAAAAAAGGGTGGCCTGCATATCACCCTTGGCCTTGGCCACTAACCCCCCACCCTGCGCTGTTGGCTGCCCCCAGAGTCCCTGACACCCCGCCATCCCCCAAACCCCTGCTGCTGCTTTTCCCGCTTTTCCCTGACACCCCTGCTGCCCTGCCTTTGCTTTTCCCTGACATCCTGATGCACCTGCTACCACTTTCCCCTGACACCCTTGCCTTTGCTTCCCCTGACTCTCCTGCTGCTGCTTCCTCTGACACTGCTTTCCAAGACAACCCCCAACCTCTGCTGCCACTTTCCCCAGCCTCCTGGACACCCCACAACCATGGGCCCTGACACTGGCTTTCCCAGGCTGAACCTCTCCCCTGGGCTCACTTACCTGGTTGCTCCAGACACCAGGGTCCCCTCTTTCTCTAACCCCAGCCTGGGGGCTGACTCTCCAACATGGAGCCACATGTTGGGGCTCCAGCCCAGAGCATGTTCAGTATAGGCTAATGGCTGGAGACTTACTGTCAAACTCCTGGTCTGGGGCTGTCTACCATATTGACCCACATATAAGCTGAGTGCCTGTTTCAAGGGCAATTTTCATTCATAAAAATCTGTTTATACCTGAGTATATACAGTAGGTCTGGGTGCCTCATTTCAGGAAATATGTGGGCAAATTAGAGAAAGTCCAGAGAAAAGCAGCATGAATAATTAGAGATCTAGAACTTTTGATTTATGAGGGAAGATTAACAGAGCTGTTTTTTTTTAGTCTGCAAAAGGAGACTGAGAGGGGACATGATAACAGTTTTCAAATACCTAAGAGGGTGTCAAAAGGAGGAGGGAGACAAATTGTTCTCCTTAATTCTCAGGACAAGAAACAATACACTTAAATTACAATAAGGGAGGTTTAGTTTGGACATTAAGAAAGAATTCTTGACTGGGTGTCAGGGTGATTAACCACTGAAATAAGTTGTCTAGGCAGGTTGTGGAATCTCCATCATTGGAAGATTTTAAGAGCAGGTTAGACAAGCACCTGTGAGGGATGGTTTAAGAAGGTACTAGGTCATGCCATGAGTTCAGGGTAGTGGACTCAACCTCTCATAGTCCCTTCCAGTTTCCATGATTCTAGATTCTAATTTAAAATATAAATACACTAGAAAAAACATGAACCTTTGTTGACTTTTCTTTCTTAAAAATTATAGTGTGTATTAATGGTATTAGTGGTTTGGGAATTTGCTTTTGTGCAATTGTGACAAACACCCTTAATATATGGAATATTGTAGCTGTGATGATCCCAAGATATCAAAGAGACAAGGCAAGTTTATGGGACCACTTTCTACTGATGAAGAAAAAAAAACTTTGGGGCTTACATGACACTAAATATGCACCTTTGACAAACATAAATTGATTCAATAAAAGATATTATCTCACCCACTTTGTTTCTCTGATATCCTAGGGCCAACACGGCTTCGAGGTTGCAATAAACTCAGTTTAGGCAGATTCACAAATAAGTTATCAGAAGTCCCTTTCTTATCAGTGAAACTACTTATGTATTTAAATAACTTGATTGTGGATGAACTACAATAGGTGAAGGTCTGGTTAATAATTTTAGACTCAATAGCCATGAGAAGTAGATAGGTATTTCCCCAGTTTTACATAGGGAAACTGAACCCAGAAAGGTTGTTTGTGGTAAACACTTTAGTCTTTTGTTTTAATCATAAAATCATACTTTTTTTCCTTAAAACTAAAATGCTAAGTAGATTTTTACAAACAGACAAAGTGAGTTCAGCAGTTGTTGTTCTCATATAAGTCTTCATAGGTATTCTAATAAAAATGATAGAATCACTATTAAGAAAAAAAATCACTAAATACGTGCTGCCAAATAAAGAAATGAAATTACATCACATATGAATTTTGGTGTAAGAATAATAAGAGAAACATGAAGAACAAGTACCATTAGTTTATGAACATCATGTCATACCAGAAAAAGAAGAATGGTTTTGTTTTTATAGAATTATATAATTAGGATATGAAGGAAATACAGTGTATATGATATATTTGGTTTTAATAAATAATTTAATAAAGAGTTTTATATGAATACTCATTGAATTAAAACTGTCCAATGCACTGCACACAAAGGGTAATGTTAAACAGCAATGTATCAAGTTGTTAAGGGGAAGTATCTTGTATTGCCACAGGGGTCGGTGTTAGGGCTGGTCTTATTTAACAACTTCATTAAACATCTGAAAGTGCAAGTAAACAGTACATTAGTGAAATTTGCAATTGAAAGTCATAGTGAGACCCTGCAAAAACTGAGATATAATACAAATGTAGCTAAAGCAGATAAGCCTACTGAGTGTTTTTAAATAATCATTAAATGCAAAGAATAGAAAAAAAACCATATATTCCCTCTTGTTATAAGGTTTTAGGGTATATAATTCCATTTGTGTAGCCTTAAATAATAGAATATCAAAATACAAATATAATCTGAATCAAAATAACAGTCAGTGTACACATCCAGCACTAATCACTAATGCATAACACAAATGAAATGCACCCCAGGAGAAGAGTGAGTAGAGGGCACAGGCACCACTTAAACTTCATTCTGAAGGTTTAAGAAAGATACAGGTAAGACACAATACCGGTATTTGCAGAGAAAATTCTAATTTCACAAGAGGAATGAAAATAATATGGAAGATGAGCCTGCATGTGTCATATATTTATAAACTCAGTGTGGGTTTAGACATATTTAAGTGGTTGAGCAGTTGTTCCCAACCAGGTGTGTGTGTGTGGGGGGGGGGCATTACAATTTAACAGAGAAATACAGAGGCACACACCTTTGACTTACACTCTTTTTATAATCCAGTAATGCAACGGTTGAATATAACCATGCTGTGGTAAAACAATCATAGTGTTTTTAAAAGCTGCTTTATCTGCATCTTCCCACTCATTTGGACTCAGAGAGGCAGGTAATGACTTCTTCCTGATGACTTTCATTATATTGATCTCTGACATGCTTAATGTCAACCCTTCAGCATTATCATTCTCTGTGTGTGTGAATCTAGTTGTTTTTTTTTATTATTATTATTTTATTTTATTTTATTTTATTTTCCCTTTTGTCTGTGTTCTTGATTCTCTATTGATCCCATGGTCCTAAAATGAACTTATGAATACAACATTACATGTCCTAGGTTTGTTTGTTTGTTTGTTTAAATGCTCTTCTCCATATTTGGAAGAGATTAGTTACTGCCACCCACCCAGTTTAACAGGTAGGAAAATTGATCAGGCCAGTAATGATTGGGACAGCCCTAATTAAAAGGGAGAGGAAAAACACACTGCAAGGATGCAGTGACTGCCACTCCACATTCAGAATCTCTAGCCATTCGTTGTTCCACAGGGGAAAGAAAGGAGAAGACTTGTCTCCTGTCATCCCCTTTCATTAATTTAAACCCTAGCCTAGACCATATGGACCCTCTTTTAGCTCTATTTCAGCAGCAGCACCAGCAGCACCAGCAGGATTTAGTTGGGGGCTGGATTATTTCCAGGTACCCAGCTCCAAGGTGCTAAAATAAGGATGGATTGATTGCTGCACCCTGGAAAAGCAGCACACAGAAGAAAGATAGGAGCTCCCAGTATTTCTCAATGAAGGCAGTACCCCCCCTCCCAGAGGTGGAGGGGAATTTTGAAGTTCACGAAAGCAGTATAAACTAAGGGGGCAGTAGGGAGCATCAGAATTCATGCTCAATGTTAAAATTTTAAAAGGGGAAGGTAGAAAAACAATTTTACTGGAATGTGGCACTGCCACCAAAAAAGGTTGGGAGCCACAGCCTAGACCCTACCTGTCCATGGCTATTCCTACACTGGAGGCTCTGTTAAGTCAACCTAACAAGGTTGACTTTAAGGGTATGTCTATACTGACGGCAGCAAATTTGCCACTGTCAGTTCACCCTTCCCTGGAGCAGATCTCGATGAGTATGAGCTTACCACACTGCTCCCAGAGGCCAGCCCCAGATGTTCTGGGAGGTCAGGGGATGCAGGAGAAAGCCAACCATGAGGAATTTGTGGTCAGCTTTCCCCTGATGTGTACTGGTGGCTTAAAAAGTCACCACTGGTTAGGCAAAGAATTTTATGTTCCTTGCATAACCATTGGTCAACTGCCACTGAAAAAGCCCCAAGTGTAGACTAGGGCCAAGTCAAATTAAAGTTGACCTTGTTAAGTCTACTTACAGCATCCACAGTGAAAACTCCTGTTGATTGCCTGCGTCCATAATGGCAGGTGCTAGGTCAACCCTTCCTGGTGGTCAGAAAACCTGGGAGGGGGCCTGGAGACCAATTAAATCAATTTAAGGTCTATTCCCTGTCTTCCGTGGCTTAAGTTGACTTAATAAGGTTGACTTAAGCATCAATTTGATCTTAAGAGGTTGTGATATTAAGTTGACTTAAGGAAGCACTGAAGTCAACTTAATAAAAGCCAACTGTGGCTACAGGAGTCCATAAGTCAGCTTAACCTTCCTTAACTCATCCTAAAGCTCCAGAGTAGATATACCTCATGTATGGGAGGGGTGCACACCATGGGAACAATGTCAGGCCTGCTTTAAGCCAGCTGCCCTGTTCCTGAATCTGATGGTACAGAGTGTACTTTGGAAGTAGGAGCCCAGCTGCATGAGGGCTCAGTGTGACTTTGTCTCAGAGCTGCAAAATTAAATGGCAGGGCAAAACTGACTGCAATGCTACTCTCCCCACCCCCACCTTCCTGGTGACGGAACACATGGATCTGCAGTTGCCATAGAATCTTTCTTCCTGAGTCCTGCTTCAATGACAAGATATAGTGCCATTATCCTCCTGCTATGACCACAGGGAAGGGAGGAAAGGTGATTGTGTGGTACTGGCTCCTGATTATAGTGGGTTGAGGGTGTGTCATCTTACCGCTCCTGGAGCTGTTCAGTTGGGGCCCAGCAAGATGCTTGGTTCTTCTTCCCCAACCCTGCTTGGTTCCTGGGGAAATATGCGGGGACCCAAATGGTGAAGAAGATACTTTAGAATCAGAATGGAGCCCAGCTCCAATTTTGTGGTTGTGGGGAAGTCTGTACCTGCCAGAAAGAAGCACCTGGGGACTTGGGGAAGCTTTGTAGCAGCCCATCCTTCTACAGCTACACAAAGTGCTAGCATTGATCGACGAAGGAGGGGTAGTAAAAGAGCTGCATTAAGAATGGTTGACCACGAGATGAGCAAAAATTCCTTTAAGCAGATTTGCCAGGGGTACCAGCATGGTCCTTGGTGCTTTCAGATTAAGTGAACTCCTGCCTCAAGTGTACACTGGAACTTCTCCCTCAAGTGGACACAGCTATCACCAAGAACAGCTGTCCTTAAAGATCTTAAACAGATCCAAACAGGAGAGGTCCCTTGGTAACATTACAGGACTGTGTGGATGTATGCCTGTGTCCATGAAGGCCTTCAAAGCTCTCTGATCCATATTGATCCCATAAACTGTGTCCCACTGTGAATTCATGGGAATGGCAGCTTTCTTATGTGATACAGTTCACAGAAATTATGAAAAAAGCTTTGGTCTGCATCTACTTTTGTACATGTTCTTTCAGGACTGGTATGGTGACACTGCCAGCATCAGAGAGTTTTGACTCTCAGGAGGTCTGGTTGTAGGCTGATGGAAGCTCAGTTGTTACAGGATTTAAGTCAAACCAAGAGAAAGGTTGCTGGGACTGTTAATAAATGTAACTAAACTACTCAGTTTCTGATTCCAGGAGAAGGTCAAAAACACAGTCAGTTTGGATTTGCAGCTACTCTACAGTGCATTGGGAACGCAAAAAGATGGTCAGGTTGGCACATGGATTGCAGTTGTTGTTTAATGCTGAATTTGCACTCGATCCATGGTTAGGCAGGCGAGGCATATTATGAAATGAGCTTGTGCCTTTCCTTCACTCACTGACACACCCATCTAAAATCTTCATTATTCTCCTTGGAAAACATTATCTTGGACCCTGCATAGGAAGCAATTTAGAGAATAGAATAAGTAATAATGTTGATTAAGCACTTATGGGTAAATTTCAGTCTAATATGGTCAGAAGTGCTTTTGAAGCAGGTTTGGTGGGAAATCACAGAAACAGCCCACATTTTGATAAGGCTTAAATGAAGGTGAACTTTGAAGGTGAACCAGGATATTCTTGAACACTGATGGTTCTAGGTAAGTGTGTTATAATCAGCCTGAGTTTTTTAGGGTGATGGAGTACATTTATTAGACACAGGGACTGACATCCAGCCCCAGAATATGAGGAATGGATAAGGCAGGAGTTCTGACATCCAGGAATGGCCATCACTGGGAGGAGTCTGGCCCCAGCCACATTCCAGCTGATATGTCCCTGGGGGCAGGGCTGACTGACACAAAGTGTGGCCTCTGCCATAGCCCCCCAGGGCCATAGAATACCACACTGCATGCCAGCTGGCCTTGCCCTCCAAATGCAGTGAACAAGCACCAGTCTGCCCCATCCCACCTCCTGGGGCAGGCAGCCAGCCAAGGTGTGATCATGAGCTTGGAACCCAGCCTAAATGTCCAGGACCCCATCCCCTGCACTGCTGGCAGTGCAGGGGCTCTCCCAGCACTACCCCAAGCCCCCCTGGTGTTGAGTGGGGGGAGTAAATCAGACAGGAACCTTAGGAGCTGGAGCCCAATGCTCCCCTTTAGGCCAGAGCCCGGGCCTTTAGCACTTATAGCTCCTGTATTCATTAAGCCCTGCTGACATGAGGTGATGTATGCAAGGGCTATGACCATGCTAGTCATTGGCACCTCAGTGGCCAGTTTCTAGTGTGGATAAAAGGGAATGGATCCCAGAAGTCAGACTGAGATTTGGATAATAGGCCTCATGCTCATGAGATAGGGGCAGTCAGTGCCTTCATGGCCTCTGAGTACTCCCATTTTAATACACTATGTTCTCCTTCATGGAATGAGATATTACAGGATTTAGATGAGCAAGCTGAGTCCTAAGTGTAGTGTGAAGAAAGTCTACCCTAGTTCTGGTTATATGGTAAGTGACTTGTAACTGCTGGACTGGTGCCACCTATACTACCTCCTGTGTGGAGTGAGAAAGATAGGGTGGGTTGTGTTCCTCCACTATGTTGCATGACCTGCACTTAAATTCCATCCTTGTATCTGCTTTCGTTGGCCATCATGTCCAGGTCAATGCTCACAGCTACTTTTTTTTTTTTCAATGCTGCAAGGTGTTTCTTATTCTAAACCATTTAAAGATTTAATTAGATAAATCAGTGAAGAGGCAATGAAGTTTGCATACCACATTTTGCTAGTATTTTGCTAACGAAAGAACAGTGGAACATGAGAACATCCTTGGACTTAAATGACAGAATATAAGATGTTTCTGACAGTATTTCATTGGTAACTAATGGGGATCTGTCTCAACTGGTCACTCAAGATGTCAATTAATCATAATACTTGCAAGGAGACTTTCATTTGTGCTCTCAATAAGCATTAGCTTAGCTGTTTCTCTTGCACATTTTAACAAGTATGCTTACGAGAAAATGTAATCCCATGAAAAAGTTTCTGTCTGGACTGGAATGGAAAAAAGGGTAGTGCTCCTTTAAGGGGCTCTCCTGCTCTCAAAGACTGGGAGATGGGATGGCTAGGAGAGGAGCAAGTCATTTCCTGAGGAAGTAGGAGGACCAGTGAGATTAAAATAAGGCATTGATCCCCATGCACCTGGGGGGAAGTATATTAGTAAGGTTGCAGTCCACTTAAACTACATCCCTTGCATATTGTTTGTCTTCCTACATGCAGAAAACAAAGGAACAAAGATTCAAACAGCATGTGTGACATTCTCGTTGTTTTGGGTGGTCACAATTAGAGGACGGTTATTCTGAATGAAAACAGTTAAGGGAATATACGTGCTTTTACTTTATTAAGAATAAAAAGGTTATTAAGTAACAATTTATCTCAACTCAGGAGTAAAAGGACCGATGGAATCTTTATTTAAAATTAACTCTGATAAAAGATTGACTTATGTTTACAATGAGCCAATAAAGGCAATATGTTTCTTCTAAGAAACCCCACAAAGAAAGAAAGAAAGAAAGAAAGAAAGAAAGAAAGAAAGAAAGAAA
>ML681979.1:21198193-21233805 GCA_007922195.1 Podocnemis expansa
AAAGAAAGAAAGAAAGAAAGAAAGAAAGAAAGAAAGAAAGAAAGAAAGAAAGAAAGTAATTTTTTTTTAAAAAAATATGTAAGCAATATTCTATCTTTGTAATTGATTATCATCACTTGTAAAAGAACCATGGAAATATACATTCATAGAAAATTACATCTTGCAAGTAATTTAAAACAAAAATCCAGATTCGGCAGAACCTTATGATGTTGTGTGGCAGTACTAGTGATTAAGAGAATTGTAGGAGAAGTCCTGAAAGTTAAATTTAAATTGTTAGGGAAAAAGTAGGTAAAGGTAGATCCTCTAAGATGTTTACCTGGGAAATGCAAAGTCTTCTAAATTTAAACTATACCTTGACATTAGCAAAGCTTTTGATACTGTCTCCCACAGTACTCTTGCCAGGAAGTTACAGAGCTATGGGTTTAATAACCCCAGGGGCACTCCACTTGTTACTGACTGTCAACTAGACATTGAGCCATTAATCACTACCAGTTGAACCAGATTACCTAGACAGCTTTCTATTCATCTTCATTCATTGAACCCATAGTTCTCCACTTCCGCATCTTCTTTAATGATAAAGAGGATGAGATGCTGTGTTCCCTGAGCACAAATAAGAAAACAATAAGCTGGGACAGGGGGTGGGGGGTAAGATACCCTGGAGGATAGGATACAGAGTGATCTAGACAAATTGGAGGATTGGAGGAGGGGGGACTGAGGAGACTCAACAAGTGCATTCCCCCTAACTTTAACCCCTGACAATGACAGATCCTAAGAATCTCTAAAAGGATGAGACTTGAGTCACCAGGCATAGTCTTTGAAAACTCCAGTTCAATATGCAGAAGTTCAAATGCTAATAGAAATGTTAGAAACTATTAGGAAAATAATAGAAAATAATAGAATAAAAATCAGACAATATCATAATGTCATGCTATAAACCGCAGTGCTCCCACATCTAGAATATTGTGTCTAGTTATGCTTGCCATATCACCTAAAAAAAGGATAGAGTGACAATGTAACTGGGAAAGAGAAGGGCAACAAAATTAATTAAAGATATGGAATGGCTTCAATATGAGGAAAGTCTAAAAGGACTTTTAAGCCTAGAAAAGAGATAAGTAAGTGGGTAATGTGAAATTTGTTTATAAGAGAATGAGTGATGTAGAAAAAAAATACATAGAATAGCATTATTTCCTGTTTCCCATAATACAAAAATTATGTGTCATCCAACAAGGAAAGCTCTTTTTACTTTTTATTTTGTACAATTAACCATTTAACTTATTGCTAAGGTAAATTGTGATGACTAAAGACATAACTGGGTTCAAAACAAAAATAGATAAGTTCATGGTGGAATGGTAGATAGGCCTATCAATGGCTCAACCAACATGGGTACAAGAAGCAATGAGTGGAAGGTGAGCCGCATTACTCCATTTGCCTTATTCTTTACATTTCTCTTGATGCTCTGGAACTGGCTACATGGACCATTGATCTGATTCACCACAGAAGTTTTGTTGTTGTTGTTGTTGTTGTTTTAATGTTCTTATACTTAGAAACAAATTACTAATATCTCCCTTTTGTTACAGTGGTAAACCTTTGGAGCTGCAGTTTCACATCCTAATCCAATTTATGGAGATTAAATCATCTTTTTTTTTTTTTCCCCCTGTTCTTCTTCCTTTCTGAGTTTGAAGAAAACAGATCAAATGCATTCTGAGTACAGGTCATTAAAATTATCCTGATGGCAAAGTTGCTTGAAGAAGCTATTCTACTATATTAATTTAGATAAAATATATTTGATTAAAGGTGTAAACATAACATTAAGCAGTGCTAAATAAATTCAGGGTTTGTTATTGAAAAACTTCAGACAACTCTCCATCATTGAAAATACTTTTAACCTTTATGAAAGATAAAGAAAAGAAGGAACAACAGTTAAAGCTTTTGAAATATGAAATATTAAATTAAGCGTTCATTTTTAACATCACTCATTATTTTCTTTTCCTGTAGCTGATCTGAGTTTCTAGAAGGAAAAGACCCTTATTTTTTAGTGTCTTAGGCTATGTTCACACAGCACTCTTATTTTGAAGCAACAGAGGTTGTTTTGAAATAAGAAATACCCCGTTCACATGACGCACGGTTGTTTTGAAACAACGGCACCCGTTGTTTTGAAACAACGGTGTTGTTTTGAAACAACTTAAACCCCATGTGGGGTCGAAACAATGTTGTTTCAAAACAATGCCGTCTGAACATGTTGTTTTGAAACAACAGTGACTTGTTTCGAAATAACTGTTGCCTGAAACTGCTATTTCGCTTTGAGCTTTTTTCTTTAATTTGAATTAACAAACTGTTAATTCAAATTAAGTTATTTCAAAATAAGACATTTCGATACAAGTTGTTTCAACACAACTTGTATTGAAATAATGCCTGTGTGTGAACACAGCCTTAGATGATATCTAAAATGATGATAACTGTGCATTTGAGGAAGAGGGTATCTGAGGGGTGTTAGAGTCACTGCTGAAGCCTGTGGTGATGGTGTTATTGAGTCCCTCTCTCTGGCATGCCTGGTCAGGACATTGCTCAGGCTTATGATGATGATGGTCTGAGGTCCAAGAAGATGGGGACAGGGAGGAGGTAGTCTAGCCATTATGCTGAAGTTTTTTTGTTTTGTTTTTTTTCAGTAGCCAGTTTTGATACCCTGAAGTCTTTCTTTAAGGACCCCAAAAGAGAATGGGTGATGGGATATCCCATTCTCCTAATTGTTCTGTCCACCTATTAAGACTAAATACTTTTTTTTTAACTTTTTTTGGTTTGTTTGTTTTTTGTTTGTTTTTTTTTTGTTTTGTTTTTTTGTTGTTGTTTTTTATTTTTGTTTGTTTGTTTGTTTTTTGTTTCTTCCCCTGACACACAGATTTTGATTCACTGATTTTGGTTCCACATTTTTCTTCTTTGTCAAACAGATCTGAACAGTCCTTGAGTGATAGAAGTAGGCATTTTTGTTTGTATTAATTCAGTCCCATTCAAAATTAACAGGGATGGCAAAGTGTGGGGAAAAGGGGGAAAATATTGATTATAATTAACAAGCTGTTCCTCTACAATACACCCTCACATGTGGTCACAGAAACATGCATGCGCATGCACGCATACACACACACACACACACCCCTCTGGTAGATTTTATTTGCTAGTAAGAAAATAGACTAATAGTTTTACAGGACTATGATAAATTTTGTATAAAATAGGCTTTGTGAGATATCATTGGAAAGCTCATAATCTGATGAATATTGTTGTTCTCGTAAAATGTTGACAAGTTATAAAAGGGTAGTCATGTTAGTCTAGTTCAGTAAAAGAAATAAGTAGTTCAGTGGCACTTTTAAAGACTATTTTTTAAAAATTTGTTAGTCTTTATAAGTGCCACAGGACTCCTTGCTTGTCTTGTAAAATCTGTGTATTAACTTTATATGTGAAGTTAGGAGCTTAACTGCATAATGCTCACTCAAACATGGTGAATGCTTGGCGATTACACACAAACCAGTTTTCAGAGATAGACAAGCTGGCACCCCCAGACATGTCAGCAAAGTCAAGTGAGCAATCACTTTAAGTAATCATTCCCCAGTGTGGGGAAGATGTGAATAAGGAATTTACTTTGCATTACAGGGACATTTCAACCTCACATCCATAAGGGGCACGTTGCTTACACCCCAGAGGGTAGTAATCTTCAAAGGGAGAGAGCAGCATGTGTCTGTGTGTGTGACCGAGAGAGCGAGAGAGAGAAAGAGAACTCCAACTCACTGCTCCTTCTCCCATCTCCTGCTCATGATGTCAACAAACACCTGAAGGACATTGCACTGGAAGAAGGTCTCTGACTGGAAGGAAACCAAATCCTAACTTTTATGCTTCACTACCTGAGTTTACTAATTACACAAAGTTAAATTTTATCTCATTGTTTTATCTTCCCCTGGTGGTACTTGTGTTGAGGCGTGTGGGAGACTTCATTTAGGATAACAAAGGTCGTACATTATCATTTTCTTTGGATGAAATAATTAACTTGTAATGAGATTGTACTGTCTGTGAGGGTTCAATGCAGTACAAGATGAACATTTCTGGGGAAATTCTGGGTTTTAAAATTTGTGGGTTTTGATTTTTAGGTGATTGACTGAGTGGTTGTCTATTAAGATGGGAGTGAATTTAAATGCTGAAGGCTGTGTGTGAGCAGGACCTGGAGTGGTGGTTGGTCAACAACAAAGCAGTGTAAGAGGAATTCCAGTCAGTCTGAAATTCCTAAGGGGACATACTTGTTCAATAGTTCAAATTCTAGCCAGTAGAATGCCAAAATCAAAACAGTCCTTTAGAAACAAACCCATGACTTCAGATTACCTATCTTTCAAAAAAGGTTTGATCACCTTGCTTCAAACTTTGACTTCTGAGTAAACCTTACTATTTTTAAGTCAATTCAAATTTTCCAGTTAAAGTTATAGAGAATACTAAAAATAATGCTCATGATGAACTGCTTTTCAGTCATTACTATAGAGGTACTGACATAGATGTAGAATAAAAAATAATAATAGTAATTTCAATTGATAATTCCTTTATCTCTTCTAGGAAAGAGCAGGAGCTAATATAAAAATTCTCTCTATAAATGAATCTCTAATCATTTTAAGTAGAGAGGTCTTAGTAGTAAATAGAATCTTAATCTACTTGTGGATACAGGGGCTTTTCTGCAGTACCTGTGTTCTGCTAGGTTGTAATATCATATTTATAAGTGCTTTGAGAGATTTTACTATTATATTTTCTTTGACTTCCTTCTTTCTTCTCCCATGAACATGCACACATGCACCTGATATATTTTATTCCTTGCACAAAGAAAAACTATCAAAAGTGATTTTTCAACAATGTGCCTCCTTTCCAGCAATGAATATAGAATCTGAGATTAAAAGCTGTTCTTCACATTTCTTACTTTAAATAGTAGTTTCCCCTCCCAAAATAAATGCTACATTTCTTATTCTTGTCTGCTTATTAAATATTGTGGAATGGCAAAGAGTAAGCTAAATAAGTAAGGAAATGGTAAAGTAGTCAGCACACAGTTCAGCTCATCAGTCCCCCCACTCCATTTTACATATTTTTTTCTTTTAATCATGAAAAAATTAAATAGATCTTTTTAAACCATAAGATAGTGTTTACAGAGCATGACAGGTGGAATTGTAGCCAGAGATATCTGTGCCAAAATACTTAACAAAATACTTAATTACATTTAATGCTAGGGGGAAAATGGCAGAGAAGCTTCAGAGAGTGTTTAAATATCTAAAAGACAGTAGTGAAACAACAAAGGGCTTATCTGTACTAGGAGTGGGGCTGTAATTCAATCTTAGGCTGTCAAATTACCGAAGGTAAAAACAAATTTCCTCACAGCAGATTTTTTGCTTGGGTTCTCACATCCCCACTACTTACATAAAATTATGAAATGCATTGCACTTTGGGTAGTAGGTGTGACCCAGGCCCCCTGGGATAACCTTCTGAATGAACCAAAATCAGGCCAAGCCACAAAATCGGGAGCCAAACCCCCAAACCACTGATGGGTGGTACTTAAACCAGTCTCTCAGTCAGTGACAAAACATGCTCCTGATTCCCCCACGCTGGTCATCACTGAGCATGACAAAGCAGAAACAGCCCCCTTACTGCACATCAGCTGCTATGGTCCCCTCTAGCTCCTGGATCTCTTAAAGAAATAGGTTCTCCTGACCCCAAAGGGCCAGCCACATCACCCAGAACAATATAGGCTTCGGTCTTACCCAAAATACCACACTGCCACCAATCCTTTAGTAACTGCAACTAAAGGTTTAATATAAAAAAGAAAACAAAGAAAATATGAGAGATGTTAAAGGATCAAAGTGAATCACATACATACAAGTGATTTAGAGTCCATAGAAAACAAATCCCTGAAGAGCCTGTAGTTTGCAGATTAGTCCCATTCCTCCGTTGTGCACCCAGCAGCAGCAGCAGCAGCTGGGTGGGTCTCAGTTGTTTGTTCTGTCCCAGGAGAATAGTTCCAGAGGAGGGTGTTGGTTGCAGACAGGCTGAAGACTAAAGACAAAATGGAAAATGGGTGATGGTCTTTTATCTCAGAGTCCTTGCCAGATCAAAATGGAGGTTGGGCACATGGTACATTTGGGTTACTGGTCAAACCAGTTTCCTACTGGGCCCACTGTAACTGAGAGCCCCCTCCTCCATCAATATGATGTTAGTTTGCACACACCCAGTCTGGGATTGCCTTAGTCAAACAACTTGGAACACACATAAAAACAAATAGATTTCTAATTTCCATTACAGGTATGATGCCTACATACAAATCATATAATCATTCCTAGCAAATTACAGCCTTTTTATCGATACCAAACATGGTGTATCAAATATGGATCATTGTAAATATGAAACAGCAATATGAAAAATAATCATAAACGGTCCCCTAGACCCAGACAGCATCACAGTAGGTGCTGGGCTCCTGGGTAGCAGTCCTCCTCTGCTCACTCTCCTTCTCTTTTCTCTAAAGCTGTGTTCACACAGCCCTCTTATTTCGAAACAACAGAGGTTGTTTTGAAATAAGATTTAGGCTGTTCACACAACGCACGGTTGTTTCGAAACAATGGGAACTGTTGTTTCGACACAACAGTGTTGTTTCAAAACAAGTTAAACTCCATGCGGGGACGAAACAACATTGTTTCGAAATGATTGTTTTGAAACAACGCCATGCGAACATGTTGTTTCGAAACAACAGTGACTTGTTTCGAAATAACTGTTGCCTGAACCTGATATTTCGCTTTGAGCTTTTTATCGTAATTGGAATTAACAAACTGTTAATTCGATTTAAGTTATTTCAGAATAAGGTGTTATTTCGATACAAGTTGTTTCAAAACAACCGTATCGAAATAACCCCCTGTGTGTGAACACAGCCTAAAGGAAAAAAAAAACAGTAAAATCTTTCCTTGCTGCTCCACTGCTGGAGGCACTACAGAGATGCACAGTGCTTCACTCAAAGAGAAAAATTAATTGAAAACTTTCTAGGGCTGCAGGCAGGGGAGGAGCTATGTTGCCATGGTGTAATTGACAAGGAAAAATGGAATAACTGCTTTCTAACTATAGGCACATATATTCAAATTGTAGATTTAAATCTCAATGCTACACCACTTATAGGGTTAGTGTTAGCAGGTCAAATTACAACTCCATTATTTATTTATTTGTGTGATTGTTTGTTTGTTCATTTATTTATTTATTTGACTACCTATTTTCAAATTTACTGGTCTGACAGTGGAGAGACAGGCTGCAGAAGGTCAAGGTAGGCAGTATTATGATGAACTTCACTCTTTTTATAGAGTAGGGCTAACCAACTACTAGATGATGACTGTATTAAAGCATCTTGTGTCATTAAAATACTGTAATTAGTGATAAGGTATAGATAGAAGGTAAATGATAGAGAAATAAAGCATTTAATAACTGATCAGTGATATCACCCCTCAGCACCCCCTAAACTTCTTCCCTGTGCCACCCTGTGTAAGCTGCCCCTTACATAGCCCTGAAAATGTCTTCCCTCACACAGTGTCTAAGGCTACACAATGTAAGTCCCTTATGCAACCCTTAGAATACTGTTCCTTGTATTTCTCCTACCTCAGTATCACCCTATGTCATCCTTTACAGCATCTATGGGAGGCTGTCCCTTTGCTATCCCCACCATGATCCCTACATCTTACATGTTACCTTCCTTCCCATTAGCCTATAACTAGATGAGGCAACACAGATAATGTGTGGAATATTGGAGGATCTGAAAAAAGGAAAAGACCTCCACAAAGCCATAACACCACATCTGCTCTTGTAGGAATGGTTATATTGAGATAACATAGCCACACAGTGTTATAGCAATATAACAGTTTCAGTTTAACTGTCATATTGATATAAAATCATTTTTTATATCAATATGAATTTCCTTATAGCAAAATGAGGGAGCTCCTCATTTCACTGTAAGGAAATGTAGTGTGAACCTACACTTATTTAATTCAAAATAATAAGCATTATTTCTATTTAAAGACAAATGGGTGGACATATCCTTGGTGTCAATTCCTGATCAAAGCTCTGAATTCACGTTTCTTTAGGTTCGTAGACCATGAGACAAGTGGACCACATTGATTTACCTTATCAATGTTAAAGAGCGACGGTTTTAACAAATGAGTGTTTTGAGTTTCTGAGGTAACAAGGTGTTGTGGAGGAGTGGATGCAGAGGGCACAATCCCTACACTGCAAGAGGGAGTTCCAATTGAGAGGCAAGAGACCAAACCACAATATTTTTGGATTAACTACTTTTTTGTAACTTTTATTGAGGTAAATAGAATTACAGAAAAGAAAGAAGAAAAAAAATGTTAAATGAGAGGTTAATATTATTCAATTACTAATACTCCTATTACTAAAATTAAAAAAAAAAAACAACTTGCAATCCCTATTAAATTACACTTATCAAAACTCATACAAACTGAGGTTCTAGAACTCTGTTTCTTTAAGGCATTTAAAAATCTTCTAAGTACAAATTAATACCCAATGAACAGAAAGTAGAGCATGAATACCACTACAACACCTATCCCAATCCTTGTGCCTAACCCTGAATTAAACCCCCCAGTGCCAATCCTGGTTGGTATAATTCAGCAAAGTGGGGTTTATGGAAGATAGAGATAGAGCACACAGTCTGTGGGCAAAAGAGCTTTGCATTTACCACGCACACACACTAAAACATTATGCACAGCCCAGGACAGCACAAACAACTTGCTTCTCCCCCTTGCTCTCCAGACACTATGGGTCAGGGCCTGGTGAGGCTAGCCATGGGCTGTTTGTGGCTAGGAGTTACAAGGGTTAGCTGGAGTGCCTGCCGGGGAACACAAGTGGATTTATTCTTTCATCATACTTTTTCATACTGCTGTTTCCCAATTTGATTGTGAACACCAGTTTGATTCTGATCTGTGAGGTTAATAGGTGCAGAGAAGATACACACTCATATCACCAAAAAGCATTTTCCAATTTAAATCCCAAATTTGACCAGGTTATATTTACCACATCTGGATGTACAGAGCTGATATCAGAAATCAAAGAACAAAGAAACCAGTTGCTGAGCACTTCCATCTTCCTAATCACTCGATAAATGATTTGTTAACGACTGTCATTAGAGATGTAGCTGGGACATCAAGACTTCAAAGAGAAACAGCTGAACTCAAATTGATATGCATGCTAAATTCTGTGAAAGCAGGACTTAATCAAGACTATGGGTTCTTTTCCCATTACAAAAGGTAATTTGACTTCAGGCTTCCCATGGTTTGAACCTGAAAACTGCTCTGATTTGCTGTTACTGTATGACCTGATCCTATGTGTTACACAACCTTGCATTTAGTTTCATTCCTTTCTGTAAGTTCACCCATCTTCAAAGCATCTGAGGAAGTGGGATCTTCTCCCACAAAAGCTCATGCAAAAAATAAATCTGTTAGTCTTAAAGTGCCACACAATTCCTTGTTGGTTTTTTTTACTGGACTAGACTAACACGGCTATCCCTTTTGAAATTATCTCTGGAGTGACAGACAGCAGATCTCTTTCTTTGGGAGAGAGAGAGCAAAACGTGATAAAACAGTCCGGTGTTAAAACGGCTGCCACCAACAGTGCAGCTTACGAGCTTTGCCTGTGGCCTTCAAATCAGCAGCCCACCGGTCTGGTGTTCACCCACTGCGTGCTTCTTAAAATCCTACACTTGACCAGCTTGGTGTTAAAATGGCTCAACCAACAGTGCAGCCTATGGGCTTTGCCTGCAGCCTTAAAAATCAGAGCCCACCACAACCAGTTGCAGTGGTTGAACACCCCTTGTCACCCCCTTTGGATGTCCCAAGGGCTACGCCCCCCCCCCCCGGTGAACAGGTGAAAATTGAATACTTAGTAAAAGAATCCAAAAAGAAAAATAAAAAGATCTTCCGAAAGGAGAAAAAGAAAAACTGCAGGCTCCCTTGGTGATCAGTCAAGGGGTTTAACATTCTTCCTTGTGAAGAGTGGGGAGGTGCCTAGGGGTTTGGCCAGATCCCCTGGTGACATGACAGGCTGCTGACCTATTGCTTCTCCAACATGCCTAGACCAGAACCCCAGGTTTATGGCTGACACCTCAAAAATTAGCATATCACTCGTTGGCATAGAAACTTACCGACCTTGGTCACTAGATTTTTCTCATGAGCTCATGGGCTCTGCAGGTGCATCTTACACTTTCCAGGGTTCAGTTTGAACTGGTCTGGGGTTACTTGCAGTCAGTTTTCTTAAAAAAGTGTTACTGTCCGCAGTTTTCCGACATTGGAAGATAACACCACACAATTATTTCTTTTCCCAATTAGAGGCCTAATAAGCTACATTCCATAAGCCAGGCTGGAGTTTAGCCATAGCAAAATTCAGGTGAAAAAGTCCACCTTTCACACAAGGTAGTTATGTGGCTTACTATTATAGAGATAATGACAATAACTTCTTATTGCCATTGCAGTCAGGAACAGGTTAGCATTTTACAGCTCCCACTGTAAGAATCATATGGAACTTATATTTTCACTTTTGGTGTGATTTATAAAGGGGGTTTAGGTGCCTAACTGCCACTTCAGGTGCCTATGTCCAATATTTAGGCATCACCGACTTTTACTGAATTTCAACTCAACTGCCAGCTAAACCTCTATATGCCTGAAGTTCCAGGGGCTACATCCATAAAAAATGTAAACACATAACTGTCATTTTGCATGCCTCAATGACATATTTAGTAGCTAGGACACTCTCCCAGGAGACTGGAAATTGAAGTTCAAATACCTGTTTTGCATCAATATTGAACATTACAGCACCTTCACCTCCTATTTGCTTCCTTCTGAGAGATGATGTGTGGGGCCCACTGCTAAACCCAGGAGCTTTAGAGAGGCAAAGCAAGGTGGGGGGGGACAAACAACACAATGCAATTTTGATAGAAGAAGGAGAGAATACAGTTTTTGTACTTTTCTTCTTTCAGTGAGGTATAAATTACATGAAGAAAATTACTGTGAGGTGTTTAAAAGAGAATAGATCCATGACTCACCTCTCTTGCTTCTTCCTTTACTATCCCCTCACAGAGTTTTTACTCTAGGCTCATGTGCATAGAACTTAATTCCATATGGGCAGCCATGTTAGTCTCATTCAATAAAACAAAGGAGCCCCGTGGCACTTAAAGACTAATAAATGTATTTATTGAATTAACTTTTGTAGGAAAACTCCTCCTTCATCTCAGGGGTGTTGCTGGTGCTGGGCACCCAGGGCACGTGCCCTGAATCCTGGCACCAGTGCCCCAGATCTGGCGGTGCCCGCCTCTCCTGGTCTCCGGCCCGATTGGGCCGGAGATCCAGGGCCCAGCTGCCCGTGGTCACAGCAGCCCCATCCCCAACTGGGGATCCAGGGTTCAGCTGCCTGTGGCCACGGAGGGCGCTCCTGGTCCTGGCCCCAGCCCCATCTGGGGATGCAGGGCCCAGCCACCTGTGGCGGCATGAGGCGGCTCCTGGTCCTGTCCCCAGCCAGGAGGCATGGCCTGAGGGGTGGGGGGTGGGGCCTGCAGGCTGGGGCCAGGGCCTTGGCTGGTGCCCCGGGTCCCTCCCCAGGGCAGTGATGCCCCTGCTTCATCTGATGCTTTGAAAATCAAGGAACTTACAAAATGGGAGGAAATAAATTCAGGGAAGTGTAAGTCACGGGAACAGGTCACACTATAACAGCAAATCGAAGCAGTTGTAAAGATTCAATCACTGAGGAACAGCATATAGAAGAAGATGAGATCAAATCACCTGTTGTAAGGAGAACTTAACTCTCACTTTCTCTGATGAAGACCTTATCATTTCTGTTGTTTCTTTTAGACTTTTGTGGAAGAGGTAGACATAAGATACTGGGAGTTGGGGTTAATATTATTTCCTCATTATAACTGATGGATATTTATTTATAAGCAAAAGTAAGCTACATATTTATTTTATATTGGGCATTTTAATTAAAGGGCTACTCTGTCAGTGAACATGATGAGCAGGTGTAGAATATTTTATCAATGTATCTACATGATAATACTGTATATATGCATTGATTACTTCTACTCTATCTAGTCTGGGCTACTTCAATATGCTCTACCTGAAGATATGAAGATATGTTCTCTTTCCATCCATGTGTTAAAAGTCTGAAGTTCTCCCTGTGCAGATGGTTTTACATGTGAAACTAGATATGTTTCTGAGACAATTGCCTTAGTGTCCTTGGATCTTAGCGTCCCAGCCCCCCACAATTTACATTCAAAACATGAAGTATTTAGAAGTGGTATTGTTGTGGTATCCACTGTTCTTTGATTTGGAAAGAAGGAGGGAGATGTAGCAATACACATTTAGCAAACTTTTAGAAATGTTGAACAATATGTGTCCACTTTTCAGGGCTACCTTTCTTCTCTGAAAGGTCAGTTGGAAAATGAGTCATTTTAGGAGGAAAATAAAATAAAGATACCTTTGTGATGGCTTTATCTAAAAAAAAATTAGATTCCACATACATAATTTCTTAAAGGCTTATGATGTATTACCATACACTTTTAAGATATGGGAGTAAAATTGTCTGAATGTATTCTTTACGTTAATATTTGGGATCTTTCAAAGTCACTATGCAAAGGGCCTTTTTTTTTGTTTGTTTGTTTCTCTTGGGGTATGTCTACATTGGAGGCTCTGTTAAGTTGACCACAGAAGCTCAACTTTAAGTCAACTTAAAGTAGACCTTGTTCAGTTGCCTTAGAGACCCAGAATGAAAACTCCTGTTGACTGCCTGTGCCCTTGATGGAGGAGAGATGCATTGTGGGTAGCTGTCCCTGGTGGCCAGGAACTCTAGGAGGGGGCCTTGAGACCAGTTAGGTCAACTTAAGGGCTTTCCCCCTCTATATTGGCTTAAGTCAACTCAATAAATTCAACTTAAGTGTTAAGTCAATCTTAAGAGGTGGTGTTATTACATCAGCTAAAGGAAGCACTTAAGTCAACTTAATAAAAGTCCACTGTGGAAGCAGCAGTCTGTAGATTGACTTAACCTTCCCTAAGATGACCTGTTTCCAGTGTGGATGTACCCTTGGTTAGTATGAGCATTGTCTAAACAGTAAATTTGCAGGAATATAAGTAATTTTGAGAAACTTAAAATTATTGTCAAGAAAAATATGGCTGAACCTAACCCTTCCACCTCTAACTATTTTTTTCTGATGTTATCAGTGACAAATGCAGCCTTGACTATATACTAAAGCTAAACAACAAACAGCAAACAAATCTTGTGTGAGACCACCACGCTTACCAGTAGCTCAAGGCCATTTTCTCATCTTCCTTTGCTCCTATAATTTTTTTGTCACTCTGGAAACGTAACGACATGATAGAAGCAGATTCAGTGTCTGTTGATAATATTGATACACCTTCTTCAGGTGTCAAGAATTCTAAGGTATAGTGCCTGCACAGCCTATCATTCTTAAGTGCAGAACTATCACTTACTTAAGCTTGCATTGCCACTTTGCCTGTTGATCACTGTGTACCCCTACATATAGTTTTATATTTGCCATTTTCATTATGATTTTTCAGGAGAGTCAGGAAACATGTTTGTGTGTGACATTTTTCCCCCATGTTATCAGATAACAGCTTTTGGCTCTTAAGGTATTATTTTGTGGAATTCAGGTAAAAAAATTACAGCAAAAAGCAACAGCAAAACTACTAGTTATATTACCTGTAATTCTATCAAATAATGTATGGCAACCTAGAATGATCAATAAGGCCAGATAGAAAAGAATCTGCTGTTCACTTTATGTTTGTCGTTTTAAAAAAAAGTTTCTGATCTGTGAGCCTTATAGCAAACAGAAAACAAAATAATTAAGATAGACAATGGAGAATGTTTTCCAGCCTAGCCATAAAAATGTTTCTAATAAGCTGATTTTAAGAAAAGATGAACAAAAATGGCAATGATTTTTACAACCCGAATGAAAAAATGGTTATGGTTTGGAACTGATGGCATATACCAGCAGCAATATGTTTTTTCTCCTTCTTACTCAAAATTCTGCTTCCACAATAGCTTTAAATAAAAGGAGGAATGCAGCAAGTAGGTTCTCAAGTAGGGCAGTAAGGGTCTTTCTCACACCTCTCATACTTTAGACAGAGTTAGGTTGGGATGGAAGAGGCAGATGGGTTCACATTGTTCTCATTGAGAAGAGAGAGAGAGCAGCAGTTAACCTTGGCTGTGCCCTAGGTGAGTATGGCTAACAGTACTGAATCCATCACTCCTCACATGCAATGTGAAAAATGTCTAGCCCATCACTATTTCTGCTACCTCATGCTAGAGCTGCAAGGAGATTTGGAAGCTCTTTGCTCAGGTGATCCACATACAGAGAAAATTTGTGTGCAGTATAGACTAGAGTATCACAACCCACTGTGGGTCATCTGAATACTTAACTTTAAAAAAAAAAAAGAAATATTAGTTGAAATAAGTTGCATGTCCTCAAGAGGGAGAAGCTGAGAACAAGAATGAATCTATTATCAAAGCAGTAAAATAATTTTGAGAGAGAGCAAGGAAATGTTATTCAAGAATCTTAGATTCAAGGAACAAGTACAAATATGTGTGAAGGCAAGACTATAAATGTCAGAGATGATACTGAAAACTCTTAAAGCATTTTTATTAAGAAGCACTTTCAGGCCAGCAGAATTTGTAAGTAGTGTTTTGTATTATCTCCATGTAGCTAGGAAATTTGGTATCATTCTGGTGAATGAAGACCGCAGTTGTTCATGCCTTCCTCACCTCTCAGCTGAATTACAGAAATGTAAAATACTTGGATATGAAGCTTTCAGCATTTAGAAATCTCAGACTAGTTTAAGACTCTTCAGTAAGGCCCTTCAGTAACACAGGCTCCCACAAACATATCAAATCTGTCCTCCAATCTGTAAACTTTCAAATCAAGTTCAAGTTCTTAGGTCTTGTCATCAAAATGCTCCTTGATCTGGTTCCAGGATAGCAGAAGGTTTGCCTATAGCTCTAGATCCAGAAAATTAATCTGCTTCTTTGGCACAGCAGAACTCTCAACAAGAAAAGTAAAACGTATTTGTGTCAGAATTATAATATTTTCATGGGGTAGTCCAGAACTGTGAAACACATCCCTCCCAGCACTAAGGGCCATCACAAGCAATACCACTTCTCAGTCTGAGGCACATTTCTTTGACCTTGCCTTATCTAACATAAACACAGAATGATATATATGTTTTATTTAACTATATTTTATTTACATATAAAGACACTACAAAAATAGAACACTCTGCTACACTTACTGCTTCCTCTGTGGAGAGGATAAGAGAAGAAACAACATGGGATAGATATGTAGTCACATTGCCAAATGAACTACTGGAAGGAGCTCAGATAGTGGTGAATGATCTATAAACACCCATCTAGAATATAATGAAAAGTCAATTTTCCTTGCACCGTAGTATGTAATACATGTTTTTTCCATTGTACAAATAAGGATTTTTTGTTTGCTTGTTTGTTTAAGATTTTTCTGTAAGGAGAAGCAAAATATTATCTTTTTCACACTGTGTGAATGGAAAGAATTTTTTTGTAACAGTAAATTAGAGAAGTCTTTAACCCTTGCAGATTTCTGTAGGTTTAAGATGCAAAAGGGCAGCCGTGTTAGTCTAGTGCAGCAGAACAAACAAAGGAGTCCTGTGGCACATAAAGACTAACAAATATATTTATTTCATCAGCTTTTGTGGGAGGAAAATCCCACTTCATCAGAGGCTTTGATGATAAGCATCTGATGAAGTAGGATTTTCTCCCAAAAAAGCTCATGTAATAAATATATTTGTTCAGCTTTAAGTGCCACAGGACTCCTTCTTTGTTTGTTTTACAGTAGCTTTAAGATATTAAGAATCAATTTTTTAAAGGTCTTTAAGTGCCTTATTACTATTGAAATCAATGGGAGTTAGGTGCCTAGCTACTTCAAAAAAAAATACTTCTGAGTATATTGATTAATGCTTACCTTCATTATGTTGAGTTGCTTGAGGTCATCAATAAGGCCACCAAAAATAAACAAATAGGCAGTGTAATAGTAAATTTGGTATTTCTTGGACACCATTTAAGTTTCTTAAAATATTAATTTAAAAATACTAAATATTGACAAATATATTGTTTATTAAATTTCATCAGCTCTGTAACATATTTTACTTCATAACCTGTGTGGAGGTTATGAATTTTTCATACCTCTCACCTCTGAGTGACATAGTTAGCTCATCCTTAATTTTAGGTGTAAACCAGGCTGCAGATCTTCAGGAGGAATTCCAAAGAGTAGCTTTGCAGACCAACTCAGGTGGAAGAAATAGTCAATTCTCAATGCAGCAAATTGCTGAAGTCCCATTAACATCTTTCCGGTTACTCATATGCTTAAAGTCAGGCATGTGCTTCACCAGGAGTCATGTGGCACTTAAAGACTAACAGATTTATTTTCCGCATGAGCTTTCGTGAGAGAAAATCCCACTTTGTCAGATGCTTCTAAGAGGGTTGAACTTACAGAATGGAAAAAAATAAATGCAAGGGGATGTAAAACATAGGACAAAGTCATACAGTAACAGCAAATCAGAGCAGTTATTAGGTTCAAACCCTGGGAAGCCTGAAGTCAAATTACGTTTTGTAATGGAAAAAGAACCCATAGTTTCAATTCAATCCTGCTTTCACAGAATTTAATTTGCATATTAATTCGAGTTCAGCTGTTCCTCTTTGAAGTCTTGATGTCCCAGTCACATCTCTGATAACGGTCATTAAGAAATCATTTACTGAGTAATTAGAAAGATGGAAGTGCTCAGCAAGTGTTTTTTTTGTTTTGTTTTGTTTTCTTTTCTTTTTTTTTTTTGTGTGATTTCTGACATCAGCTCTATGTTCATTTATTCTTTTGTGCAGGGATTGTCCTGTTTGTCCAATGTATAAGGTGCTGGGGCATTTCTGGCACATGATGGCATAGATCAAATTAGTAGATGAGCAGGTAAATGAGGCTTTGATGGAGTAGCAGGCTTGATTAGGACCTATGATGGTATCTAGTGTGCAGATTTGTGGGCAGACTTGGCAGCGTGGTTTGCTGCCGGTGTGTGTGCCTTCTTTAATGTTTCTGTTGTTACATCTGCAGTTGCTGGTGAGTATCTGTTTAAGATTGGTTGGCTGTCTGTAGGCAAGGAGAGGTCTGTCTCCCAAGGCTTGAGAGAGTGAAGGATCATCTTTAGAATTGGCTGTAAGTCCTTAATGACATGTTGCAAAGGTCTGACTTGAGGGTTGTATGTGGTGACTAGTGGTGTTCTGTTGTTTTCTTTCTTGGGCCTCTCCTGTAGTAGATGACTTCAGGGTGCCCATCTAGCTCTGTCAATTTATTTTCTTACTTCCCCAGGTGGATACTGTCATTTCAAGAATGCTTGATGGAGATCCTCAAGATGTCTGTCTCTGTCTGAGGGATCAGAGCAAATTCGGTTATATCTTAGGGCTTCGCTGTAGACAATGGATTGTGTGGTGTGTTTAGAATGGAAGCTCAAGGGATGTAGGTAACTAGGTTTTCGGTACAGGGTGGTGTTGATGTGTTTGTACTGTAGTGTCAAGAAAATGGATCTCCTTTGTGGAGTGTTCCATGCTCAATTTGATTGTGGAGTGGAAAATGTTGAAATCTATATGGAAATCTTCAAGAGTATCCCTGCCATGGGTCCAGATAATGCAGATGTCATCAGTGTAGCGTAGGTAAAGAAGAGGTGTTTTGGGGTGAGACTTGAGGAAACGTTGGTCTAAGTCTCCCATAAATTTGTTGGCATATTGTGGGGCCATGTGGCTGCCAATTTATTGAGTGGTTAGAAAGATGTAAGTGCTCAGCAACTGTTTTTTTCCACCCAACCTTAAACAGATACTCACCAGCAACTGCAGATCTAACAACAGAAACATTAAAGCAGGCACACACCCCTGCAACAAACAATGCTGCCAAGTCTGCCTACATATCTGCACAATAGATACCATGATTTATTAACAACTGTCATCAGAGATGTGACTGGGACATCAAGATTTCAAAGAGAAACAGCTGAAATTGAAGTAATATGCAAATTAAATTGTGTGAAAGCAGGATTGAATCAAGGCTATGGGTTTTTTTCCCATTACAAAAGGCAATTTGGCTTCAGGCTTCCCAAGGTTTGAACCTAACAACTGCTTTGATATGCTGTTACTGTATGACCTGATCCTATGTTTTACACTCCCTTGCATTTATTTTCATTCCATTCTGTAAGTTCAGCCATCGTCGAAGGATCTGACGAAGTGGGATTTTCTCCCACGAAAGTTCATGTGAAAAATAAATCTGTTAGTCTTTAAGTGCCACATGACTCCTTGGGTTGGTTGGTTGGTTGGTTGGTTGGTTTGTTTGTTTGTTTGTTGCTGGACTAGACTAACATGGCTATCCCTTTGGAAAACATTCTTAACCACCTTGCTCACTTGGTGTACTAAGAATACTTCAGGATGTGGATCAAGGGTTAGAAATAAAAAGACTTGTATGAAGCTGCAACTATGGAAAGATATTTCTGAAGTACTATATTTGAATAAATTCAGGTACCTCAGGGTATGACTTGACCTTTATTTTAGTTCTGAATGTCAAATATGTTGAATGAATTTGTTCACCAAAAGTTGATAGAATTGCTTTAAAAGTAGTTTAGTCTGCTCTTTTCTCCATGATACATGCAAAATTGTGTTCAGTGCTGTAGGGAAAGATATATCACAGCATTGACCTGTGATTTATGATATGTTACACACCTTTATTCCCAATTAGAATCCCTTCAGCACTGTGAAATGTCTGGGAGATTTCATTTGGAACTTGTTCAATTCCACCCATGATTGAGATTCTTATATAAATGTATTTATTAGAGATGTGGCTTTCCAGTTCCACTGTCTAGTGAGAGATTTGCCTGAATAAGGACAGCAGAATTAAACCACACTCAAGTGCATTTCTTCATGGAATTTATGTACATGTGAACATTGTTCAATGCACTTCATAAACTACAGTATTTTGATGGTTATGTCAAGAATAAAAAATGTTTTGAGTTTCTCAAACAACAGCTTTTCAAATCAGTGCTCTCCGTGTACTACAAATGAACATATCTGTCCTGTATACTGGGTACTTGTAGCCCTGTTGGTCCCATGATATTATGTTGGAACTAGGTCAGATTTCAGGTGAACAGGATGCATATCAACTTTAAACTACCTAATTAAGCTTAGCACAAGATCTTTCTCTTTTTCCCATGAGTGGCAGAAGAAGTCTCTGGATGGAGGTTTCTCCCACTCTTTTTCCTTCCTCATTCTTTCTATATCACCCTCCACTTGCACAGAACGTCAGAGCCTAGCAATAATTTCAGAAACCAGGTTTTCTAGGAGCTACATCATCACAAATAAAAGCAAGGAGTCTTGTGGCACTTAGAGAGACTAATAGTTTTATTTATCACATGAGCTTTCATGGGAGAATATCCTACTTTGTCAGATGCTTTGAAGAGGGAGAACTTACAAAATTGGATGAAAATAAATGCAGGGAAGTGTAAGACATGGGATCAGGTCGTACTGCAGCAGCAAATCAGAGCATTTGTAAGGATTCAAACTCCAGGAAACAGTACACAGAGTATTTAGCTGCCACAAGACTCCTTGCTTTTTTTGCTTTACTACACTAACATGGCTGCCCCTTTGGATCATCACAAATATTATGCATCTGAGTAGTCCCACTGTACTAAAATGGGAAGGCTAATGTACATAAAATTACCCAAGTGTGTAAGCATTTTCCGGATGTGTACAATAATTTACGGGAAACTTATTTCTGTAATTTTTTCCCCTTAAAAACTGTCCCTATCAGAAAACAAGCAAGTCTATCCTAACTGAAATTCTGTACTTCCATGTACACAGGCTAGATAATTATCTTATAGTAACAGTTTCCCTTGTAAACCTTATGTACAACAATTTAATCTTGGCAGGGTCCTACTTGTTTTACTAACCAATCAACAGCAGTCAGTAGTTCTTTTTTATAAAGCCTCTCAGTCTTGAAGCACCTGTGGCTCCCAGGGAAAATTCAGGTAGCAGTTCAATTATTAATGATAATTCCAGTTTCAGATGACAAGGTCTTGGCTTGCATTCAAAATTTCGTAGATGTGTTAATTATAAGCAAAAGTTTGCTACTTAGAAGATAAAAAAGCAATTGGGAAAATATTACTGGATTACTGGATGCTAAAATAACTGCAAAAATTCATACCACGTAGGATTAACAAATTTATTTATTGCATGAGCTTTTGTGGGAGAAAATCCCACTTCATCAGATGTTTGAAGATGGAGAAGTAGAGAAGCTCCATCTTCAAGCATCTGACAAAGTGGGATTTTCTCCACAAAAGCTCATGCTATAAATAAATGTTAGTCTTTAAAAGCGTCACTAAACTCTTTGTTTGTTTTGCTGAAATAGACTAACACAGTAACCTCTTTGGAACTCGTCACCATATATGATTTTTTCTTTAAGTTTTTTGGTTCTCTGTTTGTTTATAATTGATATCACCATAGCATTTAGAATCCCTGGTAATGGATCAAGCCCCATTATGTTTTACACTTTGCAAACACAAAACAAAACAACTGTTTGTGACCCACAGAGTTTACAATCTAAGACAAGAGACAGAAAATAAATACAATCAGATTAGGCAGTTCAAAGAAATCATGAAACTATGCCAGCCAGCATGTAGGCTATGGTTTCAGTACATCAGGAGCCAGGCTATGGGTGGGGTTTCCATCTTGGAATTTCTTGTTAATATTGTCAGTGTTTAAATCCTCCCTATCACATTACATGTTTTTGGGCCTAGTACATTCTCATTCCAGCTGTCCATTCCAACATGTTCTTCAATGGACAAATCATGTAGCATAACAACACCACTACCAACAGAGGACTCTGCTTAGTGTGGACAGTGTCAGTTTAAATATTTTTCATTAATTATCACTGTAAAGCTGCATCTCCTTCAGCATTCCTCTGAAATGATTAGTAAATTTCTAGAGCAATTGAATGACCTTCTTGTATTTTCCCTAGCATTCCCCCCAAAATTAACCATACCTGGTAAATAATAATAATGATAATATAGTTAGCTTTTATATCATCTTTCTTCAGTACGTCTCAAATTGTTTTACAAAAGATGTCAGTATCATCACCCTCATTTTACAGATGGAGAGGCTGAGGCAAAGAGAGGCAAAGTGACTTGCCTAAAGTCACACAACAGCTCAGTGCCGATTCCAAAATACAATAGAATTCTGAGACTCAGCCTAATTCTATAGTTATTAAGCAACACTGCCTCTCTAATTGTTCTGAAAGGACATATATCAGCATTTGTACTTGGGGGGAGGGAAGATTGGCAGAGGCTTTTACACATAAACTTCTTCAGAATGCTTTTTTGAGGGTTATGAATGCTCAGAAAGGATTTTATCAGAAAAAAGAGAGTCTTCTATATATTTCAGTTTGCCTGAAATTGTACTTAGATTCATTTCCCTCACCCATTCCTCCAGCAAGATGATTTATAGATGATGTACTATTCTAGATTTATAATTCACATGAGACATGCAAAACTAGGCTAACCCAGCTATCCTAGACCACTGCAGTGATGAGCTCTTTCATGTTGTTCCACCCCCATATTTTTGGATGTGAATTCACTGGAGCTGATTTCTAGATCCACTGTAGATGCTCTGTAGTCTTATACTGCAAACTAATCTTCCTCCAGCATAGATTTGTTAGTTGAACATCCAGTGTGTTCAGTCTGGAAGACTAGATAGTGTCATAATATTTGTGAGCACTTATTCACATAACTCACAAAGATATGTTCAAAGTCCTAGTACAGACCCAGAATCTTGTTCGTCATTTTCACCTCAATAACTTATTGCATTGTTGTCATTAATGCTTACAGGATTATTGCTATTACAAACAGTGAATAGTTTTTGTGAAAATATTGTATTACATATTTGCAAATCTATTCAAAGGAAGCCTCTATACCAGGACATGCCAGCTCTTATTTAGGCTGCCCCAGGGGACCCAGCACTACTGTACCTGAGCCCCTTTTAAACATTAATTTGTTCGTGCAATATGCCTGTATTATTCTTATATAGTACAGGGAAACTGGGTCAAGAAATGAAGTAATTTGTCCAAGGTCAATGTCTATAGAAGAGCTACGAATTAAACCAGATCTCCTGAGACACATTGCAGTCAGGCTTGGTTTCAATGAATTAGTAGAATAGACCATTCTCAAATGTACAAAGCAAACATCACAAAATGAGGGTTGATGGTAGAAATGTCTGTAACAGGACTAATAACAGGGATACAACACTATTAATGATAACCTGTTGTATTAAGTGAACACAATAGTAATAGCTTGGTCCAGCATCTAAAGACATCCTAATAACATGGGATACTGTGAATCAAGGGATCCTGAGCCCCCTACAATCCAATGCCACACACTCCAAAAAGGAACACATACATCTCCATCCTCATCTTCTGCATTGAGTGACAGTTAATAACATCAACTACACCTCTAGCTGAATGGAACCCTAGCAGGTACATTAGGGAAGTCCAATCATTTTTCAGAGGAAGCTTCCTTGTTTCTTGTGAATTATCATGTTTACTGTCTTCAGTTTACAGGTAAAAGGATTGGGGCTGACATTTTCTATCTGCCAGCCCTTCAGACCGAATCTGTCCTCAAGCTGAGCTCTTTTCATCTCACATACCATCATCAGTATCAAATGTCCAGTAGGCTAAATTATCACCATGGTGGCCATATTATTCCCATGTAACCTAGTTATCTTTAACAGGATTACACAGGTAAAACTGACTGAAATGCATTATATGATCTTTTGATAATATATGCAATGGAACTTATTAGAACTAATTCAGTCTTAGCTTGTTGGTTCTCCATCAGCATGAGGCATGAAATATTATAAAATGTTTGTGATGTTCTGAATTAATACAAGAAGCAGATTTACTGAGGAAGAAGATGTTATTTCACAGGTCATTTTGAGAATAATGTCTGTCTTTTTCCAAGTGGTTCCACTAATGGGAATCTACCTAAATCTATGTGCATCACAGAACAGGATTTTCCCTAATTTTGTTAATTTTCATGGTACTCACTCTGGAGATGTTGGTTAAATTTCACAAACAAAATTGAAATGAACTCATCCCCAAGCTGCATACTTGTTGTTGCCAATGATTCAGAAAACTGGAAATTATAATAGTTTAGGGTTACATTTTGCATATTAGAATATTATGCTTTACTTTATTTACATAAATTCCAGCAAATGTCTCAGTGACCTGAACTTGAGCCTCATAAGGCTGCAGCATGGACTAGGCTTTAGAACTGCAGGAATTGCATCTTCAACAGGCCCTGGTTAGGCTGTGCATTTAGAAGTTCATCGTCCTGTGCAGGGCAGAGGACTGTGGCTGCCCTGGGTTGTGAAGGGTATCTGGCTGACTTCTGCCATCAGAGATTCTCTCTTTGAGTACGTCTACATTGCAGCCTTCAATCAACTTAAGGAAGGTTAATTCAAACTACAGATCTCAGCGGCCACACTTGGACTCAGGCAGTCAACAGGAGTTTTCAGTGTGGACTTTCTAAGTCAACCTAACAAGGTCGACTTTAAGTCAACTTGAAGTAGAACTTATTAGGTCAATTTAACAGACCCTCCAGTGTAGACGTACCTTCAGAGAGGCTCTGCTGGAACTGCTGGATCCTAGCTGTAAAACAAAACAATAGGAGGTGATAGTATTCAAGGTAGTTTTACATCATTTTATAACACAGCAAAAAATGGCATGTTAATACTAGTTCATTAGTTTTTACAAATTACTTGGAGATCATCTCATTAATATGTTTTTACCTATTAAATGCATCATTTATATGTTATATATTTATGTTTTATATATGATATGTGTTAGAGTTAGACAAAGGTTCTTTCATTCTAAATTACAAGAAGTAAAATCCCCTAATACCATCTTTTTACACCTTAGATCTTGAACTTTCTGCAGCCACATAGGCTCTTGGCATAATGTATTTCACTAAGAAGGCTGGTCTAAGTTCTGTTGATTATAAAGATACCATAGGAGACTATTATGCTGCTCTAGACCTGGTGAAGGACCATCTATACCACTCCAACTCCTCCTGCTGCATATGTGTATGGGAGAGCCAGTTATGCTGTCTTTACACTACCTGAAGATTTTCCTGTATCTTGTGAGAATCCTCACCTGCCCCTGTAGGGCAATATTCTGTCTTTTTTGTGCTTCTTTTATAACCTAGTGTGATTGCACAAGGGCTAAGAATTTGCCCCCAAATTTGCAGTACAACAAATGTTTATTTATAAGCATGCATAGAACACCATCCTTCTGGGATACAATTGTATCAGTGAGAGTTGTTATAAAAATGGAACATATTCAGATGATTCATTGTGAGAGTAGGCCACAAAGAAATCTCTACCTCAATTAAAATAATTAATCCCACCTTTAAATTTAATAGGATATATTTAATAAATACTGAGTCAGAAAACTTTTTAAAACAAAAAATGCTATTGCATTATATTAGATGGAATAGTGAGGCCCAAGGAGGTTAACATAACCTTTTAGGCTGTGTTCAGATGAGAGTTTTATTTCGAAACAACAGCCATTGTTTTGAAATAAAATTTCTTATGTCCAGATGACGTTCCTGTATTTTGAAACAATGGGACCCGTTGTTTTGAAACAGTAAAACCTTGCATGAAATCAAAATAGCTGTTGTGTCAAAATGGTTGTTTCGAAACAACGGCGTTTGGATGTGTTATTTCGAAATAACCATTATTTTGAAATGACACTTTTGCCCTTCTCCTTCCCAGGGTGCCTTCCTTTTAGCCTTTATTGGATGGGGGCATGGCCCAGGGAGGGGGCCATGTTGCCACACCTCCCACGGTGCCCCTCTCCTAAAGTGAAATAGTAAGTCCTGTCTTTGGACATTCTATTTCGCTTTGAGCTTTTCCCTTAAGTCAAATTAACTTATTTCAAAATAAGGATTTTATTTCAAAATAACTTATTTCAAAATAACAGTTTATGTGTGAACATGGCCTTACAGTACAATACTAAACAGTGTTAACCAAGGTCCAAGGTTTGGTGCATGGAAACCTCAGCGTGCTTATACCTCACCAAACACACCATTAAAATCCCTTTAACATTTTTAAGACAAAGAAAAGTAAAAACAGTTAATATATTAAATATGTATAGTTTTAGTTTCCATTTTAACAACAGCACTTGTTCCCTTTCCCTTTAAATGGAGAGATTTTTAGAAAGATTTTTTCCCTCTTTATCAGAATTCCCCTTACACCCTCTGTTTGACTTTCTTAGAGGGCATCAAAGATGGTGATAATTGTCCTTTGGGCGTCAAGAAAAGCTAATTGAGGTGGGTTGGAGCTGTTGTTGGTGCTGTTACTCTTGTCCCATTTTATTTCAGGTGGTGTTTGGGATTCAGCTGGAGATGGTAGAAGGCTACTCAGGAATGATACCTCTCTGGATTAAAACAAAAAAAAATCAGAAATCCATGATTATTGGGGATGACAGCTATAATGCTTAAGATTGCTTCAGTAGCCCTTGTCTGTTTTGTTTTGTATTTTCCTCCTAAAGTCTCTTTCTTTAAGGTACTACAAAGTGAAAGTTAGGTGGAATAGACCATTCCATCCCATCTTTATTTTGTTCACCAATTAATCCCATTTCCAAAAAATCCAAACTTGGCACAGGTAACTTGCTTCCCACATTTTAATATTTATTAAGTATGACCTCTACACAGTCCTGGAGCTTTTTTGTTTGAACTAATTGGTATGTCTACACTGGAGGCTTAAGTTGACTTAAGCAACTTCCTGGGCACATTTGGAGTTTATTAAGTCGACTTAAGCACTTGCTTAAGGCAATTTACTAACTCCTGCCCTTAAACTTGACTTTAAAGGTTAAGTCAACTTTATTGAGTAGCCTTAACACAATGTGCCCATTAAAGTCAACTTAACAAAGTCAACTTAGGTCACTAGAGCCATTTAAATTGACTTTCTAAAGTCAACTTAGAATCATAGAATCCTGGGGTTGGAAGGGACCTCATAGGTCATCTAGTCCAACCCCCTGCCAGAGGCAGGACCACCCCCACTAAAAACCATCCCAGTCATGGTTTTGTCCAGCCAGGCCTTAAACACCTCCAAAGATGGAGACTCCACCACCTCCCTTGGCAGCTCATTCCAATGCTTCACCACTCACCTACTTAAGCCAGGGGATCCATTTAAAGTCACCTTTATTAAGTCTACCCTAAATGTGTCTCCTTGCTTAAGTTGACTTTATAAAGTCAACTTAAATAAATTGGACCTCACTAAGTCAACTTAATAAAGTTAACTTTAAGTCAACCTTATTAAGTCAACTTACCTGAGCCCTGTAGTACAGACATAGCCATTTAGTCTCTCTGTCTGGTGATCATGTACCTGTTTAAAGCATTCATTACTGAAAACTTTTCGACCTAATTTCTATATTTAATTTCCAAGCAAGAAAAAACTATAGGCACAATGGTCACAACAGTGCTTTTCTACTCTGTCCCTTTTAAGAAGTCATATGCTGGACTATACTGTCTTCCATTTTAAGGAAAACAAACAAAACAAAAAACCTCTCTTATCTAGTCAAATAAAAAAAAATGTTCTGAAACTAATATCAGAATAAGAAGCAAGGTGTCCTGTGGCACTTAAGAACTAGCAGATTTATTTAATGCAGGAGCTTTAGTGGGAGGAAATCCCACTTCATCAGATGCTTTGAAGATGGGGAGAGAGATTTTCTCCCACGAAAGCTCATGCAATAAATAAGTCTGTTAGTCTTTAAGTGCCACAGGACTCCTTGCTTCTTTTGCTGAACTAGACTAACACGGCTCCCCCTTTGGAACTTGGTAATATCACAATATTATATTGTCTCTAAACTATCAGAGCTTTCAAGAATGAATTGTTGCTACCAGTTTGTATTACTAAAGCATTTAGAATTCCAAATGAGACCAATGTGTTAGCCACTGTGAAGACACCTAATAAGCAATAATTCCTCCCCAAAGAACTTGAAATCTAAACAAGATAGACAAATGGTGGGAGCAGAGCCATAACTAGACATTTCAAAACTTGGGACACCTTCCACTTGGAATGAGCCCCTTACAAGGATTGGAGCCTGGAGTGAGTGGCACAGAATGTGGCCTTTGATAGATTGACTCAATGGAGCTGCTCTGGGGCACCTGGGGAAAAACACTGTTCACTCCACCATAGTTACAGTCCTAGGTGGGAGGAAGGAAGAATCATTCCACCATTTACTGAGCCTGAGCAGTGACAGACAAAGACTTATATTGTCACAGGTATTTATGTTCCTAACTTCTTGCACAGTCAATGGAGGTTAGTTATCTAAACACTTTCTGAGAATCTGGGCTTAGATGACTTGCCTGTGGTTATATGGAGAAGGTGGAGTAAAGACTGGAATTGAACCCAGGTTTCCTTAGTCCTAAACCAGCAGTCTTAACTACACCACCATCCTTTCCAGAAAAACTAACTTTCCTAAAAAGCTGTTGGTTGTTTTTCTAGAATCACGAGGGGAAAAAAATGATAATGGACTACAAATAATAGCTTTTTGGTTTTAGTCTTGTGTTAGTCAAACAAAATTTATTTTTATGACTATATTTTCCACATTTCTTATACCAAGTTTTACATGCTAGAAGAATCTTTCCTCCCTTTAACACCATCCTTCATCCAAGCCAAAAGATAGATGATAGCAATTCCTCCCCACCTCTTTCTTTTTGAGGTCTTTGTTTTTATGAGAAGCAAATGTAAATTCTCAGTCTTTCATGCTACTGAGTCATAATGGGTTTTCCTAGTATAGTATTATGTTTAACACTGAAGAGTTAGGCTTTATTTAAACATTAGAAAAGGCATTATTTGAATGAATAATGGTCAACTAATACAATTAACCTTTATGTAAAGAAATTTGTGAGAGTCTAGCTATTTTCTAGACATACCTGAGTCAAACATAATTTTCACAATACACCTTGTAAAGTGATGTTTGTATTGTGATTCATCCATAAAAAACTAAACTATACAGCACAGTTTGCCTTGTGAATGATTAAAAGGATCAGTTAATAGCAATGGTTAGTGGAAGATTCTCTGCTATTTAAATTTAAAACCAATAAGACAATTAAAAAAGATATATAATAAAAAGGATAGATTTCCTCAGAATTACCCATCAGAAATTTTTTTGAAAAATTCATATATAGTTATGTTTAAAGATTCATTCACTTAAGAAGTATTTATTTTACTAAAATCCTACTGTTAATATATTCTTTGACATACATTTTCATAAGTTCCAGAGGGGTAGCCATATTAAGCTGTAATAACAAAAACAAAGTCTTGCAGCACCTTAAAGACTAACGCATCTCTTTGGGCATAAAGTTTTGTGGGTTGCAACCCATGATGAAACCTGTGAAAGCTTATGCCCAAAGAAATTTGTTTGCCTTTAAGTTGCCACAGGAGTTTTACTGCTTACATATTTTTATAACACTTTGAAACAAATATCCTTTCAATATTGGATCAGAAGTAGTTCATCCTAGGAACTGAAGTTTGTAAAGTATTAATTATCCTCACATAGGCAAATGGATTCAGTATTAATGTGGAGATACAATCCCATCCCTTTTTAACTCATGCAGATGTGATAGCAAAAACACCAGGTGTTCTCATTCTCTTCTTGTATTAATCATTCATGTGCCAGTTTTGAGACAGCAAGGCAGAGGCTTCTCCTCACCAGAAAACACCCTGCAAAGATTCATTACTTGTCTCTGTCTATTAGAGTGTAGTGGCTAGTACATACTCTGACAATGCCTAATATTCACCAGTATCATCTCAGAGGAGTGGCAGACCTCCTTCTTCTGTACTCCCTATTGCAGTGTACATTTCAGAGTTTGATTTCCCTAATCATGGCTTCCAGCTCTCCTACTAATTTTAGTGTGCCTTGGGTGGCGCAGGAGAAACTAACCAGCACACCCAAACTTGCCACTGCTGGAACCCAGAAGAGACCTCCTGATGAATGATGGACTCATGGGTTATGTCCACACGTAGCTTTTAAATCAAAACAACAACCATTGTTTCAATTAAAAGGAAGTTATATCCACATGATGTTTCCTTCTTTCAAAATAAGGAGCTCCCTCATTTTGAAATAAGGAAAATCATTCTGATGCAATAAAACCTAGCTCGGCATCAAAATGAGGGTTATTTCAAAACTGTGGTTTCAAAATAATCCCGTCTGGCTCTGTTGCATCACTATGCCCCCACATATTGATATAACAGTTGAAATTCCTCCCAGGGTGGACGGTACCCTAGGAGGAAGGCCCACCTCCCCTCAATACCCTGGCCAGGGAGCCAATCAGCACCCTGGCCAGGGAGGGAAGGGAGGTGCAGGGGGGCCCAGAGGAGTAGGGGTGTGGGAGCCAGCTGGCCTTGCTGCCTGGGCTCGGCAGCTGCTAGGTGGGCGGGCAGTGGGAGAACTGGCAGGCCTTGCTGCCTGGGCTTGGCAGCTGCTGGCCGGACGAGGTATGCAGGACCCGGAACATCTGACAAGCGCGGTGAGCTGGCTTCTGCACTCCTCACCCAGCCGGCGGCTGCTGAGCTCGGGCAGTGCTGCCAGCCAGCTCCCGCACTCCCCACCTGGCCAGTAGCTGCTGAGCCCCAGCACTGGGGTGAGCTGGCTCCTGCACTCTTCGCCCAGCTGGCAGCTGCCAAGCTTGGGCAGCAGGGCCAGCCAGCTCCTGCACCTGCTGCCCAGCTGACAGCTGCCCAGCCTTGGCAGCAGGGCCAGCCAGCTCTGGGATCCGCTGTCCAGGCAGCAGCCGGGGTGCCCCACGGTCCCTCCCCTGCTGCCCCACCAGCAGCAGAGGCCACAGAGCAGGGGGATTCCTGCCCTGGGGGCTGTTTTCTCCTGCCTGGCTCTCCAGAAAATTCTTAGCATTAGAATGTGTACTTAAAAAGCTCATGAGTTTCACTGAAGTAATCTTTATTAATTTAAAAGATAACTTTCATTCTGTTTCATACTAGTCAACAAGATTTATGTGTTTGATCCAACAAGAACTATATGGATGAGAACTTGCAGACAGCCTCACAAACACAGGAGGGATGTAAGGGCATACAGCTTCAACCACCTCAGAGTTAATGGAGCAAGCCTTAATATTGGTAGGAGACTAGACTTGCAGGAAATATGTAAAATAAAGTGTGTAGTTTATATTCCATAGTCAGGAGAATTTAGCAATGGTTGCTGAATCAAAACAACAAGATGATACATGGCAGGGGGGCAGATTGCAGTTTTTAAACACAAAATATGTCTTCATTGAAAAATGAGAAATCTCTCCCACAGTTATGGGGAGTAAGTATGGCAAGTATTTTGGCTGAGATTTTCAAATTAGATGTCAAAAGTCAACGGGAGCTGCGGGGTACTCAGGATTTTTGAATTATCACACGACTTTATCATTGGTTTAGGAGCCTAACTTCCAGCACTTTTTTTTTTTTGAGTTCTGACTGTTGATTAGATATGTGATTCCTAAAAATTATGGACTGAAGATGTCATTTATAATCATAAATGCCAGTCTATGTGTGTTAGGAAAGTAGGACACTCAGTACGGTAATAAGTGGTGAATTGCAGATCTGCTTTAATTCTTCTAGAAATAAAGTAATGTTATTTACACATACATTGTATCCCTTTCCATAACCGCAATATCAGGGCACAATATTAAAGTTAGAACAGCTAAATAAGTTACTATATTTACAAAATATGCATAGGAAACAGTAAAGTTTGCATTAATTGATGCTATAGTGTCAGAAGTGATATTGCATTCAAGCTAAGGTAACTGAGTTTTATGTAACAAGCTTGATTACAATCTGTTAAATCTGTCAGGCAAACCTACCTCCTCAACTAATGAGGAAATATCAGAGTGTCTCCTCTGACCACTGTTTCTGTCAACTTATGTTTTAAAAGATGACAAGCACCTTCAGTTGGGCTTCATGTTCATTTTTCAACAGAGCCAGTGCAGTTCTAGGTTTGCTATTCTGTTAAATGTCATTTCTTAGTCATCGGAGTCCAGCTCCAATATGTCATTGACAGCATAAGGCATTACAGGGCATTTTACTGAATTCTGATTTGCTCTGTAAGTTAACAACACAGAGAAAGGCACCCATGCAATTAAATATCATAAGCATGTGGCCACTTGTTTTTGCCCTTCAGTTATGTGCACTGCTTGCATTTAGGATGGAGGGTCACCAGGTAGTTGAAGGGAGATATTTGATATTAAAAGAAAAAAATCAAATTATGACATGTTATAATTTCTGCCCAACTAAAAGAATATAATTTAGTCAGATATATTAAGTACTTTTTATGAAGAATGATATTTTGCATTCCTTCTATGACAATAGATTGCCAACATCTGATCCAATATTTCTGGCAGCTCCATGTGGATAATCTTAGTATATCTGTATATTATTTAATTTTGTATAAGTATTTTAGACCCTCAAATCTGCCTGAGATAGCATTCTGGGTGTCCTTGCCTGACCAAAAGATAAAGTCTTTAAGGGACACATGAAATCAAAGACATGGTATATTCCTTTTGCCTACCCATAAGCAGATAGGCTTTCTTTATTATTGTGAAAAAATATAAGTTGTGTAGTTTCAGGTGCACAGGACTGTTGATATATGAATGAACAAATGAAGGAAAGCTCTGACTCCTCTAAACACAGATGTCAGAGCAAGGTCAAGCAGCTGGTTTTGAGGAGCAAGGTGGGAAAAGAGATACAAAAAAAAATCATAGGACCATGGCTAAAATATAATCTCTCTCTCTATTCCTCTCATGAGATCCAAAAGAGGTTGTACCAAAGGCTATGTCTACACTGGAGGCTGAAGTCGACTTAAGCAACTTCATGGCCCCTTATGGAGTTCATTAAGTCAACTTAAACACTTGCATAAGTTGACATAATAGTTCTCATCCTTAAAGTTGACTTTCAGGGTTATGTCCACTTTATTAAGTTGACTTAACTAAATGTGGCTATTAAAGTCAACTTAATAAAGTCAGCATAAGGGAGGATAGCCATTTAAGTTGACATTATGAAGCTGACTTAATCCAGGGTCCCATTTAAAATTGACTTAATAAAGTCAGCTTTAAATGGGTCCCCTGGATTAAGTCAACTTCATAAGTCAACTTATACAAATAGGGACTCTCTAAGTCAACTTAATAAAGTTGACTTTAAGCTGACCTTGTCCAGTTGACTTAACTGAGCCCTCTAGTGTAGACGTAGCCAAAGATCCCAGACTCACAGCCTCCAGGCTTAAAACGGAACATGACCATATACAGAAAGTGGTGAAACAGGGGTGGGGAACACTACAGGTACAATTAGCCTACCAAGAAGAGGGATCTCTGCTGGTGTACTGACCTGTGGTTAGGGGAAGAGGAAGCTTAATGATCATATAGATTTATGACTTGGGAGAGGGAAGGAAACTCTATGGCTGTGTCCACACCAGAGTTTTATTTTGAAACAACAGCCGTTGTTTCAAAATATAGCGTGGCATGTCCGAACGACGTTTTGTTATTTCAAAATGATGGGACCCCTTCGTTTCAAAATAATGGCTATTGTTTTGAAACAGTAAAACCTTGCATGCAATTGAGATAGCCGTTGTTTTAAAATGGTTGTTTCAAAACAATGCTGTTTGGGCAGGTTATTTCAAAATAATACTTTTGCCTTTCTCTTTCTCAGGGTGCCTTCCTTTTTGTACATATCGGGTGGGGGCATGACCCAGTGAGGGGGCTATGTTGCCACACCTCCCATGCTGCCCCACTCCTGAAGTGAAATAGCATGTCCACACACTGGGCATGATATTTTGATTTGAGGGTTTCCCATATTTTGATTTAATATTTTCTTATTTTCATTTAAATTATTTCAAAATAAGGATTTTATTTTGAAATAACTTATTTTGAAATAACAGTTTACATGTGAACACAGCCTATCAGTATATAAAGACCTCTTACAGGAAAGGAAACACAAGTGATGTGAAAGGCTATGGTTTTATGCTTGCTTATGTAGCTCCAATAAACTCATTGCACATCCTGATGATGGGACTCTAAAGAGTTGCTTTCTATGACAAACAAGTGCCAACATCTGATCCAACATATAACAGTGAGTTGCATGTGGGAACTGAGAGACATGGTGTAAGGGATCCCTAACAGATCAAGCTAGTCCACAATGCCTGTCCTTTTTGGCAGAAGTCAAACAGAGATACACAATTTACTTAAAATAACATATATCTGCATTCCAACCTCCATAGTCTCAGCACATCTTCTGCACTGAGATAAAGGGAGGGACCTCCCTTCACTCGATGGTACCCCATTTGTGGGGCTGGTTTATGCGGATCAACTTCCTGATCAGAAGAGTGGATCTTCACAGATCTGATCAGTTATTAGGAAGTTCAAACTGATGGCAGTGACTTTGCCACTGTAAGTGGAGATTAGTCCATAGTGTGAATTACTCATAAATAGTTTTAGTCCCTGAATCATTTACTGCTCAGTACAATAGTAAGTGTTTAATAAGAAGCTATAATTCATTCTTCTGAGCAAGGTATCACATGACACCTTGCCATTAAAAACAAAGGGCTTTTTGTTTGTTTGTTTGTTTGTTTGTTTGTTTGTTTGTTTGTAGACAAACCAGAATGGAAAAGGCCACAGTAAGAAAATTATTTTGTCTGCAACCTGTTAAAACAATGTTATCATATGAAGTATTATCATATAGCTTCCAATTTCTACCCGTAACAGATTATGAGATATTAGATTTTATAATTGTGACTGGTCTAAATAATTAAATATTGACCATCTTCCACTTTGATTAGTGAAATTATTGAAAGAAATGTTGCAGTTAAGGGAAAGCAAATATCTGGTCCCCATTTGTGTGCTTCTCGTAGTTCCTAATATTATACTTATTTATAATATTGTATTTTAATCATGGCTATTTGAATGTTATCAGATTTGAAATGTTAGTCCAGTGAGAGAGATAGATCAGTACACAGCATGAAGGTGTAGCAATTAAAAGTGCATTGTAAACATGAAGTATATGATAGATCCAAATTATATGGTAGATGCACATGAGCATCATATATGATATTGTGATGGAATCAGTCAGGATAGCTATAGGAGCGTGGTAGAAGGTGTACACATTAGTCCCAGGCTCACTAAATCTTTGTTCCCTGGCTAATCTCATTTGGGGTTACTCCAGGTTAATTGAGTCACCTGGGACCAATCAAAGAAACTTCTGCACTACTTAAAAGCCTCCTTCCTAGGCAGGCAGGATCAGCTAGTTGACAGCTGGAGTGGAAGCACAGTAGGAGGGAGCAGTTCTGCTAGAAGTGTGTAGGACAGTGTTTCCCAACCAGTGTGCCACGGCACACAGGTGTGCCACATTTTTTTTTAAACTACTCAAAGAGCTCTGGATTGGCTCATGAATATTCATGAGTTCATTTGGAAATCATATGGTGGTGTGCCTCAAATTAATTAAAAGTAGCAAGGTGTGCCACAGCAGAGAAAATGCTGGGAACCACTGGTGTAGGATCAAGGTATTGCTGTGACCTACAACAACTCAGAAAGGTACAAGGGTTTGGGAGAAGCCACCCCCAAGAAGGGCCCAGGAATTAGGGGCACTGTGGCTCAAAGTGGAGCCCTGTTACTCCAAGGACTGACCAGGGAGTGAGGGAGTTGCAGAAACTAAATTGTAGAGACTAAGGAAGGAATTGCAGGCACTGTAAAAAGAAACCCTTCCCCAGCTCCTACGAGCAGCATGGGGCCAAGGAGAGGTGACCCAGGAAAAGCAGTAACTCTCCTGAGCTCCATTGTTGGAGACAGCTACTCTTAGGGTCTCTGGGTTGTGGCCTGGGTTAGAGGGAAAGACCCCCCCCCCGCCTCCAGCCTCCACCATCCACATTGTGGGCAATTAGGCTGGAAGAACCAGGGGGTAACAAGCCATACAGTGGAAGTGCAGGACTAATGGGCAGACTAAGCCTCTCTCCACCACAGTATACATACATATAGATTTCCAAAGGGATAGTTGTGTTAGTCTAGTCCAGCAAAAAAGAAATGAGTCATGTGGCACTTTAAGACTAACAGATTTATTTTTCGTATGAGCTCTCATGGGAGAAAATCCCACTTCAGCAGATCCTTCGAAGATGGGTGAACTTACAGAATGGAATGAAAATAAATGCAAGGGGGTGTAAAACATAGGATCAGGTTATACAGTAACAGCAAATCAAAGCAGTTGTTAGGTTCAAACCATGGGAAGCCTGAAGTCAAATTACCTTTTGTAATGGGAAAAGAACCCATAATCTCAATAAAGTCCTGCTTTCACAGAATTTAGCTTGCATATTATTTTGAGTTCAGCTGTTACTCTTTGAAGTCTTGATGTCCCAGCCACATCTCTGATGACAGTGGTTAAAAAATCATTTATCGAGTGATTAGAAAGATGGAAGT
>ML681979.1:21234205-21263380 GCA_007922195.1 Podocnemis expansa
TTACTGTATGACCTGATCCTATGTTTTACACCCCCTTGCATTTATTTTCATTCCATTCTGTAAGTTTACCCGTCTTTGAAGCATCTGACAAAGTGGGATTTTCTCCCACGAAAGCTCATGCGAAAAATAGATATAGATATTACCGTATACTATTCAAAGCAGGTCTGATCCTGTTTTCATTTAAGTTAACACATTAAAACTGACTTTGACTTCAGTGGAACAGAATCACCCTACACTAAGGGTGCTCTGCACTCTACTTCCAGTCTAGAAAATCACTTCAGCACATGCTTAATTTTAAGGACAGGAGGTCTGAGCCTGCCTCAACTGGAATCAATAGGAACACCCAAGCTGAGCTAAATGAGTTCAGGATTGAGTGTACAAATCATTCCTACTTCTGAAATGATTAAATTTAAACACTAGATCAGAAGCAGAATGCTCAGCACCTTGTAAGATTGAACACTGCCAATAAGAAATTCTGTGGTTACCTCATGTACAAATATAATTGGTTAACTTTAATGTCTGCTATCTCCATATAGACAATTGATACAGTCGTCACAGTTAAAAGATTTCCACTTGCCTCCAAATTAGATAACTGTATTAAATGATGTTAACTCAGTAAAGCAGTATTTTATGTAGTACTTTTTGGGAGCAACAAGACAATACCTCCAGACTATAAGGTAACTATATATTTTAAGAAAATATTGGTAAGTTTTTAAAAATTACCACTGTGTGTAGCTACTATGTTGTGATAATGCATTGGAAAGAAATGAACCTAACTCTTTTTAGAAAGTTGAAGTGGCCTCTTGGAATTTTACAGGGACTTAAGATACACTAAAACAACAAAAGCCCACTCCTTAGTCACAGGAGTCTTTCCCAGTACATTAAACGAGAGAAATTGTACAACTTTGCAGGATCTAAAACTGAACTGAAAGAAACTGAAAGAAAAGATGTAGTTTCAAACAAGATGGATGTTTCAGGCAGTGATTTGTAATGGAGAGGATCTGTAGATTTTCTTCATGCTTTCTGATTACATTTTAATTCAAGTATATTAAAGGAACCCTGCTGTGTAATATAAAATATATTCCAAACCCTACATTTAATTATGAAGATCTGATAAAATTAGTGTAAGGATAATAAAAAGAAGATTTAACAATCAGCTAAGTAGCTGTAATCCTAGCAGTCTGATGAGACAAAGTACTTTCCATCATCAAAAATGGGAGTTCGGCTAGAAAAGAGACTATTGTGCTAGTAGAAGAATTGCTTCTGCTCAAAGGCCATTTGACACTAGTGCAAAAGTTCCTAAAAGATCTTCTGAAAATGAACTTTGGAAGGTAAACTATTCCCACTTAGATTTCCTCTAAGTTACTAGATAAATGGGAACAGGATCTTTATGGTGATTATGTAAAGTAACAAACACCAAAATTCAATGAGAAGCTGTAGAAACTGTTGAACATTGCAATTTAACTTTTATTTAAATATTAAAGAAGGCTATTTGAATGAATTTCCAGATATGAAAACATTGCATTTTGTACTGAAGTGAATTCTATTTGTAACTGCCACATCAGTGGGAGAATATTATCTGGATGTTAGATTATGCTTTTAGGCACAGATCTGACCAAAATAATTGTGTGTAAACTGAACCTCAGAAGAATTATTCCTTAAACATTCCACTGAGGAGAAATTCCTTTCCTGTTTTCTCCTTGTCTGAATAAGGTAATAAATTTCCTGCTTATCTATACTATCTGGGCTAGACTGTGCCCATTTCCCATCCCTAAACACACTATTGTTTGCTTTCTCATGCAGGCCTGAACAAAAGATCTAGGCAGCCCATCAAAGAGTGTAAAGCACTAACTCTCCTTATTCGTCTATGTAAGTATGTCAGTCAAGCTATAATTTCATTTTTTTCATGTCAGAAAAGGTAACATTCACTAAGGGTCACAGTTTACCACCCATATTTTTGAGTTGTATCTTATTATTGTTACTGTATTATTAGGTACAGCATATACATCAAATAAAGGCCCAAATTAGGTAAAGACCCTATTGTTCTAAGCACTATAGAAACACAATAACTACATCTCAACCAATGGGACTATCGACAGAGTAAAGTAATTATTGAAATTTATATTCACAAAAAATGGGGATTTTGGCATCTAAATTTAGAAACAAAAGTTTGTTTGTTTTTTTTAATAAAGATAATATATATTTCTCCCATTAAGAAATGAATTGTTTCTTGTTTAAGAGTGGAGACATCACTGGCATGTGTCATTTTTAGATAAAGCACTTGTGTTTACTCATTGTTTGAATACTATTGCCTGCAATTTCAAAGGGAAAGAAAAAAATTAGACCACTTCTACTTTTAGCAAATACAAATACTGAATTACTCCATTTATTGTGGTGGAATTATACTGAACATACACCTGAATAATTGAGTTCTGAATCTGGATCATTATCTGTGTTATGGAAGAAGTGACTATGTCTCAGCAGACTGGAATATGGTTTTCCCAGGTTCTTTATTTCATTTATGAACACACTGTATTTGCTACAAAAGGAATCCTAAACTGCTTTTTTAATTATCAATTTAAGTTACTTACTTTTCAAGCAGTTATCATATCCCAGTGTAGCATTTATGATTTCCCAATATAAACCTGAGTAAAGGATGCAGGGAGCAGATAAAAGAAAACATGACAGGTGTGCAATACCGCAAGATATTATTCTCTTTTACTATAGACTGGTTGCCTGAAGTATTTGTTCATCTAAATCTGCACAACTGACAGATTGCATGAAGGTTCATGAAGATAGAAACAAAAGATGAGCTGGAAAGAGAACAGTGATTTTTATTGTAATGTGTATCTCTTGATAAATTACCTATAGATGTAAAGAAATGACTGAACTTGCATTGTCTTTTATTGCCTATACTCTTCTTGAAATAAGAGCTCAAGTCCACTAACAGTTTGCCATATATAAAAATGTACTTAATTTGTTAGAACTCTTTTTTCTTCCTGAATTTTCTGAGAACTTGGCCTGTCTTCCTTGGAATCTGCACACTCCTCTGCCTACCACTATCACCATTGTTATGAGAAGGAGTGAGTGACCCAAACCATCCTTCTGTACTTTAAAATTATATTTATTTCACTTCATGCAGTTTGGTTTTTGAAAACCTGCTCATCTTAATGTCAGCACCAGAGCAAAATTCATACCTACCAATTTTTGTCCCTTTAAAAGTTGATACACTTTGCTTGTCTACAAGAGTCACCCTTGGAATTATCTGCACACTTGTAAAGGGGAAGTAGACCTTCCTATAATTTCACAGCATGGGGAAAATCTCCAGATTTATTTTCAAAGATTATCACTTTTTCATCATTTTCTATGCTGGCTTCCCATGTGTTAAGTACTAGTTTTGTAACCCAACTCAGACATTTTCTCTGACAGATTGAGAAATTAGACACAAGGAAGGTGGAGGTGGCATTCAAAACTGGTGATTGTCATGACTAAGTGAAAACACTACCTTTTTTAAAAGTATTACAGCTGAAGAAACAGTAGAACATAATGGTGAGAAGTTGTGATTAGGTTCACAACACTAAAAATAAAGTCTGTACAGAAAATTTCAATTCTAAGACTTCTGTCATCTGTTGAGTTACCCCAGCTATTTTATAGTAACAAAGTACATAAGAAAATAAAAGATAAAATGAATTTTGATGGATTCACTCATGTTCACCAACTTCTCAGAGTAATATTACTTATGTCTGCTGGACTTCATTGCATGCCATGAAGCTTATCTTTTGATCAGACACAGCAACAAAATGAAGACAGACACATAAATGGAATTAAGAGAAGGCCACAACTGCTATTAAACTTTAGGAAAGGGGAGAGGGTGCTACCCACCTCACCCATGTCCTTGTAGAATAGGCATTTAAATGGTTCCAGATGGGGGATTAAAAAGTTCCTTAACAGGTCACCTATAATTCATGGCAGGCTCACCTCCGTCCTACCATAAGGGTATACCTTTCTCTAAATCATGGCACTCTGCTCCCACAATGGAAGTAGAAGATACAGAAAGGTGAATACTTAAGCCCATGAGAGCTACCAAGGTTGGCCTGGGAAGACCACAAGGTTTCATGAGCTTGAGGACCATAACAAAAATCCTATGGCTTTTATCCATGGGATTATTCATATTATCCTTTAATTGCACTGGAAATGTGCTTCAAGTTGAGAGAAATTCATAATTTCCCACAACAGATGAGTTTGAGAAAGAGTATGGGGAAGAGTTGGTGAGGCCAGAATGGTGAAGAGGAGCTGCACTACTTCTTCCAGCACCCCTTCTATCTCCTGTAGCCAGACATACATTCTGACCATGGAAATCTCTACCCAGATCCTGGTGTGGACTTGCAGGGACTGTGGCCTGCATTTCCCTGTCACAATCAAGCTGGGGAGATGAATCAATGTGACAGGTGCCTTCTGATGGAATCTCTCAGGGGGCAGGTGGGAGAGTAACAGGAGGAGGTGCTAGGCTCAGGAGTATCCATGCCCTTGAGAAGTTCCTCGATACCATCCACAAGGAGACAGGCAAGGATGAGGATCCTATCCCGGTGCCAAAGACTACTGCCCACCACTGGAGAAGGATGGGATGTCTATCCCACAGGGAAGACACTGGAAACTGGTTACTTCTGGCAGCAGACAGTGCTCCACCCTGATCCCATCCCACCCTCCATTGTGGTGACAAAATGTTATGCGGCACTAGAGATGATGGATGAGGTGGAAGAGGAGACACCATGCACCACCGAGACTGAGAGGATCACATCCGCCACAGCCAGGAGGAAATGTAGGGTTCTGGTGGTTGGGGACTCGCTTTTGAGGGGGATGGAGACACCTATCTGTCACCATGACAAGGCTTCTTGGGAGGTATGCTGCCTGCCAGGTGCCTGTATCCAAGACATTATGGAAGGACTGTCGAGAATCATCCACCCCTCTGACTACTACCCAATACTACTCATCCATGTGAGAACCAATGATACCCTGATACATGATCCTCTGCAGATCAAAGGTGACTGTACGGCTCTGGGAGCATGGATGAAGGACTTCAGAGCACAGGTGGCATTTTCCTCAATTCTTCCAGTCAAGGGTAGAGGCCTGAGCAGATACAGATTCATCCTGGAGGTTAATGCTTGGTATGAAGATGGTGTTGTCAGGAGGGCTTTGGCTTTCTCAACCATGGGGTGCTGTTCCAGGAAGGGGGATCCTAGGGAGAGATGAACTTCATCTGTTAAGAAAGGGGAAGAGCATATTTGGAAGCAGACTGGCTAACCTAGTGAGGAGGGCTTTGAGCTAGACTTGAAGGGGGAAGGAGACAAAAGCTCACAGGTAAGTCACAATTTAGGATACCTGGGGGAAGGGATGAAAATTGGGGTGTGCCAGGACTGTAACACGAGGAATAAAAAACAGGGCAGTTGGAACATGAGTGTGGGATCAAATAATTGTCTTAGGTGTCCTAATGAAGCCATAATACCTGAGGCAAGTGGGGGAGGAAAATGCTGGGAGAAAATGCAAGGAGGTAGATGCAATAGAACTGAAAATTGACAGGGGAAAGTAGGGCAATCAGCCCGGTACTTTAGGTGCCCATAGACAAATGCAAGGAGCCTGGGAAACAAGCAGGAAAAAATGGTAGTACTGGCACAAACAAGGAACTATGATATTATTGGAATATCAAAGGTGTGGTGGGCTTGTGTAACTGGAGATCTGCCATAGATCAGTATAAATTGTTCAGGAAGGACAGGCAGGGAAGAAGAGAGGAAGGAGTAGCATTGTATGTAAAAGAGCTTTATGACTGCTCAGAGCTCCATTATGGAAGTGGAAATGAGCCAGCTGAAAGTCTGTGGGTTAAGTTTAGAGGAGAGGGCAACAAGGGGGATGTTGTGTTGGGTGTCTGCTATAGACCTCCAGACCAGAAGGAGGAGGTGGATGAGGCATTCTATTGACAACTAGCAGAAGTTCCTAGATCACAGTATTCGGTTCTCATGGGGGACTTCAATAACCTTGCCATCTGCTGGGAGGTTAATACAGCAGTGCACAGGCAATCCAGGAAGCTTTTGGAGAGTGTTAAGGATAAATACCTGGTACAAATGCTGGAGGAACCAACTAGGGGCCTTACACCTCTCAACCTGCTGCTCATAAACAGAGAAGAATTGATAGGGGAAGTAGAAGTGAACAGCAAACTGGGCAGCAGTGACCATGAAATGATAGAGTTCAAGATGCTGATTAACGGAAAAACAGGAAAGAAGCAAAATGCAGACCCTGGATTTCAGAAAACCATATTTTGGCTCTCTTATGGAGCTGGTGGGCAGGATCTCTTGGGAGGCTGATCTGAAGGGGAAAAAAAAAGTTCAAGAGAACTGTCTGTATTTTAAAGAAACCCTGCGAAGGGCACAGGAAGATATAATTCCAATGAGCAGAAAGGACAGCAAATGTGGAAGGCACCCAGTATGGCTTAAATCTGCACTGCACTAAAACATAAAAAGGAAGCTTACAGGAAGTGGAAGCTTGGACAGATGATTGGCAGCATACAAAGATATTGCTCAGGACTGCAGGGATAAATCAGAAAGGCCAAAGGACAACTGGAATTGCAGCTAGCAAGGGATGTGCAGGATAACAGAAAGGGGTTCTACAAGTATGTCAATATTAAGAACAGGATCAAGGATGGTGTAGGTCCCTTACTGAATGGAGCAGGTATCCTCATGGTGGAGGATGAGGAAAAAGCTGAAGTGCTCAATTTTTTTTTGTTTGTTTTTTTTTACTTCAGTTTTCACAGGGAGGGCCAGCTCCTAGCCCACTACACTGGGCATGGTAGATTGGAGAGAAGAAGAGAGGCACTTGGTGATGGAAGGTAAGGTTAGGGAGTACTTAAAGAAGCTGGACGTGCACAAGTCCTTGGGCCCTGATGAATAGCATCTGAGGGTGCTGAGGGAGTTGGCCGATGAGATAGCAGTATCACTGGCCATTATCTTTGAAAACTCGTGGCAAACAGGGGAGGTGCCAGAGGACTGAAAAAAAGTAGATATAGTGCCTATCTTCAACAAAGGGAAAAAGGAGGATCCAGGGAATTACAGACCTGTCAGCCTGACCTGAATCCCTGGAAAAATCATGAAGCAGGTTCTCAAAGAATCCATCCTGAAACACTTGGAGGAAAATAGAGTTATTGGGAATGGTCAGCATGAATTCACCAAGGGTAAATCATGCCTGACCAACCTCATCACCTTCTATGATGAGATGACTGGATTTGTGGATGTGGGAAGAGATGTTTGTGTGATATACCTAGATTTAGCAAGGCTTATGATACAGTTTCCCACAGCATTCTTGTCAGCAAGTTAAGGAAGTATGGGTTGGATGTGTGGACTGGAAGGTGGATAAAAAACTGGCTAGCTCAACGGTGTCAGCAAGTAGGAATCAATGGCTCCATGTCTAGTTGGCAACCAGTAATGAGTGGTGTGCCCCAGTGGTCAGTCCTGGGGACAGTTCTGCTCATTAATGATCTGGATGATGGGATAGATTGCACGCTCAGTAAGTTTGCAGATGACACCAGGCTGGGGGGAATGGTAGACATGCTGGAGAACAGGGACAGGATTAAAGGAAACCTAGACAATTTGGACTGGTGGGCCAATAGAAATCTCATGAGGTTCAACAAGGACAAGCACAAACTCCTGCACTTGGGATGGAAAATCCTCATGCATTGCTACAGTCTGAGGATGAATCGCTAAGTAGCAGCACTGTAGGAAAGGACCTGGGGGTGATGGTGGATGGGAAGGGGGGTATGAGTCAGCGGTGTGCTCGTACTGCCAAAAAGGCCAATGGCATACTGAGCTACATTGGTAGAAGTGTTGCCAGCAGATCAACGGAAGTGGTTATTCCCTTCTATTCAGCATTGGTGAGGCCACATCTGGAATACCGTATCCAGTTTTGGGCTCAGCACTACAAAAAGGACATGGACAAATTAGAAAGAGTCCAGCAAAGAGCAACAAAAATTATCAAAGGGCTGGAGCACAAGACCTATGAAAAGAGACTGAAGGAACTAACAAAAAAAAACAACAAAAAAAAAAAAAAACAAGGAGTGATGTGGCACTTAAAGACTAATGGATTTATTTTCGCATGAGCTTTCATGGGAAAAATCCCACTTTGTCCGATGCTTCGAAGATGGCTGAACTTACAGAATGGAATAAAAATAAATGCAAGGGAGTGTAAAACATAGGATCAGGTCATACAGTAACAGCAAGTCAGATCAGTTGTTAGCTTCAAACCCTGAGAAGGCTGAAGTCAGATTACCTTTTGTAATGGGAAAAGAACTCATAGTCTCAATTCAATCCTGCTTTCACAGAATTTAATTTGCATATTCATTCAAGTTCAGCTGTTTCTCTTTAAAGTTTTGATGTCCTAGTCACATCTCTGACAGTGGTCATTAACAAATCATTTATCGAATGATTAGAAAGATGGAAGTGCTCAGCAAGTGGTTTTTTTGTTTTGTGTTTTCTGATATCAGTTCTATGTTTGTTTATAAGTTTGCACAGGGATTTTCCTGTTTGTCCAATGTATAAGGTGTTGGGCCATTTCTAGCACATGATGGCATAGATCACATTACAAGATGAGCAGGTAAATGACCCTTTGTTGGAGTAGCAGGCTTGATTAGGACCTATGATGGTATCTATTGTGCAGATATGTAGGGAGACTTGGCAGCATGGTTTGTTGCAGGGGTATGTGCCTGCTTTAATGTTTCTGATCTTAGATCTGTAGTTGCTGGTGAGTATCTATTTAAGGTTGGGTGGAAAAAAAAAACAGTTGCTGAGCACTGCCATCTTTCTAAGCACTCCATAATTGTTTTGTTAACGACCATCATCAGAGATGTGACTGCTACATCAAGACTTCAAAGAGAAACAGCTGAACTTGAATTAATATTGAAATTAAATTTTCTGAAAGCAGGATTGAATTGATTCTTTTCCCATTATAAAAGGTAATTTGACTTCAGGCTTTCCAGGGTTTGAACCTAACAGCTGCTTTGATTTGCTGTTATTGTATGACCTGATCCTATGTTTTACACTCCCTTGCATTTATTTTCATTCCATTCTATAAGTTCAGCAATGTTCAAAGCATGTGATGAAGTCGGATTCGCTCCCATGAAAGACTATATGAAAAATAAATCTGTTTGTTAAGTGCCACACGACTCCTTTTTTTGTTGTTTTTGTTTTTGTTTTTGTTTTTTTGTTTGTTTGTTTGTTTTGTTTTTTGGACTAGACTAACATGGCTATCTCTTTGGAAATTGACATGATGAAGGAAGTAGGCTTATTTAGCCTGCAGAAGAGAAGACTGAGGATTTGATAGCAACCTTCAACTACTTGAAGTAGGTGGCTCCAAGGAGGATGGAGCTCAGCTGCTCTCAGTAGTAACAGAGGACAGACCAAGGAGCAATGGTTTCAATTTGCAGCTGGGGAGGTCTATGTTGAATAATAGGAAAAACTTTCTTACTAGGGCGGTGGTGAAGCATTGGAATGGGCTACCGAGGGAAGTGGTGGGATCTCCATCTTTGGAAATATTTAAGGCTCAGTTAGACTAACCCTGGCTAGGATAATTCAGTGAGAGTGGTCCTGCTTTTTTGGCAGGGGTTGGACTAGATGACCTCATGAGGTCCCTTCTAACCTTATGATTCTATGAATTCAACCCAAATGACTCAGTTAGGTACTAAACATATTTCTAGTTATTCCACTGTGACGTGACAATGGCACAAGGAAGGTGAAAAAGCTATTTAGTCATCTGTCAATTGGTTCAGGGAAGAAAAAGTTCCTTTCTAACCCACAAAAGGTGATTTGCTAGATCCACAGCATCTTTCAGACAGGTCTTACATTCCTAGTTCATGTGGGACTGCTAGAACAGAGCCAAATGAAGCATCACATAGCCATCATGGAAGTTAAATACTAAGAGGTGGTGAATTCTGGCTAGTCAGCACTCATTTACTCCCCTACTTCAGCTGGCAAATGGGTGTCCCTCCATTCTTGGATTGTCCACTTCAGTGTTGGTCCTCCTCCATTCTCCCCAGCAGTGGAAGCTTTTGCCCCAGGCTCTTAGGAAGAGGAAGATTTGAAAGATTTAAAAGGGGATTCTGGTGGAAAGAGAAAGGCTGAAGCTGTATATAATGGTGTCACTGTTTCCAAGAAAAAATTACCACTGACTTCCTTATGTCCTTCTTAAGGACTCGTCTTTTAGATCTCAAGCCTCTAGTTGTCATCCTTCTAGGGCTTTCAGGCTTTTTAGGGCAATCCTCTCCCTCCTGAGCAGGAACTTGGACTGCAGTCTCATGCAATTCACTGTGATTACCTCTGACTTCTGTACTTTCATCCTGTTCTCTCCAGGACCATGACAAAAACAGCCAATGATCAGCCAGTTTTCATAAAGCAATGTGTTATTTATTCAGCAAAGGCCCTTGAAGAAATCACCTTAGAAATAATAAACCGCTCATTTTGTTGGTCCAGTGCGTACAAGTGCTTTGGCCAGGCCCAAGTGTTTCCCCTGCTCCACAGCCAATGAAACTTACACAAACTAAGTGACTAGGGATTTGCAATAATTTGCTCCTAGTGACTTTAATTCTTTCAAGAATTATCCTTTAACTCCCTTATTGAGCTAGAAATATGATTACTAGCCAGAACATAAGGATACATATAACATTTATAAAGCTGTTACAATGGTCTCTGAATACGGCATGTATCCAGACTATTGCATCTGTCACAAATGCAAATGCTAACCAGTTGCTAAATGTCATTAAGGAAGTCTGTTAACTTAGCAGGATAACTATCTGTTTAAAAATTGTAAGGGAGACAGAGAGTCTTGGGATAGTAGATTTTAGTATTTCAAGATGAATAGAAATAATTAAATAAAAGGACATCCACCTCCATTCTGTTAGACAATCAAAATATATTTTATAACGTTTTCTTATGGGCTAGTTACTAGCAGTTATTGTAAAATGCCATTTTTATCCACAGGATTTTTTTAAAAATCATTTTGCCCCACAAGTTTTCTGCCCCCCCCCCCATTATCAATGAAAAATACAAAACAGAAAACAAAGAAACATTCACTTTCAAAAAACATGTTCAGGGGAAAAACAGGGGGGGGTGTAAAAAAATCATAACATCTAAATTTGAAAATACTTAAATAAAGTATTTCCATTTTTACTCTCTGAAAACTAGAAAGTTGATCCCAAAATGAAAAAAAAAGTATGAAAAAGTCTGTTTTTTTTTAATAACTGTATTAGCTACTGTACATGATTCTAACACTCATGATACACATTGTCCTCATTCAAAAATTGCATAGATATTACAGAGGAGAGCAATATTTCTCAGGGGCCAAGAGGGAAACATTCCAAAGGGTTATTTAAAAAATTGAGATTCTCAGGTTCTCTTCAAGACAAAAAAAAAACAAAAAACAAAACAAAACACAGAGATATTTGGACAAGATTATTGAACCTTGATACTTGCATTAGAAGAGGTCTAATTAAATGCAGACCTTTCCTTAGTATTATTTTTTTTAAACATGACATAAAAGGCTAACACAGACAGGCATCAAATGCTTCCCTTTTCCTGTACAAATGTAAGTCATTTTCTAAGAATTATCCATCGGTGAAAAGACTGCTTTCTACTTCAGATATTCACAGAATATGGTTGTGGTTTTCCCTAAACACTTCAGAGCAATGAAAAGATTCAACATTTAAACAAATATTATGGAAAACAGATTTTTTTTTAAAAAAATTTGGAAACATACACTAAATTTTCTGTTGGTTTTGACTGATACAATCCCTCTGTGGACAATATGATAAATATATGGTGCAGAACTTGCAAACATCATAGCATTTATCATAGTGATTTCTATTTGAATAATCAAGGAGTGTCTTTTCCTTTAATGTTATATTCACAAGATACTTTTACTGCTTTTTGTGCTGATTTCTTTCAAGGATAACAACTAGGCATGGGAAGGAAAAATTTCACAAAGGCTATGTCTACAGTTGAAACCAAAGTATATGCTTTCCAACTAACATGCACTATGTCTACACCACAAAGCAGTTCACCCTTCCTTAGTTCGACATAACCAGTTCCTGGGTAGTTTGAACTAACTGTGGGTTTGTTTGAACTAGCCACAGCTTTTTAGTTCAAACTAGCCGTGCTTTTTTTAGTTTGAACGAACTTTTTGGTCTGAACTAAAAAAGCACATCTAGTTTGAACTAAAAAGACATGTCTAGTTCAGACTAACCACCTAGTTTAAACTTATTTAGGTCAAACTAGCATGGCTACAACATGCTTCCTGAGACAAAAAATTGAACTAAGTGGCTGGTTCAAGCTTACTTCCTTAAACTTACTTACTTAAGCTTTGCTTAATTTGAGCTAATTTTTTTTTTTTTTTTTAGTTCCAACTAGACAAAGCCTAATGGAGGCAGGGCTCAAATTAGTTTGAATTAAAGTTCCCTAGTTTGCTAGTGTAGACATACCCCTTGAAATCAATAAGACTTATTCTGACCAAGTCAATTTTGAACATAGGACATAGTTCTTTCAACAGTGTTAGCCATACAATAAACAAATATCTTTCTGAAAAAGATTAATCACATTCATCATTTATATTTAGCATATTTGTAACTTTTCAGCTTTCCTTCTTCTATCTAAAAATATACTGTTTTTGTTGCACTGTCTGAGATTTGCAGTATACTTCCACATAATCTCTGCAGCAATAAAGAAAACATATAATAGATGGAGAATGTTAGAAATGTATTGCAGGGTCAAATGAAGAAGGACAGTACCAGGTGGAGAAGTAAGAAGCAGTTTATGCAGTTTAAGATTTAGACCTCTCATTCTCCTTTGCTTCATGACCAACAAAGTGATCCCCAAGTATTATTACTTATGACTGTTTATCCCCATGCTGTATACATATTTTATGTATGCATATTCATGCACAGGTTTATTTGTTTTCCAGCACTATAGAGGTTGGCTGTGTGTGGCCAGGTTTCAGCCATTGGGGTAAAAATAATTAAGCCTACCTCTCAAATTATTTACTTCATTAGTGTCTTTTGCATTAAAGCTTGGAAGCTAGTGAACATACACTGCTTTGGGATTTTAGCACATTCCTTCCCTGTGCCCATCTAGCATAAACCTAGCTACTTGCTGCCCTCTACCCAGTCCTAACTTAGTGGGCTGCTTGCTTAACCCAAGTATTCTATTGCCACTGTTTACAGTAAAGGAATTCACCTTGGTTTACAGGTAAGTGGGTGTGTACTTATCTGCTTATTGCTTAAGCACCTTGCTGTGGCCAGTATAGGGAAGGCCCTCCTTCTTAAGAAAAAGGAATTAATAGGGAGACATGTACTGAATTGCAAATTGCTTAAGTAGCTTCAAGTTGCCATCATATAAGAGGTGCCTGCCTCCTCTTATTAAGCTCCAGGTTTTGGCAGAGAATAGTTAAGGCCCCCTGAGCTGGGTCCTGCCCCCAGCTTTTTGTAGATCTGACAGGGCACTGAGCCCCTTTCTCTTCCCATACTCACAAAATGCAATGGACCTTTACTGAGGGCTTGAGCCAATGCCCAGTGAAGTTAATGGAAAAAGTGCAATTGATTTCAGTGGAGAGAAGATTGGGAACTAATGGTGGATTGAACTACTCAATAATAGTGTTTGTTAAATGGCAGTATCTGTCACATTAGCCAACACTTTAAAATATTTGAACCAAATGGAATAACTTATGTGAATAGGGACAATGGGATTTGATTATCAATATTTTTCCATGGACTGTCATCAGTAAAACACAAATGAAAGAAACATAATTGTTTCTCTGTGATAAATATGAATTGGTATGCAAATGTATGTGCAAATAACTAATAAGAATGGAGTGATTAAACATTAATATACTGTAATATGGATGTTAGATGAGCTGATCAATCCTTTATAAGAAATTATTTTGTCTCCGATGCACCAAACCACTTCAGCAAAGGCTTAATTTTAAGCATGTGGGTCTAATCATGTGCTTTAGTGTTTTGCTGAATCAGGGTTTATTTTTGTGTTTATGACAGTGATAGCCAAGAAAAACAATTTTCAAATAAAAGGTATATAACTATTTTATTTTGTGAAAATATGGATTGTATAATATAGTTATTCAGTGTAATGCAGAAAATATGTGTTTTTAAATGTTACTGTTAAATAACAAGTAGCTTGCCAGTAATATGAATAGAAAAACCTCTCAAATTAATTCCATTCCTGTGAATTAAAAGAAAGATCTCAGGAAAGCCTTCAACAGTTAGGTTAATAAAATAAGTCTTGTGACTATTCTGTTTTAAATAAATTCATTTACTGATATCTATGAAAACCTAATGAAGTATGAGGTTTAGGAAAAAAATAACAAAGAGTTTGAATTTTCAAGGACTTCCAATTGCCTATAGACACCAACACTTTAGTGCAACAGAAGGAGAACCAGGAAGAAAGATAAGACTTGCTTATTGTGAGTATGACGATTGACAGCAGAGCTATTTATTTTCAATACCCTGCGAAATTAAAAAAAACTTTTTTGCATTGGAATTACTAAATTGCTGATGTTATTAAATTATTTTTTCCTAAATATAACATCATAAACTTTGGCATTATCATGCCTTAGGCTTGCTACTATTCAATAACAACAAACTGCATCATTCTCCTATCCTTTCCCCATCCAACCTCAGGGGCTGTGAAAGACTGAAGGATAATATTCAGAATGTGTTGCAGTGGCAATTTCTAGACAAACTGAGTACAAAATGTTGTGTCTTTATTGATTATCTATCTAACTGTGCACATGTTTTCTTTACATTGGTTGTTTTCTGCATCGAATGGCTAGATAGCCATTTTATTGTCAAATGGAGTTATAGCAACATACACCATAATCTAAAACTGGTATTATTACATTATGTTGATGTAAGGCAGGTCTAGAGGCTGGGCACTGCTTGTGCTTAACAGCCAAAGGGGGGCAATTGATCTGCGTGGGCTTTCTATTTGCATTAGCACAATTAGGTATTAGCATAATCTCACTACGTACATGCAGGGCATGACAGTGAATTGTATATGGGCTGATTTGATCACAAATCTGCCAATACCTATATTTTAACCAAGGAAGGAAATGAAATATTGTCTTTTCATAATATGCTGCCCTCTGATTGTATAAACTCTGTTTGGGCCTATTTGTTGGAAAAGTCACCATCAGCAATACAGAAGTAGAAAGAGTGAGCAACTCTGTGTTTCATTTGTGGAGTCTTCCTTTGGTATTTAGATTAGAGGAGCTGTTGGTGGTGTCCTGAAGTCAGGAGTTGAAATCACTGAGAGCTGAGATCCTCTTTAAGAACTGAGATCACTGAACAGTGACCAGCAGGTGGTGCCAGTGGATAGTGGGTGGAGCTAATGAATGGTGTGAGTGGCCAGCAGGAGGTGTGAGTGATAGCAGGTGATGACAGTGGGTGGAGCCAGCAGATGGTGCAAGCAGCCAGCGGGCAGTGCTAGCAGACAGCTGAGGGCATGAGTGACATTGCAATGAGGGCATTGCTCCCTGGTTCTGATTTGTTGTGCCCACAGATTTCCACTCATGAACCCTGATTCATACTGACTGTGTCTACACTAGCAAATTAGTTCAGATTAAGAAGGCTTAATTAAAATTAATTTGAACCCTATCTACACCAGGCTTTGCCTAGTTGGAACTAAAGTTTCAAACTAGTTAGTTTGACTGGTTAGTCCAAACTAACTACTTAGTTCAACCTTATTTGCATATTTAGTTTGAACTAGCACAATATAGACATGCTAGTTTGATCTAAATAAGTTTGAACTAGCTGTTAGTTTGAAGTAAGTGCATTTTTTTAGTTCAAATTAACCTTCAGTTCAAACTAACCATACTTTTTTAGGTCAAACTAAAAGGAAACAAAAAGTGGTTGGTTCAAACTAAAAATAGTTTGAACTAAAGAGTACAAACAAACAAAAAAACAAAAACCCAAAACCTTCATTTGAACTGACTTTCAAATTCTTTAGTTCAGACTAACCAAGTCCAAACTAAGGCTATGTCCATACGTAAGGCCTTGCTTCAAAAATGTTATTTCAAAACAAGTCCTTTTGAAATAAAGCCCTTATTTTGAACTCACTTAATTTGAAATAACTAAAATCCAATTCAAAACAAGGGAAAATCCCCAATCAAAATAGAATGTCTAAATAGAGGACTCGCTATTTCGGTTGAGGAGAGGGGCATGATGGGTGGTGTGGCAGAGCCACTGGTGGGGGAAAAAAAGTGGGGGGGAGGGGAAGCCTTTCTTCCCCCTGGCTTCCCCTGCTGCCCCTCTGCCCCACCAGCCTAATTGGGGGCATGGGTTGCCTAGCCCCCTCCTACCCCCTTTTCCCACCCCAGCCTCAAGTCAGGAGCCCAATGGGGCTGGAAGCTGCTTACTGCAGACTGCAAGCAGCTTCCAGCCTAGTCAATTTCACAGTGAAATTGACCAGCCTGGGAGCTGCTTGCAGTCTGCGAGCAAGCAGCTCCCAGCCTAGCCCCCTGCTCCTGCCTTGAGACTGCGGTGGGGAAAGCGGGTAGCAGGGGGCTAGGCAACCCATACTCCAAGGGTGTGGAGCCTGCTCTGCCCTTTCTGGGGCTGGGTCTCTGCCCCCCCCAGCTAGGGCAGGGGCTGTCGCAGCCCCACCTGCCCCTGCCCACCTGTCTCCAGGGTGGGGGGGCAGGCAGTGGCAGCCAGCTTTGCCCCCCACCCGGGTTCAGGAGGAGCTGCCAGCACCCATGGCTAGCATGGGGCCGGCAGCCCCACCCGAGCCTGGGCAGGGGCAAAGCCATCACCTGCGGCTCCCGCAGGGCCAGCACCTCCCCTGAGCATGGGCAGGGGGCACAGCCTGGGGGTGCCCCAGCCGGCTTCCCCCCACTTCCCTGTGCTGGGGGCAGAGGGGGCAGTGCCCGCTGCTTCCTCTTGCTGGGACCAAGGGCTCCCTCGTTTTGAAACAAGAAAATGTTGTATGGACATAGGGGGTTTTATTTCGAAACAACCAGTGTTGTTTCGAAATAAAAGCCTTGTTGTGGACATACCCTAAGATTTTAGGTGTAGACACAGCCACGCTGATTCACTCTTGAGTCAGTCCACATCAGCCTCCTGTATGTAATCAGTCTCAGGCTGAGGGTATGTAACCTCCAGTTGCCCAGGTGATGGTCCCCAAGTGAGTACTCTGGCCCCAAATACCAAAGAGGGAAATTCTGTCTTACAAGTATTGGGATCCTTCTCCAGTCACCATATACTCATGTCTGTCCATTTAACATTCAAATAGATCATGTCCAGTATCCCTCACACTTACCCTCTAAGGTCCACCCAGCTTTAGATAAAACCACTATTAGCTCGTTGATTAGGATAGGATTTTAATTTAGTATATAATGAATGCACAATCATTTAATAAATGAGTCAGGAGCTATCACAAGAAAATAAAGTTATAGCATGACTGCTGAACTAATAACACTATTACAAATATGTTCATTTCACCAACCAACTCTAGCTGTGATGGTTTGCTGCTATAACCTGCCTATTTCTAGACAAGGCACAATTCTTTCTGTAGATGTTTCAGGATGGAATGTCCATGGCAAAAAGCCCTGAGCTATTCAAAATGACTCTCTTTGTTTCCAAATCCCCCCTTAGCCACTCTTTGCAAGACGAGGTGATACTTTTGTTATGCTTCTTTCTGGCCTCTCTGTTTACTCACAGCTTTGGCTGTTTACATGCTCCTTGAAGAGCATTTTCTTTGGCCCCTTTTCCCCTGAGCCATGTAACCAGCTCCACATGTGTGCACATATATGCTGCTGCAGGAAGCATGATACCATAGTACTCATGTAGAATATGTTATGAGGAAGTCATAAAGGAACTTTGCAAGGCATAACTGGCATCAAATCATACAATTGCAATGCAAAAATGAACAGAAAAATCATATAGATCATAGCCCATGGGTGCACAGATGTGCATCCTGTGACGCCTTCTCATAGGGAAGCAATCCTCAGCAGGGATAAAGCTGAAGGGGAGAAGGACATAAAGGGACAACAAGTCTCCATCTCTCACTTCATGGGCTAAGTCCTGGGCAACTGAAACCAACAGTAAAATTTCTGTTATCAGTGTATCCAGGATTTCATTCCATACCTTAAAATCCACAGAGCAATCCATCATAGAGCAATAGAGTATTATGGCAAAACCAACCCTGTTGCATGGCTGCAGATAGAAATTCATATTCTAGCAACTGAAGAGTCAAACTTTTTGCTATGTTCATCACCATTCCATTTAACTCCTTTGACTGAAAAGTATTACATCAGTTGTCTTCCTCATCTGTGAGGTTTATAAGGGGAACTTAATTTTCAGGCTACCTTTGTTGCTGTTTCTGGTCTTTCTCAAGTTAAAATGCTAGCCCACATCCTTAAAAGTTTATCTCCAATCAGCTGAGGAAAAGAGTCCCCTTTTCTAGCAAGAGACTCTGTGGGGCTGCTCCTCAGCAAGGGGACTTTCTCCATAGGTGGCTAATTCTGCCCCTACTGAAATCAATGGGAATTTAAACATTCCTTTCAATTAGTGCAAAATCATGCCTTAGAACAGGGCACAGAAAAGCCTGTGGAGTAGCATTTTTTCCCACCTCTATTTAGCTGGAGCAAACTCTGAGGGAATGAGTTAACAGGATAACAAACTAATACGGCTCTCAGAACCATAATGTAGTAAAAGAGGAGGCGCAACAATATATACAAAAGAAAAAAAAAAGATTGACAGCAAAGTTATTTATCATTTGTAACCTGGGAAATTAAAAATGTTCATGCAATCTAACATGTAAATTAATGATGTCATTTAGTAAATTTCCATTAAACACAATATAATGAACTTTGGAATCAATCTGAATTTAAAAATACAAGTGAAGACTTAGCTGTGTATTACAACTGATGCACTGCACATGTATTCAGAAATAAAAAGGATTCAGTACTTTGCAATATGGATGAAATTAATTGAAAACTAATGTTATTCTTTTCTTTTCTAAATCAACATATAAGTATCTGGAGGAAAATACTGAAGGCCTCATTCTGTAATTGGATCCATGCAAATAGAGCCTTGTGGCATTGCAGGTGCCCATTTAAATTAGAAATGCTTTGTGTGCACATAGGAGTCATTCCACACAGATCCAACTGCAAGATAAATCTCCCACTCCCCTCAAAATGTGATTATATGAAGTGAAATTATGTAATTGAATTCAATATTTAAAAGCCCTTTAAATTTTAAGGAGAATTATTATGTTTGTAATCCCACTTAGTATCCACAACCCATGTCACACACCCTTTCCAGCGTTCAAGGTCAAAGGGGACAACACATCCTTCCTGGGGTGACAGTCTGTGCTCTGCAAGGGCAAGTAAAGAAGAACAAATAAATTACTTTTCACTAATAAAAAAATGACCACTGGGACAAAGAGAATTTTGCAATTTTACATTCATTTAAACACGTATAAAAACACAATAATCAATACTCATCTCATTGAATTAGAGTGTATGTATTCCATTTGAGGAAAAAAAAGTCAAAGAGTATACAAAAATCAAGGGAGTCCTTATGCCCACAAGTCCTACATCACATACTGCCTGTTCTAAAGCCTGTTGAGCTCAATGGAATTTTAATCTTTGACTCAGGTCCATAGACAGAGTTGGGGGATCATATTCTTCACCAAATTCATTGTGTAGTTCAGTCTATTTGTCTGAAGTGGCTGCACTCCTAATTACCACAACGTCCCAGTCCTGTGGGTGTAAGTAATCAGTGATGCATATTTCAATAGTTGTTTTGCTTTATCTACCTTTCTTTCTGATCTGTTCCTGTTCCAAATAATCCCAGTCTGCATAGTGCAAATAAAAATGGCAATAATCTAATGTAACATTCTATTTGTGACAATAATTACCTTCTAACAAAACTCTCCTCTGCTACTGCAAATCAGTTTCATCCAATGGAATAATTCTTAACACATAGATTCTTCAGCTTTTCTCCATCTTCATATTCCCTAATACAATTTTAAAATTTCTTTAGGGGAAAAAAAAGTTCCCCTCCAGGTTTTGGTTTTTGTTTTTGTTCATCAAGCTTTTCTTTGGAATTACAATAAAACAAAAACAAAACAAAACAAAACAAAAACAAAACAAAACAAAAAAGCTGACTCCAAGTTCAGAGCTCATTTGCCACTCTCACAATTTAATATGTGTTAAAGATCATTTATAAAGTCAAAAAATGCACTCAGGAATCAACTTTGAAGAGTAAAATGCTTCCAAAAATGCCATATTTTAAAAAGAATAAACTCATCCCAGGTTTATGATATGCTAGTGGGAAAATACTCCAGCAGTGAAAAGCCTAACAGAAGGCCTATAGTTTATGTTATACAAGAGATCAGACTATGATCACGAGGGCCTATTCTGGCCTTAAAAATCTATGAATCTGGGTGAAGATAAAGCATCCAGAAAGTATCAGAGGCATTTCAGAAAGGGATATCCTGGGGTATCCAGAAAGTAGTTTCAACCTCCTGGCAGGCACAGCCACCAAAAAAGAGGAAGTGGCTAGTTACTGCAGATGTGTTTCCAAACATGTCTACTCAAATCTCCATTGACAGAACTCCCGTGGAGCTTTTTGCAGAGACTAAATTTATATGCTAGGAGTAGCGTCAAGTTTAAATCTCTCTCTTCCTGAATGCAACTTCACAAAAAGTGAAGCACTGGAATAATAGTTTATGGGAAACCTTTTCTTTCTCTCTCTTTTTCTACAATAGAAATGTAAAACTTTGGGGGAAAAAAAATTACCTCATGTCCTTAACTATGTAGAGTAGACAGCAGAGGGTAAGGATGAGGCAATCATATATATTTAATGTTTATAATAATTTGTGTCCTACTTCAGGGTAAGTCAGGGACATGTGATCTTGTTTCCACTGGTGATGTAGTGATTAAAAGAACAAGTGCTTAAATATTTCAGTAAAAAGATATAGAAATCTGTATTCATAAAAGATGAACTCTTCAAAATGTAACATAGAGATGCAAAAGACCTATGCAAAATACTAGCCAACTGCCCATATCCCTATCTATGTTCAATAAATAATTAAATACATTCATAATGGCTTAAGATGTAATAAAATGTTATATAAAATAGGAATAATCACTCAGGTTTTTCCTTGATTTGATCATTCTAGACTATCTTTTTTTTTTTAAATGACCAGTCTTGCTCCCATGTAATACAATGTGGTGCACTTTGTTTGAAAAGACCCCTCCCCGCCCCCGTGGAGGTTGCTTATCAAATTACTAAATGCATATACCAACTAAGTGAAGGAGCAATTTTATGCAAATATGCTCAAATCCCTGATTTGCATGTACTCATTGGGTGTTTTGCATGTGCAATTCATATACTCACATAAAGCTCTGGTCCTAAAACAGACCCAAAATAATCAGGTCATTGAATATAGAAGATGGGTAAGCCGTCATTCCTTAAACACTTTGCTTTGGTATTGAGGGGAAAAAAAACCAGTAGTGTGATGTTCTGGAAGGTAGCTCTGTGATTTTAAAAATATTATTTTAACCAGAATTTTTTTTTTTTTTTTAGTTTTTAAAAAGTACTTCCTCCTCACCCTTCTGCATATAAGTGATCCTGCTTACTTACTTAAAATGCTTAAATCACAGTTCAGAGCCTAGAAATGTGACTGAAGACCAATGTCTGAAAATCAAGAGCTGGTTTTGGCTTGGGAAATCCACTTTTGCACTCAGATCATGGTGTAGCTTCTGTTCAGGGATAGTGTCCCTATGCCATGTAAGAGCAGTTCAGTAACTTAATTGCCCGAACAACCTGAAACAAAAATAGAAGATCAACATGTGGCAAAGCATCCTCACTATAACCATTTCCTCCATTTATTTTTACCTGCTACTCTAACAACAAGGAAGGCAAATAGTACAGCAGTCCCTGCGTTGGGTCTCTGTCCCTGGAAGTTCTCCTTCCATTCATGTTGTTCAGTTAAATTAAGTTAACAGAAGAGATAGTTTAGGCAAGTGTTGCAGTACAAATCAGTCACACCATGCTGGAAGCTGTTGTCCCACATCATTTAGCTGAATGAAGGTAGATACAATCACTTCATTTTTACACAAAAGCAAACCTGATTCATCCTTTTTCTTTACAAGACAATTTCTGTCATGTTTACAGCTCTTTTCTGGAAGAAATGTAGCTACATATATGAGGGTTAGCAATGATGAAACAAGATTGAAAAATAAAAGACAAAAGATGCCTGAGTATACAACTGTGAAGGTACCAGCACTCCAGTGAATTCTACAGACATACCATACTCTGGTGGTTTTCAAACATTTTTTTTCCTCAGGATCCATCTGAAAAAAAAATCATTTATGCTCATGATCCAACAGTTACATCTTTCAGCAATATAGTCCAGTCTTTCAGTGGCAGCAGCGGGGGGCACCGTGACCCAGCACCTGAGGTCTGTAACCCAGTACTGGGTTACAACCCGTAGTTAGAAAACCATTGCCTTACTCCATAAGGAAATATCTGAGAAAAAAATACAGAATATATTGGCAGGAATGACCGCGAATTGAATGGTATATGGATTAAGGAAAGGGAACAAGGAGGATCCGGGGAACTACAGACTGGTCAGCCTCACCTCAGTCCCTGGAAAAATCATGGAGCAGGTTCTCAAAGAATCCACCCGGAAACACTTGGAGGAAAAGAGAGTGATCAGGAACAGTCAGCATGGATTCACCATGGGCAAATCATGCATGACCAAGCTCTTTGCCTTCTATGATGAGATGACTCGATTTGTGGATGTGGGAATTGCTGTTGACATGATATACCTCAACTTTAGCAAGGCTTTTGGTACAGTTTCCCAAAGCATTCTCATCAGCAAGTTAAGAAAGTATGGACAGGATGATTGGACCATAAGGTGTATAGAAAACTGGCTAGATCAACAGTTTTAGTGGGTAGGAATCAATGGTTCAATCTCTGGTTGACAACCACTAACAAGTGGAGCACCCCAGGGGTTGGTTCTGGGGCCAGTTCTGTTCAACATTTTCATTGATGATCTGGATGATGGGATAGACTGTATGCTCAGTAAGTTTGCAGATGACACCAAGCTGGAGGGAATGGTTGATGTGCTGGAGGGCAGGGACAGGATCCAGGGAGAATTAGACAAATTGGAGCAGTGAGCCAAAAGAAATCTCATGAGATTCAACAAGGAGAAATAGAAAGTCTTGCACTTAGGACGGAAAAAATCCATGCCCGGTTACCGGCTGGGGACCAATCAGCTAAGCAGCAGCACTGTAGAAAAGGATGTGGGGTTCAGAGTGGACAGGAAACTGCATATGAGTCAATAGTGTGCTCCTGTTACCAAAAAAGCCAATGACATATTGGGCTTCATCAGTAGGAGTGTTGCCAGCAGATCGATGGAAGTGGTTAATCCCCTCTCTTTGGCACTGGTGAGGCTGCATCTGGAATACTGTGTCCAGTTTTGGGCTCTGCGCTACAAAAAGGATGTGGACAAGTTAGGAAGACTCCGTTGGAGGGCAACAAAAAAGTTTAGGGGGTTGGGGCACATGACTTATGAGGAGAGATGGAAGGAAATGGGCTTATTTTGCCCGCAGAAGAGAAGACTGCAGGGGGATTTTATAGCAACCTTCAACTACTTGAAGTAGGTGGCTCCAACCAGGTGGGAGCCAGGCTGTTCTCAGTAGCAACAGAGGACAGAACAAGGAGCAATGGTTTCAAGTTACAACTGGGGAGATTCAGGTTGGATATTAGGAAAAACTTTCTCACTAGGAGGGTGGTGAAGCATTGGAATGGGTTACCTAGAGAGGTAGTGGAATCTCCATCTTTGGAGATATTTAAGGCCTTAATAGAGAATTCCCTGGCTAGGATGATTTAGTGGGAGTGGGCCTGAATTTAGCAGGGGGTTGGAGTAGATGACCTCATGAGTTCCTTCCAAACCTATGATTCTATAACATCTCAAACATTTTATAGTGATTCACACTGCAAGTATTTTAAGAGCTTTGAAGCATAAAACTGTCAGAGACTAATATATTTAGATGTGCCAGATAGCATGGGCAAGATACAAATTCATGACTATTATATCAGTAAACATAGGTATCTATGCATCTTTGAGTTTCTGACTCACTGGTTGGTTTTCTGTGGAAGTTGGAGTGGCTTGGTATGGGGCAATAATTTTCCCAAGCAAGATATGCAGACATCCATCATTTTAAACCTCTATATCACTTGGGAATAGGGTATTAATACTTGTTGAAGGAGACTAAGACCCCAACAGGTGATCCAGAGTTGACTCAGGGGAGACTGTGGAATAAAGAAATGACAAGTTTGTGCACAGACTTGTCAGGATCTCATGCTGATGATGGGTAACTCTTGGGAATCTAAGCAATGTGTTGACTATTTACAGCTTTATGGTGTGTTTATTCTGTAAAACTTTCATCCTAAATAAATGTACTGTGCTTTGTGAAAGCTCATTTTTTAACAGTAAATTTTCTTATTGTATCTGGCAAGATGAGGGGACCAGAAGCCCAAAAGTTACCTCATATTTACTAAATTGATCATAGAAAGCATTGGAATCTATGTCCTCAGTCCAGAGGGAGAAGGATGTGAGTCACTAACAGCCCAGACCAGTGATAGCTGGGGCCCCGAGACAAGGGAGCCTTCAAGGAGGCCATGACAAGGTCACAGGTGCAGTTAAATTGGGAACTGTGACATGCATTTTTATGGCGATGGAGATTGCTTTATGAACACCTTATGCTCTGTTCACAATCCTATGACCCCATCTCTTTGCATTTATGGCTATATCATTTTCCTGTGGTAACTACAGAAATTGATTATGTGGAAAAAAAATGGACATAGTTTTAGCTTCCTTTAATTCTTCAGCTAGAAATAAAAAGGAAACCCAAAATGACTAAATTAGCCAGCTCTCTGTGGACCATCAGTGATTCACAGTCAACAGCTGGAAACTAAGTTCAGCTAAGTCACGGGTTCTCAAATCAGAGTCCATGTTTCCAGTGATCTATGAAAACCTCCCAGGAGTTTCCCTGCACATCCTCCATGGTTCTTTGGTTTGAAAAGGAACTAAATTATTTCCCTTTTTTTCTGATACTGCTAATCATTTCCTTCAAGGACTGACATTTCTGGCTAACAATTTCTAAACAGCATTTTAAAAAAAATAAGCATATATGTATTTATATTGTTGCTGGCTTTGGAATGAACCAGATTGGACCAAAAAGAAGTATTTATTTTAAAAGGAAGAAAAAAGAAGAAGAAGAAGAAGAAGAAGAAGAAGAGTTGTCTCTGAACTCTCTGAAACTCATCAAAAGACCTAATCATTTTGTAGATGACTGCAGCAACACCTTCTAAAAAAATCCCCCTAATCATTTCTGCTGTACCTGAACCTTTTTGTCTGTACCAGTAAGACTGAAAGGGGGAGGGGGCAACATCGTTTTGGTGTTAATTAAAGGCAATTAATTAGTGAAAAGGTCAAAGTTTCCAGTGGTTAGAAAGTTTGGGAAACACAGGGATAGGTATCCTAGTCCTTTTGCCTCAGCTGTAAATTGACTCATTTTAAGAATTGTTGGTGTCCCTGCTGTGTTTCCTGTTCTTCTTATGAAAAAAAGGTAGTAATGTTATTCTGTTATCAGAAGATATGAACAGTTTGAACAGTTTACATAAATCTAGGTTCTCCAATATAAACAAATTTGATTCTAATGATACGATGTTCCTGAGGGATAAATGTTGATATTGAATCTCATTATAGGGCTCAGTATTATAGATAAAGGAGAAAGCATGTGGGCTGTTTTACTTGGAATTCCATTGTCTGAAAGTTTACTGTTTAGAACTGTTACAAATTGTGTTAGAATGATACTCAGTGGTGCATTTGCACACTAGTACAAGACAATGTTATGAGCTCTTTAAGAGTACAGTCACAATTGATAGCAGATAAATTATGCATCCTTGATGATAGTCTACATCTGTTGATTTGCCAAATAGCTAATTAAAATGTTTTCAAGCCATTTATGCTTTTAAGGGACATTTTGCAATTTCATAAAATGTCATTTATCTGGTAAGAACCATGCTTGCTTGTTTGGAAATGCATTCCATAAAGCATCAAGATTTCAGTTTCTGCATACAAATAAATCTCACCAGGGTGGGCTCACATTGTTTTGACCCAGTATTTAGACTATTGTGTGTCCTTGGCAATGAGGAGAAAATGATTTACCTTGCCTGATATAAAATCTATCCCAACTCCCATAATACCTTCAGTGTAGGTTATTAACATTTTCTCAGCATTTGTTTGTATTTATGTAGGTGCTTTTATGTTCCAGCTGATTAAAATATTTGGTTATGGTGCAAAGCATTTTATACAATCAGGGAGAGAAAACAAACACATTTAAACACCCTAAAGTGAATCAAATTGAAAAAAAAATGCCCATCCAACAAACACATCTTCCATTTTCAGTAAGAATATTTGTGTAATAGTTATCCTTTACCTAGCACTTTGCATCTTCAAAACACTGATCCAACAATGGTTAATCAATCTTCTCAGTACACTTGGAAATTGAAAATAAATTGTCCCATTTTATAGGCTGGGGAAATGACAATGTAAAGGAACAAGGTCAGCCTGTGGGTAAGTGAGTGTGGAACTACACTAATTTACATGACGGCTGAGGTTAGTCCACAAATGTTAAAGTGATTTGACCAAATGTCAACTAGCAAGTAAGTAGTAGTGCTGGAATTAGAACTCAGTAGTAGTTCTGGGATTAGAACTATGGCCTGGATCTCAGCCAGTTGATATAAATACCTTTACAGAAGCTGAGGATCTAGTTCTGCTGCACTTCATCTAGCAGATCAGATTGGCTGGCTGTAAGAACTCAAATTTAACTAAGTTGGAGAACCAAGCACTTGGAACATTAGAATATGAAAATTATGTAATTTCAATTAGGCAATATATTGACTAAATGAGGACAATCAATTAATTTCATGTGTGCAGATATATCATTCTTGCTTACAGAATTTGAATAGAGAAGATAAAAAAGAGTAGCAAAATTCATGCTTGCAAATTCACTGTGTTATAGCAAAGGTTTCTTTCCCAAATTAAGCATAGGTAACTTAGTCTTCTTTTGTCAACACAAAACAGAATAACTTTCCCTCCTTCTGTTTCTCCCTTCATTTCTTCAATTTGTTAAATTCTTCTGTTCAAGCTAAACAAGCTATCATGACCCATCAGGGCTTGAATTTGTGAACACGTGGGTTCCAACTACACTTGTAAGCATCCATGGGTAGTTCATATACCAATAGTACATGTTGTACAAACAGGGGACAGCAAACAGGGGAGTTTGCGAAGGAAGGAGTTGGTGCCAGGTGTGTCCTATTGAAGGATCCCAGGGAGGTGGGTGGGCGCAAGCCCACCCACTTCTAAAGCCCTTCCCCAGCCTAAGGGGGAAGCGGTACTAAAAGGGGCTTCAAAAGAGTCCGGGGGACAACGAAAGAGAAAACAGGGACGGGTGTGAGGTCACAGGTTCAAAACTAGGGTTTCAGAAGGGGATACCAAGCAGAGAACCCCGGACAGCGCCCACTGCTCCCGAAAGGTGTCGAGGGAGGCAGCGGACGCCGCCCAGAGGAACTCTGCCTGGAGACGTGCACGGACGAGGGAGTGGAAAAAGGCCCCACAGTCACAGGCCCCTCCCTCTGCCAACCTCCTCTCCCGAATTTTATAGGTTGGCCACTTTCGCGTAAGCCAAGAGGAGGTTGGCGAGGAGGTCCCGCGACTTAGTGGGGCCACGGATGGGGAGTGCATAAAGGTACATGTTTGGGGAAAAGTGCAGCCAGAACCTCAAGAGGAGGTTCTGGAGGAGCCGGAAAAGGGGCTGCAACCTGGCACAGTCTAAATAGACGTGCGCCAGGGTCTCCCTAACACCGCAAAAGGGGCAGGTGTCGGGGCGAGGGGTGAACCGCGCCAAGAACACGCCCGTGCTCACGGCTCCATGGAGGAGCCGCCAACTGATATCCCCGGCGGGCCTTGGAGTGAGGGTGGCATACAGACTGGCCCACCGGGGTTCCTCGCCCACCGCAGGTGGAATCAGGTCCTGCCACTTTGTATCAGGGCGGGACGCTAGGGCAAGGAAATGGATGGTATGGAGCACGAGCGTGTAGAGATGTTTACAGGGCGCGGTTCGGAAAGAGACCGGCTGCAGATCTAGCAGCCGGCTCGGGGTATGGGGCGGGGATGGCCGGGGGGGCTGATGGGGCCGAGGCCCGATCACGAGTTCTGGAGGGCCAGGGCTGAGAGGGGGGCGGGGAGTACCCTCTCGCAGGACCCGCCCAAGGTAAGCCCGAGCAGCAGGAGGCAAAGCAGCCCTCACCTCCTGGAATAGGCGCCGGGGGGTATGAGGGGTGGAGAGCCCCATGCGCCGAGCCAGCTCATGGGGATCCACCCAGTCCCCCCGGACATAGTCCAGGAGATCTCCGATCCGGGTGACACCTGCCATGACCAACCTCCGCCTCACGGAGGGGGCCTCCGCCACCTGCACCAAGATGGAGGTTGTGTAGCAGGGGCTCCGCGAGGAGGTCCTCCCCCTCGGTGGGTATAAGCGACCTGGAGGCTGCAAAGAGCCTCCAGGTCCAGAGGAGGTCATGGTAGAAGGCCGGCAGCTCAGAAACATCTCGCGGAGCACGTCTCAGGTCGAGATAAAAGAGCTGCCGGTCATAGCAGAGCCCTCGGTAGCGGCGGAGGAAGGTACGTGCCAAGTGGCTCCATGCCGGACTACCTGCACCATAAAGGAGTCTCTGCAGGGCCTGGAGGCGGAAGGTGTGGACCTGGCTGCGGACGCAGCACAGGCCCTGCCCCCCTTCCTCCAGGGGGAGGCTCAGAGTCCCTGCAGAGACCCAGTGCAGTCCTGGCCAGAAGAACTCCAGAATTGTCTTCTGGAGGCTGTCCAGGAAGCCCGGGGGTGGGCTCAGGGTGTTGAGCCGGTGCCAGAGCATGGACAGGATGAGCTGGTTGATGACCAGTGCCCGTCCCCGAAGGGAGAGGCACCGCAGCAGTCCTGTCCAGCTCCAGAGCCGGTCAGCAACCCTGCCCTCTAATTCATGCCAGTTCTCCCCCG
>ML681979.1:21278380-21343301 GCA_007922195.1 Podocnemis expansa
ACCACCCGTACGCCCAGGTCCTCCAGGGGCTCCACCGGCACGTGGACGCCCCCCACCGCCAAGCCCCTGACCACCGCCTCCTGTGCGGCGGCCTCCGATGCCAGGAAGAATACCATCTTCCCGAACATCTTGGAGGCCGCCACAATGGCCGAGGGCCCCACCACCCTCGCCATCGCCCGCACGTACGTTTCGACGTGGGGCGAGGCAGCCACCAGGAGGCAACGGACCCCGTGCCTCCTGGTCAAGGAGGGGAAGGGGCCCCGGCCCCCCAAGGTCGAATTCGAGGAGGCGGTGCGGGCTGATGTTGTGGCGGTGGGTGGAGAGGTGGCAGCCGCCTGGGCGTACGTTCTGGGGGCAGAAAGACCCCCAGAACTGGTGGAGGGAATGGCAGGGGAAGAAGGGGCCACAGCCGGTAGTGGGGCTGCAGGAGCAGTGGGGCCCTTGCTCGCCTTTTTCCCCTTGCTTTTTTTCCCGGCTGAGGGGGTCGGGGCGGCAGTAGCGGAGGCCCCTCCCGTGCCCGCTGCCTCAGGTGCCCTAGTGGCGGCACCGGAGGTGGAAGGAGTGGCAGCAGTGGTCAAGGGGGGAGCCGCAGGGAAGGAGGGGGGAGCAGGCTCTGGGAGAGGTTCAGAGGGAGCAGGGGAGGTCTCCATGTTCTCGAAGTGGCAAGAACAGGAGGGGATATCTGGGTAGGGGGGAGACTGGGGTAAGGAACAAAAAGGGGGGGTGGGGGGGACCAGGTAATGGGAAAGGGGTAGGGGAGGGGTGGATTATGGGGGAGTCACGGGGTGGCAACCACTCCTCCCTGCTAGGCTGCAGGGAAGGGAGGAGGGTGCCAGGGAGGGAAGGTCAAGGGGCTTGTCCGGGTCAATCAGAGCCGGCTCCTCCGGCTGCACTGGGTGGGGTGGGAAGCACAAATGTATCAGGGGGGTGCAGTGCACGGGGGGGGGAACAAAAAAAAAGGAAATTAATGCTCTATAAACCTGGCCAGCCCTGGCTGGGGGTGGATATTGTAGGGTTGGGGCTAAGGGGCATGAAGGGTGGGGCAAAAAAAACCCAATAGGGGCTGAAGGGTGGGGCAAGGGAATCAAAAAAAGAACAAACTCTCAAGGATGGGGTGGGGCAGGGAAAGAAACCAAACTCTGGGCTTCAGGGAGGGGTCTGTGAGGAGTAGGGAGGGGTAGGAAGCACTGAGCCAGCTGGAGGGCAAGGAAAGGGGTGGGAGGCCCTCCAGCCACTGGGGGAGGAATTGGTAGCACTAGCGCAGACAAAAGATTGTGCTTTTGGATTGCTGAAAGTTCTCTGGCAGTGTTTGTGAACCAATGTGGTCATTTCATTTTACATATTGTGATGTGTTCTTGCTATCATGATATATGTGAAGGAAAATGGGAATAGTTTGGGACAGTGGTGCTCAACCTTTTGTGGGTCATGACACACTTGTCAGGATTTTGCAGTCCTACAGGATAAACCATCCCATTCCTCCCAGGCCAAATCCAGCCATTTGGTTGGCTTTCTGTGACACACTTACTGCTATGTGGTGACACAGTAATGTGTCCTGACACAGTGGTTGAGAACCACTGGTTTGGGAAAAGTGGACACACAACAGAATGGGTTTGCAGAGTTTGTACGAACAATTGGATTCCACCCATATGCACACTGGTCCTACTTTTCACCAGGTGAGGGAAATATGGGATGTTGTATGCTCAGCAGGGAAGAAAAAGATTGCCACGCTATGCTGCTGTAGGAAACGTGGAAGATGGCATTGAAATATGGCTGTGTGCCCACATATCTTTGTATTTTGATCCCCTGCTACTGATGTTTACACATATTGACTGCAGATAGTTGATTGAGGGTGCCTCCATGAAGTTAACAGCTTTGGTTGTACATTTGTGCTGTGGACTGTTCTGATGCAGTTCCATAACTGTGCTGCAAAAGGTCACAGTATTAAAACTCCTTAGTATTTCAGGAATGCATCTATTACACTCTCCTTCATTCTCAGACAACTTTCACAGCCCAAAAGGAAGGACCAGAGACTAATAATGGTAAGATATCTTTTGTGTTTTTATTGTTTATTTATTTTGGAAATGCCTATGCTTGCACTGGTATTTCCACAACCTTCAAAACATCTGACAAAATGGGATTTTCTCCCACGAAAGCTCATGTAATATTTTTTTCTTTTAGTCTTTAAGTGTCACATGACTCCTTGTTTATATCAAGGGAGGGGCTAAAGTGAGATTTTGTTCTTTCTAAAGGTTTCATTGACAGTTGCCATCCTTCAAAGAAGAAATGACCATCACTAGGAGATCATAATGATTTTTATGGTATCAGACTGGAAAAATGATATAGCTTTCTAGTCCTGTGGAGGAGATCTGGCAATCTGTGTCAGAGAGATCTTTCTATTAATGGTCACCTGTTTACATATTGCTGAATGGAAGGATTTCATCACCTGTGAAGATGGGCCCAACACATTGGTCTTATCATTTAACCTGAAGAATCAGCTTGAATTCTGTTATGCCATAAATTTGCTGAAATATATTTACAAGATTGAGAAGTAAGTTAAGGGAAATAACTATATTCTTAATTAGCAGACAGAATTTATAGGGACAAGGAAAAGCAAATCATGAAGAACACCACTGCCCAACCCCCAACATCCCTCTGCATCCCCAGAAAATCCAGCTCCTTTGTTCAGATGGTAAAAGGAACAGGGAAAAGCCACAAGCTTAGTTTGCTCCCTAAGCTTTCTATTGAACACTGCAAGCCATTTGTCCCTTCACTTAAAAGGGAAACAGTATTGTATTTGTGCAACAACCAGAGGTGATGCATGACACACTTCCATTTCTCCTGACTCCTACAGCATGGCTTGGAGAGGGGAGCAGCCATACACCAGGATTGGGAACCATAAAACACATTTCTCATGTTCATGTATGGAAAAGAATGTTGTAACTTTCACTGGTCAGCCTAAAGGTTCCCTTTTCTTTCCCTGATCTAAGTGTGCCTGCACTTAACCCACTCAACCCCTGTTCTCCCAATTTCCACACAACTTCTGTTCATACGGGAAAACAGAGGTGAGTGTGGGAGGAGAAAATCTCTGCATAGCCATACATTTGCTACAACTGTCCACTCCCTGATCAGGGCCTTTCCAAACTGACCCACTACCTCACCTTCCCCTGATACACACCATCCTGGGACCATTGCTACCTGCATGTGGGCCAAGAAATGCACAGACATAGGGGCACAATTACAGGTCAACATTTTTTTTTTTTTTTGGTTATAGCCTCCACTGAATGCATAAGAGTAGTTCATGATATTTGTACAAAATCATTGATTTATAGCAGTGTCTTGTTCAGGAATCATTTTGGTATAGAGCAGAAAGCAATGTACTTCAGGCATGTAGCACCAGAGCAAGAAGTGATATTGGAAAGGAGGGTGGGGCTCTCCTGTAAAATTTAGCAGCCTCAGATTCTAGTTCCTGCAGTGTTTGTCCCTGGGCCCCTTGAAGGAGTGGAGGTTGCTCACTCAGCTCTATCATGTTAAGATATAGAATTTCATGCTCCTCTTCCTCTAGGTTTCCCAGTATTTCCTCCAATGACTTCTTCTGAGATCACTTCTGTCTCCTTTCTCTGCCCCTGTTCAGCATCCCATTGTAAAAAGAGGCTGGTGTAGTGTCAGAGACGGTCATAAGCCACCTCATGCTCCATACTGGAAGCTGGAGAACAAATGGTTCAGCTCATTGTATCATAGGCATATAAGAGGGTCACTCCTGGAGTGACTGTTGCAGTCCTTTACCTTCAGCTACAGGACTCTCACATTCTTTGAGTTCTCGGTTCTGCCAATGAATCTGGTGAATGCCCTCTCCAGTTTCTAAGAAATCTGCTGATACAGTGAATTTTCCTGCCGCACCACCTGAAGTTAAGGAGGGCAAGGTACTTCAACCACACATTGATAATCATACAAATATTTGGGGGGCCAACAGCTGTCCTGAGATCATGATCCATGTTAATTTATACTGTTCAGTGTGTAGCAGAAAATTGTTAGTGTGACTTGTTACTGTCACAGACAATGCTGGTGGGGAAGGGTCAAGGACTTTATCCACTGTGTAAGAGTCAAGTGGAAACCAGTTCAATGCGTTATGGTGGTAGGCCTTGATGACTATCAATACTGTGGACCTGATACATGCCTTTTGCCTCTATCCACACTGCATTCTTAGCAGGGATAAAGGACTGTGCCACAGTGGAGACATGCACTCTTCTTGCACGCTGGCTTTCTCATCACAAATTCTCTTTTCCATTCAATCTTTTAAGCATTTAGATGTGGACAATAGGAGACTTATGCCCCAATACTGTAATTGTAGGCATTTATCATCTTTAGTGTTTCTATAGTCTTACAGACACAGGCTTCTTTATTAATGTTAGTGCCTGTACTGACTTCACCAGGAGTACTATCATTTATGAGTGGGTGTTTGTAGGATTGGGCACATAAAGAAAGTAACATAATTTCAAAAGTCTTGATACATAAGGTAGGGTGACCATCATCCAACCCTATAAATTAACCTTCCACTTGAAACACTTGCAATAGAGTTTCAAAAAGAAGAGACCAACTAAGATATGTGATTGCACATTCTAGTATTAATTAACCCTCTCCTCAGATGATCAATAGAGAATCCTCATATTTATTCCCTGCCAAATGTTCAATTGTCAGTGAAGTGTTGTTGTTTGTTTGTTTGTTGTAAGGCTGTGACCTGGGTTTTCCATATGTTTGCTACCTTATAGAAAACTTACTTTGTAATATATCTGCTACCAGTTTTGTTTTTAATCACATAGTTAAAATACAACAGAGTATATCCACTATGGCTATAAAGAAGGAAAAATCAAGAATTCATCTGGATTTCTAATAAAATGTATCAATTACTTACTAATTTATTTGAACCCATAATATGATTTTAATCTTTCCATACTTTGAAAAAGAAAAACTAAGAATGCATTCAATGACATGAAGGGGAGTGCTGAAAATGGCACAACATTTTCAATCATTTTTTCCTATAAACTTTATCATGATGGCTTCTTCCTTACCCCCCCCCAATCCAAATTGTCAATGAAAGAGAAGTCTCAGAGTGCAACTATGCTTCATATATGCATTTATAGGCTGACACAATTAAGTCATGATTTTTCTATATCCAGCAGAATTTAAAATGTATTAGTACTAATGGGAATGAAAGTAATTACTTGTAGTAATGGAACAGGCTTTTGTTGGGGGGGGAGTGCTTTAAAAGAAAAGAAAGAAAAACAGGATTTGAGTTCTGTGCTATTAGAACAATTAGGACATTGGTGGATTGTGTGAGATTAACTGAAACCTCTTTGTACTGATAGATATAACAGGTCATTCTCATTCATTTTTCTTTCTCTGTCCTCACTAACACAACCTGTTCAAGCACTGACTTAATTAATTTAATTAACTGAAACTTTTTTCAACCTCAATAGTTTCTATATAATGGATATGATAATATATTTGATCAGTTATTCTTATACTCATTCAAATTAAAATGTACTTATTTCTTTTCAAAGAGGTTGCTTTTTTCCCCCTATCACACACACTGTAATAGAACTATATATTCATGTCACATAGGCACAGGTTTTAATAACTTACAATTTGAAAGAGCTATTGAAGTGTGCTTTTAGTGTGATCAGATATGTCATGAGTGTCAAGATTGCCCACTGAGTATTATCAACATCAGAACAAAATAATAGTCTCAAACAGACTTAGATTTTTAAATGAGGTTTTCATGTTGTTTTTTCCAGAGTGTGTGTGGGTTGCAAGAATGGTGGGATGAGGCATTACAAACCACAAAAATATTATTAATATTGGGGAGCCCTTTTCAAATTGCAAATACATATATTTTGATATTAGAGCACAAGCACAACTTTCTGTGATTTGGTGAATTCTGTAGTATAATTATTTTGTCCATTAAAGAGTTTATCACATTTTTTTTTAATGAAGGCTGCCTAAAGACAGACATTCTTCACAACACTGTGATCTGACAAATAGTGATTTGGCAAAATTAGATCTATTCAAATGAGAGTCTGATTGAATACATCAGACTTAGAGTTACATGGTTAGGTTTACCTTTTGTTTTGTGTGAATTAATGACATCTCAAGATTCTCAGATAACAAGCTCAATTATTGGAATTATTTAATCAAATATTATCAAAGATTATTACATCACTATACAGAATACAGATAAAATTGATACAATACCATCCTTGTTTTTAAAACTTTTCAACTGAATCTGGTTGGACATGGCAACTCATTCCCCAACTAAGTTGCCACACAAGTGTTGTTATACAAAGTGTTAAAAAAAGAAGCCTCTCTTTCCATCTATAGCTATATCTAGATCTGTAGATAGATAGATTGATTCTGATGTCATCTCTATACAGGCTCAGTTTACCTGCTTTATGCATGAATGCATAATTATTAAGAGCTGTGAGGGTTAACAATTCTTAAAATAGTATCTTTCAGCTCATCTTTCTTCCTTCTTAATCATTTTTCCCTGTTGATTCCCTAATAGGAAACATCTGCTGTAACAGTCATCTTTTATCAGTTTTCCAGATTTATTTATGCTTATGTAAGCACTATAGAATCATAGGGTTGCAACGGACCTCATGAAGTCATCTAGTCCAACCCCTGCTAAAAGCAGGACCACTCCCACTAAATCATTCCAGCTAGGGTTTTGTCTAATTGGGTCTTAAATGTTTCCAAAGATAGAGATTTCACTACCTCCATGGGTAACCCATTCCAATGCTTCACCACTCACCTAGTGAGAAAGTTTTTCCTAATATCCAGCCTCAACTTCCCCAGCAGCAACTTGAAACCATTGCTGCTCATTCTGTCAAGTATTACTGCTAAGAAAAGGACAGCTCCCTCCTCTCTGGAGCATTCCTTTGAGTACTTTTGTCTTCTCTTCTGCCTAACTCCTTCAGTCTCTCCTCATAAGTCATGCGCCCCAACACCCTAATAATTTTTGTTGCCCTGTGCTGTACTCTTTCCAATTTGTCCACATCCTTTTTGTAGTGGGGAGCACAAAATTCCAGCACAATATTCCAGACACGGCCTCACCAGTGCTGAATAGAGGGGAATAATCACACCCCCTGATCTGCTGGCAACATTGCTACTGATGCAGCCCAATATGCCATTGCCCTTTTTGGCAATAAGAGTATATTGTTGACTCATATTCAACCTCCCATCCACAACAACCCCCAGGTCCTTTTCTACAGTGCTGCTGCTTAGCCAATCAGTCCCTAGACTGTGTCACTGCATGGGATTTTTCTGTCCTTTAGTGTAAGACTTTGCACTTGTTCTTGTTGAACTTCATAAGATTTCTTTTGGCTGAATGTTCCAATTTGTCTAGGTCTCCCTGAATCATATCCCTGTCCTCTAGCATGTTTACCATTCCCACTGCTTGGTGTCATCTGTGAATTTACTGAGTGTGCAGTCTACCCCATCATCCAGATCCAAAATATATGTTAAGGGGATAGTTTTCAAGAATATCTGGAGTTTTATAGATGTGAAGGTGCACAGATTATCATATACAGTATTATAGATAGAATTCCTGAATAGAGTTACTTAACGATCAAGGTCCAGTGTTCTGGGCCTTAGAATTCAACTTATTCGTTGCTAATATCTTTAAGATTGTAAAGAATAGTTAATATGTAAAAGAATCAAATACACAGAAAAAAGATGATTAAAAAGGCTAATACTTGCTTACAGGTGCTACGCTTGGATACAATAACTTAAGTCAGAACTAAATCATTTTCCTCTATTTCCAGAAGGTTCAGTTATAGTGTGCTTTAGGACCTGCTCATGGAAGGTTCTGAGAGCTTCCTGGGAGATAGTGAGAATACGTTGGAATGTGAGTATACTTAGTTCCTAAAGATTTCATTGGGAGTGGCAGCTGCTAAGCACTTAGAAATAGACTCTCAGCATGGAATTTTTTTAACTTTTGAACACAAAATTGAAAACTGAAAAGTTTTCAGCTGATTACAGAAGAACATCTGAGATTTGATTTCCAATGAAAAGTCAAAAATTAGCATGGGGGGAAAAAACAAAAGAACAAACAAAACAAACCATTTTGCTGACCAGCACTGCTGAGGAAGAGGCCTAAGAGCACCTGGTCTATGAGGAACCCAGATGACCAAACCACAGAGAACTTGTGTGGCTGACCTTGCAAAAATTATAGTTGCCCGGCTGAAGGAACTTCGGACTGCAACAGGATGCCACCAAAGGCTCATGAGGGGTGCTACCAAACAGAAGCAATTTGCAGTATAGGGACCATTCCCCCAACTTTAAGGGACAGCAGTGAAATGCTGCCCAGAGCTGTGAATTTAGACTCCCTATCCCTACCTCTCCCTGCTCAGGGGCTGACTTACACTGTGCCCTTGGCCAGGCATTGTTGGAGTGGGAAAACCAGGTTCTCCCACCCCCCTTAAAGACTGATGCACTTCAACTACCTTGAAAAGTAAGAACTCCAGCCACTAGGTTGCCTGTCAGTCCAATCCTCCTGTTACAATCCATGTGTTCTCTTGTTTTATAGCTAGGTGTAAATTCCTTGATGAAGACACTGCCTTCTATTCTGTGCCTGTGCAGTACCTATCACAAGGGTGTCCTGGTCCATGAGTAGTAAGTAATTAAAACAGTTATAGCTTTTACTGTGGCTCCTGATGCTCACACATACTAATCCAAGACCAAGCTGGGTACCAGTCATCCAAGTAAATTCTTCAGTGAGAAGATACCCAAAGAGGCTACAGTGAAGCCAAAAGTGAGGTTAGGATCAGTGCATAAGCACTAATTGCTGCCTTTAAACAGAGAAACCACTTTTAATAATTCAGTGAAATCATTTCACCAAACTGTTTGGTTAAGGCTATAATGGAATGTTTGGAGTCTTAAAATAAGTTTGAAAACATGAGATTCACAATGACTCTCTTACTGGGCAAAAATTTCTTCTGGTTGTCTGAATGTGATAATTCACAATGGTCAGTAGAAAACGTACCAAGTTCTAACTAAGGAAAAAACAGCACATCAACAAAAACCTATATAAAGTCTTGTTTACACTAGGAAATTGACCCACTTCTGAAAATGTTTTCAGCAATAGCCTGCTGCACTGATGCTGAAAATGGTTTGAGTCATTTAAAGAGACAGGACAAAACCTATTTCAGAAAGCAGGTTGAGTCAAAGGTCCTTGAGGATTCTGTTTTGATCCTTTTCCTACAGAACATTTACTGTCACTTCTGAAACATATTGTCAACATCTTGCTAGCCTTGTACCCCAACAAGCTATTCAAGAATTCTTTGCTTTTATTACTAATAACATGACAAAGTTTTCAACTGACAGCTGAGCATAAAACCTCTATCTTTAGGTTGTCAGGCAGTGTCTGTTTAAATATATGTTCATCCATAGCTGAAATATTTTCAGTTATATTCTTGGAATACATGAACAGTGGCTTTGAGGCAATTGAATTCCAAAGAAACCTCATTCCAATGAACTTTTTCTTCCTGCTTGATATGATATCTGAAATCATCACTTTAAACGTCTACAATAAAATGTTGTATAGAGGCCTGAATCCCAGTTCAGAAGTGAAGATAGGCTCCCTTATGAAAAGAAAAAAGAAAGATCACTACATTTTTAAAGGTCCAAAACATACCACTAGAAAATGCTCCTGTAGTATGTGGTTTTATTGTTGTAGAACACTGAAGTAGTTTTTAAATAATTATTAGCTGGTTTTGATTTACATCTTACTTGACACCTATACATGGAATTTGCTAACATATGTTTTAAAGAAATTGATGAAAGATCCTTGTTTTCTTACTTCATAAAGAGCATACAAGAAGTCTCAGAACACACTTCTTTGAATAAGTCTTCAGTATTCTCATCAGTTCAGCTGGGACACCAGCTGTGATGACCACAACAGTTTAAAATTTCATAAGCATCAGGCTATTTGTGATTATGGATTTGCTAAATATGCTAATATTGCATAATCAGTTTAAATAATTAACTTTCTTCTGAAGAGGCATTCATACAAGATTTTTAAATTGTGGCAAAGTGGCTTTGTCAGGTAACAGTTGTTTCTCATGGTAAAAAAAAAAAAAAGTCCTTTTGTAAATCTGCCCTTCCCAGAGTAAGCCTTTTCTTCTCCCCATCCCACTCTCAGCAGTGCTCTGGGGCAGAGTATGTGTCTGAGATTTCCCATGGATCAAGCCTGTACGTCCATGGGGTGCAGACCAACCCCAGAGTAGTTGTCCCTGGCTTTTCCAGCCAAGTTGTTGTTGCAGTGGTGCTCTTGCAGTGCTGGGCAGTCTTTGTCTCTTTTGGTAAGCTGGTGCCTGAGTCCCATCTTCTCCACTTGTTCAGGGAAAGAGTACTATGTTCCTGGTTTGGGGGAAAAAAAACCTCTCCTATTCCTACAAGCCTTTGGCACCTTGTCTTCCTCAGTTTCCCCCTCTTTCTTCAGCACAGGTGGGGCTTTTCATAGGGCTGAAAAAGCTTTTGCCTTTTTCATTCTGAGGCTCACATATCTGCCCTCAAACACTCTTTTAAAACCCTCTGGCCTGACTTTGTCACAATATGTAATGACTGACATAAAATATTGTCATACTTTTAAAGGATAGGAACATTCCATCTGAAACAAGAGACCAATTTCATTGTACTATGTTTCCGCAACAGCATTTCTATAATTCTTACATAGAATCAGGGCACAGACAGATTTCTAGATCCCCATCATACCCATAATGATTCTGTTAGTGAGTGCCATGTAAAAGCTGAGACTGACAACATTACTGATCTTATCCACTTCTCAGTCTGCCTAATTCTGTGTTAGAAACTACCCACTTCATCCTATACTGACAAATGCCAAAGGTTGCTCTCATCAGATGAAAGTCTTAGCATAGTTCTTTGTGAATAAGCTTCCACATTTGAAAATACATCTCCACTATTGGCACTATGTGGCATCCTAATCATCATGAATTGTTCCTGGTGTTTCCATTCTCTGGGAGCCAAACAAGATAATTTAATGATACATTCTGGCCTTAAACTCTATGGAAAAAGAAAATAATAGCAACCTCATCCTTGGCTCAAAGAAGTGCAAAAGAATGTGCTATTCTCACACCAGCAGAAAGATAGCCTCTCCAGTTGTGCACAGGTACATTGGGAAGCTATGTTAGGGATCTGGAACATATCGGGTATGTCCACATGCATGTTTTAAATCAAAATAACACTGCATTTCCATTTAAAAATATTTTATGTCCACACAATATTTCCTTATTTTGAAATAAGGAAAATCATTTTGATATAATAAAACCTAGCTTTATATCAAAATGAGGGTTATCTCAAAACTATGGTTTTGAAATAACCCAATGTGGCTTCCTTATATCGTTATAACAGTTGACCTTCCTCCCAGGAGGGAAGTCCCACCCCCTTAGCACCCTGGCCAGGGAGGGAGGGGAGGTACAGGGAGGAAGAGGGGGGCCCACCCCCACCTCCAGGTGGCCAGGCGGCAGGTCAGGGAGCAGGCACTCCCGCCTTCCCTGACTTGCTGGCTGTTGGCCAGGTGGCAGCGCAGGGAGCTGGCATGCCCATCTTCCCCAGCTTGCCAGCTGCTGGCCGGGCTGTGGGTCAGGGAGCTGGTGCCCCCCGCCTTCCCTAGCTTGTTGGCTGCTGGCCGGGAGACAAGCAGCTGGCAAGCCAGGAAAGGCGGGCACACTGGTTCCCTGCCCCTCCACCCAGCCAGCAGGTGGCAAGCCAGGGAAGGCAAGGAAGCCGGCTCCCTAACTTACTGTGGGGCCAGCTGCTGGCAAACTGGAGAAGGCTGGGGTGCTGGCTCCCTGCCCTGCTGCTTGGCCAGCAGCCAGCAAGCCGGGGAAGGTGGGCACGCCGGCTCCCTAACCCCACCACCCTGCAAGCAGTGGGGCATGTGGGGTGTCCCATGGTCCCTTCCCTACCTCCTGACCAGCAGCGGGGGATGCAGGACACCAGGGGATCCCTGACCTGGGGGCTTTTTTCCGCTGCCTGGGTCTCCAGGTGAGATCCAGGCAGAGGATTTGGTGGCAACCTAACCTGCCAGGGGGCCATGTTGCCACACCTCCCTGGGTGCCCCTTTCTCAAATCAAACTAGCAAGTCCTTCCCCAGACATGCTAGTTCTTTTTTTTTTTTTTTTTTTTTTAAATCTGGACATGTTAAATCAATTTTACTTAAATAGATTTCGCTATTTTTAGATCGATTTGGTTAAATCATTTCACGTTGAATTGATTTAACTGGCTGTGTGTGGACATAGCCATCATGTCTGTTCTGTACTTGATATGCTTTTTTCTTCAGATAAAGAAAGGCTTTCTGAAGATCCTCTCCAGTTCCTTTTTGAAGCACTAACATTTGCACAAAATTAAACAAACAAATGCCTCTCTTCCCACACACGAAGCTACTCTCAGATTTTGCATTCCAAATGAACAAATTTCCTCTTCCTGAAGTTTTATACAAATTCTAGGGAAAGCAAGTAGGAGCAAATCCTGTTCTTTGCATACAGTGCAAATAATCTGTTAGTGTGCTAGGGCACTTGTATAATAATTCCCAAAAAGAAATCTTCTTTGGAAACTTTGGAGTAGCACTGCAGCCAATTCATATGAAGCAAGAAACTTTAAATAATGCAGCTTATAGTCTGAATTGTTCTTGACTGGCAGAGTTCAAAAGACTTGTCAGCAGCAGTTAAATCAGTAGCTTCATTTCTGAACACGAACCCAAGATGAAGTAGAGCTCAGTGCAGGATTCTATAAGATAAACCAGTAGGGCAGAGGGGGAAAAAAAAACAAACAAACAAAAAAAATTTATCTGTATTCCTCAGTGTTTTAGTTCTTATGATTCCTTCTATTCTTCTTTGTGCACTGTTCACAACCATTCTGATTTAAGTATCTACATGCCACAGTGTATGGATGATTGGAAGCTTTTTGCCCTAGCCTGTCCCTGTAGGGTCAGCGGCCAACACCCCCACTGTCCTGTACATCTGTGTGGTATATAGGGGGAGCTGCCCCTGCCCCCCCCCTTCAGCTCCTTCTTTTTTGGAACTGCAGGGGTTAAAGTATAATTTGGGGGGGCCCTGGAATGCTCCCATGTGGGTGGGCCCCCATCCCACATGGATGGGTTCCCCCTCCTGCACTGTTGGGCCCCCCGGACCCCATCTCCTGCCCCCCACATGCCAGCACCCCTAATACTCCCTCCAGCATGAGCTGGGCTGCCCACGCACTCACTGGCAACAGCACAACTGAAGAGGTGGGGGTGGTGGGCCCAAGGTTGAGACAGCAGCATGCCTCCGGAGGAGGCAGCAGGCCCCAGGCTGGGGTCGGCATGGAAGTGGAGCAGTTTGGAGTGGGTCTTGAGCCCCCTAGCAACATCCCTGGCCCCTGCCCTGCCCCTGCCTTGCAGAACACTGAGGAACACCGCTCTGAGGCATGCTATTTTTAGGGGCCCAGTGTTTGGGCTCCTAAAAATAGAACATGGAACCTAAACGCTGCATGCTGGGGCCTGCTGTTTTTCAATGGTAGGCCCTGAAATGCAGCATTCCAGGTCCATGTTCTATTTTTAGGGGCCCCGGAGCACTAAGCCCCTAAAAATTGTGGGCCCTGGAACAGCATTCCCCAGGCATTCTTTAACCCCTGTGGAACTCCATGCACTTGCACCTTTACAAACACCTGTCTTTTCATCCAGTTCTTTGATGTTCAGTTGAGAAAACTTATTCGTACTGAGAGTTTTCAACTGGGCTCCAGATGCACCAACAACTCCACATTGCATTCATGCTCAGGAGATTCCATGTGTGCTGGCACAAAACCAATCATTCCAGCTTTCAAGACGTGCACGGGATGCAGCAAGGCCGTCCCACTCAGCAACCTGCATGATAAGTGCTTGAAGTGCCTCAGAGAGATTCACTGGCCAATGAATGCCGAATTTGTCGGTCTTTCAAGCCAAAGACCAAAGAGGAATGGGAACACTGCCTCTGTTCTATGGTCCAAAAAGAGGTTCTGCCCCCTACTTCAGTAATGAGTACATCATCTTGAGTACAGAGAACCATGGTGACTTGTACCCACTCTGCACCAGCCCCTGCACAGCACCACTCCCCCTCCAGTAAACATAACCAGACCCATTTTGGTTCAGAGTCCACCTCACGGACACAGCACAATGAAAAGCTGTGCCATTGGTATAGAACCAAATCACTGGCAGCAGCCTCGTCAAAGACACATAGATGAGAAATATTGCAGATCCCATCAAAGCCAGAGGCATTTGAGGGCGCCAAGGCCCTCCACCAGCTGCTGACCCGCATGCCACCAAGGCTGGCAATGTCCAGGGCCAAACTGTCACTGTTTTCCAAGGCCTAGTTGGGCTCAGAACTTGACCCTGCACCCTCAGCACAGGAGGAGGTGGCCCAGCACAGGGGCAGTGGGGGAGTGCATTGGGCCACTGATCCCCGATCCCAGATTCCCCGGAACAATACCTCAGGGATGGTTGGCAGAGCCCATCACTGCCATGGATGCACCAGTCCCCATCACTCCATTTGGGGGTTCTCCACCAGCAGCCCTTACAAAAAGGGTATCCGCCCCCTTCTTATAGGAGTCTAAGCAGAAGCATCACTGCACTGGGGCAAGCAGGGCATGGGCCTTTCATCTCTTGACAGGGGCCCTGCATCTGCTGGCTGGCAGTCCAGCCAGAAGGGGCCTGATCCAGCTCCAGGCCACTTCTGGCAACCAGCAGAAACTCGGAAACAGCTCCTACCGTTTGTGGGAAGTGGCAGGAATTATCTCCCTTTTTAAGCCTCCTATAAGAGGTTTGAAGCCGGACGGTTTGTGCCACTTGTCACAAGCCGCAGGAGCCATTTCCAAGCCTCTTGCCACTTGTGGGAAGTGGCAGGAACCCTATCCAGCTTCAAGCCTCCTGCAAGTGGTTCAAAGCCAGATTAGGCCCCTGCTGCTGCCAGTGAGTGGCAGTGGATGGGGATGGATCAGGCCCTGGAGCAGGATCGGGGCCACAGGAGTGCAGGTGTGTCCTGACCTCTCCCAGTAACGCTTTTGGGTCTGAGCCAGGTGGTGACAGGGTCTACTTTGGGTTCTCCCTGGAGACTTTTTCACACAAATGTGCCATGTTGTGTTAACAGAGGTCACAACGCACCAGGTCCAAGTTCAGCTCATCAGAGGACTCCGAAGCCCATCACCATCACCGATGTTCACCGAAGCTGCTGACACCATAACTGCTATGACCAAACTGGCCGGCAAGTGCAGGAGGAAAAGCTCTCCCTCATCCTCTCGGTGCAGAGACTCGCAGGCCAAGGTTCCAGCCCTGCCCTCCCTGGCACCATCCCAACTACACAATGTACCACTTGTACTCACTTGTAAAAATGACCACTCACCAAAAACCTCTTGGCACAGGGAACCTGACCACCACCGAGTGTGGGGCTGAATAATATCTGCAGAGGACTTGGCACTGAGAATATTTAAGGACTGGTCAGCACAATGGATGGACTGGGGCTCTGGGCATTCCCCCTCTAGAGACCCCACAACACCTGGGTCGTCAATCCCCATCTTGCCCTGGGGATCTTGGTATGCATCAGAGTCTGATGAGGAGTCAGACCCCAGTGCTAGCCTCGCTGGTTCCCTCCACAACAGCTTGTTGGTGCTATCATCGTTGTTGCTTGATGAAGCGGTGAAGCAAAGCTTCTTGTCATTTACTGAAGGCCCACACATCCATCAGGACCTCCCAAGGCACATGGGCACCAACCTTGACCTGTAAATCGAAGTGGTCAGGGAGGATTTTGAACCCCATTTGTTGTGGGTGATGCAGCCCCTCTAGCCAGCGTGGCAGTCCCATTACATGAAGGGGTCCTCAAGATCACTTGGGGCAGATGACAGACTCCATCCTCAATTCTACTGGTATCAAAAGGGGCAAAAAGGAAGTACCACATCACTATGGACCGGTTCAGCTTCCTTTTCAACCATGCTATGCCCAGGTCCCTGGTAGTGGATGCGGTAAACCAGCGGGAGCGGCAGGCTTAACCAGCTACCATTCCAAAGAACAAAGAGGCCAAAAAGCTTAACTTTTTTGGCAGGAAAATATATTCCACCATAGCCCTACAGCTGTTTATTGCAAATCACCAGACTCTCCTGGGCAGATACATGTTTAACCTCTGGAAGTCCATGGAGAGGTTTAGGGACCTCATCCCCTCCAACCATGCTAAGGACTATAACTAGCTGGTAGAAGGGGGCCTCCTGACAGCCTGCAACGTGCTCCTGACTTCATGGGTCACCACAGATATGGCAAGTCATGGGGTGGCATTAGCAGTTGCCATGCACAGGGAAGCCTGGCTCCAAGGCTCGGGACCATCTCCACAAATACAGCAGTCCATTCAAGATCTCCCATTTGAGGACCCCTGCTGTTCATGGAAGCAACACACCCAAAACTCCATGGGATGAAGGACTCGCATGCCACCCTACGATCACTAAGCATGTACACCTTACAGTCGGCCAGACGTTCCTTCCACCAGCAATGGTCCCAGCAACAACCACATCAGCAACAGCAGCAGCAACAATAGGGGTCCCATCATTGGCCCTTCTAGCTGTTCCAGCACACCTATGGGAACAGGGACAGGGACAGAAACTTGGTTGAAGGGGCTCCAGGTACCAGAACACCCAGGTGTCTCGGCAGGAAAATATAACTCCCACCTGTCCAACCAGAGGCAGAGGTTTCGACTTCTTGCCCGAGGGCTGCCACAACTACCATAACCAGATCTCACCATTCCAGAACTGCCTAAGCCCTTTCCATCATCAATGGGCCAGAATCACATCAGACTGCTAGATGCTAAACATGGTCTCTCAAGGCTATTCCATCCAGTTCAAATCCAGACCTCGGGACCAAAAACTGCCCCCTCACTACGGCTGTGTTCACACACAGGGGGTTATTTCAATACGGTTGTTTCAAAACAACTTGTATCGAAATAACGCCTTATTTCGAAATAACTTAATTCGAATTAACAGTTTGTTAATTTGAATTAAGGAAAAAAGCTCAAAGCGAAATAGCAGGTTCAGACAACAGTTATTTTGATATAAGTCACCGTTGTTTCGAAACAACATGTTCGCACAGCATTGTTTCAAAGCAATCATTTCAAAACAACATTGTTTCATCCCTACATGGGGTTTAACTTGTTTCAAAACAACGCCGTTGTTTTGAAACAACGGGACCCATTGTTTCAAAACAACCGTGTGTCGTGTGAACAGCCTAAATCTTATTTCGAAACAACCTCTGTTGTTTTGAAATAAGAAGGCTGTGTGAACACAGCCTACAACAACACAGACCTCTCCCATGAGGCCTTATTAGAACTGGAGTGCCAAAGCTACTGACCCTGGGAACAATAGAAAGAGTCCTCAAAGGGAAACAAGAAGGGGCTTCTCCTTCTGCTACTTCCTGGTCCCGAAGGCGAACGGTGGTCTACGACCCATTCTGGACCTCAGGGCCCTGAATGAACATTTACAAAGAATTAAGTTCCAAATGGTGTCCATATCTCAGATTATTCCCTCACTAGACCTGGGGGACTGGTTCGCGGCCCTCAGTCTGAAGGATGCATACTTTTATACCTATAAAGCAGGGGCACAGAAGTTTCCTCCACCTCTCTTTGGGGGGGAATATTTACAGTTAACTGCACTCCCCTTCAGCCTCTTGCTGGCTCAAGGGTGTTCACCAAGTGCATCACAGTGGTGGTAGGCCCCTTGAGAAAACGGGGGATCAGAATATACCCTTACTTGGACAACTGGCTGATAAGGAGAAGATCCAAGCACCAGGTCCGGTGCAGTATGTGCATGGCTCAAAACCCGTGCAGCAGACTAGGCCTTCTACTAAATCTAGAAAAATCCAAACTTTCCCCATCAAGGAGAGTAGAATTCATAAGGGCCAACCTAGACTTGAAAAGTACAAGGGCCTCACTCCTCCATCAAGGTTTCAGTCCATGTCTACCATCTTTTCATTGTTGTGGTGCACACCTACCAGTACAACAAGTCACTGCCTCTAGCTGCTGGGCCACATGGCAGCCTCCACATATGTGATAAGGACAGTCCGCCTATACAGAAGATCCCTACAATTATGGCTGACAGAAGACTTCCACCCACATCGCCACTACCTGAACTGGGTAGTTACCATCCTGAGGGGTGTATTAGACTCACTAAGAATATGGCAGGATCCAGATTTAGCAGGCAAAGGGGTCCCCTTCAAAGCCCAGAGCCCTTCAGTCTCCCTGATCATGGACGCTTCGGATCAGGGGTGAGAAGTCCACATTATAGCACAGGGGACATGGTGACAGAAGGACAGCCCCCTCCACATAAATGTGAAAGAGCTGAGAACAATTTGCTTAGCATGTACAGTCTTCCTGGACAAGATAGAGGGGAGGACAATTCATTTACTAATGGACACAACAGCCATGTTCTACACCAATCACCAGAGGGGGCGGCACATTCTCCTGTGCTATGTGAAGAAGCATCCCATCTGTGGGACTTAACACTGAGACACAAATTCACCCCAATAGCTTCCCACCTACCCAGGGTGAACAACTCCCAGGTGGACACACTCAGTAGAAAGTTCCTATCCCAACACGATTGGTCACTGAACCCAGAGGTGGTAGAATGCCACTTCAGGATCTGGGGCCTCCCTCAGATGGACCTGATTACATCATGGGAAAACTGCAAATGCAACCGATTCTGTTCGTTCAGAGGGAGGGGGAGGGGGATGCTTTCAAATAGCCTCCTGATAAACTGCGGATGCCCACTGCTCTACGTCTTTCCGCACATTCCACTGATCCAGAGGGTCCTACTAAAGATCAAGAGAGACAAAGCGGAAATAATTCTGATAGCCCTGGCCTGGCCCCACCAGCTGTGGTACACCACTCTCCTATAACTCTTGGTAGCCCCACCCATAACACTTCAACACAAAGAGGACCTGCTCACACACAAGTTTGGCCATCTGTGCCATCCATAACTGGGGGTACTACATCTGACAGCATGGAGGTTACATGGCTGAATGCCAGTGAGAGGACCTTGTCAGAAAAGTTCCAGAACATCCTGAGACGTCCACAAGAGCCACTTATGCTATGTTCACACACACAGGGCTTGTTTCGAAACAAGATGTTTTGAACTAAGCTGTTTCAAAATAAAGGGTTATTTTGAAACACCTTATTTCGAAAGACAAAAACAGTGTCTACAAAATAAGGAAGCAAAATAGCATGTCTACAGTGTGGACATGCTATTTCTCTTGGGGACGGGGCTTCAGGCACCTGCAGGGCAAAGCGCAGCCATGAGCCTCACCCTGAGGGTGTCTGCAGGGGGGGACTGCAGGCACCAGCAGAGAGCAGCGCAGCCGGGCGCTGCACTCCCAAGCCCAGGCTGCCCCCAAAGCCCGCAGTGGGGTTGGGGGCACCCGGCTTAGCCCACCGCTGCAGGGGCTGGGGTGAGCATGGCCCTGGCAGCCAGATCCATTGAAGCAGGGGTCTACCACACTAGACAGGACCCAAGGTGCAGACTGTGCAGAGAGGCCTCAGAGACAGTCCAACACATAGTGGCAGGATGTAAGATGCAGGCAGGAACAGCATACACTGAACAGCACAACCAAGTAGCTGGCATTGTGTACAGGAACATCTGCACAGTGTATGGGCTAGACCCTCCCACGACCAGATGGGAGATCCCACAGAAGGCCGTGGAGAATAACAGGGCTAAGATCCTGTGGGACTTCCAGATCCAGACAGACAGGCAGGTACTGGCCAATCAACCAGACATTGTGGTAATAGACAAGGACCAGAAGACAGCGGTGGTGATAGATGTAGCAGTGCCAAGTGACAGCAACATCAGGAAGAAGGAGTATGAGAAGCTGGAGAAATACCAGGGCCTGAAAGAGGAACTAGAGTGGATGTGGAAAGTGAAGGCCAAAGTGGTCCCGGTGGTGGTAGGAGCACTCGGGGCTGTGACTCCTAAACTGGGAGAGTGGCTCCAACAGATCCCAGGAACAACATCAGAGCTCTCTGTCCAGAAGAGTGCAGTGCTAGGAACAGCTAAGATACTGTGCAGAACCCTCAAACTACCAGGCCTCTGATAGACGACCCGAGGTTGAGGATGACACATGCCACCCATAGGGGGTGAGAGAGGAATTTTAAAAATTATATATATGTACAGTCCCACTCAGATGCATTAGGCAGGCAACACTAAAAGAAACTCCTCAAGCAGTTGCAGGATTCTCTAATCTAGCCACTATATATTATGACTCTTTTCCTTGAGTGCTATAATTCTAGGTGTTGCTCTGCTAACTTGTGATCCAATCCTGTGAAAACTTCATTGAAGTATTTTGTCAGAGCTCTCATTGACTTCAGTGTTGAATAATCAGGTGTTATAGAATATCTCAAGAATGGAAATAGGAGAAAAATGTTCTTTTTATACCTTGTAATCCTTTAGGTTTTTGAAAACATTAAAAATAACCCTGAGCTGATTTAATTTTATATAGAGCCTACAAATTATTTAGTCCCCCTGCCAAAAATAAAGCTTAGTTTTCAGGATGTACTATGGGTGTTAATAAAGGAAAATTTTACTGATTATGAACAGACTTTTGCACATGGTGAAATTTAATTTTGGGATGAAGAGAGAATGGTTGTGTTGCTTCTGCTGTGAATCAAACTAGTAGAAATATCAGTACTGAATGACAGAGAAAATAAAATATAGATAATGTGGTAGAGTCTGTCAGGATGGATACAAAATGGAATAGCAGGGCAGATATGTGAAGAGTAGACTGTTGAAGACCCTTTTCCCTGCAGGCAGGTGGGAGGTTACTGCAGGTCAATTAGAGGCCCCTGGGCCCAATTAAGGGTTACTCCAGGTCTACTAAACTCTTGTCTCTGCTAGAGGGATAGGATGGTGGTTGAGAAGATTTAAAAAAAAATGTGTCAGAAGTTTTGTGACTCCCAGGCAGAGAGCAGTAAAGAAAAAAACCCAGGTAGCTACTTGGAGTAATGACTGATATGGCTTTGATCCACTGGCGCAAAATCACCACCTTGACAGCCTGCCCTGAAGAAGCCAGAGAAAGGTTGTTCCTTGGGGTCTTGGTTGCACATACTAATGGATCAACCCTCCCCTTCCCATGAGGTGGAGGCACACTCCACAGGCCCAAACAAAACCCTGCCCCAAATGTTTTAGCAGAAAGGTGCTGAGGGGAAAAGTAAAAGGCCTTGTTTAAGTTGGGACAGATTTACTTTAGACCCATCCTCGAGAGGAGACAATTGCTATTCAGCAAAAACGAGGAGGTTGCTTTTCTGTGCATGATGGCATGAAAGGGATTTAGATAATGCAGACAACCAGGGCATATACAAATACAGATGGCTGCCCAGCAAGGCGATGTCCACACACAAATTTTTATTTCAAAATAAGTCATTTCAAAATGACTTATTTTGAAATAAAAACCTTATTTTAAATTACTTATTTTGAATTAAAAAAAAATTGAAATAAGGCAGGCCCCTCCAATTGAAATAGCATGCCCTGTGTGTGGACATGCTATGTCTATTCTGGGAGAGGGGCACCTTGGGAGGTGTGGCAACATGGCCCTCTGGCAGGGCCATGTTGCCACCCAATCCCTTGCCTGGCTTTCACCTGGAGAGCCAGGCAGGGCAAAAAGCACATGGGGGGACAGGTCCCCAAGCCAGCTGGCTGGGCAAGGGGGCTTGCTAGCAGCCAGGGGGGGCTGCAGCTCCCCTACCCCTTGTCCCACTGCCGCTACAGCGAGGAAAGGGGCAGTCAGAGGGGACCACAGATCCACTGCCCTCTTTCCTGGCTCGGCTGCAAGCTGGAAGCCAGAGGGGATGGCGACTCCCCAAACTGCTTGACCTGCTGCCACAGCAGCGGGTCAAGTGGGTTGAGGAACCGCGGTCCCCTCTGGCTCTCAGCTTGCAGCCAGAGCCAGAAAAGCTGGCGGGAGAGCTGTGGTCCCTTCTGACTGCTTGCTTGCCCCGGCGCCGCCGCAAAGGAGCCCCTGCAGCATGGCAGAGCCGGGGGCCACCCCAAGCCCCGTCTCTTCCTCATCTGCTTGCCCTGCTGCAGTGGCACCAGGGCAAGTGGGCAGTCAGGGGAGAACACAGCTCCCACCCACTCACCCCGCTGGAGCCCCGGGCCTGCTCTAGCCTGGGCAGGATGGTGGGTGCGGGACTGCAGTGGGGCGAGCAGGTCCTACTCCTGCCATCCCCCGGGGCCAGAGCAGCCCCCGAGCTCCAACAGGCCATCACGTCCTGCACTTGCCACCCCGCTGGGCGAGCCGCAGGTCCCCCTGGCTGCAGGCTGGACCCCACAGCTGGGAAAGCTGCCGGGTAAGCATCTGGGACCCACCATCCTCCTGCACCCCCCTCTGCCTCACCTAGCACCCTAGCCAGGGTGCTGAGGGGGGCAGGACTTCCTACCAGGGTGCCACACACCCTGGGAGGAATGCCAAACCCCTTTTTTGAAACAGGGGTTGTTTCAAAAGAATGTGTCCTAACCGTGTTGTTTTGAAACAACCCTTTCGAAACTAGGGTTATTTCAATTGCAGATGAGGTTTAGTGGTTTCAAAATAACCACCTTTGTTTCAAAAGGATGGAGTCCTATCCTTTCGAAATAACAAAACATCATCTGGACCTAAGAAGTTTTATTTCAAAACAACGGCTGTTGTTTTGAAATAAAACTCTCATGTGGACATACCCCAAGAGTCAGTGCAGCTACAACAGGAGATGAATCAGTTATTGATCAGTAAGGTAGCTGAGGACTGAGCCACCCTACAGGAGAAAGTGAGAAAGCTGAAAGCTCTGACCACCCTAACCCATGGTCATGATGGGAAGCAACCCCTAAGAACTAACAGCTACCTGCAGAAGATAACAGTAGAGCATAACATGGAGATGTACCTGTTCTCCTTCAAAAGAACAGCCTTATGGAGGCCTAGCCCAGTATCAGTTGGTCAGCATCTCATCCCATTCTTGTGTGGTAAGGCACAGAAGGCCTGCTATGACCTGACAGCTGAGGCAGCTTCAGATCACACTCGGCTGAAGGTGAAGATTTTTGTGAGGTCTGGACTGATGAAGCTGCAAGGGCCCAGAGGCTCCACAAGTGGAGGTACTAGGATGGTCAGGCACTAAGGTCCAAGCTCTTCAACCTGGTCACCTTAAAAGGTAAGTGGCTATACCCTCAGGTCCACAGTGCAAAGAGGATTACTGTAATCCTCATCCTCAAAAGATTTGTGAGGGAGCTGCCACTAGACTGACAGAGAGAGGTTAGCCAAAATGACCTCACCCCATATGACAACTTGGTTTCCCTCAAGGAGAAAAAGATAGATAGTACCAAGGAGCTTTCTTTGATTGCTGAGGAATGATGGTGCTAGAGGAAGTGGCTACACTCCCAAGGCTCTGCCCCCAATCTTTGGACTCCTGAGGCATTGAGTAAACCCATGCTGGGGAGAAGGGAGGCTAGAAAGCAGCCTCAGTCTGCGAAGCAGATGGGGACCCTAGAGGAGAGGGTTGTGGCCAAAAGACTGGCAGCCCAAAGAATAAGGGGATGTCCCAAGTAGGGTACAAGTGTTTCACTTGCAGAGAGCTAGGGCACATAGCAGCCTAATGTCCAAATGCTGAGAAACCTATGCAGTGCTGACTGGGTGATCTTGCCAGTTCTTGTAGCCTGATCTGCCTGGTAGACCCCATCTATCACCCATCACACTCACCCCATCTTACATCCTATCACAGGTCACTGGCTTATTTATCATTAGTAGTCAAAGATCAGCTAGTTGTCTAATCAGAAAGTATCAAGTCCTCCACAGCTTGTCATCCCCAGCTTCATTGAATTCACCCAGGACTTGTTCCTTGCCACAGGAAATCAGAAAATGCAGTAGTGAAGGAAATCAAACAAAAGCCTGCAAACCAGGCTGACTCCTAACAAAAAGGCCATGCTAGTTGAAAGGCAATCTCATCCAGCCAACAGGGAAACAACCCCAGCTGTTGGTTGGCTGGAATCTAGATCTAGTCCTGATGAGGCCAAGTTGAGTAAAGAACCTGAAATTAGCCCCATTGAAAGGAGGACACTGGATCCACACTTGGGAATTTTGCTCAAGACCAAGGAAATGATCCAACAATATTAGGAAAGAAATACAACAATATTAGGAAAGAAACTATGGAAGTAAATGGGGTCCCTATGGAAGGATATACAAAAGGTCCTGGGCCATATTTCGTGACCAGAAGGAGGACTGTTGTATAGCATAATCCTAGTAGAAGAAGAACAGGTGGAGCTGCTCCTGGTACCACAGTGATAAAGGGGCAGTGCTACTCCTAATATATTTGCTTAGAGCACATCTAAGGATAGACAAAACCCTTGATCAAATCCTGTAGAGGTTCTTCTCGTCAGGGATCTATAGAAGTCAGTTGATATTGTGCCCAGAGTGTCAACTCCACAGCTTTTGTTTATATTCATGCCCCTATCCATCATTCAGGTTCTATGGAGAGGATCACCTTGGACCTGATAGAATCATTGGAAAAGTCAACCGGGGGGGCATAAATATGTGCTTGTGGTTCTAGACAGTGACACCCAATACTGAGAAGCTATATCCCTATATAACACAACATCCAAAATGATAGAAAAGAAATTGCTTCAAATCTTCTCTAACATAGGAATATCCAAAGAGACCCTGCTTGACCCTGGAACCCCCTTCATGTCCAAACTCATTAAGGACATGTACACGATGAGCCACATACAGACCTTACAACATTTGTTTATCATCCTCAGATGGATGTCCTCATTGAATTATTCAATAGAACACTGAAGAATGTGGCAAGGAAGGTGGTGAGCGGAGAATGGATTGAGACACCTTACTACCTTGTCTAACATTTGCAGTCAGGTACGTTCCCCAGACATCCATGGTATTCTCCCATTTGTCTTGCTATATGGCTGTCATCCTAGCAGCCTATAAGACATACCTAAAGATAATGGTGAGGAATAGCTCATCCCAGGGTGGAATATAATTGAACGTGGGATACAGCTGTGGGACAGGAGTGCATGAGTTACTCCCATAGAGCAGAAGCACATCAAGCAGGCCCAACAGACCTTCTATAATCACCAAGCAAGGATCTGAAATTTCCAGACCAGCAACTAAGTGATGACATTGGTGTCCATGCCAGAAAGCAAGCTCCTAGCTAGGTGGCTGGGATCGTATTAAATATTGGAGGTCGTTGGGGACATCAAGTATAAGTTTTGACAACCTGACTTCTCAAAATTGGAGAAAATCTATCATGTTAACCTGATGAACGACTGGTAAGACAGAGGCATTTATGCTGTTACCCTAGCGATAGTGCTCTGAAAAGATAAAACTCAGGGGCAGGTGAGGATGTCTCCTAAACTGACCCCTGCATCATGGACAGAAGACATGGAGGTGACTGAGGGAAACGAAGATGTGTTCTCATTGAAGCCCGATAAGAATACTGAAGCTCCTCACCACATCATCACTGATACAAGGATACAGGTGAATGTTAAACCTTACTGAGTCCAAGAAGCAAAAAGAAAGGAAAGTAAGAGTGAGATAAAGAGGATGCAGGAACTGGGAGTCATCAAGGAGTCCTGTAGTCAGTGATCTAGTTTGATCATTCTTGTACCTAAAGTGTATGGCAGTCTGAGGTTCTGTAATGACTTCTGGAAACAAAACAGTGTTCAGATTGATACTTTCACATACCTCAGATCAATGAGCTGAATGACCAGTTCAGGAAAGCACAGTCCTTGTCCTCCCTAGACTTGATCAAAAGTTATTGGTTAATCCTTTTGGCAATGGAAGCAAAAAAGATGACCACTTTTTCTATGCTAGGAGGATGATATTAATATAAGTTCCAAAGGGGCAGCCATGTTAGTCTAGTCTAGTAAAGCAAAAAAACAAAACAAAACAAAAAAACCAACAAAGAGTCCTGTGGCACTTAAAGACTAACAAATTTATTTATTGCATAAATTTATTTATTGCATAAATAAATAAATCTGTTAGTCTTTAAGTGCCACAAGACTCCGTGCCTTTTTTTGCTATATCAATATACTATCCTCCCTTTTGGACTACACAGAGCCTCCACCACCTTCAAGTAGCTAATGGATAACCTTTTAGGCCCCAATGCTAAGTCTTCCACAGTCTATCTAGATGAAATGGTGATGCATAATCTAGACTGGGATACTCACCTAGAAAAGGTGGAGGAAGTGTTAAATATTCTGAGGAGAGCAGATCTCACTGCAAATCCCTCCAAATGTGCAATGGAGCTGGCAGAAGCCAAGTATCTTGGATACATTATGGGGAGAGTTATGGTAAAGCTCCAGCTGAACAAGGTAGGGTGATATATAGCTGGGTCCAGTCAATCGGGAAGAAACAGGTTCTGGGTATTTTGGAGGATAGCTGGGTATTACAGATGGTTCATTTCTCAGCAAACTGATCCGTTAATGGACATGATTAAAGCCCACAGCCAGGACATAGTGAAGTGGTGTAGCATAGCCAAGGAAGACTTCACAGACTTGAAAGTCATCCTCTGTCATGATCTGATATTGATAGTCCTGGATTTCAAGAAGGAATTTCTATTACAGATGGATTCCTCAGAGGTAGATTTGGGTGGCACACTGTCACATATGCTGGTAACAAGAAAAGCACCCAATCTTATTGCTCAGTAGGATAGTCCTGACCTGAGAACAAAGATGCATTGTGGTGGAGAAGGAATGCTTGATGATAAAGTGGGCCATGGAAACCCTCCAATTTCACCTAATCTAATTGAAGTTTACCCTGACCACATCCCCTGAAGTATATGCACTGCAATAAAGACTGAAATGCATGGGTGACACAATGGTTCCTGTCACTGCAGCCCTTTCATTTAATTGTGAAACAAAGGGTAGAGGTCAAACATGGCAATATGGATGGCCTATCATAGATGCACTATTCCTTGACCCAAGTAGCCCAATCCCACTGTGCTGGGCAGGGAGTGTGGTATGTGATAAAGTCAGACTGGAGGGTTAAAAAATGTATATCAGGGCAAATGTGTGAGCCCTAGACTGTGGAAGATCTGAAGGCAGAGGAGAAGTTGCTACAGGTCAATTAGAGGCCCCTGGGCCCAATTAAGGGCCACTTCAGGGCAGCCAGTATCAAAAGTATTGCCACATCAGGAGTTGATCCTGGAACTTGTTTTCTTCAACACTGTCATTAATAATCTAAATCAGTGGTTCTTGAACTTTTCCCTGTTGCAACACTCCTGACAGATGACATTTCCCTGTGTGACACACTACTATCTGCCAGTGGTGGTGGTGGTGGTGGTGCCTGGGAGGCTGCAGTGCTTTGAAGGATGCAGCACTACAAGACGTGGCTGGGGGCAGAATCAATCCATTGCAGGCTGGTGTCTTTGTGGTCTGGCTCAATAGGACTGGGTTTATTTTGATGGGGCAGGTCGTGTGCCACAGATCTCTAGGTTACAGCCCATAAGTCCCTTTACTCACCTAGCCCTGGCTGCTGCCTGTCCAGTGTGGCAAGAGCAGGCTGTTGAGGGCAACAGAGAGCAGCAGGCAGCAGGAATGCGAAGCTGGCTCCCAGCTGAGCTGCCAGTTCTCCATGACACACCCTTGTGCTCTTCAAAACACACCTTTGTGTCCCAACACATTGGTTGAGAACCACTGATCTAGAGGACAAAGTTCATTGCACCAATGTTCCCCCTAAGCTGATGAAGCAGCTGAGCAAGTTATGGATGCAGCTAAGCAAGTTCCCTGCCGATTCTCTGACCCCTACCAGGCCTGTTTCCCACTGTTCACTGTCCCCCTGAGTGCATCTGTAACCCTTCTGTCAGGGCGGGCTGGCAGGACAAGGGCCAGGTTCTATATTTAGGAGTTTCCCAATAGTGTAACACCACCAGCTGCCTCGAGCCCGCACCCTGATTTCTGGGGAATCCTGAACTTTCCCTGGGCACCCCAAAGGGGTAAGGCTTCCCCACTCACAAGCACGAGTCTGAGTGGAGTAAACAGAACTTTTAATAGTAGTACAACAAAAATGCAAAAGGCTAAATAACAGAGATCAGCAGTAATCTAGAACAATTAGTATAGAACGAAGTTCCAAACAACCCACACCGCAGAACAGAACATACAAACTTAATGGTAAAACTGGCACTGATCTGGAAAATCAGTGCTAACTAGGCTCCCAACTGACCTTAGGGTACATAGGCAGTGTCCTTCACACCAACTGCCCACCAACACCATCTACTGGTCACTCACTCCACCCTTTAGAACTGTTCCTTGGCTCTTCCCTGTAAGAGGTGGATTTTTCCACCCCCTTTGTGTTTTCTTTTGCTGTGGCCAAAATTCAGCTTGTCCTGTGGAATGTGGCCTGTTAGGCTTCTACAATTAAATGGTGTTATCTCTTGACAGCAGGGAGTAATGGCCTTCAAGAAGAGTTATTGTCAGTATCCAAGCTGAGTGGGACCAGACCTAAAGAAAGTGATAAAATAAACTATACATTACAGCCGTAAAACTTGAGTTACAGCTGCAAAACTTATAAGTTATAGCTGAAAGACTTATGAGTTCCTCTGCTGACCAGACCAGTGTCAGTAAGTTTCTATAACAACAGGTGATATGCTAATTTTCGGGGGTCCAAGGCATAAAGCCGGGGTTCTGGCTTAGGCACGTTGGAGAAGCGATAGGTCAGCAACCTGTCGTGTTGCCAGGGGATCTGGCCACCCCCTAGGCATCTCCCCACTCTTCACAAGGAAGAGTGTTAAACCTCTTGACTGATCACCAAGGGAATCTGCAGTTTTTTTCTTTGGCAGATCTTTTTCTTTTGCTTTTGCTTTTTGAATTATTTTACTAAGTTTTCAATTTTCACCTGTTCACCCTGGAGTGGAGGGCCAGAGCCCACATCCAAAGGGGGTGGCAGGGGGTGTTCAACCACTGCAGCTGGTCGCGGTGGGCTCTAATTTCTAAGGCCACAGATAGGAGCCCGGAGGCTGTCCTGTGAAGCGCTTGGTCGAGCCACTTTAACACCGGTCCAGCCAAGTGCATGGAGCTTGCAGTTGGTAGACGCCAGACCGGTGGGCTACCGGGTTGACGGCAACAGATAGGAGCCCAAAGGCTGTCCTGTTGGTCCACAGCCAGAGCCGTCTTAACACCGGGCTGTTTTATCACATTTTGCTATCTTTCTCTTAAAGAAACAGGTCTGCTGTCTGTCACTCCGGAGATAACATCCAGATGTGGTAAATATACTCTGGTCAAATTTGGAATTTAAATTGGGAATGCTTTTTGGGGATGTGTATGTGTATTATTACTGCTCTGAACCTATTAACCTCACAGATCAGAATCAAGCTGGTGTTCCACAATCAAATTGGGAAATAGCAGTGTAGAAGAGTGTGATGAAAGAATAAATCCACTTGTGTTCCCCGCCAGGTACCCCAGCTGACCCTTGTAACTCCTAGCCGCAAACAGCCCATGGCTAGCCTCACTGGGCAGTGATCCATGGTGTCCGGAGAGCTGGGGGAGAAGCAAGGTGTTCATGCTGTCCTGGGCTATGTATAATGTTTTAGTGTGATGTTTCAGTGTGTGTATGTGGTAAATAGCAAAGCTCTTTTTGCCTACAGATTGTGTGTTCTATCTCTGTCTCTTATAAACCCCACTCTGTTAAATTATATCAATCAGGATTGGAACTGGGGGGTTTAATTCAGGGTTAGGCACAAGAATGGAGATAAATGTTATAGTAATATTTGGGCTCTATTTTCTGTTTATTGGGCAATTAATTTGTACTTAGAAGATCTTTAAGAAATAGAGTTCTAAAACCGCAGTTTGTATACAATTTGATAAGTGCAATTTAATAGGAATTGCAAGTTTTAATTTCTGTAATAAGAATATTAGTAATTGAATAATATTAAGCTCTTATTTAACCTTTTTTTTCTCTTCTTTCTTTTCTGTAATTTTATTTATCTCAATAAAAGTCACATAGAAAGTAGTTAACCCAAAAAACTGTGGTTTGGTCTCTTGCCTCTCGATTAGGACTTCTTCTTGCAGTGTGGGGATTGTGCCCCCTGCACCCACTCCCCCACAACACTCCCACTGTCCCCCAGCTCCACCCTCCAGTCACTGGCACTACCCAGCTTGTTACTAGCCACTCTCACCATCCACCGGCTCTGCCCACTGTCTGCTGGCTCCATTCTCCAGTCATTTGTGTTGCCTAGCTCACTGCTGACTCTTCTCATCATCTGCTGGTTTTACCTATCTCAGTTTAGAAAGAGAAATTTCTCTCTAATCAGAGAGAAATAGTTTGCTCTTTACCTGGGTGATTCTAGCTCTTAAGTACAAACAGCTATCTTTATCTACATGATAAAAGCCTTATAGAAGCCTTAGCTATAGATATCAAAAGACATAGGAAGCAAGACTAAAACAGTCTCAAACCCCCCATCCCTGACTTTTTAAAAACTTTTTCGATTTGAAACATGCAGTTGCCCTTCCTACAAGCCTCTTCTTAACTAAGGGTAATTTTTACCCTTTAACTAATTCAGACAGATTTGCAACACATATAGTGTAGCAATTCACAAAAAGACAGCATTTCATATTTTCCCTTAGTGGAATTACAGATATTGATAGATTTGTGATCAGACTAACCCCAAATACCATTATCCACTATGACCTGCACCCAGTATGAGAATCAGCTAATTGTTCTCTTTGTATCCATGCTAATATAGAACCCATGCAGATTAGTTGCCTCCCCCTCCCCCAGAATCTGTTAAGCACAGCTTCTAAGCCTGCCTTACACATCTATAACTCACTCAGCTGCATCATCTACTTAGAGGGAACATTATGGCTTCTCTCCCATCCTCCTCCCTCTCGTTTGTGGAAATATTGTTACCTCTTTTCATTCTGTTGCCATGCCTTTTCTTTTTTGCTGACTTTTTTACAATGTTGGTTATTGGAAGCAATAGTAACCTGTTAAAATCTTTTTTTAAAGACAACTAAAAATCTCCTTTCTACCAATATTGCAAAAGGTCACTGGGTTACTTCTATAAAAAATGTCTCTGTGAGAATTATTACCAGAGGAACTCAAAGACTGCCCGTTTGAAAGAGGAAAAATGCTCATGATGATGTAATGTTCTAAGGAAATCCCTAAACCACCTCAAAAACAGTGCACTTATCAGAAATTTAGATGGGAACACTGCTGACATTAAAAAAAAAAAAGTCCTGTGGAACATAAAGACTAACAAATTAATTTATTGCATGGGCTTTGGTGGGAGAAAATCACACTTTGTCAGATGCTTTGAAGATGGGGAAACACAGAATGGGAGGAAATAAATGCAGGAAAGTGTAAGTCATGGGAACACGTTACACTGTAACAGTAAATCAAAGCAGTTGTAAAGATTCAAGTACTGGGGAACAGCATATAGAGGAAGATGAGGTCAAATCACCTGTTATAATGAGAGAAAAATCCAAAGTCCCTATTAAGCCCTGAAGCAATGCAATAGGGCTGAATAGGGTCTTTGGATTTTTCTCATTACAACAGGTGATTTGACCTCATCTTCCTTTATATCCTGACCCCCAGTGCTTGAATCTTTGCAACTGCTTTGATTTGCTGTTACAGCGTGACCTGTTCCCAGGCTTACAATTCCCTGCATTTATTTCCTCCCATTCTGTATGTTCCCCCATCTTCAAAGCATCTGATGAAGTGGGATTTTCTCTCACAAAAGCTCACTCAATAAATATATCTGTTAGTCTTTACATGTCACAGCTCTCCTTGTTTGTTTTACTGACCTAGGCTAACACGGCAGCCCCTTTGGAATTTAAAAAAAAAAAAAAGAAAAAAAAAGGAAAAAAACACCTCTTCATCTTACTTAAATACAAAATGAACCAAAGTATCCCTGGACTGTGTAAAACATGAATGAACTGTAAATAAGCCCACACCAGACATCTGAAAATTCAGGCAAAGGTAACATTTCACTATCTTTTAATTCCTTCTTGGAAAGTCATTTTGTCAAACAAACTGCCTGCTACCTAAATAGAAAGTTTCAAGAGACAGGCCTTCTCAGTTTAAGTTTCCAGTTGGACATTCTGTTTCATCATTAGTATAGTGGCTAGCCCATCTGTTTTACATGCAGAAGGTCTTGGGTCCAAACCCCATGGGATTAGATTAGATGATCTCATGAGGTCCCTTCCAACCCAATGATTCTATTCTATTCTTAGCTCACTACGCTATTACTCACACTGCATGTTTAAGAGACCTGGTGTACTGAAACTAACAATTCTAAACATTAATGAAAAGCCAACAGGCAACATATTTACTGTGGCATGAACAAAATAATATAGGTCAGCAAGACAAATGGTCTGGACAATAAGTAGGAACTGACTGAAGATTAATGAATCATGAAACATCAAATGTACTCATGGCTGCTACAATTGTCTTCCTAACCCCATCCGCTGTACACATACACATATTCACTTTAGCTTGCAAACATGCAGTCAATCTAAGCGCCTTGTGGATTTGCTAATTTACTGCAGTGTGATGCAAACAAATGTGCATCTCTGGAGTGAGAGGGGAGAACTCAGAGCCAGCTTGGCATCAAAGCTGCAAAACCTGTTTGTCCAGTAGCTTTTATTCTCCCTGGCTGCACAAGATCTGTTTGCTAAGGGAGGAGAACTGACACAAGCCCCAGCCCTGCAGTCTCCTTAACCTGCCCAGCTACCAGCTCCCCGACTCACCCTCCAACCCCTTCCCTAACCATCCCACCTGGCTATCAGTCCTGAGATGCCCCAACCCTTCCCTAGCCTCTGCTGCTGGACCCCACTCCTGCCAGTAGGACCCCCTTACCTGGCTGGCCAGAGCTGCCCTGGCCACAGGATGTCCCCACCCTGAGCATGCATCTGAGTATTTTCAGGGCTAGGGCAGGAGATTTTTAACTCCCAGCATGGCCACAGCTCCCTGGGCCAGAAGAATGTTTTCCTGGCCAGGTAAGGGCTGCAGCTAGCGGTGATGCACAGCCGGCATCGATGCTTGAGGTCAGCGATAGCGGGTGCATGGCTGCACTCCTATACAGCTTAGAAGAAACATTAGATTGCACCCTGAGCAAGTTCAAGATGACATTAAGCTGAGAGGAGTGGTAGGTACTCTGGAGGGTAGGGAAAGGATACACGTTGACTTAGAAAAAATAGATTAGGCCAAAAGAAATGTATTGAGGTTCATCAAGGACAAGTACAGAAGGCTGCATTTAGGATGGTGAAAGAATCCCATGCACAGCTACAGACTGGCACTGACTGGCTAGGCAGCAGTTTTGTGTAAAAGGACCTGAGGGTTCCTTGGACAATATGAGTCAACAGTGTGCCCTTACTGTCAAGAAGGCTAGCAGCATTCTAGGCTGTTTTAATAGGACCATTGCCAGAAGATTGAAGAAAGTGATTATTCCATTCTATTCAGCACTGCAGAGGGCACATCCAGAGTACTGAGTCCAGTTTTGCATCCCCTGCTATAGAAAGGATGTGGACAAATTGGAACAGGCCAGACCAAGGGTGTCCAAACTTTCTGGATGAGGGGCCACATTGCAATTCTTTTCTCAGTCAGGGACCGGTGAGCTTCTCGCCCCCTCCCCCCCCCAGCCCTGCTAGAGGAATGATTAGGGGATTGGAGCACATGACCAGTGAATGACCAGAGGCTGAGGGAACTAAGTTTGTCTAGCCTGAAGAAGAAAAGAATGAGGAGGTGTAGGCTCTAGCTTAACCTATGCTTGGCTTGCATGTACACATCCATATATATAAAGGGGATAGGTTTTTTAGAGGAACTTGAAAAAGATAAGATATACATATATCTTTATAGATTTAAGGAAACTTGTTAGCATAAATTCATAGGTTAGCTGGAATGTGAGGTACCTTAGGCCAGTTAGTCCAGATTAAGGAAATTTGGTCTGGACTAATGTGACCCATGACCACACTAGGCTTTGTCTAGTCTGAACTAAATTTCTTAGTTCAGACTAGGCAAAGCTTAGTCCAAACTAATAAGTACCTCTGGTTAGTTCGGACCAGCTGGCATAGTTCGAACTAAGCACATGCAATACGTGAACTAGCAGCATGTTTTAGTTCGAACTAAAAAGTTAGTTCAAACGAGGACACGTCACAAGTTCGAACTAAAAAGCCGCAATTAGTCTGAACTAGTCCAATGTTAGTTCCGAAAAACTTTGGACTTTTTAAAATTTGGATTAGCAAGTCTGAACTAAAAAAAGTAGATATAGACATAACCTTGCAGGCCTGCATAGAAGTTACACAGAGCCTGTATGAAACAGCTAAGAGCATAGTTATAAGTTAGCATAAAGGTGTAGAAGATCAGCTAATATTAGACATGTTGGCATAGGTAAGTCTGTTTGCTTGATAAGCAGTGGTGCAAAGATCCAAGGGGATATATTTTGATCATGAAACCCAGGTCAGCAGACAGAGAAACAATCAGGGACTTACCAGTTTGGGTGATAAATATCTAAAAGAACATTGCGAAACACAGAAGAATATCACAAAATAATAAACGGGGAAGGTAGAAGAACATTCGGGAAGTAGAATATGTGTCAATCATATGGATGAACCCATAAGCAAACAATGAATGTAACCCTAAAATTTTAGGGGTAAAGTCCCTATATTTGGGTATAGAAGGAGGACCCAATCTGACCCCTGATAGACAGGGGATACAAGGACTAACCCTGTCATTAGGGGCAGCTTTTAGCTGTTTAGCTTTTTAGCATTTCTATCTATCTATTTAGCTAGCTAACAGCTTTTAACTCAAGAGGTAGTGACAGCCCACCATATCTTGCTACTAGTTACTTTGATTTTGCTTGAACAGTCTAAGTATATTGGCTACAGTTATTCAGTATTGCTTAGCTCTCCATTCCTCCTTTCAAGTCAAGGAACTGGACATCTTGCTCTTGACCAAGCTGTTGGACACAGGTGTGAGTATAGTAACCTGAGCTATCTAACATAAATCTTAGTATGGTTTAAATAATAAACTGCATAATATTTCCTGTATGTATCAAAACAGATGTTGATTATAATTTGGTTATTCATTTGTTCATTTAAACTTTTCATAATCCTCTGCTTATCATTTATGCTTGTTTCAATAAAAGGATTTTATAAAATACTTTGAAATATCAGTGTAACAATTCCTTTTACCCATCCCAAGAGGTCCCCTGTTTTAAAATTATCTATGGTTAGATTTAGGCAATAACCGAAGTTTCCTGGTTAGATATATTCGTAATCCCAAACCAAATTCCAAAATATAAAGAATCAGGCTACAGGGGCATTTGATAGCAGCCTTTAACTACCTGAAAGGGGGTTCCGTGGAGGATGAAACTAGACTGTTCTCAGTGGCAGCAGGTGACAGGACTAGGAGCAAGGTCTCTAGGTGAAGTGGGGCAAGTCTAGGTTGGACATCAGGAACAACTTTTTCACTAAAATGGTGGCAAAGTACTGCAATGCCTTACCTAGGGAGGTGGTAGAATCTCCATCCTTAGGGGGTTTTAGGTTGTGGTTTGACAAAGTTCTGGCTGGATTGAGTTAGTTGGGGTTTGTCTTGTCTTGAGCAAGGGGTTAGACTACATGGGTATGGCTACACTGGAGGCTTAAGTCAACTTGACCAGGCTTAAGTCGACTTAAGCAACTCTACGACCACATCTGGAGTTCATTAAATCAGCTTAAACACTAGTTTAAGCTGACCTAACAACTCTCACCCTTAAAGCTGACTTAAAGGGTTAAGTCAACTTTTTAAGTGATGTAACAGAATTGGGCATTAAAGTTGGCTTAATAAAGTCAACTTAAGGCAGGAGAGCCATTTAAGTTGAGTTTATAAAGTGGACTTAAGCCAGAGGACCCATTTAAAGTCAACTTTATTAAGTCAAATTTAATTGGTGCCATGGCTTAAGTTGACTTTATACAGTTGACTAAAACAGATGGGGCCTCTCTAAGTCAACTTATTAAAGTTGACTTTAAATTGACCTTATAAAGTCAACTTACCTGGGCCCTCTAGAGTAGACATAGCCCATGAGTTCTTGAGTTCCGTTCCAACCTTAGTATTCTATGATTCTATGGAGACAAAGCCTAAAACGATAACTAAACAAAACAAAAGGCCAGTTACCCTAAAAAACTCTTAAGCCTGTGTCACGTGTTCAAAACATCCAAGCAATGGCATGCTTTGGTTGAGATTTTCAGAGTAAAGAACTGACTTCAACTAGCGGTGTCAGAATCTGGTCAAATGCTATGTTTTCTGGTTTCCAGAATGAGCTTGACACTTTACAATATTTCAGGCAGACAAGTCATTTCCCTGGAGAACTTAACATCTTAAAAGATATTTACAGAAAAAATGAATTTATTGAAATCCAAACACAGGAATGAAAATGTTTTCATTACAATTCATTGGTACAAACTCACATGTTGTTTGCAGTGGGGGTGGGGTTTTTAGAGGGATTGGAAGGGAAGTAAGGTGGTAGGTCAGTAATACTGAATGGATGGTTGCTGTTTTGCCAAAATTCAGCCAATTGTTTAAGTCCATTTATTGTTGCTAACTTTTCATGCAAACAGAGAGGAAAGAAAATAATGGACAATAAATTTCATTTAATCAATATTATTTTAAAAATCACATTTTTAAAAATAAAATGTGTATAGCTTGGTTGTACTAAGAATAGCCATTTCATATAGGAAACTTAGTTGTGCAATTAGAGTACATTACCCAAAGCTTAGCACATAGAAGATTTAAGAGCATGTTACAAAAATGTGTGTATATGTGCAGCATGTGAATTTCAGTTAACATTAACTCTTTAGGTAACTTAGCAAGCAGAGTGGATAAATTCAAAGACTTTTGGCTCATCTTATAGCCAATATAAATTGATGTCTGACTTCACATTAACTTAAACATTTTTAACTTAGTGAAATATGATATTAATTATTACAGCATCACAAATACTAATGACATAGATATATGCTGACCTTTGCAATTTGCATGCATATTAACTCTCCTAATTTGCTATGTGAGTGCATGATGTGAAGTGTACCTTGTGACAGGTGATTGTGATGTCAGATAAGCAATTGGTTGAGTCATCTCTGACATCACAAGGGCCTAGGAGTCTTGGCATGACACAGACATATACCTTATTGCAGCTGCATAATTCATTGTAATCCATAAAGGTGAAATCCATAAAGGTGAATTTAAAATAGGACAGTAACAGCCAGTGAAACCCAGGGTGTTTCACGCTGGTGACACAGCTACCCCTTTGGAACTTGTCAAAATTATAAAGGTCTTAGTTTTGCATTCTGTCATTTCCAATATTTCACACTGAATCTTCAGACAATTGTATATGGTGCTCACTCAGGGAAGAAAGCATGAAAAACTGAAAGTTTACATGAAGGCTATGAACTACCAAGGAAAAGTTTTACCTGACCATAGAACTTTTGCAAAAAATGCTGCAATTAAAGAGGTATTAATCAATGAAAATAAGTCAGTGTTTCATAAATTCCCCTTTGATTGTCTCCCATTTATGATTATAAATGTCCAGTGCAATCCCCAATACTTACTGTTTTCATAAATCTTCACATTTGTACTAAAAGAATTTGCTTATGGTCCCGTGGGTGATACTAGGCACAAACACTTAGGCTTGCAACCACAGCACAAGTTGTGGGTATAATATATGACTGTAGGGTTTCATGTCTCAAAGCACAGGCAAAGAAATTTCTCCTAAGAACATCACTTCCTGTCATGAAACAATATCATGCCATTCACTCCAAAGCTGTTTTTTTGTTTGTTTGTTTGTTCAGTGTTTGGCTAAAGGCCTCTACAACAACTTGTTTTATAGCCACAAGCAGAAAGCACCACTAGTTGCAATGGAGAATGGGTAAGGAAAGCTTCAACTGCCTAGAAGCATCCTTCACTTATCTTAATTGATGTTTAAAATGCATCAGATCACAGATACTTTATTCTTTTTTCATAGTTGAAAACATTAAACTTTAATTACAGATGTGTTGCTTCTACATATTGTGCATTCAGATTACAGCTCTGAATTTAGCTAATAAGGAAACTACTCTTTCCATGACAACTTTACACTGGTGCAGCGCCACTAGCTGTACTAGAAATATTGTTCCTTAGAAAAGCAGTTCTATGCTACAGTGATGAATAGGATACAGATGAGAACGAAACAAAGGCATAAGGATGGATTTTAAAGTGGAAGGCTACTTTAAACAGGGAAGTGGAAGGTTAATGACCTTCCTTTATCCTTTATCTCTGCCAAATACCAATCTTTATTAGGATCCAGTCCAATGTTTCCAAAGAACCAATATTCAGAGGTTGTTCCATTCCACCTAACCAGTAGGGATCAGATGATTTTTCAATTCTCTAGCCCTTCCCTTATAAAGAAAAAGGAGGCTACACAACAAAGGTTCTAAGTCAGTGATGTCTTCTTAGGTCTTCCCTTTGTCTCTTACTTCTCTCTGGGAATCAACATATTTATGCTATTACTTGCACTGGATGCCAGCCACAAGTTACCATGAAATCACAGACTCATTTACAACTTTTAAATTCTGCTCTTATTTCCAATTAATCTAGAGCTGGACCTACAGAAATTTATGAGAAAGGTAAAAAAGCCACTGGCTATATTATCAATTGTGGCCAGGGGAAAATCCTTCCTGATCTCAAAACAGTGGCTACTGATCAGACCAAAACATCTTGCAAATTTAGACCAAACTATATTTCAAAGTAGGGGAGGATAAACACTGCAAGAGATAATTACTTGCCCCCTTCACCTTCCTTTCCATCCTCATGAAGGCCTGCTATATCTTATTACACTACACTAGACTAGTGAGTTGGCAGGCCTGATTAGAGGGCAAAAACTTGATACACTAAGATGTGGTTGATTGGAAAGAGGCCTCTTTGTGTTTGCCCCTGGAAGGAAGGCTTGGCTAGTTGTTGTCAATAGATTCCCTAAAAGTAGGCCCAGTTGGAGCTAGCATCTTCCTAGATCCTGTTAGTTGTCACAGACTCACACGGAAGAAGGGAGAAGGAAAGGTAGGGTTGGTGTGGGAGTTTTACTTTTTCTAAGGAACTGTTTTACTTGTTTAGATCTGTGAAGTAGTGACTCAAGTCAAAAAAGGCCATAGAAAGGCCTAGAGACAGACTAAAACAGTAAGTAACTCTGGAAGGAAGTCTACCAATTTGGACTACAAAACATAGTTTGCGATAACATTTGTTTGTTACAGGGACAGTATTATTTGTAGTCTTACAGAAACAACTTTGGGACAAAACAAGGAAGAATCCCTGTGGCACTTAAAGACTGACAAATTTATTTATTGCATGAGCTTTCATTGGGAAAAATCCCACTTCGTCAGTCACTTTGAAGGTGGGGTAACATCTTCAAAGCATCTGACGAAGTCAGATTTCCTCCTGTGAAAGCAAATGTGGTAAATAAATTTGTTAGTCTTAAAGGGTATGTCAATCCTGGAAGCTTAAGTTGACTTAACCTGAGTTAAGTCGACTTAAGCAACTCCAGGTTTATATTTATAATTTATTAAGTCAACTTAAGCACTTGCTTAAGTCGACTTAATAACTCCTGCCCTGAACATTGACTTAAGCTTTTATGTTGACTGGAGAGCAGAAGGTGTCCGGGCCCTTCCCTCTGCCCCACCCAAGGTCCTGATCTGCTCCAAAGCCCAATCAGGCCACAGTCACCACTGGCAAGCATCTGGGAGCCAGAGGGAGAGTCAGCCCCTGCCTTTGCCGCAAGTGGCAATGGTCTGGGAGACGGATACTACCAACTTAGACAAGGGGACTGGAGCCTGATCTGGCTCCCAGCTCTTTGCCACAAGTGGTGAGGGCTGGGAGCAAGGGGCTGGAAGCCCAGTTGAGCCAGATCGGGGCTTGGGGCATAGCAGGGGTTGGTGCCTTGGTCCAACATTGTTTAGTTGACTTAAAAGACCCCCCCATCTAGATATATCCTAAAATGCAACAAGATTCCTCGTAATTTCTTTTTATATACTTATTCAAGATAAAGAAAAATATATTTCCAAAAACTGTTCTACATGAAAATTTCCTTTTGTGGCATTTTAGCTTATCTAGAATAAAGATATCTATAATTAATTTTCTTTAAAAAATCACCTATGGCAACAAGTAATTCCTAATAATTTAAAAACACTTCTCAACAGGTCACTATCTTATCAATCACTAAAAACATTTTAATCAAAACCTTCTTGGACAGCTGGACACATTTTCCAATGGTCAGTGGGGTCAGAGACCAAGATTACATATTTTATTCTTTAGTCAAACATCAGAGTTGATCCTAAATTCAAAGCACTAGAATTATAAATACAAAACACTTTAGTTGTGCACAGAAAATTATGGGGGTTTATATAGTAAGAATTATGGGAATACAGGAGTCTGGCTGAGGAATTCTGGTCATTAGATAACAAATAGAATACCATTCTCAAAATTTTGTTCCACATTTTAATGGCTCATATATAAATACGGGATAGATCTTATGCTACTGTACCGTGCATTGATTCCAGTCTATGGCATTGTACCACTTTAAACCACATGATGTGAAGATCTGGCCCAAAGTACTGAATGAAATCTGTGTTCTTTCAGTACTTTCACATAAAATGCAAATTTTATGTTCTACTTAGATGAGTTCAGAATGCTGTTAAAATTCTTGTTATTGGAAAAAGTACAGAGAAAGTTTATTTTATACATTATATATTATTTTATATATTATAAATTATACTTTTGACAAGTTTGTAGTCCATCTGCCTTTGCCTTCTCTAGTATTTTGCAAAGCAGTTTCCACAAAGAAACTACATCCTTTTCTCATATGTACTTTTTCCTAAAGACATTTTTTGTAGATCAAATATGGTTACTCTTGCAAAGTACACAGAATTCAGAAAAAAATTGCCCACAAATTAATATAGCAATTGCTTCAGTGGAAGAGACTGATGTTCCCCATCTTCTGATATTGTTTCTCTAGTAGGGACAATGCCAGATCCTTCAGTGTTAGGTGAAATCTTCCATAATACACCTGACTGCACAATAAGATAGAAAGAAGAGAGTTCTTCTGAATCCCAGGTGGTAATATATTTAAACCCTTAAGTATAAGGAATATTAGATTGTGTAATTGTAATCTAATAAGTGCAATTGCAGTTGTTTTTAATCCATACAAAAATGAAAAAAAATACTTGTTTGCCTAAATAATAACTTGAAATATTATTTAGACATGGAATAATTATCTTGTGGATTTTTATTATTCCTTTGTTTTTATTGTTGCTGCTGTTTTTCTTCCTTAAGAGGAATTATCAACTTGAATCCTGGACATTTAAAAAAAAAAAGTAGTTTTGTGGTTTTACAGCAACATCTTCCTGTTTTATTTTGTTTTCTCTGTCCCTTGCAGCTATATAAATAACAAAGATGCACACATATACCCAGTAGGGTATATCATAGAAAGTGTTCTGAAGCACTTATCTCTTTCCTACATCACTAGAAATAAATGTTAGCCGCAACTGTGGTATAATCTTTCCTTATAGACTGTTGCTTCCTGTTGTCCGCATGACTTATGTGTAGGAACCCCAAAGGTGCAATATTTTGGTTCCATATAATGTTTTCTTTCTTTCTTTGTTTCAAGTATAAACTGTAAGAAAATGCTACAACTAAATATGATTCGTGCAAAAGGAGAGACTCTCAGAACAAACTTTGCCAGTAATATCCTCATCTTGTACAACCCCCCCTGTACTGTAGCTGGTAATAAAAAATTTCTCCAAGAGCTAACTCCATGCATTCATATAAAGAGAATTATTGATAATAGTACCCTCTGATCTATCCCAGGAATGTTACACTACGAGGGGGAAAACAGATGAAATGGGGGCATGATTAAACCAGAAAACAAGTTGGTGGCATAAGCTAGCTCTCTGCAATAAAAGGCAAAAAATTAAAGTGATTTAAGAAGAAAAAAAATGAACTAAGTTTGTTCCCTAAATATGGAAAGCTATCAGTGAAGCCAACTAGGAAAACACTACTGAAGAGATTGCAGGAGACAACCCAATAAAATCTAATGCCATACTCTATAGAATATATTTAAAATGACTGCAAGTTCAGAGATGGCAAACTAGACCATCATTATCCTACAGCAAGACAAGGATGAAAGTAATAAAATTTAACAAACAAACAAACAAAAACAAACAAACATGTACTGTCAGGAGTGGAAGAGAGAGTGTCAGAGTGGTCATTCTGGAAATGTCAGACAAATAAAAGGGAAATGTAATGGCAGCCATCTTTAGAGATCTCTGCAGGAGAAAGAAAGCATGTAAACAGCTACCTTGAGAAACAACAAACAAGGAGGAAAGACAAAAAGATCCTGATGTCTAGGAAAGGAAATAAAACTTTCAATATAAAGATCTATTCACCTCAGTACACAGAAAGTAACTCTCCCATTAGCAAAATGACTGAAAACGTAAGTGGATAAGCACCAGTTATTAAGGCTGATGTGGAGGACCAGCCATTAGAAATTTAAAAAAAAAAAAAAAGATGAATAAGGATGTGAAGGAAGAGTTCTAGACCTTCATTAAAGATATTTAAAAAATCAGATAGCAGGAATTAATATGAAATATCAGATGAGGAAACAGGACTAAACATGAAATTGAACAGCATTGATAAACTAGGTGAAATAATCCAAATAACTAGTCAACATTTGCTTCCAATGAGGACCAAGCTTCTTGTTTTAAAAATCTTTTTTTTAAATCTACTTTTTAAACAAATCAAGATATTGATGTTATGTTTTGTTCTGTTTTTGGTAGCAACGTTTGCATTGCAGATTGCTGGAAGAATGTGACCCCTCATTCTGTGAAATTGTTGTGTAGAAAAATATGAACACTCCTTGTAATGGAAAAAGCTTTCAATCCAAGAATATATGGAAGAGAGGTGCCAAAACCAGAAGAGATATTCAGAATTTTTTTTATCATATTTTCTTTAGGATCCTCAGAGATGGAGGACTCTCAATCCAACAAATTTGCAATGTTTAGCCATAGTCTCTGAAATATTAAAAGGATCCTGAATAAAGAATGTATGCACACATTTTCTCTACCAAATGTTTTGAAATATTGTATTTTAACATCCAGAATCAAAATTCCAATACTAACTTTATAGCAAATGGTTATAAATTAAGTTTTTGGGTGACTTTTCAACATGACCAGCATGTGTATCACAAGCCCATATTTTTATTTATTTATTCTGGCACCAAAAATGTTGGTGTGAACAGAATCTTTGACATATTTGTTTAACAACTAGCCAGGAAATAATGCTCCATTAATTGTAATTAGAACCCAATAAATTCAATTCATTTCCTATTATATGAGCAAGTCTCTGTCATAGCAGCTAAATATTCTCTCATCATCCATCTGTATCAAATGGAAGCTCTTTCGGCAACTTGGATTTAAAAGTGCTTGGTTGTCACTGGCTAGTAACATTCAGTATACACACTCTTGCTCCTTCCTGAAGAAAATATGGGGCTTTCATTCTCAAGGGTCTGAATTCTGTGAATGTTATGTCCATAGCAGAATTATAATTTCACTTTCATTTGTAATTCAAGCACCTTTTATGTGGTTTCAACTGTAAATTATCAGTTCAAGTTTCACTGAAAGTAAGCATAAAATTTATCAAATGTTTCTTCAGATACATTTTTTTCCCAACTCCTAGGCTGTCTAAATAAAGAATCTTAAAAGAACATGGAACTATGCAATGTATGATATGAAATGAACATTGAAAATGGCTTCAAAAATGGTACCTTTTAGCCAGAATTATCTTCCTGTCTCCCAGTTTATCTAGAAATATTCACAAAAGGAAACCCTTAATTATTAAAAATAACTTTCTGAAAGGTTTCATGTCCTTTGCAAAAATCTGCATTTTTGTTATATAGTCAGCAATGCTCTTTTTATGTCCCTCTTGAACATTTTTTTTGTAATTAGGAATAAAATTCAATACTCACAACTCACAACTTTATTACTACCAACTCCAATAAAATTGAAGTGGATGATACATACACTGTGCTTTTCTTAAGGAAAACAATAGCTAAATGAACATTATTTTTACTTTTGCAAAGGTAGGTTGTCAGGTTTCAAAATCTAATGTTAGGTTCATTCACTTAGTTTCTAACATACAGTTCTTTTTACTATTGCAATGTTTGTCATGGACTTTACAATTTATTAATGTACATAAAAACAATCATTAATAATAACAACAATTTAATTCCTAAGATGTTTATGTCCAGTTTATCTGAATATCTGAAAAGATATAGTTAACAAAATATCTTGGCTGAATTTATTGAAACTTTCACTATTTAGTGACCAATTTGAACCAGCCCATGTCAGGAGTGAATGAATAAAGTTATCATCCAATGCCCATTCAGTGATATGTCTGAAATGAGTTTGATGATCCTGTCCACATACAAAAAGAGACATAATATCTAAAACCTGCCAATCATGCAGACATATTATTTAGTCAAGTAAATACTCTCAGTTTCACTAGTTTATCTTTTTAAACTACAACAAAATTAAAGTTCTGCTTGATGCATTATTCTACTCAAGACTGATGGAAATTTTATGGTGCTCTAGTGTGCTGCATACTCACTAGTCTGTGTGGACCTTTCTGCCTGAATTAAAAAATTTCTAGTGTGCATTAATGTAATCAAACAATACTGTATTAATGCATGAAGGTGCTCTTAGGGCATGCCAATAGCATCCACTGGGCCAGTTAGTATGCATCATGCTAGTGTGCACTAGAATTTATACTCCTTCAGTATGGCCTAATTCACTGTGTAGACAAGTCCTCAGTCATTATTTGTGACCCTCTTGTGAGAAATAGATTGAGCAATCATGTAGCTAAATCAAGGACATGACAGCCTGGAAATTTTGTATGAATGGTTATATTTTAAAGTGAGTGTTTTGCAGTCAGTTATAAAAAGGCATTTTATTTGCAATATACAGATTTGATGTTCATTCTGATAAGGTATTAATGGCTCTGGGTAAATGCATAAACTGGAGCATGGTCTATTTTAGGTGGGAAACTACAGTTCTTAAATGGTGCTTGAGATCCATGGCTTATGGAATCATACATGTATAATACTACAACCTTTTTCACATAAAGACAAACATCCTTATTGAACATAGTACCAAATTTAAAACCATGCTGTAGGATATGTACCTCCTCTTCAGATAAACAGTGATGTTAGCAAAGCCACAGGTTTGTAAGAATCTTTACATTTGGAAATATTTGAAACTTAATGCAGGTGTCCATGAAAGGTGCCCCCCCCCAAGTGCCATTGTGATTTAGGAGCCCAAATCCAACTGAATTTCAAAGGCAGTCGTGTACCTTTTTCAATTAGGTGCTTTTTGGAATCCCACATGAAATCTATATTTACCAGAAATCTGTTTAATAATCTTATTTTATGGATCAGTGTTCTAATTGATACACTCTACAGCATAAGATGGAATATTCATGGAGCTCTGCCACAGTCCATTAAATCAGATAAGGGAAAAGACTGGGTAGCTCCTCAAGCACTAGCTGTAAAAAGAAAGATGATGATGTTAGAAGAAGCAGCAAAGAGGTTGTCCCCAGAGGTGGATTAGGTTGAATGGTACTCTTTATTGCCTGTCCGTTCCCCTCAACATCCTGAGTGAGGAAAGAGGGGGTGAATTATGATCCTTTTATGCTTGAGCATATATAAAAGCTTGAATTTACAACAATTCCCCAACACCCCTTTTTTTTGGTTACATTAACACCCAAGCAATGAATATTAATAAATATGTGGTGAATATAATTATTCCCGCTCTTCTTGTTGTTTATAGGTTTGGACAATGGTGCACAGGCATTTAACTTTACAGCATGTTACTTTTGTTACAGTAATGCCTATGATATTACTGACCCAGCATTTAGCAGGGGAAGGAAGCATTGAGAAAGTTGACAAATATGTTATTTCCAAGTTTATTACACAGGAGAGGAAGGATAGTTTCTTTCAATTACATTTTTTGCTCAAACTATGAAAAAGGGAGAGGGGAAAGGGAATATGATATATTTAACTAAATTCCAATTGTAAGAAGCAAAGCCTGTGTGCCCACACATGCCCCCATCACCATAACAACCGTGGCTCAGGCAGTGATCCTGGGGCCTCAAGGAGTATCCCAATGTCCAGCTTAAATTTACTATCCTACAGATGTTATGATGAAAGAGTTCAAACTTGTGGATATGTGTTGAAGGTCTTCAGCAAATCATTTGTCAGACAGATAATTGGCTAATTCTTTTAATACTCTTGGGTCTAAGATATTTGCTGATTTTAAAATGTGTAATAGCTGCTCTTTAACATCCTTACTCATTGCTTATGGAATAGAAATTATTCTCTTGTAAGGCAGGAATATATTACCCTGATAGATCTGAAAAATTGACTTAAATAGGAAGACATTGTGCTCTGAAGGTGTTTCTATTGTATGCTATTCAGTATCTTTATTAGTGAGGTGGAAGAAAACATAAACCTGCCTCGACAAACTTGCATATGACACAAAAATTGGCTGAATGGTAAATAATGATGGAGATAGATCAGTTATACAGATTGACCTGAAGTGTGTGGGACAGTGGTCTTCTTTGAATATGCATTTCAGTACAGAGAAATGCAAGGATATGCATCTAGCTGTAAAGAATATCAATCACATTACAAAATGGAAGACAGCTTCTTGGAATGAGGGAACACTGAAAATGACTCAGGGTTATAATAGATAACCTACTGGCAGGCTGTAGCTAAGGTAATGTCAATTAGCAGACTGCTTATGTTACCATGTGGAGTGTATACACTGTATACCACTCCCACCTCAACCCTTTACGCAGGTATAAATATCAGTGTAGACCAGTGGTTTCCAACCTTTTCTCTGCCGTGGCACACCTTGATACCTTCAAATTTTTTGAGGCACACCACCATTAAAAACTCATGATTATTCAAATTAACTTAAATTATTTATGAATATTCATGAACCATGTCACAATATTTTGGAAATGCTGCTATGTGGGGTAGTATGGGTAGCAGAGCAGGGGTGGTGAAATGGGAGGTCAGGAGTCGTGTGCAGTGGCAGAAGTGAGTGTGGGGAGCACAGCAGGGCAGAGGTGGAAGAAGAGGACAAGGGCAGCCATGTGGGGAACAGCAAAAGGGTGGTAAGAGAGGAGAGGGGAAGGGAGAACAAGAGTGGCTTGGGGGGGCAGGGGGAACCTGGGGAGTGGGAAGGTAGGGCAGGGGAGCATGGTGTAGCATCCACTTCCCCCTTCTCCACAGTGGCTCCCTGCTACCCAGGGCAAATCCTTACCCCATGGCTGCTCCCTCCCACCCCCGTGGGTCCTGTCCTCCCCTCCCCAGCCCTCTGCTGCCTGTGATGGACCCTCCCATCACTGCAGGGTCCAGAACTAGGACTCCAGCCCCCAGCTACACCCCCCACAGCCACTCCACCCTCCAGCTACATACACCACCAATCAAACAGCCACCCCACAACCCCAGCTACACACCTTCTGCTACACAGCCACTCCCACCCATCTCTGCTACAGACACACACCTACCCCACACAACTCCCAGTAGCCCTCCCTCCCCCCAAAGCCCTTACTTGGGCTGTTTGCAGGCTGGCTGACACAAACTGCTCCACTTTACAGGGGGAGATTCACACACTTTCAGCCTCCCACAGCTCTCTTCTGGCTAGGCCTAAGGTGGAGCAGGGTTTGAGGTGGAGCCACTGGGACGCTGTGTTTGGGCTGCTGCTGCTATTTTTAGGGGCCCCAGAACACTACCAGCCTAAAAATAGGGGGCCCTGGAACTGTGTTCTAGTGCCTTTCCCCTTACTTAAACGCTTGCCTTTTCCCAGCCCTGAACAGCCCACATGGCTGAGCTGAGCAGGAAAGGAACTTTTAATTCCAGTTCTCGGGGATGTCGTGGCACACTTTGGGTGTTGCTGCAGCACACCAGTGTGCCCCGGTACACTGGTTGGGAACCACGGTGTAGACAGTGAGGCACTGCTCAGATGACTAAAGCTGGCTCAGAATTTGAGGTATATATCCTACATGCTTCTGTACACACCAAAATCCTTTTCACCCTCTCCATTTTTCTTCCTTCCCCATCTATATTGCTCTTATAGTAATGTAGTGTTCTGCTGCCAGGACTTATCTCTGTTGGAGCCTTTTTCTTCCGTCAGTTCAGTCCCACCACTATCAGAACCTTTCACCACTATATACCACAGTGTGGGGGCTATCTGCATTTCTCTGCAGTGTAGCGCTACTTGTCCCCTATATTCTAGTGCCAGTGAGCCCATAGTTCAGACATACACTCAGCATGGAAATGTGATCCTTGGATATGTAAGCAGAGAAGTAGGATGGTATTGTTATCTAGTGTATGGCATTAGTGAGACCATTACAAGACTGTGTCCAGTTCTGATATCGACAGTCAAAAATGATTTTGAAAAGTTGGGAAGGGTTCAGAGCTACAGAAATGACTTAATGTCCAGAAAACTTGGCTCACAGTTAGAGTTCTAACAATCTTAATTACATTGGGATAGTTAATTCAAGAGAAGTTTTGGAGGGACTACATGATATAGAAGTACCTGCCTGGGTACTCCGTAGTAAATGATTATTTAATGTATCAAAAACAGAAAACAAACAAACAAACAAACAAACAAACAAAGAAGTGTAGAGAGTTCCAATGATTAGAAGCTGAAGCTAGACACATTGGCTGTGTTCACACGCACAGGGTTATTTCGAAACAAGTTGTGTCGAAACAACACCTTATTTCGAAATACCTTATTTCGAATTAACAAAATGTTAATTCGAAATAAGAAAAAAAGCGGGAAACGAAATAGCAAGTTCACTGTGTGAACATGCTATTTCGTTACCCCTGGGGGTGAGCCGCTGCTGGCTCACCCTGCAGCCCAGAAAGGGGGCTGCAGGCACCAGTGGGGGGTGAGCCACTGTGGGGTGGCTCAGCGCCCCCGCCAGAGCTGCCCCCAGACCCCGCCAGCGGCTCGGGGGCGCCGGGCTCAGCCCGCAGCCGGGGCTGCTCCCCGGACCCCGCCAGGGGGTCCGGGGAGCAGCCCAGGGCTGAGCCCCACCGCTGCCTGCAGAGCCGGGCTGCGGGCACCGGCGGCGGGCTTCAGCGCAGCCCAGCGCTGCTCCCCACCAGTGCCTGCTGGCCAGGGGACACCCCTCAGCACCCTGGCCAAGGTGCTGAGTGTTCCCTGGCCAGGGTGCTGAGGCGGCAGCCCTTTAAATGTTGTTTCGGAACCTATTGTTCCGAAACAACATGTTCACATGTGTTGTTTCGAAACAAGTGTTTCGAAACAAGGTTGTTTCGTCCCCAAATGGGGTTTAACTTGTTTCGAAACAACACAGTTGTTTCGAAACAAGGGCTTCCCCTTGTTTCGAAACAACTGTGCGTCGTGTGAACATGTTTTTTTTTGTTTCGAAACAACGAGGTTGTTTCGAAACAAAAGTGCCGTGTGAACACAGCCATTCAGACTAGGAATAAAGCACAGCCTTTTAACAGTGAGGGTACTTAACCATTTCAATAACTTTCCAAAGCATATGTTAGATTGTCCATCATTTAAAGTCTTTAAATAAAGTCTGGATGTCTTTATAAAAGTTATGTTATTTCTCAGAAAATAAGTTCTGGGCTTGATACACAAATTATTGTGTGAAGTTTTTTGACCTATAATAATCAGGCAGTCAGACTAGATTATTATAATTATCCCTTGTAGCTTTGAAATCTATAACTTATCAAAAGCAACAAGCAGAAAATAAAATAAAGTTTTAATTATCAAGTGATGATACAAGTTAGCTTTGTGGTCATTGCAAGTAAATTGTACTCATTACTCCCTTCCCAAAATATAATGTTTCATGCCATAAAGACTTGTGTAACTTTTGGCTTTCATAAAATTTTCATTTCTTTTTCTGTGACAGGCCACTCCCTGGATCCAGTCCGGTGTGCCACTGTGACCTCCGAATTGCCACTCCTGAACCCCAATTCACCCCACTTTGCCAAGTGATGACTCACTCCTAAGTCAGTCCATTCTGGCCTCTGGCATGCAACTGGTCCCAAGCAGTGGGTGTATGCCCCCTGGCTACTCAAGATACAGTCCCCCAGCAAGCACCCCTGGCTCCAGATACCACCATGGGAGGCATTGTCTACAGAGATTGGGGCCCACTCACACTCACAATATACTCAAGTCTGTCCATTTGACAAGAAATGGATTGTACCCAGTCCTCTTCACTCACACCGGCTAAAGATCACACAGCTTTAGATAAAACAACTACAAGTTTATTGATCAAACCATAATTCTAAGTGAAAATATGGCCAATCATGGCAGAATGAGTCAGGAGAGACCACAAGGAAATAAAAGGTAAAATACCCATGCTAACCTAATATTTCAACCTAAACAAACCTTATAGTCTAAACAAGTTTATGCTCAAGGTGTTCAGCTGTCAGATGCTCATACAAGCTAATCTCTGCCTGTGGCCAGGCAGGTCCCAGATCTTGTTTGACATTGTTTCAAGATGGAGAGTTCCAAGCCAAAAACCCCTAAAATCTTCCAGGTCTCTGTCTTTGTTTCCAAAACTCTTCCTCCCCTCTTCTGTGCAGAGGCAATCCCTTTGTCTTGCCTGAGCCACCTCAATTAGGATATCTTTGCTGCCTTTTCCCGGCATTTGCTTTCTTATTCCTGCTGAGAGAGTTCTGTTTGTCCCCCTTCCCTTTTAGCAATGAAAATCATATTACACGTCTCTGCACATGCATGAAATTGTAGTAAACATATGATCACAGTAATCATGTAGAATAGGTTATGAGCATCCATAAAGAAACATTGCATGGTGAAATTGGCAACAAATCATACACGCACAGTGTACAAGTTAACAAGAAAATGATATAGATCATAACCCAGGGTAAATGGGTGTGCAACCCATGACATCTTAGCAACTACAACACAACCCATCCCTCATATTTTAGTGTGCATTGCAAACATCAGTTAAAATTCCCTGATAATGATAAAACTAGTCTCAGTTCTAACAAAATCAGTCTTTATTATCCCTCCAGCTTTTGCCCCTCATGCAACACAGTGTGAAAAAGTTCACTGTTCATAACAGGTGTGATTCCAAACACCATTTTTACACCTTTGTAACACCACTGATTTGAATTGAATGATATCAGCCTAAACTATGGCTATGTCTACAGTAGAAAAAAGTTAGTTTGAATGTTTTAATTCAAACTAATAACTTCAAGTTTAGTTCAAATTAACTTATTAGTTTGAATTAACAAAGTGGACTACTTTGACTTAATGTTAAGTCAAATTAGCCCACTTTGTTAATTGGAACATACTGCTCTTAATTTGAATGTATTAAATTTGAACTAAGGGTTAATCCTAGTCTACACCATTCTTAGTTCAAACTAAGGGCTTAGTTTGAACTAACCAGCAGGTCATAGAAATTTAAACTAAGATTTTGTTAGTTCGGATTAAGGATTCCTTAATTCAAACCAATGAAAGCCTACTGTAGACAAGTACTAAGTAGTTTGAAATAAGCCTCCTTGGCTATGTCTACACTGGCCAATTAATCTGGACTAAGGAGGTTTAGTCCAGACTAATTTGGCCCATAACTACACTAAGCTTTGCCTAGTTCGAAATAAGAAATTTCTCAGTTCAGACTAGGCAAAGCTTAGTCCAAACTGATTAGTACCAATGGTACATCCACACTGTGGGCTTAAGTTGACTTAAGGAGTATGTCTACACTTACAATTTAGTTTGAATTAAGGAGCCTTAATTTGAAATAATTAGTGCATGTCCACACTAGCTTTCATTAGTTTGAACTACGGAATTCCCTTAGTCTGAATTAAGGAAAGCTTGGTTTGAATCTATAAAACCTCCTCTACATTCGAATTGATGGTTAATTCGAACTCATTAGTTTGAATTAACCCAATGTAGCTGTGTTAATTCGAACTAACTGTTAGTTCGAATTAACCACAGCTAGATTTTTCTCTATGCAATAGTCCCCCTTACCTGATTCCAACTAGCAAGTCCTGGGCATGGCCATGCTAGTTCGAATTAGGGTTAATGGTGTGGCTGTGTTCATTTGAATTAACTTAATTCAAACTAATAATTATTAGTTCAAATTAACTAGTTCAAATCCAGTTAATTCAAACTAACCTTCTAAGTGTAGACATAGCCAAGAAGGCTTAAGTCAACTTAAGTAAAGCTCTGACCACGTTTGGAGTTCGTTAAGTCAACTTAAGGGCTTCCTTAAGTCAAATTAATAACTCCTGCCCTTAAAGTCAACTTTAAGGGTTAAGTCGACTTTAAGATGACTTAACACAATATGGCCATTAATGTTGACTTAATAAAGTCAACTTAGTACAGTGGGACCATTTAAGTCAACTTTATAAAGTCGACTGAATGCAATGTGACCTCACTAAGTCATCTTAATAAGGTCAGCTTAAAGTTGACTTTAAGCAGGCCATATTAAGTTGACTTAACTGATCCCTGTAGTGTAGATATAGCCCATGTTAAGTTGAACTTCTGCACTTATTTCAAACTTTAGTTTAGTTCAAACTAAGCACAGGCAAGACAAGAACTGAGCCTTAGTTCAACTCAGAACACATGTTTATTTCTAACAAAAAGGGTCCTGGTTTGTTCTAACTAACCTCGTGTTAATTCAAACTAACTTGGAACTTTTTAGTTTGGACTAAAAAGTCTGAACTAATTTTGGCAGGTGTAGACTTAGCCCTTAATTTGAACTAACTTACAAGTATAGATACACAAGAGTAAAATGGAATGGACAATCCAATCCACATTTTATTTTGCCAGTTCGGGAAAGTGAAACAGGGCTAAAAGAAAACTTGTATCCCTCAATTTATGCAGGACCACTTTTTCAGCTAATATAAATCACTGTAGTTTCATTGAAATCACTGGTAGTGTTCTACTATAGTAATGCAAATGTGCTAACCTTTATTTAAAAAAGAAAAAAGAAAAAAAAAACCCTCTACTCCCCCCCCCCCGAAGACAATATGTAACAATATTCTCTTCTAACTGAACAGCTCTGTCCTCTTCAGATCATTTGGAAAGGGGAGAGTGTAGCACTAATGATAAGTAAGAATAATTCACTTTCCCAGAAAACAAGATGTGGAAATAATTGCTTTTCCAGACTTTTTGTGAACTCTTGTAAAATGTGTGCTGTCTCTTTACTTGACCCATTCTTCTATCACTGTTCCTTTCAAATGGCAGTAGTCATTTTGTTGTTGTTTGGCAGCATGATGGAGCAGTTGTCCATTGACTGCAGCTAGTAAGAAATGTATGTAAACAAAAGAAAAGTTCACAGTCCTTGGAGCATGTTTAGCAGTGTATCTCTGAGGTTGGGTTCCAAATTCACTCTGAAATGTAAGTTAGAGAGGACTCCAAACACATCAGTTAGTTCAGCCAGTGCCAGAGGGAGAAAGCCACACCAGAGAAAAGGTGAAGATCCCTTCCCTGACGGCTGAAGGTCACAGTCCTACTTTTACTAATTATAGCAAAAATATCACCATAAGAAGAAGGCCACCAGCTTGTTCAAACAAGCAAACAAACAAAAAAATATTTGTTCAGCTCAAACACAGTATTAATGCTAAATTAGCGGTGCATGTTTTAAATGTGTTAGATTTCTGATCTGTGTACCTTTTGGTACTGAAGACATCTGTATTTAATTTTATAAATGTAGGCACCCTGTATTTGAGGGGTCTCTGAATTTGATGAGGAAGCCTTCATTTATGAAGATCTCATGTGCTGAAAATCCTGACTAGGCGACGACCCCCATCATGCCTTGGAGAAAGGGAGAGAGACCCTTCATTTCTTCCAGGTAGCACAGAACTACATTATGACTCCATTTGGAGTAAGAACATGGCCCATGCTGGAAGCTTCTGGTGACTGCTCCTGAAAGTTCAGAGGCTGATACTGAGAGCCTACTAGAGGTTTGTCTGAGCAGGGAGCTTACAAGGTTGGTAGCACTGATGAACCCCAAGTAGGGACTGAGCTCGGAGCTGGTTGAGCTGGACCTACAGTGAGTGGTCTGAGTGTCCCCACCCCCTCCTACCATTGTTTTGGAGAAAGGCTTGCCAAGGTAATAATTCAGCACACAGAATATGACTGGACCTCAGAATAGGCAGCAAAGTATTCTCATCAATCCAGGGCAAAAGTCATGGATATTTGGTTAGGCCAACTCCAAATCTTCAGTGTGGTACAGTGGCTGAACTGAAACACTGGACCACCAGAGTGCTGCCTCCTTTGTCAGAACTTCCAGTGTGCCTGTGCAAGCTAAGGGTTACAGTTCTGTGCTCTAGGGGAATATGTGCTTTGGAGGTGGGACAATAGTGGCAGTATACATGCCAGTTAGACAAGTTTCATTTATTACTGTATTCTGTGTTTGTTAATTGATTTATTCAACAGCCCATATGGATTTAATTTCAGTCTGTAATGCTAAATTTTCTTAGTTTAAGCAAAGGTTTGTTAACACTACTTTTTAAGTATATTGGATGTATTGCATGCACAAATGGTATTGTTGAGTTAGACCCATTCCACAAATTATTATTCTTATTAGTATGGAGTTAGTTCTTTAGGCTCCCAAGGCATTCAATGGACATGTGCGGGATCCAGCCAGGCAGAGGCACCTCCAATTTTAAATTCCAGTGAGAGCAAAGGGACTGCAACAGAGGGCTGAATAGAGGATTCCCACTATCCCAACATCACCACTAGGATACTCAGCATCTTCTTGTTTTCATCAACCATAGGCACCTGTGCACCTGCGAGCATTCTCTGCTCCCAAGTAAAGTCAGAAGGAAAAGGAGGAGATTACATGTACAAAATATTCCTCATAATTAATTAATTAATTAATAACCCTCATAAACCTAAGTGAATTCATAGCATTACATCAATATAGCAAATCCTACAAAACATAAAATATCTGTATTGTTGGAATGATATGATTTCAATTAGGTTTATGAGGGATCTTAATTAAGCCTCAAACTGTCCTGTTATGATCCTAAGTCCCCTCTCCTCCTGCTCCAGTGTGAGGAAATTTCTATATCTTTACTCCCATCAGAACAACTCTGAATACAGGCATCCATGACTGTCCATATTTGCATATCGATCTTATGTGATGTTAGCCACAGAAGGGAGTTTCACTGTCAAAACAGACTGAACATATTCTCTATTCCTGAAGTAAAATGTAGTTATAGTGCAAACTTGTATAATCAAAATTTATTGGATTACATTTACATAAACAATTATTGGATACAGTCATTTTAAAATATTATCCCTTTGACAATGATGAACCATTACACAGAAAATCTCTATTGCCTCATGAGGTACTCTTTCACATGTTCATTCAACAATTTATGCTGTGAAATGAGGAGACCTCAAACGTCCAGATGAAATCAAGCATTGAAGCTTTCAGGACATCACAAGATCTATCCCTCAGACCATGGCACAACCTCCCCTGTGAGTAAGAAAACTACAAAATATAATAAAAATGGTGCCAAAAAGAAAAGTATCAAGAAATATAGATATCACCAGTGTTAAGGAAACAATGTTGTCTGACAGCATATGGGAAATGGATAAAAGATAATCCAGAAAACATGGCTAGATTGATTGATTACCAGCAGCTTTATGTCTCTGTTCACTTAAAAAGAAATAAAAAATCTATTCTGCTCTACATAAATACAGGACAGAACACTTGTTAACTTTGGAGGGAACAGAACTGGACCTGAACGTTTCATAACACTACCTTATGGAAGGGGACATATTTATTTGGTGGTTAAACAGCAAATTTAATTATAAAGTCTTCTGTTAATTTACCCACTAAAATAAAGTCCAGTCATCTGAAACTCCACATGCCACATTTCATCCAAAACATAGACTATAATCATACTAATAGCTTCCTGTCTCTACTGGAAATACTTCATCTGATGTATCCTAGAATTGTGTTAGGTTTTTTTCATGTCCACATCAGATTGGCAGCTTATACTCATCCTATGATCAACAGGTAAGCCAGTGTTCTTCTTCTCCTCCATCACTTCCAACTGAAGCCTCCCCAGCTAATAGCAAAAATTCTTATTAGTCCCTAAATACATACCTTTCTGTAGGATATTGCAGTCCTTTTATGAATTGACAATTCCTCCCAACTCTTGTCATTCTCAAACTTCATCAGGGCATTCCTACTTTTTGTGACAAGTTCAGAAATAAAATGGTTGAATAAGATCTGCCTGAAGACTGATCCCTGAGGAACTCCACTAGTAACCTCCTGTCAGCCTGTCAGTTCATCTTTCGGTATGACACATTTTAGTCTCCTTTAATCAGTTCCTTAACTACCTTTCAATTTTCATATTAATCCTCATCTTTTCCAATTGAACAAATAACTCCCTAAGTGGAACCCTATCAAATGCACTACTGAAATTGAGGTAAATTAGATCCACTGCATTTCCTTTATCTAAAAAATCTATTATTTCTCAAAAAAAAAAAAAAGAAAAAGAAAAAAAAAGAAAAAGAGAGATCAGGTTGGCATGGCACAATCTATCTTTTGTATCATTACTTTATATTTTATCCCAGTTACTGATAACCTCAATATCATTAACTAATTTATCTCATTTTTCTGTCCAAGACACTGCACACTGAGGTCAAACTAACAGTCTGACAGTTACTTGGATCACCTTTATTCCTATTCTTAATAATAGGAATTATGTTAATAATTCTCTAGTCATAGGATACAATCCCCAATTTTGCAGATTAATTTAAAATCCTTCCTAAGTGACTTGCAATTTCAAGTGCCAGTTCCTTTAATATTGTTGGACGGAGATTATCAGGGCTCCTGATTTAGTCCCATTAAACAGTTAGCCACCTTACCACTATCCCCAAACTCATCATTAGCCTCATTAAAAATTGAGGCAATGTATTAATTTAGATATTGAGTCATGGCTAGATTATCCTTAACTTTCACCCCATCCTCAGTACTCAGTGGTCCCACTTCTTCCTTTGTTTTCTTCCTATTTATATAGCTATAGAATCTTTTACTATTGGTTTTAATTCCATTTACATGGTCCAACTCTGCTTGGCTTTTGACATTTCTCACTTCATTTCTACATGTTCTGACATGCAAGAGGTAGCTTTCTTTGCTGATCCATCCTATCTTCCATTCCTTGAAAGCTTAATCACCTGTCTAAGACACTTACTCATCCAAACTTGGTATACAAGCCTTGCCTATATTTTTTCCCCCCTGCCACGAGATGCAGACTTCAGATAATTCCTGGAACTATGATTTGAAATAATACTAACTGCCTTCCACCTTTAGCTGCAGGAGTTTTTCAGTTCAATCTACTTCCCAAACTAATTCCCTTAATTTTTCAGTCAAAGACCCTAGTCACAGATATATTTTTGTTTATTCTTCTATTTGTTTATCCAAATGTATTAGCTTGTGATCATTTAAACCAAGGTTGTCCCATACAACCAGTACTTCTGTGAGGACCTCACAACTGACTTATTTCGAAATAAAACCCTTATTTCAAAATGACTTATTTCCAATTTAAAAAAAAAATCAAAATAAGGTAAGCCCCTCCAATCGAAATAGCATGTCCTATGTGAGGACATGCTATTTTGATTCAACAGAGGGGCAACCTGAGAGCCAGGCAGGGGAAAAAGCACCAAGGAAGGGGAGGGGGGGACCGGCAGTGGAGCAGTCAGGGGGGACCGTGACTCCCCTGCCGGCTTTTCTGGCTCCCGCTGCAAACCGGGAGCCAGAGGGGACCGGAGCTCCCCTGCCTGCTGTTTCGAAGTGCCGGCTCTTATTTTGAATTGACGGAGTCTGTCATTTCAAAATAAGAATATATCGTGTGGACATAATCTCTTTTATTTGGAAATAACCAGTGTTATTTCGAAATAAAAGAGAAGTGTGGACATACCCAAGGAGTCCTGTGCACTTAAAGACTAACAAATTTATTTATTGCATGAGCTCATGTTTTCATTTTTCCTGTTTGGCTTCTCTCACCTTCCTTATCTGTTTTGGCAAAGTCATTCTACTGTCAATATCACCTATTAGACTGATATTTGCACTACACTTCCTCTCATTGTTCATTCTGCTCCCCAATGTTGTGTCCTTTCTTCATTTTCCTCCTTCTCAATGCTAAAATCAGGCATGGAAATTACTTGGGCATCTCTTCCAACTTCTTAGGATAAAGCTCTCTTAATCATTTGTGCTAATCCCCATCCTACAAGGATATTTCCCTCCCTGTTCAGGTGAAGTCCACTCTAAGAGAATAGTTCTTTGTCCATGTATGCCTCCCAAAGACCATACATCCCAAAGCCTTCCTTATAGCACCACTGTCTGCACCATCTTCTAATCACCAGAATATTATAATACTTTTGTTGTTCATCTGTAGGGAAAGGCAGAATCCCACTGAAGATTACCTGAGCCTGAATTTCCTTGAGTCCTCCCCCTAGCTTGACATAGTCTTCTTTGATATGTTCCAGTGAGAAGCTATGTATACGATTTCTACCAACATGAAAGACAATCAGAGGATTCTTTCCCACTCCCATTAGGATCCTCTTCAGTCTCCGATACATATCCCACATCTTAGTACCCAGCAGGAAGCATATCCTTCTGTTCTCTGGATCAGTTCTGTTTGTCATTTTTGCATCTGCAGGTCTTGGTATTTTCCTTCAGCCTCCTTATTTGTCTGTTCTATCAAATGCTTGAACACCCTTCTAAACTCAAGCAGAGTTTTCACCTGCATCTCCAACCTCAAATGTTCTCATCCATCATTTCTCTAAGGTGGCACTTCATATACCTAAAGCTTTTTAAGAGCCCCATACAAGATAATGTACATCCTTCAGCTTTTACATCCAATCATCTTCACTGTCTCTTCCACTGGTTGAGTGACTACCACTGATGTCTCAGTATCTGCTAAAGCCTACTCCCTAGTTCCTCTGAGTAAGATACAAAAACAGACTTATGAACCAAGTGATGCTCATCTAAAGTCTTGTTAGGGACCAAGGCCCAGAGAAAATCTTGCAAGTTCATTACACATGAAGGATTCCCTAGAATAGAGTAAGGTGTTAAGTATCTCTCTCTAGAAGAGAATAAGGTGTTAAGTGATAGTCAGCATGGATTTGGCAGGAAAATAGCATGTTGGCCAACCTGATAACTTTCCATGACAGGATAACTAGCCTTATGGCTAGATGGGAAGTGACAGATCTGGTATATCTAGACTTCAGTAAGTCTTTTCATATAGTCAAACTAGGGAAGTACAATCTAGAATCTAGATGTAGCCACTACAAGACTGATTCATAAATGGTTGTTTAACTGTTGCCAGAGAGTAGTTATTAATGGTTCATGGGAAGCGCATAACAGCTATGGGTCTGGTTTTGTTAAATATTTTCATCAGTAGTTTAAATAATGGCATAAAGAGTATACTTAGAAAGTTTGCAGGTGACACCAAGCTGGGAAGGGATGCAACTTCTTTGGAGGATAAGATCACAATTCAAAATGACTTGGACAAACTGGTGAAACAGTCTGACATGAATAGGATGAAATTTAATAAGGACAAATGAAGAATATTCCACTTAGGAAAGAATGATCAGTTGTACACATAATAAATGTGAAATGACAGCTTAGGAAGGAGTACTGCAGAAAGGGATCTGGGTGTCATAGTGGATCACAAGCTAAATATGAGTCAACAGTGTAACTCTTGCAGAAAAAGCAAATTTCATTCTGGTATTTATTAACAGGAGTAGTTTAAGTAAATAACAAGAAGTAATTCTTCTACTTTACTATGCACTGATTAGACTACATCTGAAGTATTGTGTCCAGTTCTGGGTGCCTTATTTCTGGAAAGATGTGCACAAATTGAAGAAAGTCCAGAGAAGAACAATAAAAAATATTAAAGGACTGGAACCACTTGACTTATAAGGGAAGACTGAAAAAACTGGGCTTGTTTAGTATCAAAAAGAGGAGACTGTGAGGGGCCATGATAACAATTTTCAAATACCAAAAATGTTGTTATAAACAAGAGAGAGAAAAATTATTCTCTTTAATAGCTTATGATAGGTCAAGAAGCAACTGGCTAAAATTACAGCAAAGGAAATTTAGGTTGGCCATTAGGAAACAATTCTGAACTGTCAGGGTGATTAAACACTGGAATAAGTTGCCAAAGCAGGCTGTAGAGTTTACATCATAGGAAATTTTTAAGAGTTAGACAAACACCTGCCAGGAATGGTTAAGGTACTTGGTCCTGACATGATTGTAGGGACTAAACTCAATGACCACTCAAAGTCCCTTCAATGTCTATGATTGAATGACCATGATACTCTTTTCATTTCTTCACTCTTTTTCTTTATCATATGACCTAACCCCATTAACAACTTCATTTTTTTTGACCTTACATAACCATGTATAGGGAACCCTAAACCTTAAAATAAATACTTCCAATAAGATCCCTCTATTTTGCTAGAGTAATAAGGAAGGAGAACCATTAGTACTCCATCTTAACTAAAGAATTTTGTCTAACCTCTCCATCTTTTGCATACCACACCATCTACTCTTTAAGGGTATGTCCACATAGGCTTCTTATTTTGAAACAACAGAGGTTGTTTTGAAATAAGAAGTGGCTTGTCCACACAACACACCGTTATTTCGAGAAAACAGGACCCATTGTTTCGAAATAACAGCTGTTATTTTGAAACTGTTAAACCTCGCATCTAATTGAAATAGTCGTTGTTTCGAAATGGTTGCTTTGAAACAACGGCATTCAGACACATTGTTTTGAAACAACACCATTGTTTTGAAACAACTGTTTCGAAACAACATGTCCGAACAGCCTTGTTTCGAAATAACCATTTAGAAACAACAACTATTTCGATTACATGCGAGGTTTAATTGTTTCGAAATAATGGCTATTTTGAAAGCAGGCTTTCCCTTAATTTGAATTAACACTGTTAATTCGAATTAACTTATTTCAAAATTAGGACTTTATTTTGAAATAACTCATTTCAAAATGGGTTATTTCAAAATAATGATGTATGTGTGGACATAGCCTAACATTCTTACCTAATGCCTGTACCCAGGGGGCAAGCAGACTGCATTTGACTTATCCCACAGTCTATTACCATACTGTAGCCTTCCCCAAGTAGTACTGCAGTTGTAGGCTGTATGAGCCCCCAAGTGCATTTTTCAAATATCTAAATTTGAAGACACTTTGAAAACAGACAGCTTAATTAAATGTCCAGCTAGTGGTGTTACATGCCTTGGCCTTCTATAAGGCTTTCTCTAGAATGATTAGATCACAGTCAGCGTGAAAACTGGGTCCCTGTGGTGTCAGGCACTTTAATCACAGCATTTGATGTGGTATGTCCCACCAAATTCCTGTTTGTGTTCCAAACCCCAGCCTAAAGTGTTCATCACAATTAAACAAGCCATAACCACAAATATATGAAATAATGAGGTGGGTGCATAAAACACTTGAAGGGTATGTCCACATGAGTCTTTTATTTTGAAACAACACTGGTTGTCTCAAAATAAAAAAAAACTGAATGTCCATACAACTTTTTCATATTTTGAAACAGCTTAAACCTCATTTTGAAATAACAGCTGTTTGAAAAGCAGGCTTTTCTTTAATTCAAATTCACTTATTTTGAAATTACTCATTTTGAAATAACTTATTTCGAAATAATGATGAATGTGGACATAGCCAAATAATGCTGTGCTTCTGTCTGGGTACATCTCTGCAGTGACACCTGCATAGAGTAAAGGGACAGCTTCCTAATTTTCCCACATTCTAGTCACCTCATGAGATTTAGGTGTTTCATTATATGGCTTACCATGTCCGAGCTTACTCTCTCTCAGTGCCTCCTGTATAACAGTGATAATATGTTTATACGCTTATCTGTCAAAATCTTATCTTCAGTTGTACTGAGAGTAGTTTTCTATCAGGTCAGACACTCCAGTATATTCATAATTCCAACAAACCACCACGGAAATCTTAGTGCCCTGGTGCTCCCAGCTCTCCCTGGCAGTGCTTTTATCCTGCAATTTTACATTCCCTATCAGTGGATGATTTATAAATTACTGTTATATCACCCACCTTAAGGTTTCCTAACCCATGACGAGGGATCTGTTCCATCAGACTACGTACTTCCTGTGTCTCAAGCTCTTGCTCATACTGGATGTCCATGATTCCCCCCCCCCCCCGACTCCTTACCAATAGAAATATTCACCTTCTGCAGCCACTGTTGGTTAGCCCACAATGATTGTGTAATGTTGTTTCCCTCAGTAAGATATGTGGCTTCTAGAATATCAGTTGCCTCCCTTAGGCTAATGGCTAGGTCAGTAGTTGGGCTTGTTTCAGTGCCTCCTGCTGTACAGGAGGAAGTAAGTGGTTACTATCTTCTTCACTGAGTGGAGAAGTGGGAAAGGTCTGGTAGCTCCACTGACATCTCCCCACCATTAACAACTGCTGTACTGGAGGTGAAAACATCATCTTCACAATCTTCCATCAACCACAGAAATCAGTGGTCTTTTATTTACCCCCTGGTATTGCTCACATTCATCCCTGTCAACATTGTCTCTCACAGATGTTGTCCATTCCAACCCCCTGCATCCCACCATCCTGAATGCAACCTCTTGAAATGCCCTGACTCGATGGGACCCACAGCACTCTACAAACATTATAGTGCTGCTGAAAAAACCCTCAGAATCAACAGTTTGCACAACTTGAATCAGTTTTGGCTTTGCCCCCTTCTTCCATAGCTCCTAAAGGAGTGAGTTAGGCACTGGAAGAGTTTTCCTTCCCAGGCTACGTGTTATTTCCTAGGAGAGGAGAACTCTTTTGGTGGTAGGACAGACAGTACTGTGAGCCACCAACCCTGGTTCTGGAACCTGCTAAGAGGAGTCCACCTTTCTGAGGCACCAATGACCACCCATGGCCTGCAGCTGCTGGAGTTGGAGTTTACTCCCCCTTTTTCCTGATCTAACTATCCTGCTTTGACCACATTATGCTGGGAGGGGGAGGTATTCCCTTCCATCTACTCAGTCTCACTATTCTATCTCATAAGTCTGCCGCCATCAATGCAAAGATGCTGGAGTTGCTGCTCACCTGATCTGGGTTAAAGAGAGTTTTCCTACAGCTGCTATGCCTTCCAGTCAGCTGGGGGAACGGTGAAACATCTCTACCAACCCCACTAGTCTGGTTAAACTTACTGCTTCCTATTTCTTTACCTGAACAGATAATCCACTGAGGAGGAAGGCTCTACAGGGGCAATAACCCACTTCCTACCAGACAAGCTTCCATCCCTGCAGATAAAGGGGCTTAGTCACCTTTTTCAGTCAGCTGGATAAAGTACCCCACTGCCAAATGCACTATAAGAACATTTCCACAGAAAGTTTTGTTTTTGATGAAATGGTATTTTCCAGCAGGGAAAAAAAAAATGTTTGCTTGGAAATTTTTCAACAATATTTCATTGGAAAAGGTCAGAGCAAATTTAGGTCCTTACTTTATGATTTAACTTAGAATAATAAATAGTGGCTTTATGATTCTTTTGCACCTCTCTCCCCCCATTCATGGGGCAGACAGAGTATTATGCAGGTACCTTCAGAGGCCTATGCCATTAACACTGTGAGTCATCAAAATGGTAAACTGTTTATCATTATGCCTTGGGGATGTTCTTCCTTGCTTTTTAGTTTATGTCTTCTGCTTTTGATTATAAAAGAATCCATTTGGGTTGACCTTAAAGAGGATAAGTCATTTCATGTTTTCAGGAATAAGCTTCCTTGGACAATATTTCCTGCAGTGATAAGTATAACATGTGCTCACAATTTACCATAGTGGTTGGAGAGCTGACAGTTTTTGCATTAAATATGAAGGTTGGATCTTTTTTCCTTTGCTTCTAGCACTCAGATAAATAATCAGTGAAGTTAACAAGTAATTTCTCCAAACTAGTCCTTCATTATGCCATTCAAAGACAGAGAAGATTGTTCAATATGAACGTTTGCCAGTCACATTATTTAAGACCAAAATTTGTCACATACATGCACTGTGATTTCAGATGATTTTTTAGAAGGCTATGAACATGAAGTTTCAGTCAAATGACTAGTTGATTTGATTAATTCTGCCTACAATTAAAGGAAAAACCTGGTTTGTTTGGGGTTTCTGAATTAAGTTTTGAACATTGTATTTGGTAAATTCCCAATATTTCATAATATCCTCAGCAGACCATTGCTAGACTTCAATTATTTGTATATCAGCAAGCTGTAAGCAGCTTCTTGTTGGTTTTAATTTTCATTGGGATGAATTTCAGCAATACCTTGCTTGCTTGGCTACAAAGACATTTAGTTTTAAATATCAATTTCTTCTTATTTTCTCTGCAAAGGAGTTATTAGTGAATTGTACCATAATGCATCATTATTTAGCATCCTTAGACTATTTGCATTTTTAGAGAAAGATAGAATTTAAACTCTGCCAAAGTAAAATTAAAAAAAAAAAAAGACTGGGAAATAAATAAAACACAAAAGCTATAGTTCAGAAAAAAAACTTTTTAGATCCATTTTTTGCTGCTAAAAACAGAAAATTAATATGGTCGCAGATTTCTATAATGGAGTGTGACTTAATCATTAAGGCTATGTTCACACGGGGAGTGCTTGTTTCGAAACAACACGTTTCAAAACAAGCTGTTTCGAAATAATATGTTATTTCAAAACAACTTATTTCGCTGGACAAAAACCATGTCCGCGAAATAAGGGAGTGAAATAGCAGGTCCACAGTGTGGACCTGCTATTTCGCCTGGGGAGGGGACTGCAGGCACC
>ML681979.1:21343701-21358169 GCA_007922195.1 Podocnemis expansa
CCGACACGCCCTCGGGAATCCCCGGCCTGACGCACCCCCTGCCGGCGCGTCAGGCCGGGGATTCCGGCCCGCGCTTACTCCCGCCCCGGCAGTGGCGGGCTGCAGCCGCGCGCCGGGGCTGCGCCTCCAGGTTGGGGGGCAGCAGGGGCTTTAAAGCCCCTGGGGTGAAGTGCCCCGCTGCCCTCTCCTGGCGGGTGCCTGCAGGGGGCTGCAGGCGCCCGCCAGGTGCGGCGCGGTGCCTGCAGTCCCTTCCAGGTACTGGTGGAGTGAGGCGCAGCCCTGCGCCCCTCCCCACAGCCCGTGGAAACCCCTCAGCACCCTGGCCAGGGTGCTGAGGGGTCAGACCTTCCTCCCAGGGTGCTTAGCACCCTGGGAGGAGGGGCACATGTTGTCTCGGAACAGTTTGTTCCGAAACAACATGTCCGAAAAGGGCTGTTTCGAAACCTCTGTTTCGAAACAACTCTGTTTCGACAGGTAACGAGGTTTAAGTTATTTCACAAAGACCACGGCCATTTCGAAAGAAGCGGTTTGCTTCTTTCGAAATGGCCATGCGTCGTGTGGCCATGGCACTCCTTATTTCGAAACAACCTCTGTTGTTTCGAAATAAGGAGTGTGTGTGGACATACCCTAAGTGTGTTTTTCATATCAAATGGGTCTAATCCATTTATTAAAGTTAGCATATGTTGAAGTACTCAGATGGATTAGGAGTTTAAACCAAAATCCAGGGATTGAATGCACTGGGATATTTTGGATCACTGTTTAATCTAGCAGTATTGTCTTTACACAATCTAGATATCCTTTTGTGGACAGGACCATCATTTTTGTCATTCCAGGTAGGTCGGAAGTATAATGTTGTCTTGTAGGCAATCCATGGTTACACTTCACATTTAATATAACATTCAAAACATATTTTAAAATATAATTTTCTGCATTATTTTGATTTCTTTTCCTATGAATTTTTGTTTGAATATTAATTTTCATTTAATAAAAATGTTTACCCCTTTTGCTCAAAGGGTTTGGTTGAAGTGAAGTAACCAGCAGGTGGGTCACATAAAATTTCATTAGCCTTTCTTTTGTTGTATCTTTGAATTGTCTCATTTCTATGAAAATTAACATAGCCCCTCTTTCCTAGCTAATTTTATTCTAACAATGTATACCTTAACACAATATCAAAGCCTCCAAGGCTCACACAGCATGAAGAATGAGCAGCAAGATACCCACCATAACTTTTTCCTAGTCAAACATGTACATGAAATGGGGCAATAGTTTGAATATAGAATGTATGGAATTATCATCTCTGTATAGCAAACCATTAGAAATCTTCATTTAAGAAATGGGGTTCAATGACAAGTAAGTGAAGAACTTTGTGTTATAAAGTAAGTTTTTCTGATGCAAATAAAACTCCATTAAAGATTAAGTAAAATTCTATTATCCAAAATGATATAGTTGACTAAGGACAAACTTAACTAGCAATGCAATTACAGGATATCATATATATAGATGCTACTGTTTAAGGACTAAAAGCTCTTCTGTTTGAGGAAAAATACATGTCTCCAGATTAGAGAAGCAGAACCTAACCCAGAAGAAGAAATGTAATTTTTTCTCAATTTTTGTTTATAGTCAACTGCTATATGAATAAATCAAAGGTGTAAACACATTCTGACAGTGAGTGAGAACAGGTTATACACATTGTTGTTAAGGGTAGTGGAAGAAAGATAGGCGATGAGCCATACTGACTATGCATGGAGAGTGAGAGTGAAGTAGAAAGCCATGGGGGTTTAGGTTGGAACAAAATGTCAAATATGTCATCAAACATAGGGTAAAGGAAGGAAAGTAATCAACACAAATTGGGTGAGGGAAGCAACTTCAGTTGTGTTTGGTGACTCTTAAATATAAGTTCTAGAGCTCCATGCCATATTACAATATGAAGTGAAATTTAGATGTGGAGTTTGGCAGTAGCCTTCAGCTACCTGAAGGGGGGTTCTGGGGAGGATGAAGCTGGGGCTGTTCTCAGTAGTGCCAGATAACAGAATAATGACAGTGATCTCAAGTTGCAGTCGTGGAGATCTAGGTTGGATGTTAGATAACTCTTTTCCACTGAAAAGTGGTGAAGCTCTGGAATGGGTTACCTATGAGGTACTGGAATCTCTATCAGGAGGGGTCTTTAAGAATTGATTGACAAAGCCCTGACTGGGATATTTTAGTTGGTATTGATTCTTCTTTGAGCAGGAGTTGGTTTGGCTCTCTAGTTCTCAACTTGGTTTTTTTATCCCCCCCTCAGGACTCAGTTGAAAAACTCTTTAACGCCCATGACCCCAATAATGACACCTTTGATCAACTCATTCCAGGTTTTGGTGGTGGCAGGAGGGGGTGTCTTGACCTAGGGACTGAGGGTCTGCTACCCAATATTGGGTCCTGACCCTAAGTTTGAAAACCACTGGGTTAGATGACCTCCTGAAGTCCCTTTCAACTTTAATGTTCTATGATTTGTATGCAAATGTATAATAACTTGAAAATTAAAATTGTAAGTTCCTTGCTCGTCTTCTTTGATCCTCTTTAATATTTTTGTATATGTATAATGTTTAACACAAGTAAATCATGATTCCTGAAATGGTCTTTAGGTGCTACCACAATAAATAACATTTTTCTGTCTTCTGTGAAGACTTAACTAAGGTTCTATTAAACTCCTTCAAAAAGAAAAACTACTACTGTGGGCAAGCAACACTTTGAGGTGATCTCATTTCTATTTAACACAGCATTCACAGTAAATAATTTTGACAGAAATTATTTACTATGAAGTTTTCATGAGACAAACAGTCACAGAAGGCCATATTGTTAAATGCTGTACTGATGTGTAGTACATGTGGTCTTATTAAATTTGCCGGAGTTGCACAAACTATATGTCAGGACAGAATTTGCTCCAGTGTTATGTTTTCCCCTATATTTGTAGTTTTATGAAGACACCATCCTTGAAAAGTGCAGCGTGATAATGTGTTAAACAATGTAGGAGTTAGGAAATAAATGTGAGCTGCACTAAAATCTTCTGAGGAAGGATTAAGGGTAAGATTCAAGTTATCCTTAGTACTAGTGAAAAATTTAACAAAAGCAAATCATAGCCAAACCAAAAAGAAAGGCCCAAACTAAACCAATATCTCTGGTCCTGAACACTGCAGAGTTCAGGAAACGTAGGAAGCAGCCTTAAATCTGAATGTTGCATCTTTAATCTGCTGAAAACATGGTAAGGCTGATATAATAAAGAAAAGCATTAAGTGTAACTAGACACATCACATGTCATCTGTCAAAATATATGTTCATTATTACAGGAAAAAGTGGTAAATTTCTTTATTTAACAGTTTGTCTGAAGTCAAGAAGTAGGTTAAAGTTTTGATCAATAACATGCCAGATTTTACTCTTATTTTACTATTTGTGAATCTACTACTACCTATAATAACAACCAGGGGAAGGTTCAGAACAGTTGAGTTCATAAAAAGTGTTTTGTTTTTTTTTAACTATATGACACTCTTACTGTTCTTAAGATTTCTCTTGATTTCATGTAACAAGGGATAATTTAAGAATGCAAGTTAGGCTATTTCAAATTTATTTCAAAATAATTATTTTGAAATAGCATTATTTTGAATTTATTATTTTGAAATAGGAGTCTAGTGAAGACTATTTTGAAATAAGGTAGGAATTACTATTTCGAAAGAATTGTTCTTTTGAAATGAAAGCAGGTTTATCTATTTAAAAATAGCTGCTTTTTAAGGCCTTCATGGAAAGGTAAAAAGTTTTTCTTTTTTCTTTTTTCTTTTTTAATAAACCTCCTTATTTGGGGGGGAAAAAAACTTCTCAGTGTAGACATATTAGTGACAGAAGAATTATACTCAGTAGTAGAGTAGGGAATTGAAGATCGAGGTTATACAAAATCTTGTCTAACTGTATTTTTATTAAATCTGGCAAATGATAAAACATAAATGTGTGAGCAGCTATTGTTATTCTATCTGTATTCCATGCCATTTTCTTTTTAAAAGGTATTTTGAAATAGTTCATAGAATAGTCTTTGGGACAAACAGTGTCACATATATTAAGAGGGAAAAGTTTTGCTGATTTTCAACTACTTTCTTGGGTAAGACTCACTATTTTTCTTGAACATTTTTAGTAAATTCAATTTATGGAAAAATTTCCATAGGATCTTTTAAATCCATATTGGCTATGTTCAAACGGGGAGCGCTTGTTACGAAACAAGTTATTTCAAAATAACTTATTTCGATATAACATGTTATTTCGAAATAACCTGTTTCGAAATAACAAAATGGTGTCCGCGAAATAAGCAAAAAACGGGAATCGAAATAGCGTTTCCACAGTGTGGACTTGCTATTTCGACCCAGGGGCAGTGCACCCTGGGAGGAAGGTCAGCCGGTTATTTCGAAACAACTGTTGTTTCAAAATAACACAGCCATTATAACGGTTATTTCGAAACGGCATGTCTCTTTGGCGTTGTTTCGAAACAACAGTTTCGAAACAATGCTCTTTCGACAGGCAATGAGGTTTAACTTATTTCGAAAGGAGCATGGCCATTTCGAAAGAAGCGGTTTGCTTCTTTCAAAATGGCCGTGCGTCGTGTGGCCATGGCACTTCTTATTTCAAAACAACCTCTGTTGTTTCGAAATAAGAACCCTGTGTAGACATACCCATTGATAAATTGTATATTGACAGTGATGATGGGCCTGCACTGTAGAATTCAAACCTACTCCTAGAACAAGATTTGAAATGCTCACAGTTCACAGAGAAAGTCCTGAATGGCAAAAACTTAGTGTAGTAAGTTCTATTGCATTTAAGGACTCGTCAAATTTTTTTCCTGTGAAAAAACTGGAAAACATGATTTAGTTTAAACTGTTTCTGTTTTACTGTGTAAAAATGTTGTTTTGTGTGAAATTAACTGACATTTTTTTCATGAGGAAAATTTGAATAGAAATGTGTTACATATGTTCAAAATGAGAATTTCTTTTTTAGAGGTTGAATCGTTCCATTTTGATAAAAATTGTCAACATTTTCTTGTTTGATATTTTTTATTAAAATCTTTTCAGAATTGTCAATGAAAGTGTAACTATTTTGATTTTCTATTGAAAACAGCAGAACAAAATTATTTCAGATTTGTTGAATATTCCTGTGAAAGGAAGATACTTCTTTTGAACAGTTATGATGCCTCCTCTTCTCTGTGGAGTGCTAATTCTTAGACAAGGAAGTCATGTGAAGGGCAGTAAAATATAGTGAATGGCAGTAAAATGGGTTAGGACCAGAAACTAAAATAGGGAAAAACAAGTAAAATTACTTAGACAAATTAGATGTCTTCAAGTCACTGGACCTTGTGATATGTAACCTAGCATACTCACGAAGCTGACTCAGGTGATATCTGAGCCATTAGCTATTGTCTCTGAAAAGTCATGCAAACAGAATCAATCCCAAAGGACAGGAAAAGGACAAATAGAGTTCCTATCTACAAAAGAGGAAAATAAGGACAACCCAGGGAATTACAGACCAATCAGCTTAACTTCTGTACCAGAAAAGATAAGGGTCATGAATGCTTTGGAGGATAGGATCAAAATTCAAAATTACTTGAACAAACTGGTGAAATGGTTTGAGATAACTAGGAAGAAATTCAATAAAGACAAATGCAAAGTACTCCACTTAGGGAAGAACAATCTGTGTGCACATATAAAATGGACTGCCTAGGAAGTAGTACTGCAGAAAGAGATCTGGGTATCATAGTGGACCACAGACTAAATACATGTCAACAGTGTGACACTGTTGCAAAACAAGCAGACTTCATTCAGGGATATATTAACAGCTGTATTGTAAGTTAGTCATGAGAAGGACTTCTTCCACTCTACTCCATGCTGATTAGGCTTCAACTAGAGCAGGGGCTCCCAACCTTTGTAAGGCTGGGGACCCCTGAGGAAGGAAAAAAGTTTTAGGGACCCGCTGCATGCCACCACTCTGCAGTAGCATGCTGCAACAGAATCTGGCCCACGGGGAGGGAGGGGTCAGAATGTGGCCTGTACCACTCTCCTGCTGGCAAGTGGGGTCCACCCCGGCAGAGGGCCATGGCCGTGGCAGCCCCCATGCTCCGGTGGGGAAATGGGGCAGTAGTGGTGTTGAGTTTTAGGGGAAATTATAATCCAATAAAGAGAGGCAGCATATTCAGAGCTGTGTAAGAAGTCTTTATTGAAAGAGAACTGAGAGAGAGAGGACCCGACAGACGGATTTCCCTAGCACCTAAATGACCCTCCCATTTATCACTATGACAACCCCAATGACCCTAGGTAGTCCAAAACACCATATATTCCTCCCCTTCTAATGAAAAAGCCCCCCCCCCATAAAGCCGTCCCCGCAGAAAGAATAAGAACTAAACTAGGGGATGAGGGTACACTGCCCCATCTCCGGTGAACCCCCGGGGAATTATTCTGCCCCATGAAGAGGGGGTCACCACTAGCTAAAGATCTAGCTGATTAGGAGGCCTTCTGTCTCGAGGTGGATTATGGCGAACTTCTGGTGTGCCCACACCATAAGGTGGTATTGGTGGTGGTGTGACCACAGGTCCTGGAGAAGTAGCCGGAACTGGAGAGGATGTTGTGTCCGGTTGGTCCAGGGAGTCTGAAGGTGTTGAAGGGGTGGCTGGAGCAGGAGAGACAGAAATAGTAGTTTCATGGTCTGATGTTGTATCATGAGTGAGGGTGAATTCAGATATGTCTGCTGGAGATGCATCTTCTGGGTGGATATGATGGAGAAGCAACTGATCTACATGCCGTCGCCAAACTAGGCCACTCGCTGTCTGGACAGAGTAGGAAACAGGTCCTGTCTGGGCAATGACTGTTGCTGGAACCCATTTAGATCCTGAAGCATAGTTTCGAGCGAGAACTTGGCTGTCCAATACTGAAGGTGCAGCCCTTTGTTCTTAGTGAATATCTGCTGACCTGGTCCTGCTGTTGGCGTTGAACTACTTGCCATGTGTCTCGTGGTTTCAACAAATCAAAGCAAGAGCGCAACTGCCGTCCCATCGTAAGAAAAGCTGGAGATGCCTTAGTTGTAGCCTATGGAGTGTTTCTGTAGGACAGCAAGAAGTTGTCCAGATGCTTTTGAAGAGGTGAACGTCCCTTTGCAGATTTTACAGCTTGCTTCATAGTCTGTATGAACCTTTCAGCAAGACCATTGGTGGAAGGATGATACGGTGCTGACCTGATGTGATGTATTCCATTGGCCTTCATAAAAGTTTCAAAATCCTGAGAAACAAATTGTGGTCCATTGTCACTCACCAGATATTCTGGAAGACCATAATGACTAAAAAAGTCACACAGGGTCTGAATAGTGGTTTCTGTATCAGTGAACTGCATTACGGAGATTTCTGGCCATTTTGAATGGACATCAACAGCAATTAACAACATACATCCTTCAAATGGGCCAGTAAAATCAACATGGATACGTTGCCATGGCCTTTCAGGCCAATCCCACGGGTGAAGAGATGCCAACTGAGGTGCATTCCAAATGTTCTGGCATGAGGTACAAGCTCTAGACGTTTCTTCAACGGCCCTGTCTAAGCCCAGCCACCAGAAATAGCTCTGTGCAATTTCTTTCATGCGCACTATGCCGCAGTGACTTGAATGGAGCTGTTCTAACAAACGTGGTCTTAATGAAGGTGGGATAATGACACACATAACCCACAACAAACACCTGGATTGGGTTGATAACTCTGTCCTCCTAGACACATAAGGGCGGAGGTCAGGAGAGACCTGAGTCAGGTAAGAACGTTCCATGCATCATGAAATTCATAACTTATGAGAGTACTGTGTCAACCTGTGTTGCTTTCTTCACTTGAGTAGCCATGACAGGTGTGTTTTCCACTTTTCAAAGTAAAAGATTCCTTCCTGACCCTGATCCTGACAGTGTGCCAGTAAGGGTAGCCTTGAAAGACCATCAGCATTGCAATGCAAAGAGGATTGCCTATACTTGATTTCATATGTGTATCTAGAAAGTATTAATGCCCATCGTTGCATCCGACTAGCAGCCAAATGTGGCATGCCTGTGTGTGGCTCCAAAATTGATGTCAGGGGTCAATGGTCAGTGAGAAGTGTGAACTTCTTTCCCCACAGGTCCTGGTGAAATTTCCGGATACCAAAAACAATGCCCGGTGCTTCGCGTTCAATTTGGGTATAGTTAGTTTCTGCCTTGGTCAAGGAGCTTGAAGCATAATATGTGCCAATACAGCCCCAACTCCATAAGGGGAGGCATCACAAGCCAACTGTAGGGGCAAAGATGGGTCAAAATGTGTCAGAACCTTAGAGTTTACCACTGAGCATTTAGCTTCATTAAATGCAACATCACAGGCTTCAGTCCAGTTCCAGGCCTTTTTTGGCCCCAGAAGCTTGTGTAGGGGTTTCAGGAGAGTCACTAATTGTGGAATAAACTTGCCATAATAGTTTAATAAGCCTAAAAAAGAGCAAAGTTGGCTTACATTCTGAGGTAGCGGAGCATGCATGATAGCCTTAACCTTGGCTGGAGAATTATGGAGACCATCAGCATCAATTATATGTCCTAAATATTCAACTGAGAGCTGGAAAAAACTTACATTTGTCTCTGTGAACACGTAGACCATACTCTTCCAGTCTTTGCAGAGTAGCTTCCAAGTTCGTAAGGTGTTCCTCCTCATTTTTGGCTGTGACCAGGATGTCATCCAGATAGCACTGTACTCCTGATAAACCACTCAAAATCTGATCCATTGCCCTTTGAAACAAAGCTGGGGGTGAAGTAATGCCGAAAGGTAAATGACAATATCTGTACAACCCCTTATGTGTTACAATTGTCAACAATTCTTGAGATTCTTCTTGAACATGCATCTGTAAGTACGCTTGACTCAAATCAATCTTGCTAATTTTTTGTCCTCCAGCCAAACCTGCAAAGATGTCCTCAATGCAGGGAAGAGGATATTGTTCTGCATGTAACACTGGGTTGACAGTGACCTTGAAATCTCCACAAATCCGAATGGAGCCATCCTTCTTCACTGTTGGGACAATGGGTGTCACCCACTGGCTGTGAGTAACTGGCACTAAGACTCCCTCCTTGACTAATCACTCCAAGTTTTCTTCCACCTTGGGTCTGATGGCAAATGGCACCATCCTGGCCTTCAAACATTTTGGTTGGCACTCAGGCTTTATATTTAATTTCACAGTGATTCCCTTCATTCTGCCTAAGTCTTCACCGAAAACAGCAGCATGTTTCATTAGTACCGCTGCTAGATTCATTTCTTCTTTAGTCAACTGATGCACTTGTGACCAACCTGATCCAAGATCTTCCCATTAGGGCTGGGTAATTCCCCTTTACAGTGGTAGCTTTGTGGTCTGTCCATTGAGTTCCACTTTCACATCAATAGTACCCAACGGGGAACAGTCTCTCCAGTATATGTCTTCAAAATGACTACTGTTGGCTTAAGTGGCAGATCTCTAAAGTCCTTCTCATACACAATGTTAGAAACTAATGAAACCGCTGTGCCAGTGTCCAGTTCCATACATATAGGTTTGCCTTCCAACACAGGTGTTACCCAGAATGTACGTGGGCCAGCTGTTATAGACAAAACATGGAGGGAATCTTCATCTTCCAATTGGGTGTCACTATGATCACCTGTATTCTGCTCTACTGCATGCAGAATTTCCCTCTTAGTACGCCAAACCAACGGCCCATTTTTCTCAGGTCTGCCTCTTCTGTTTGGCTTCCCCTTCCTTTGTTTGCAGGCACGTTCAATGTGCCCTCTCTTACCACATTGTCGACACAGTAGTTCTTTAAACGGGCTGAGCCCCGCGCCCCCGACCCGCTGGCGGTGTTGGGGGAGCAGCCCGGGCTGCCAGCTGAGCCCCGTGCCCCCGACCCGCTGGCGGTGTTGGCGGGGCAGCCCGGGCTGCTGGCTGAGCCGCCTGGCAGGGGTTCACCCCCCTCCACCCCGCCGGAGGCTGCAGCCCCCTTTCTGGGGCTGCAACCCCCTTCTGGGGCTGAGGGAGAGCCCTCAGCACCCTGGCCAAGGTCTTGAGGGTTCCCTGGCCAGGGTGCTGAGGATCCAATGTTGTTTCAGAACACTTTGTTCCGAAACAACATGTTCACATGCCTTGTTTCGAAACAAGGGTTTTGAAACAAGTTTGTTTCGACCCTAAATGGGGTTTAACCTGTTTTGAAGCAACACAGTTGTTTTGAAACAAGGGCTTCCCCTTCTTTTGAAACAACTGTGCATCGTGTGAACAGCTGAAACCTTATTTTGAAACAACCTCTGTTGTTTCGAAATAAGGAGGCTGTGTGAACACAGCCGTGGTCATGCCAGGAGTGGGGGTTTCCCCAGCCATGGCCCCCTGCCTGGGGGGACCCTGCTCGCCAGCAGGGGAAAGGGGCCGCAGGCAGCTCCTGAGCAGGGAGCTATAGCCATGGCGGCCCCTACTCTCAGCAGCTGTAGCATGTGGCAATGGCTCACCATCCCTGCCCGGGAACTGCCTGCAGCCCCATTCCCCTGCCAGACAGCAACGGCTGTTGTGGCCATGGTTCCCAGCCAGACCCTGCAGAGGAGTGGGGGTAGGTAGCCCCTGAAGGAGAGGGAAGCCACGCTGCTCCTGGCTTCGGCAGCTGGTGAGCAGGGGCAGTGCCCAGTTCTTTGCGGTCCCCTCCCCCGCTGGGATCCAACCCTGGCAGGAGCATTGCAGCTACAACTGGATTCCAGCTCCAGGGGGAGCAGTGCCGTGGACCCCCCCCCAAGAGGCCCGCAGACCCCCTAGGTTGGGAAGCACTGAACTAGAGTATTGTGTTCAGTTCTGAGTGCCTCATTTCAGAAAAGATGTAGACAAATTGGAAAAAGTCTAGAGAAGAGCAACAAGAATGATCTGGAGGACTTGACCTTTGAGGGAAGATTGAAAGATCTGGGTTTGTTTAGTCTGGGAAATTGGTGAATGAGAAGGGGCCATGGTAACAGTTCACAAGTATCTAAAAAATTGTTACAAGGAGGAGGGAGAAAAATAATTTTCTTTAACCACTAATGATAGGTCAAGAGGTAATGGGATTAAATTACAGCAAAGAAGGTTTAGGTTGGACATTAGGAAAGAATTCATAACTGGGAGGACGATTAACCACTGTAATAATTTTCTTAGGAAGTTTGTAGAATCCCCATCACTGGAAATATTAAAGAGCCAGTTAGGTAAACACCTGTCAGGGGTGTTTTAGATGGTACTTGGTCCAGCCATGAGTTCAGGGGACTGACTCGATTATCTCTTAGTCCATTCCAGTTCTATGATTCTCTGGGGTTAGAATGACTCTTTGGTAGAAATTTGTGCCTCTGCCCCTTGAAATTATGTTCCCAAGACTGAGGTGGGGAAGGGAAGGTATTTCCCCAGTGCTGTTTTAGGATTTTATCTGCTTCCCCGAACCTGAATCCAAGGCTCTGACCAAAGTTGCTGAAATATATGGCTGATTTTTTTAAGAGCCTCTAATTTTGCTTCTTCTGATAAATTTAGAGAGCCTTCTAATTCATAAATTCAAACAACATTTGTATGTATAATTCAAGTTGTTACAAGTTACATTTTCACAGTTAATTTCTGAGTTTGGGTGATCCTACTTTTGGGTATCTACTTGTAAAAGCTTATGTATTGATTTGCAAAGTGCCTGCAAATTCTCAACAATCATTCTTATTTGAAAAGAAAAAAAATTGCACATATAAAAGTTAAGGTATCTAGTATGCCTTCATGGATTCATGAGGTAATCCCATAATATTGAATGCACATAAACAAGGGCAGAACTTTGTCCAAAGCTTTTAATTCAACATTTTCTTTTTACAATGAACCTTACGTCACCTTTCACACAGACCTTGTGTCCTAGCAGTTTCTTTCAGATACACTACAACTGACCATTTTACTGACTAAACGGCAGTACTGAAGAATAATCAATGTTAATTTGAAATTTCAGTATCCTAACAGTTAATAAATGATAGACAAAATAAATGTGGAACTTTGGAAATATGTCAGCTATCAGGTAAATCATTTTCATGGATCTCCATCCAATCATGCTATTTAACATTAGCTGTAGGGGCTCTAGATTTTCAGACAAGCATTGATTATTTGTCGGATTATGTTAATATAGTCAGTGTTATAGCGGATAAATATTTGTACAGCCAAATAACACTTGACAGCAAATACATGAATTTCATTTAAGACACAAATGTCAATTAATTCATTTCTGGTGATTGACAGGGAAGTATATAAATAAATAAGATGCACCCTTTTGTAACTATAATGAGATTGCAAGATACAGAATGTGATCAATTTTTTTTTCTAATCAAATCTCATTGAAGTTAAGATAACTGAACCCCAGCTTTATGATTCTGATTCATTAGCACAGGAGAATGCATGAGGGTGAGGGCAGCTGGGGCACATCTCCTCCCCCAAAGCCTCCTGTGCTCCTGAAGCCCAGGGAGAGGGGAAACAGCAGTGCAGCTGGCTGCTGGTTTAACTCATCCTTCCTCCACCCTTCAGCTGTTACATGCTCCTTCTCCTTCCTTGCTACTGGAGTCCCATGAACTGTCTCTGCTTTCACTCCGACTCACCTCAGTGAGTGGTCTTACAAGTGGGAAGCAGCTCTGGGAGTCCAGCAGCAGGGAAGGAGAAACATCAAGCTGCAGCTGTAGAAATAGGGGAAGGGGAAGGAGCAGCTCAGCTGGCAGCCTGCCACTCTTCTGCTTCTTTCCCAGATGGCAAAGATAGGAAAAAACATTGTTGTTAGGAAGAGCTTATGCTTGCTCACTACAGAGCATACCCCCAGAGGTACCCTAAGAAACTGGGAGGTGAGGAGAGTGTCATAGAAACCTTTCATTTGTATATGTTTAAGGTGCCCCTCCAAAATATTTAACACTTAAAGGGGTGTCCAACCTTTTTTGTATGAGGGGCCACATTGCAATTCTTTTCTCACTCAGGGGCTAGTGAGCTTTTTTTTTTTTTTTAACTTTCCTAGCCCCGCACAGCCCATACAAGTGTGTGCAGTGGCTCCACAGGCCAGATAAGAGCCCTTGGCAGGCTGGACTCTGGCCTGTGGGTCACTGGTTGGACAAGTCTTGGTCTAGTTAGTAACCTAGTATAGCTTTCCCTGCATTTCATTAAATTCAATTTAAGACTAAATAGTATTCTAAAGACAGCTATATATTTTACCTGTAAACATCTCCAACTTCATTGTTTCTATAACTTCCTTGAAAAGCTTATTCCATTGCTTGTTGTTACTAATTTTATTTTTAAAATCTATTAAATGAATGCAGTCATTCATTCATACTTAATATTCTTCTAACATATATACTTTTCTTTCTTTAAAGGTATTTTATGTATATATTTTGAAAGAAAAAAAAATTCAGAAATGGCTAGCCACCTTTGGTACAACATATACCCTTACAAGCAACACAGAAGTTTGACCATTGCAAAATGTATACCAAGATGCTTGTTCATCTGCAGTCCTGTCTTCTAGTATATGCCATTCATTAACTGAGGAAGCTTACCTCATAGGCTATGCCCACCCGTACAGGGGTAATTAGATTTAAGTTAAATCGAAATAAGTTAATTTAAAATAAAACCATTCAATTGATTTAACTTAGATTGAATTAAGCAAAAACACCAAATTGAAATAGCAAGTCCAGACACAGGACTTGCTCTTTCGATACAGGAGAAGGGCACCATGGGAGGTGTGGCAAGATGGCCCCCTAGAAGGGCCATGCCCCCACCCAATATATAGAAAAAGGAAGGCATCCTGGAAAGGAGAAGGACTAAAGTGTTAAATCGAAATAATGGTTATTTCAAAATAACACGTCCAAACAACATTACTTCAAAACAACCATTTTGATTTAATGGCTATTTTGATTTCTTCCTAGGTTTTACTGTTTCAAAATAAGGTTCATTGTTTCAAAATAATGGGGCTCATCATTTTGAAATAACAAAACATTGTTCAGACATGACTTTTTTAAAATCAAAACAACGGTTGTTGTTTCGATTTAAAAGTAACGTTTGGACATAGCCATAGTGTATAGTGTACTGCAACATATACCCTACATCTTACAAAAAACCATGGTAGTTTAACCATTGCAAAATGGATGTCAGGATGCTTCTTGATCTGCAGCCTTGTCTTCTTGTATATGTCATTCATTAAATAAGGAAGCTTGCCTCATTGTGTGTACCGTACTGCATAACCTGGACTATTAACTTTATTTATTAAACTTCGATGACTGAAGCCATGTGCTTAGTGAACAAAGCCTTACTGTATTAAATTCATCAATTAACATTATGAATATTTAGTTTTTCAGAAGGACTAGTGTATTTTATCTACAGATGGTGGAATAACTGATTCATGGCAACTTTGAAACAAACAAACAAACAAACAAACAAACAAACAAACAAACAAACAAACAAACAAACAAA
>ML681979.1:21362855-21402771 GCA_007922195.1 Podocnemis expansa
TGACCTCGTGGGGTCCCTTCCAACCCTATGATTCTATGATTCTATGAGCTTTCATGGGAGAAAATCCCACTTCAGCAGATGCTTCGAAGATGGGTGAACTTGCAGAATGGAATGAAAATAAATGCCAGGGGCTGTAAAACATAGGATCAGGTCATACAATAACAGGAAATCAGATCAGTTGTTAGGTTCAAAACATGGGAAACCTGATGTCAAATTATCTTTTGTAATGGGAAAAGAACCCATAGTTTAAATCCAGTCCTGCTTTCACAGAATTTAGCTTGCATATTAATTTGAGTTCAGCTGTTTCTCTTTGAAGTCTTGATGTCCCAGCCACATCTCTGATGACCATCGTTAACAAATCATTTATTGAGTGATTAGAAAGATGGAAGTGCTCAGCAACTGGTTTCTTTGTTTTGTGATTGCTGATATCAGCTCTATGTTCATTTATTCTTTTGTACAGAGATTGTCCTGTTTGTCCAATGTATAAGGTGTTGGGGCATTTCTGGCACATGATGGCATAGATCACATTAGTAGATGAGCAGGTAAATGAGCCTTTGATGGAGCAGCAGAGAAGTAACCATGCTCAAGTTCTCACTGGGGGATTAGTAAAATATTTGTACTGGTATATAAAGTGATTTTGGTGAATACATACAATTAGATAATGAGGTTATATGGCTGATGGCTATGTCTGGTCAAAATTTTGTTTTTGAAAATATTAATTGAAGCCACTTTGTTTTTGTTTTTGTTTTTGTTTTTGTTTTTGTTAATTTGAAACAGAGTGTGATAGGGGCATATCAGCCCCGCACTGCTACAAAGCTTACTGACACTGTCAAGCTGAAGAAGCCATGCTCCCCTGTGTTTTAATTGGGCATGCTCAGTCAAGAAGGAGGCTATAAAAGCCACTCACCCTAGTAAGTTGGGGTGGCCTGCTAGCCAGAAAGGAAGCAGGCTGCTAGCTCACCCCATTGTCATCATTGTCAGGGCTGGAGCCAAACACTATTAAGCCTCTACCTACAGCCCAGGCTGCTAAGCAAGTCCTGAAGAGGGACTGTGCTGTTGGGGGCCTCACAAATGGGGTAACCTGCAGGCTTATGGAATGTCACCAACCACTACAGGGTAGGAAGTAGTGCAGTAGCCCAAAAGACTGTAAAAGGGAGCAGCAAAATATCAGTGTGTTTTGGATGCAGACATGCCGACTTGGTGACCAACAACCCTGACACTGACAGAGCCATGGACAGAGGCTCAGAGGGGCAGGGTGAGCCTGAATGCCCTTATCTTGGCCCACAGGTGGCACCCCACTATCCAACAAACTGGTAGGTCATGCTGCTACAATCCTGGGGGGGGGGTGGCTTTACTGGTAGGCCATGGTGCCATTCATACTGGCAGGGTTGCTTTATTGACTCTGGCTGCTAGGCCATGCTGCCCTAACATGAGGGGGGTATTTTAATGACTTTGGCTCCTAGGCCATGTTGCTCTGACAAGGAATCCACTTTACTGGCTTTCGCTACTAGACCACATGGCCCTGATTATAGGGCTGCCTTGGTAACTCAGATCGTTAGCTCACACTGCTTAGAAGAAAGGATGACCCCCCAATAACTCAGAGCACTCTGTTGCCATCCTGGAAGGGAACCAAGTAGAGGAGGTGCAGACACATGGACTATGAATGCATCATCACGTCTAGTTTATACTTGTTAGTCTAAACTAAAAAAATCCGAGGTTAATCTGAACTAACCTTGGGCTAGTTTGACTAACTGCAGCTCTTTAGTTTAAACTAGCCATGCATTCTAGTAGGAGTGTCACTGCCCCGGGGAAGGACCCGGGGCACTGGCCCAGGCCATGCCCCCTGACCACAGGCCATGCTGCCAGCTGGGGTCAGGGCAGGGAGCAGCAGCCGCAGCACCGCCCAGCCTAAGGAGGGGCTGGAAGCGTCCGCTGGGCCCCGGAACTCTGGTTGGAGACCAGGAGAGGCAGGGGCCCCGCCCGGACCTGGGGCACTGGCCCTGGGATTTGTGGCGTAGGCCCCGTGTGCCAGGCGCCAGTGAGGCCCCTGAGTTCTAGTTCAAATTATGTTTTAGTTCAAACTAGAATGCATGGCTAGTTTGAACTAATGGCTTAGTCGGAACTTTTTAAGTTTGAATTAACCATTAGTTTGAATATGGCATGCGCTTAGTTCGAACTTAAGTTCAAACTAAGCAAGTAAATCCGGACTAACCCTGGTTTTACTTGTTCAGACTAAGCTTTGCCTAGTCTGAACTAAGCAATTTCTTAGTTCGGACTAGGCAAAGCCTAGTGTGGCCAAGGGCTAAATTAGTCTGGGCTGAGCTTCATTAGTCCAGACTAATTTAGCATTGCAGACATAGCCATGGCTTTTTCCCAACCTTCTCTCTGTGCATGAAGCGACCCTTGCTATGAGATACAGTGGCCCTGCAACACAAGAGTTTTTTAAAAAGTCAGGAATTTTTGGCTTAAAAAATATTATTAAGCAGATGTGTTTGAGATCTGTGGTGCAACTGATTTTCAGAAACCCAGGATTTTTACCACTTGCTAACAATAACACCCCTACTCAAGAGGAGCTTAGTGGCCATCAGTCAACAAGAGCTGTAAACAAAGGATTTCCTGTACAGTAACATTTGCACAAGAATATATAGTAGAGATTGCTCAGCTCAATGGCTGCCAGGCACCCCCAGGGTGGGGGCTGCCTCTTCTGCTGTTATTAGCAAACTTATAGCACACCATAAAAACAGGAAAAAATATTGCAGCTAGATATGTACTATGCATCAAGACGCATATTTTGACAGCACAGTGTGTTTTACAAGATTATTACCTTTGATTGGGTATTTTCTGTGGCATGCTTAATATGAATTATTACAACTGTACAGAAATATGGATGGATAAGAGGTTTATAATGTGCTTTTTGGGGTACAGAAAAAGCAAGGAGTCTTGTGGCACTGAAAGACTAACAGATTTATTTATCACATGAGCTTTCATGGGAGAAAATCCCACTTCATCAGATGCTTTGAAGAGGAGGAACTTACAGAATGGGATGAAAATAAATGCAGGGAAGTGTAAGACATGGGATCAGGGCATACTGCAACAGCAAATCAGAGCATTTGTAAAGATTCAGACTCTGGGAAACAGGACATAGAGGAGGGTAATGTCAAATTACCTGTTATAATGGGAAAAGAAGCCAGTCACAACTCAGTCCTGCTTTCACACAACCTAATCTGCATATTAATTCAATTTTGGGTGTTTCTCTTTGAAGACTTGATGTCCCACTGATTTTCTTGTCAACCATTAGTGATTAGGAAGATGGAAGTGCTCAGCAACTTTATGTGTGTGTGTGTCTTGTGATTTCTGATGTCAGTTTTGTGCCCATTTATTCTTCTGCTTAGGAACTATCCTGTTTGTCCAAAGTATAAGGTGCAGGGGCATTTTTGGCACCTGATGGCATAAATCATATTAGCGCATGAGCAGATGAATAACCTTTTGGTGGAGTAGCTGGCTTGATTAGGTCCTATGATAATGTCTTTTGTGCAGATACATGGACAAAGTTGGCAGTGTGGTTTGTTGCAGGCATGTTTGCCTGCTTTAATGTTTCTGTTGTTAGGTCTGTAGTTGCTGGTGAGCATCTGTTTAAGGTTCGGGGGTTGTCTGTAGGCAAGGAGAGATCTGTCTCCCAAGGCTAGAGGGAGTGAGGGGTCATCTTTTAAAATAGGCTGTACGTCTTTAATGACCTATTGTAGATGTCTGACTTGGGGGTTGTATGTGGTGATCAGTGGCATTCTGTTGTTTTCTTTTTGGGGCCTTTCCTACAGGGTATCACACTTCTAGTATGTAAATTGAAATAAGACCTGTAAGTTCAAAAGATACTTTGGTGCCTGAGTTTGTGGTAGCCCAGCTTGAGGCATCATAAACGGGCCTGATTTTCAGAATGTGATGAGCACCTAGGCCCAAAACATTAATGGCAACTAAACTGTTCAACTTGCACTGAGAGTGAGGTTCCTAAATAATTTTTGTCTCTGGTCTCTGCCCTATAAAAGACAAGCTCTTTTAAGAAATTTGAAATTGGGTACCCTAAAAAAAATGTGTATTAGATTTTAAAAGGTAACTAATTTGCAATATTTCAAGGAATTATTGTAAATCATTATTTTGATTTGACATTATATCTGAGATGACCCTACTTGGAAGTGCAACTTAACTCTCAGAACTAGATACAATTCTTTCAGATCTGAGCGAGGCACATCATCATGGAGGCACAGGGAAGCTTGTATTCTTACAGCCTGAGCTGAACCTTTGATGTGAATAAAGAGAAGGCTTCAGTCTTCAGAGCTGTCGGTACAGCACCTCTTATGAGTATTAAGTTCCTTAATTAATTTTTTAAAAATCCAGTGGCTTCCCAAACAGAAGATAAATGCCTAGAAAATAGCTTCCTACATATTTTAGTTTTCCTGACCCATTTTACAGGAAGACAATGACTCCATGTGAAGTAAAACTTTTGTATTTCTGTCATGCTGATTAATGTAATTGGAGAAATATAGCCAAGCCTTGCCTTAGGAAGAAGTAAGTACAACCTTAATGAGTTTCCTTGATTCTGCAACTAGCTGAAATAAAATAAGAACACAATTAAGTTTATTCAAATGTTAGACTAAATCAGAATGCCATTAACTATTGTTCAGTGAACTGAAGTGTGAAGAATATGCTTTTATGTTTCCTGCAGAAAACATACATTTTTAACATGAAAGGTCTGGGATGGAATAAAGAAAAGAAAATTAAATAGATAAAAATAGCTACTGTTATATCATTTGTGACTGACATGCATAATATAAAACTGTGAATGCACATGCACACTAGACACTTCAAGATGAAATGATTTCTTCAAAACATGTTGTAAAAGATTTTAAATGAGTTAGTTGGCCAACTAATTCAGCAAGGGTTGGCAGGTGGGAGAACAACTCCATACATATGGAGCCCCAATGCCACAGGAAGGTATGAAATACCTCCTCTAGAAAGAAATAATGTAGCATAAGAACTTCTAAAGAATTAGAAATCCTTTCTGATAGTCGTTTTGAGGAGAAACAAAAAAACAAAAATGAAAAAAATACACATTGCAGGGAAATTCCCAGTGGTAATTAGAAGACAATAGTTGTCATCAAAGACTCCTTCATGAAAATGTTCATGAAAACTCACCTTGATATGTTAGGCTATGTCCACACGTAGACGCTTATTTTGAAATAAGTTAATTCAAAATAAAATTGTTGTTTCAAATTAACTTAAATTGAAATAAGCAAAAACCTCAAATCAAAATAGCAAGTCTGGACACAGAACTCGCTATTTCAAATCAGGAGAGGGGCAGCATGGGAGGTGTGGCAACATGGCCCCTTGGCAAAGCCATATTGCCAGCCAATATATAGAAAAAGGAAGGCACCTTGGGGAGGAGAAGGGCAAAAGTGTTAAATCAAAATAATGTTATTTCAAAATAACATATCTGAACAGTGTTATTTCGAAACAACCACTTCAAAATAATGGCTATTTCAATTTCAGCCTAGGTTTTACTATTTTGAATTAAGTTTGTTATTTCAAAATGACGGGGCTCATCATTTCGAAATAACAAAACATTGTTCGGACATGACAACTTTTAAATTGAAACAATGACCATTATTTTGATTGAAAAGCATCATGTGGACATAGCCTTAGCGTATCCTGACGCATGAGAGATACATGGAGCATGAAAAAGGTAATGCCTAGACATGGAAGTTGTTCCCCTTGTATGGAGTTTAAAAAGAAAAAAAAAAGAAAACAAAAAGCAATCCCTGGATACAGCAAGAGTTTGTTTATACCAGGGCAGTAAGAGCTACTGGCAAGCCAACCAAAGAGTGTTGATAGAGGTTTGCTTTTCAGAGGTGCGGGCTATTCACTTTCCCCTCTTATTTGAGAATGCCTTATTTTGTTTAGCTTATGGCAGGCATGTAAATCTAGGTTTGTTAAGTAAATCATTTCTATATCCTTAATTACATTATCTCATTTTGTAATCCATCTTATTTTGGTTAACCTGTTACATGCTGTTTTGTTAAGTTTTGCATAGATGCCCCCAAAGAAACAGAATTGCAGAATTTCTGGGGGGGGAAAAAAACCAAAAAAAACCAAGGAGTCGTGTGGCACTAAAAGACTAAGGCTCTGTCCACACACAAAGTTTTATTTCAAAATAAGTTATTTCAAAATGACTTATTTCAAAATAAAACCCTTAATTCAAAATGACTTATTTCAAATTAAAAAAAAAATAATAATTTGAAATAGGTCAAGCACTTCCAATTGAAATAGCATGACCTGTGTACGGACATGCTATTTTGATTCCCTGAAAGGGGCATGTTGCCACTCAGTCCCATGCCTGGCTCTCCCCTGGAGAGCCAGGAAGGGGAAAACAGCCCCCAGGGGAGGGATCTCCCTACCCTGCATCCCCGCTCCTGCTGGGGGCAGTGGGGCAGGCGCCCTGGGGCACTGCAGCAGCCGTGGGGAGCCAGGTCTGACCGGCTCCCCAGCAACCAGGGCTGACCGGCTGCAGCCACTAGGAGCTAGTCTGGACACGGCTCCCCAGTGCCCTGGGTCTCTGCTGCTGGGAGCCATTGGCTCCCTGACTGCCCCACCGCCTTGAGGGGAATGGTCGGGGAAGCCATAGGATCAGGTCATACAGTAACAGCAAATCAGAGCAATTGTTAGGCTCAAACTACAGATCTAACAACAGAACATTAAAGCAGGCACACACCCCTGCAACAAACCATGCTGCCAAGTCTGCCCATGTATCTGCACAATAGATACCATCATAGGTCCTAATCAAGCCTCTTACTCCATCAAACACTCATTTACCTGCTCTTCTACTAATGTGATCTATGCCATCATGTGTCAGAAATGCCCCAACACCTTATACATTGGACAGACAGGACAATCCCTGCACAAAAGAATAAATGAACATAGAGCTGATATCAGAAATTGCAAAACACACACACACACACACACACACACACACACACACACACACACACACAAAACAGCTGCTGAGCACTTTCATCTTTCTAATCACTCGATAAATGATTTGTTAACTACCATCATCAGAGATGTGACTGGGACATCAAGACTTCAAAGAGAAACAGCTGAACTCAAATTAATATGCAAATTAAATTCTGTGACAACAGGATTGAATCGAGACTATGGGTTCTTTTCCCATTACAAAAGGTAATTTGACTTCAGGGTTCTCATGGTTTGAACCTAACAACTGTTCTGATTTGCTGTCACTTTATGACCTGATCCTATGTTCTACACCCCGTTGCATTTATTTTCATTCCATTCTGTAAGTTCACCCCTCTTCAGTGGGATTTTCTCCCACAAAAGCTCATGCGAAAAATAAATCTGTTACTCTTTAAGTGCCATGCGACTACTTGTGGTTTTTTTGTTTGTTTGTTTATTTGTTTGTTTGTTTTTACTAGACTAACACAGCTATCCCTTTGGAAATTGGCAAGAATTTCTGAAGCCTGCATTCCTCTTGTGATTTTATTTGTATGTGTTCTTATCATTGATAAATTGCAAGGACAGAAAGGATCATTTCATTGAGATCTCCTTGTCTGACCTCATGTATAACATAACACAAAGAACTTCTCAAAAAATACTTTCTAGAACATCTATGTTTTTAGAAAAAAATACTCTTAATTTTAAATGTTGTTAGTGATGGAGAATTGACCAACCCACTTGATGAACTGGTTCAATAGTTAATTACTCCCATGTATAAGTATGTACTTTATTTACTACTTGGCTTTCTCTAGCTTCAACTTTTAGTCACTGGATCCTGTTAAACCTTCATCTGAAGGATTGACAAGGCCATTATAGCCTGTAATCAAGTTAGTCTTTAACATTCTATTTGTTAAACTAAATTGATTGAGATCTTCTGAGTCACATTTCCTAATTCTTTAATCATTCTTGTGGCTCTTCACTGAATTCTCTCCATAACAATACCATAGAATGTAAATGACTAGTTATACATGGGGACCGGATTTGTCCCTGGCTTTAAGCAGTTGCACAAGAAGCTATGGGAAAAAGACCTGAAACACCAGCACTGCATGGCCATATGAGACCTTTTCAAATTGCCCAGTAGTTCTCCTTCCTGAACAAGTCACCAGAGTGTGCCAAGGGTCATGAGGAGAGTTGAGTAATGCTCACACTCCCTGACAGAGTAACTGGCAGATAACTATGTGTGAGGCAACATATTATGTAGCATCCTATAAAAGGCTATTACAAAATATCCCTGTGAGAACAATGAAAGAGTGCAGGACATTGAAAGTGTACTTGTGATCCTAAGACTCAATAATTCCTGAATATCCTAAAGAAGTGTGTGCATTTTCTCAGGACTGAACTAACATTCAGTTCCATGCCAGTAGCTGTCTTTCTGTTGGATTCAGTGGGGATTCAGTGGTTCAAGATTAAAGTGAATAGTTGAAGATAGGGATAAAAGTGAAGAGTTTGCACATAGTCCATAGGCTAAAATTTGTTTTGTTTTGTTTATTTATTGACTAATTTTTAAATTAACATATGTTACCTGATGATCAGAAATACTCAGCTCTTTAAAACTTTTGTTTGGTTTCAGCTGCAATTATCAAGGGGCAAATATTTAATCTAAAACAGTTTCCTCATTCCAACCATTTAGCAGTATTCAACACCCAAAATAAAGCAGCTGTAACAATATCTAAGTTAATCCTTCATATTTTTGTCAGTAAGATTCAACATACAGTTATGCCTTTTGATTGAGCATTGTTGATTTTCTTTTAATGTAATTTTTCAGATGCTTGTGTGATAAGGAATTCAGCACAGTACATAGTTTTGTGATTTTGTGTGTGTGTGTTTAAATGAAAGGAAGTAATGAGTGTTGACCTAATTAAGCTCTGTTTTTCTCTTCAGAATTCTTCTCTTTCACACACCCCCCACAAAGGCCAAAATTATAATCATGCATAGAACTTGAATATGCATTTCTAAGTCTAACTCATACACTTAATTATGTTATCAAGTCTTTATTGAATTGTAACACCTCCTAAAATTAATGCCATATTATATAGCTCCTGCATAAGTTATAGACCTCATTTCCAAAACAATGAAATTATTATAGTTCTCAATCAGCTGCTCTGTTATGAAAATGAATTAAAATCAATGTTCAGTTTGTTGTCCATGTCTTATGAACTCATAACTGAAAGACAAGGTCTGTAAAATATATTTTATTGAACTAACTTCTTTTGGCAAAAGAGACAAGCTTTTTGAGCTACACAGTTCTCTTCAGATGAAGCTCAAAAGACTCTCATTCACCAGAAGCAAAACTGGTCTAACAAAAGATCTCTCACACACTTTGTCTCCCTAATATCCTGTGTTCAACACGATTACAAAAATACTCAAAACTTGAAAATTAGTTTTATACGTACTTAGTTCTTCTAAAACAAGCTTTTGTGCAATAATAATGGAGGCAATGAATGCAAAGACCAGACTGAGCTGTAGCAGAAATTGATGACAAATTCCAAAAGGGTAGCCATGTTAGTATAGTTCTGCAAAACAAACAATGAATAATGTTATGCTTTAAAAAAATAACAAATTCATTTATCACAGAGCTTTCATGGGAGAAAATCCCACTTCATCAATCCCATCTTTAAGCATCAGCAGAAACTGAAAATTTCAACACAAGTTAAAGTTCTTGGGAAGGAACGGAGGAAACTTATAAGTTGACAGCAAGACTCTGGGATTTTAAATGAACTTAGTAGACAGATAATTGGAAAGATCATTGGACAGGAACCTCTGAATGACAAGGAATGAAAGTGTGAGAAGAAACTTTACCTTGATTTATACAGCAGCTGTAAAGGCTCCCTAATAAAACCAGCTAATGGTATTACTAAAAGGAAAGACAGCCTTTGTTTTTGTCCCAGGAGGATCTGAATTCTATTACTGCTACAGCTATGGAATATTGACTGGGCCTAATGCATGGGGCAGTGACAACCACAAAATTCCCAAAAATTTGTTTCAATACTTGTCTGGTTTTCATATTATTAGAGTAAAACATTATGGTTATACCCTACCAGAAAACTATTGAATCTTACTCTTTAAGTAACCAGGATCATCATTCCTGTCCCTGTTCCCTTAAATAAGATTAAAAGAACAACAACAAACAAACAAACAAAATATCTTATAAAGCTAGAACTTTCTATTTTATTTAACAGAAGAGTAGGCAGGAACTCCAAGCAGCCCAATGGACACATCTCTCATTGCCAGTTTATTTTGAAATGAACTAATTGATGATGGGCAGCAGTACACAAACATGAATGTTATGCAGTTAAGAATAGGAAACGAGCAACTAAATATCAAGAAAAAAATGTAATGATAACATTGATGATGATGTCTATGAGAATGTGGAATCTTCCAAGGAAACTGTGTATGTCTGATCTGTAAGGATATTTAAAAAAAAACTTTAAAATATACTTCAGTGAATAATTCTTGCTGGATGGCCTAATAGTTTGGAGAAAAAAAACAATCTCTAGCTTCTATGGTGATCCAGGGAAAAAAACATGGGGGATTCAGTGCCTGGTGAGCTCATTATATTTTTGTAGGACACTCACTCATGGTTGGGATTTTTCAAATGTTCATATACCTTGCTGCATACTGATGGAAACTGGACCTTGCCAAGGTGTTCTTAAAATAAAAAGTCACTAACTGAGTTGATGTAAAATACATAATTTGTGAATGACACAGTCCACTCATCATAGTCAGGATGAAGGGAGAGTTGTGCAAAATCTGATCAAGACCTCAGCGCTATGCCCCAGGTTACAGTGACCTGAGAGGACAGTTGAATTCAGCTATCCTTTGGAACAGAGCCACAGCAGCTGCCATTGTGGAGTGAGCATGGGAAAGCTTGCTATATACTACCCTCCCCTCTCACCCCACCACCTCAATGGCAAAACTGGCTCCACCATTGCCTCCTTCCCCCTCAATTTCAGCATAGTTGCAGACATATTCCCTTGGTTCCAAAATTATTCTTCCCACTCTAGAAGGCTGGGCGGCCTAGTCTCTAATTGTTATCCACAGGTCTCCTCCCTCCAGCCCAAAAGATCTACTATGCCTTTGTGTCTTGCAGTCACCTGTGCTCCTTGTATTTACAATACAACCCTACAGTCCCAATTTCTGCCCCAGACACACTAGGGGCTCACGTTGTGCCCTGCTTCCTGACCAGCAGACAACCTGTCTGCCAGGCTCCCCTGACCTACCTACATCATCACTCATCTTCCTGGTTTCTCATGCTGGTCCATTTGTATTTGCCAGTCAGCTTACCAACTATTCCCTGTTCTTTTGTTAGGCCAGTCTCATATGCAGCTTAATCAGGGGCTCAGATGTCATACACTTCTAAGACACTTTGACCTGGGCTAACAATAGCAGATGAAGGCTTTCTGCCTTTTGCCCTTTTATACCCACATTATACATTTGTCCTCTGTGATGACAATCTGCACACACACCCTCATACACACACCCATATCCTGATTGTTCTGCTGCTGTGGTTTCAACTGAAAGAAAGAGGGGAAAAATATTAGATACCAGTACACATTTTCTTTTTCAGTCTATGTGCACTTGGTGTAAATGAATTACATCATCACAAGACTCTTCTCTCTTCTCAGTCATCATTCTGCTAATGGTACTGAAGCATATAAAGACTTCTGGAGCAGATGGGATGTTTTACTTTACACTGGTATTTCAATTGGATTCCCACTGCTTGGAACTTTTGCTCTGTAGTTACTGTACTCTGGCTATGGCATATGACTCTTCAGTTTTCCCTAAGACTGTGTCCACACGTTATTTTTAAAGTGAAACAACCATTGTGGTTTCGCTTTAAAAAAAAAGTTATGTCCGCACGAAGTTCCGTCATTTCAAAATGACGGAGCTCATCATTTCAAAACAACAGAACTGAATTCAAAACAGCAAAACCTGGAGGGTAAATGAAATGGCCATTGAATCAAAATGGCCATTTCAAAACAACACCGTTCGGACGCATTGTTTCGAAATGGCCGTTGTTTCTATTCCAGCTTGGATTGCCCTTCCTCCTCCCAGGGTGAACAGCACCAGAAAGAAGGAAGTGCCAAGCCCCATTGCTGCCATGTGCCTGGAGGCTGGTGCAGCATGGCCCGAGCCATGTGCTGGCACAGCCCAGGGATGACGCCAGGCACCTGAGTGGGTGTGGGAGGAGGTCCTCTGCCTACTTGAGATATTGGGCAGGGAGGATATCCATGCCCAGTTCCGCACTAGGCATTGCAACCACGATGTCTATGCAGACATTGTTGAGGCTCTGACTGGGTAGAGGCATGAACACACGACGGAGCAGGTGCATTCTAAAATAAAAGTCCTGTGCCAGGGAGGCAAGGCAGCTCCAGGGGCCAGTGAGCACCACCAACTGCTCCTTTTTCCAGGAGCTTGATGCTCTCCTAAGGGATGAGCCCAGTGGTCTTCTGTCCAGGACCGTCGACTCTGGGGAGCCCACCCCTGTGGCCACATCCCCCGAGGGAGGTCCCTCGGACAGGGAGGCATCCCTTGATGTAGGTGACGTCAGCCAGCCCAGAAGTGCGCAACCATCTGAAGCCCCGCCGGCTAGTCCTGAGCTCTTTCTTACTTGGGAGAAGGAGACTGCCACCCCTGAGGAGGAAGAGCAAGAGGAAGAGACAGAGGAGCCACTATCCACCTCTGACCTGGAGGAGAGGACATCAAGGCAAACATCAGGAGTGCCTGCTGATCAATGTTCCTCCCCCCTCCAGGCAGGCAGGGCCAAGCCTGCCAATGGCATGGTTACCTAGGGTGTACAGCCCTGGAACGTGCAGGACACGGGGCTGGGGGGCACAAGTGCCCTCCCATGGGTGCTGTGGCAGAGGGACATGTATGCCGGGATGCCAGGACCCAGCGGGGTGGGGGATGCTCATCAGGGAGGTGCCACTAGGCAGGAGTGCCAGCATCAAGGTTAGAGAGCTTGCAAGCTGCACCGCTGGCACGTGGCCTTGGGAAACTTCCCGGCCCACATCCTGCTGAATACTGCTCACCGCTGTGGGCACCACAAGGCCATGTGCACCCTTGGTGAAGTGTCCCACAGGACACAGATGGTGAATGCAGCTGACAGTTGGGGCAGAGGGGTTTGCTGCAGACAGGCTGCACACAGGCAAGGTCATCAGGCAAAGGAGGGCTAACCCTTTTCCCGCTTCACCCCAGCATCTTGCCCACACACCTGCCATCCTGCTCCACGGAGTCCAGGGACCACTGGGAGGCAGAGTAGGAAAGCCCGCCAGACCAGGGACGACATCCTCAGTAGTCTCCTTGAGCTGGGCCACTGAGCAGAGGAGTCAGCCCAGGCCTAGAGGGAACAGCAGGGCAGGCACCACGAAGCCGCCATCCACCAGCTCCAGCGTGCAGCTGATGCAGAAAACCACAACATAGCTGTGATAGAGCAGCAGGCTGCAGTGATGGAGTGGCAGGCTGTGGCTCTAGAGCACCATGGCAACATGATGCAGACCATCAATGGTGCAGTGCAGGAAGTTGTCTTGACCCTGTGGTGAATTATACAGTACCTTGTGCCCTCGGCACCTGAGGGAGTGCCTCAGAGACAGGGAGCTGTTCCTCACTGCTGGTGAACCTGGATCCAGGGCAGCCTTGCACAAGGCCATGGCACAGCAGGCCATGATCCTTGGATGGCCTCCCCATAGCCCCCCCATTTTTCAAGGTCCCTAAACCCCTACCCAGTTCCAAATTCCCAGTTCATGCACCCCCTGGTTCTCCCTCCAAAGTTCAACATCCCGTACCTGCTTCTCAAGCCTTTTGTTGCCCCAACCCCCCCCCCATTGTAAATAAAAATCAGAACACTGAAAATAGTGCATTTTGTGCTTTTATTGGGTGGGATTCTGGGCGTGGGTGGGGGCTGGCTGTGGCTGAACAAAGGTGCGGGGGGGGGGCAGCTGTTCTAGCCCTCACAGGTCCTCGGTCATGAACAGGTTCATTAGTGGCTCGTGCACAGTGTTTGCTCTTTGTTGCACTTGCTTCCTTGGGGCCAAAACCTCTGACTGCTGGAACCGGGCACTGACGAGCTCTGCCTCAGCCTCCCACACGGCAGCTACATCTCCCCCCGAAGCTCACAGAGGTTATACAGTGCCATGCAGGCACTGATGACCTCTGTGATTGTATCCTTGGTGAGGTGCAGGCATGTGAGGAGGCACCACCAGCAGGCTTTCAGTCTGCTGAGTGCCCGCTCAACTACCGGGTGACAGTGGCTGATGTGGCAATTGAAAAGCTGCTGTCTGGCATCAAGGGATCCCATGTATAGATGCACGAGCCAAGGGCAGAGGAGATAGGCCACATAAGCGATAATGAGAATGGGCACCTCGACTTCCCCAACGATGATATTATGGGGGGTTGGAAGAAGGTGCCCGCCTTCACGACTCAGTACAGGGAGGCTTTGTACAGAACCCTGGCATCATTCACCCTCCCTGGCTGTCCAACGTAGCAATTTTGAAAGATGCCCCAGTGGTCCACAAGGGCTTGAAGGATGACTGAGTGGTATCCCTTCCTGTTCCAATACTCAGCTGCATGGTTCTCTAGTGCTCGCAAGGGGATGTGGGTGGCACTGAGTATCCCACTACAGCCTGGAAACCCCAGGACAGCGAAGCCAGTGATGGTGTCCTGCAGAGCTCCCTGCGTGACAAGGTGTGGCACCAGGACGAGGTGTGGCACCAGGACTGTGTTGATGGCATGGGTGACCTGCAGCAGCACTTCACCAATAGTGAACCTCCCAATGTCAAAAAGATGGGCAATGGACCTGTCAGACTCAGGAGTGGCCATCTTCCAGAGAGCCATGGCCACTCTCTTGTCCACAGGGATGGCTGCTCTCATCACCGTGTCCCTTCGGCACAGGACTGGGGCAAGCTCGACGACCAGGTGAGTGAAAGTCTCCCTGCTCACCCGGAGGTTCCTCCTCCACTGCTCATTGCTCCAGGTTCACAGGACAAGCCGCTGCCACCAGTCTGTGCTGGTGTCCTCTGCCCAGATGCACTGTTGCACAGAAGGTGAGCGGGGAACTAAGGCCACTGTGACAGCCAGTGAAACAATGGTCAGGGGCTGAGGCTCAGGATCATTGGGGTCAGGGAACAGTGTGTCCCACTGCAGGGGAGCACCCTGCAGCCTAGCAGAGGGTCTAGCTAGCGCTCAAGGATGGTATGGGAGCCAGGGAGCATCCATAGCCATCTCTCTTGGAGTCTCTTGCCAGCCACAATGGACAGGGAGCTGAGGTCAGTGCCTGCTTTTATGTGACTGGGTGGCAACATGGCTCTGCCAAAGGGCCATGCTGCCACACCTCCTATGATGCCCCTCTCCTGAATCAAAATAACAAGTCCTGGGTCCAGACTTGCTATTTCGATTTGGTGATTTTGCTTAAATCAATTTAAGTTAAATCAATTTAATGATTCTTATTTAGAATTGGCTTAAATTGATTTAACTTATATTGATTTAAGTGTGTACATGTGGACATACCCTAAGTCCACCAATACATAATCTTTTTCCCTTCATCAGTATTATAGAGACTGAAGTGAAAACAGAAAGTTCACCTCAACAAGAAAGCTGAGAGGAAAACTGCTCCAATGGTTAAAGTAGAGCTTGTGACTGAACTTTGTGACTTTGTGATCACCCACAACCACTTCAGATTTGAGGATAACTGATATCTCCAAATCAGTGGCACTGCTATGGTCACCTGCATGGCCCCACAATATGCCAACATCTTTATGGGCAACTTAGAACAACGTTTACTTAAGTCTCATCCCAAAACACCTCTTCTTTACCTATGCTACATTGATGACATCTTCATCATCTGCACGCATGGCAAGGATGCTCTTGAAGATTTTCACAGAGATTTCAACAATTTCCACTCCACCATCAAATTGAGCCTGGAACACTACACACAGGAGATCCACTTTCTTGACACTACAGTAAAAATCAGGGATAGACACATCACCATCACCCTGTACCAAAAACCTACTGATCGGTATAGTTACCTACATCCCTCGACCTTCCATCCTAAACACACCACACGATCCATTGTCTACAGCCAAGCTCTAAGATATAACCATATCTGCTGTGATACCTCAGATAGAGACAGACATCTTGAGGATCTCTATCAAGCATTTTGAAACTACAGTACCCACCTGGGGAAATAAGAACACAAACTGACAGAGCTAGATGGATTCCATGAAGTCATCTGCTACAGGAGAGGCCCAAGAAAGAAGACAACAGAACACCACTAGTCACCACATACAATCCTCAAGTCAGACCTCTGCAACAGATTGTTAAGGACCTACAGACTATTCTAAAAGATGATCCCTCACTCTCTCAGGCATTGGGAGACAGACCTCTCCTTGCCTACAGACAGCCACCCAATCTTAAACAGATGCTCACCAGCAACTACAGATCTAACAACAGAAACATTGAAGCAGGCACACACCCCTGCAACAAACCACACTGCCAAGTCTGCCCACATATCTGCAGAACAGATACCATCATAGGTCCTAATCAAGCCTGCTACTCCATCAAAGCCTCATTTACCTGCTCATCTACTAATGTGGTCTATGCCATCATGTGCCAGAAATGCCCCAACACCTTATACATTGGACAAACAGGACGATCCCCGCACAAAAGAATAAATGAACCTAGAGCTGATATCAGACATCACCAAACAAAGAAAGCAGTTGCTGAGCACTTCTATCTTTCTAACCACTCAGCAAATGATTTGTTAACGACCGTCATCAGAGATATGGCCGGGACATCAAGAATTCAAAGAGAAACAGCTGAATTTGAATTAATATGCAAGCTAAATTCTGTGAAAGCAAGACTAAATTGAGACTGGGTTCTTCTCCCATTACAAAAAGTAATTTGACTTCAGGTTTCCCACAGTTTGAACCTAACAAGTGCTCTGATTTGCTGTTACTGTATGACCTGATCCTATGTTTTACACCCCCTTGCATTTATTTTCATTACATTCTGTAACTTCATCCATCTTCAAAGCTGGAGATCTCAGTTTACACTTCTTTAGTTTGTTTGATTGTGACCTCTTGTTTTCTTGTGCTTTGTTTTTGCTTTCAGACTGTCATGTCTTTTGATATCCATATAATACAATTTTGAACAATCTGTGGTAATCTATATGGTGTATTGGTGAATAATGTTCAGTATCGGTCTGATCCTGTATCACTGAAATCAATGGGATTTCTACCAAAATGGCAGCAGAAACTGACATTCATTCTGATATTGTTTATAGGTTGTTTTTTTTTTTTTTTGAGTATTCTCTCAGTTTAAATATTGGACTTTGTTACATGGCAGATTTGTCTTACATAATGTTAACGTTCAACTTTTGACAGGATCTGAGGCAGAATAGGTATCCTTTCCCCTTGTTATAAATGCATTGTTTAAAAAATGGGATAGAAGTAAGGAACTGTGATTCTTTTTTTTTTTCCCTTCATATTCTTTCTCTCCATTCAAGTCCTAGGTATTTCTATTATTATTTCAGCACTTTATGCTGGTGAAGATCTGGGCTTTGTAAGCAACTGAAGAAAACAGGGCTCCTGAATATATTGGCATGGATGAGTGTACATGCACATGCTCTTTAGAAGCCTTTTGGAGATGACCAGAAGGATTACAAAACAAACAAACAAACAAACAAACAAACAAACAAACAAACAAACAAACAAACAAAAACACAAAACAAAACAAAAAAAAACCCACAAAACCCCCAAACAAACAAAAAACAAGTGCAGTTTTTGTTTTGTTTTGTTTTCTTTTATGTAATATCTATATTTGTGGTAGTGAAAACATGGTCAGATATATAGCTAAACGAGAAAATGTGCTGACTCACATGCATGCCCTGCATTAAGGGTAAAGTTTACCCATCTTGAATGAAGCCTGTTGCTCAGATTGTGTGCAGGAAACTCATATGCTTAATCTATCAGTAGGCTGCAAGACTAAACACACTGCCCTGCATGGTCTTGAGGTGGTTGGTACTCAAGGATGCTAATTCTGCTCACTGGCTCCCTTCAGCCCTCTATAAGCTAATGTATTCAGGAGCAGTATAAGCTTTTCCATGATATACAACGTGAATGGAGGCTCTGTTTTGTGGCTGCTGTTCTATAAAAAGGATTTAAGGGGAGCAAAGAAACCTTGGATGTTCCACCTTTAAAGGTACAAGTCTTTCCATAAGTGACTGAAACAGCTAGTTATTTGCAGATGTTTCTCACAGTCCTCAAACTCTTTCAGACTAAAATTTAAGTGGTTGTCTCTTTAAGTGACAGTGACACTTCTAACAGCATAACAAGCTGTTACCCAGGATGGTATTTGAGGTTTGTGTTATAAAGCAACACTGTGACTAGACCACTTATACTTTTGATACTATCAGTGGAGAGTATAGTGTTCATTAGTGACTTTTATTAATTCTTTGTGATGAAAACCTCATCTTCTTATACTTAGCATTTCCCTCAGAAATAATATTACAATAATAAAATTGGGTTTTCCAGTGTACTTTATTAGTTTTTCACTGGTGCAACTCCAATGAGTCCAATTAAATTACAGCAGCATAAAACTGGAGTAACACAGTGAGGAATTTGGCCCAAGCTATAGTTTGCTAGGAAATGGAATCATTAAGCTAAATTCTCCATATATGCTCTCAGAAAATATTTATAGTAGTCCTCACTTTGCAGGAATATCACTATGCTAGAGGGAGAAAGAGAAAGATTTTTAAATATAAAAACAGGTATTTTTTCTTACTTCAGCTTGTCTGAATACTGCATTTTATTAATATTCATTTGGTGGAAGAAGTATCTAAATTTTACCTTTAATCTTCATTATAATAATCTGTGTTCCAGGCAGTGATAAATAACTATCCATCTACCCAAGTCTGTATAGCATGTTCATCATTAGAGTGCCTGAATACCTTTTATCAAGCATAAAATACACAACTATTATCTGTCTTCTCATTTTGTCTTTTTCTGCCCCCTTTCATCACAGTTGCAGTTATGGTTTTGTAGATGTGATTTATTGTTCTGTATGACTGAGAATATCCAATGCAACAAACCAAAGAACGTATCAGAGCTTCCACTAAAACCTACTGAATACTTATACCAAGGGATATGACAGCATTAATGCATAAACATCCCACAATCCTTCTATCTAGGTTTAGTTATTGATACCTATAACTGTCCTATCTAAGGACCTCTAGAAAACCAGAGCAGTTTATTCATGCTATTGTTGGTGAGAGTGACAAGCTTTAGCATTTACACAGAGCTCCTCTTCACACCTGTGTAAGCTTGAAAACTTGTTTTCAACCACCAGAGGTAGGTCCAAGAAAAGATATTGTTTGATCCACCTTGTTGGTCTAATTCCCTGGGTCCAAAATTAGTACAATAACATTGTGTTTTCCATATTATGACATTAGTACTGAATGACCATAGTCCAGATTCCGATTTCAGACTATTTCTACATAGTTGCAGCTCAACTGATTCCAACTGAATTATGCTTGATTTACACAGATCTAAGCGAGATCAGAAACAAACTTCTTAATATTGTTTTCTTTTCATATTCCCCAGTCATGTACAACACTGAGTTTTGACTTTGTTATTCCACATATTGATCCACAGAAATCTAGCCATTATATATAAATGCAGTGTTGTTCCTTACATAGAACCTAATAGATGAGAAACCTATGGGAAGATGGATGATAATATGGAGATTTTAAAAGCCAAAGAGGGAATTTTTAATTTTGTTTTTCAACAAAATGAAAATCATAAAACAAAATTACCCTTCATTCAGTGCAACATTGCTATTGCTTCTAACAAGAAATTCAACACACTGTCATAGGGTGGCCAAAAAAAAAAAAAGATTCCTACTGTTAGACAGATTAAGTTGTATTTTCTAATGAATTCAGAAACAACTGAAGGACTTAAATTAAGTGAGAAAAGGAATATAATATATGGAGTTTTAATATTCTATCTACAGTAGTCCTCTCCACCCCCCAATAATGAATTGTGTTGCATCAGTCAAGTTAATGATAAAAGGTAGTTATACAGAGGGCTGTCCTTTAAGGCTGAGATCCTTTGGGAGGAAGAATTATACTTGACACTATTTCTTTATGCCACATCTACTGCATAATGCTGCATAGAATAAAGGGAGAAAGCATGGCAGTAAGTGGCTAATAAGTTAGTTCTTACACTCATTTGTTTTTACATTTTCCCAGGCAAAGTATCTGCTTAATATCTTTCAAAATAATAAGTGTTTTACGAGTTCTTGGTCTGTGCAGAATACTACTTGAACAAATGAGGAAGGTTAATAAAATCTTCATTTAAAAATACTAGTGGTTTTAGAAGCCTGCTGTGTGAGGTTTAGAGCTAAATTGTGCAATATTATTTGTGGTGAATGAACGAGACTATCTGCATGAGTAAATGCATTTGATCAGCTTGTGTAAGACTTCCACTTTCAGATCCTTTCTATTTTGCTTACTATTTGCTACATATTGCTACATTTAGGGCCATTTTCAGACCTTATACTAGGGCAGATCTGGGACTTCCATCATGAAGTCAATTTTTATTCCAGTTTTACATTGTTGTAAATGAAAGGACAGCCTGCCCTTAATACCGTGTGGTGCTAATTCCTCTACATACTAAAGGGCATGAGTTAACTGAGAAAATCATTGTTCTTCCATAGCTATGTTTGGGTGCAACTTATTTGTGATTTAGGGAAAGAGCAGACATTCTGTATTAATGTAAATAATGCTGCAAAATGTCTCTGTTCAACTTGCAGCAAAATCCAGAAATCTGTGAGGTCTCATTGAAAGACTGAAATTTTATTACAGATAAGAATTCAAGATAGAGTTTTTGGAAACTAGAATGTCACCTTTTTATGCATTTCTTTTAATGATTACTATCTAAATTACTATTTAGCTCTTTCATAAGAGTTTTGTAATCTGGTGGAGTCACTCATTATTATCTTCTAACTGGTTCATCATAACAAATATCTATCTCACTCTTCTCCCTCTATTCTATCCATTGCAGTGCTGTAATTTGAAGATACAATGCAGTATCTACCCCACACTGGCAGTAAGGGGTTAAAAGCAGCCTGGAGAGTCTGTGTGGGAGGTAGTCTATAGGAGACATTTGGGAGCAACAGTCAATAAAATTCCACAGGCCTGCAGGGCGGAGCAGAGCAGTGACTGCCTGGAGTTCAAAAAGAAAGGGGTGTGTTTCACAGGCTGAGAGCCCAGCAGCACCTGAGACAGTATTACTGCTGGGGATGGTTGGTAGCAGGCCCTGAGGACAGACAGAGACAGTACTGAACCTGGGGGAACTGATGCAGGGAGACAGTATCTGGAAGAGGAACACAAGGTGTAGGAGGAGATCATGATACACAGGGTCCCCTGGCCCGGGCCCAGAGTGGTGGACTGGCCCAGATCCCTTCTCCTTTATTCACCACTGAGGAGATAGAGGAAAAAGTTACTGTGGGTCTCACATGGAAGCGGCAAATGGAGAAACTACAGTGGCCACTAGGGAAAGTGACTGGACTGTTGAGGAGTCAAACCTCTCCCAGAAGAGAAGGACATCGGTTGTGACTTGGCCAAAGGGCTAAGATATGCAGATAACCTTCTGGGTTCTAGCAGCTATGGGAAGGGCTACAGATAAACTGGGAGGAAGAACTGATAATGTGCAGACAGAAGAGGGAGGCGTTGATTTAATGCTAATTGTCAGAAAATTAGCAGGAGATGCCGGTTCAGTAATGACTGGTGCAAAGCTGTGACATATGAAGGAGAACACAATCATTTGCTCATCCCTGATAGAAGGCGACAGAGAGAAACTCCTAGACTATTAGGACTGCTGCCCCGGATTCAAGGGAAGTGGGAAAAACACCAGAAGAGACACTTGGTGCAAAAGGGACAATGAAGAGACAACTGGCAGAGGACTTTTTGGCAGAAGGCATGTTTACCGTTCCAGGCTGGACTTCAGAGTTGCCAACCCCCGTAAGCAACCAAGTGGGATTCCAGCCCTCAGGAGACAGATTCTGGAGAACCAGTAGGGACAGTGGGAGGCACAGAGATACCTTCAGGAATATCTGAAGTAGTTGGAAGAGCAGCCACATTTCCTCAAAATCCTTCTGGAGCAGATGGCCTGGGATAAGATGCAAAGCCCCAGGATGAGGAGGCCAGAAAATCGGGCAGAGCAGTGAACAGTGTTATATCTGAAGACTGAGGTGTCACTTTGAAAGACAGTACTCCTATTGGGAAGAGAGGAAGTATAGTCTCAAGGGAATGAGGGCAAGAAAAATCCATGGTCTCCAACTTGTGAAGAGAACAAGAAGGGGGGACACTTGTTTCACTGATGGGGAACCTGGTCATGTGAAGAGGCAGTGATTTCACAAGGAGAATATTATCCAGATAGGGGCAAAATTCTGATTGGGGATGACAAAAGGGATGCAATTCAGGAAAATGGCAAGGGATCCAAAAAAGGGAAGGCGGTGTTAGATACCCAGAGGGAGTACACCCAGATTCCGGAGAAGGCAAAAGGAGTCAAGCAGCTGAGAAATGAGAAATGAGAGAGAAGGAAGAGACCCATAGATACCCAGGTGATAAATGGGGGACCTGTGTGGAACTCAGCTGCTGGGAGAAGTGTGCTTGATGAAATGTCAGAACAGTGGCCACAGAAAAACTGAAAGTCACAGAGCTGACATGCAAAGAGTACAAACTGAGGATGAGATCTAGAGAGAAATACAGGGATACCCAGTAGGAAAAGGAGAAATAGTGTTCCTGCTGGCTTATCTGAGGCAGAAGACAGATTCTCTGCAGACCCAGTTTTGAAAGAAACAAAATAGACAGGAGAATTATTACCCTTCTCAGAGCACTTATTCTTGAAGGAAAAAGTATGTGATGGAACCTCTGCCCATATTAGCACATAAGGGTTTAATAGCAGTCCTCAAGAGTTGGCAATCAGTATGAGAGGCTGGAAGGAACAGACAAGCAGAGGCCAGCAGGACCATATAAAAGAGACTGCAAGGCCAAGCAGAGCAATGAAATGCTTGAAGCTGAAAGAAGGAAGGCAGTATATCACAGGCTGAGAGGCCTGCAGCACCTAAAATAGTGTTACTGTTGGGACTGTGTCGTATCAGGGAGAGGCTGGGGGGGAGTGGCCCAGGGCGGCAGCAACAGGCAGAGGAATATGAAGCACCAAAGGATGCAATGATCCACAGGGTCCCTTGATTGATACCTGGAGTAGCTGGCTATCCTGGGTCCCTCCTCTCCTCCCATCAACTCGCACTGGCGAAGTAGCAGAGTCAGTTCTGGCAGATACCACTGTGGAAGTGGTGAATGAGAGATGCAATATCCCTTAGGGAAAGTGCCTGAACTTTTGAGGATCCAAATCCTAGAGTCAGGGACTAGATTGTGTCTTGGGCCAAGTCATGCAGAAGCCACTGACAGTCCAAACAGTCATGGGAAAGGCTCCAGGCAAACAGGGAAGGAGAGCAAGGGTGCACAGACTGGGGATGTGGATGTCAGCTGGAAGCTAATCCCCAGACACCCAGCAGGAAGCACCAGTTCAGTGGTGACTGGTGCAAATCCATCACAGAAGGTTGTAAGTATCTGACAAAGTACAGGAACTAAAATTCACCTTATTTCACAACTTCCCATCTTCTCTCTCTGTTTCTCTTCTTCCAAAACAGACAATACTTTTCTTAAAAAACAAAACAAAACAAAACAAAACAAAACAAAAAAACAAAACAAAACAAAAAAAACACTCAATCAAAATAAAAGAAATGTTAATGGGTGCTAGTTAAAAAAATCATCTCAGCATTTCTCAAAGGGTTTGTTCTTCCTGAAAACACGTTCCATCTTAAATCTCCATTACACATGGAATTTATCACACATCAGAGGGAACAGGTCCCTTTGTATCAGAACTGACACTGACTGGCCCACCAGCATCACAATCAGCAGTACCCATCATGTCTAACTATCACTCACACCATCCCTCTAGTATCAGGAAACTTTGCTAGGACTAGCACCTTAATCTCCCAACATACCAATGAATCCTCTCTGCACACACATGCCACCAGCAGTTCTTCATCTACTCCCTTAGACCAAAATGAGCATGGAGTGAATCTTTCCACATCAGGGTCAGCACTATTTCACATCCTCCACAAATCCAGCAGCCTTCTCACTTTTACTGTCACCACCTTTGTTGAGTCAGCCAGGGCCACTTGTACTTGTGTGGATGTCAAGAATGAAACTGGTTGGGGGGGAGGGGAGCTGGCTGCACTAGAATTTGGCTCTCAGAAAGAAGAATCTGTACTGGACAGGTGTGTGCTTGTCCCTGGACTTGGAACCCTCATTTTTCAATTCATTTACATTTTGGAAAGCAAAGACCTGGGCAAAACTATAAAATTAGGTCAGTTTAACTATGTCAGATGTGTGAAAAATCCATACCTCCAGTGACCTAGTTAAGCTGACATAAATCCCCATTTTGAGAGTGCTAGGCTAACAGAAGAATTCTTCCTTCAACCTAGTTACCATTTCTCAAAGATGTGAATTATTCGTGCTGCTTGGAGATCCCTCCTGTCCTCATATATTGAAATGTTACCACTGCAGACCTGGAAACTTGCCACTATCATTTGAAGTGCAAACAACCATAAGTTCTCCAAACATTAAGTTGACTACATGTAAAAAAACCAAACAACAACAACAACAACAACAACAAAAATGAAAAGCAAACAAACAAACAAAAAAAAAAACCCTTGAGGGTTTAGAAACAAACCACCCAGTGTGCAGAAAGAATAGCAAATATGACTGACAACCAGCTTGGCTTAACGGAAAAGTCTTCGGTGAGCTTAAACACAAAAAGGAAGTTTACAAGAAGTAGAAGCTTGGACAGTTGACTAGGGAGGCATATATAAATCCTGCTCTAGCATGCTGGAGTGAAATCAGGAAGTGCATAGCACAAATGGAGTTGTAGCTAACAAGGAACATGAAGGGTAACAATAAGGGTTTATATAGATACGCTGGCAACAAGAAGGAAGTCAGGGAAAGTGCAGACCCCTTATTGAATAGAAAACAGGAGAGATGATGTAGAAAATGCCTTTTTTTTTTTTTTTTTTTTTTTTGCTTCTGTCTTTACAGGCAAGCACAGTTCCTGGACTACTGCAATAGGCAGCACAGAATGGGTAGGTGGTGAACAGCCCTCAGTGCTGAAAGAATAGGTTTGGTGCTACCTAAGAAAGCTGGATATGCAGAAGTCCATGGGGCTAGATGCAATGCATCTAATGGTGTTGAAGGGGTTAGCTGATGTGATTTCAGCACCATTAGTCATTATCTTTGAAAGCTGACAACCAGCGGAGGTCCTGGATGACTAGAAAAAGGAAAACATACTATTCATGTTTAAAAAATGAAAGAAGGAGGATCTGTGGAATCACAGACCTGTCAGCCTCACCTCAGGTCCCAGAAGAAATCATGAAGCAGGTCCTCAGGTAATCTTGAATCATTTTGAAGCACTTAGAGGAAGGGAAGGTGATCAGGAACAGTCAGCATGGATTCACCAAAGGCAGGTCAGGTCTAACCAAGCTGATTACTTCCATGATGATATGACTTGGTCTGCAGATGTGGGAGAAGCAAAGAACATGACATACCTTGACTTTAGCAAAGCTTTTTATACAGTCTTCCACTGTATTCTTCCCAGCAATTTGAAGTAGTAAGGGTTGGATGAATGAACTATAAGATGGATAAAAATGTTTCTAGATCATTTGGCTCAACAGCTCAGTGTCTAGTTCAGTGTTTGTCAAAGTACGGGTTGCAGACATGAAAGGAATGGGTTGTGGCACCTGTGCTGCACTGGGGAGGGCTGCCCCTCATACTCCTGCCAGCCAGTGCTGCTTCTGGGAGTGGGGGCAGCTGCGTCTCACTCGCCCGCCGTCTGGTGCTGCTTCCAGGAAGGAAGAGCAGCTGCCTTTTGCTCCCCTGTTGGCCAGTGCTGATCCTGTGGAGGGGGGCAGCCCATCCCTCCCACACACAGTGGACGGTCACTGCATGGCAGAGGACACAGAGCTGGGTCCCAAATAATAAAGTTTGACAACCACTGGTCTAGTTGGCAGCTGCTATCTAGTGGAGTCCCCTAGGGTTCAATCCTGGGACTGGTTCTGTTTAACATCTTCATTAAGGATATGGATGATCAGGGGGATTGTGCTCTCAGCAAGGTCACAGATGACATCAGGCTGGGGAGAGAGGAAGATATGCTGGAGGGTAGGAATAGGATAGAGTGACCTAGACAAATTGGAGGAGCAGACCAAAAGAAATCTATGGATCAACAATGAACACTGCAGAGTCCTGCTTAGGATGGAAGAATCCTATGCACCTTTACAGAGTGGGGAACCAAATGGCTACGCAGTATTTTTGCATTAAAAAACATGAATGTTCCAGTAGACTAGAAGCTGGATACGAATCAAGAGGGTTCTCTTGTTGCCTACATACAAGGCTAGTGGCATATTGTGCTGCACTGATAGGAGCACTGCGAGCAGATAGAGGAAAATGATTACTCCTTTCTGTTTGGCACTGGTGAGACCACATCTGGAATACTGTGTACAGTTTGGGGCCCCTCACTACTGAAAGGATGTGAACAAGTTGAAGAAATTCCAGTGGAGAGTCACAAAAAATGATTAAGGGGCTGGGTCACATTATACATGAGGAGAAGCAGAGTGACTTGGTCTTATTTAACTTGAAGAAGAGAAGAGAAGTGAGGGCAGATTTGATAGCAGCTTCAACTACATGAGTGGGGTTCTAAGAAGGATGGAGCTAGGCTGTTCTCAGTGGCTGCAGATGAGAGAACAAAGAGAATGGTCTTAAGTTTCAGTATGGATATTTAGGATGGATTTTAGGAAAAGCTTAATCACTGGGATCATGGTGAAGCACTGGGATGAGTTACCCAGGGACATGGTGGAATCTCATTCCTTAGGGGATTTTAAGTTTTAGTTTGAGGATTTTTGACTAGAAGACCATATGACTTCCTTTCCAATCATAATCTTCTATAATTCTATAAACACCTACTACTGATATCAACTAATGCAGACAGCTCCTGGAGCAATGGTGTTTTGGAATTGAAGTCTCAATGTTTCATCCCTGCTAAGAAACCATTGTTTGCAGTCATTACAATAGCAACAGGACTTAAAAAAAAAAAAAAGCAAAGTTTATCACAAGGACACACAAGTATGTAAGTTATATTTAGTATCTTAGAAATGGCTGTACCAGTCCATAAAAGGTATTATGAGGGAATTCTGAATCCCTGAATTAACTCAAAAAGCCTGTAATGTTTACAACATGTGTTTAAAAAATCTGTGCACGCCACTATTCCCTTTGTTTTATTCAGACCATGAAGAATGTACAATAGATTTCTGTTGCCAGTGGAAATCATTAACCAATCAATATTTTAATGCGTACCTGTTACAATAACTTTGTATGTTACTGTTAATGAGCATATGCTTTATTGCTGGCTGAAGTATATTTCTGTACTCACTTTAGGGCAATTCTATATCAGATTGATAATTTAATTTAGAACTTTGCAATATAATTCCTAACTGTCCCAACTGAAGGAAGGTGCTAATAAGCATGCAAGCTTTAGTTTTATAAAAACATAACAGTTATAGCATCTATTAGTTGTCCTAAGAAGATTTTCGATCATTATCCATGTACAAAAGTAGTTTTGGAAGTCAAAGCATGCTGTTAGTTTTTAATGTCATCAAAAATAGAAAATCAGTACATCTCTACAGTCACAGAAGAGAGAGATGAATTTAAGCTTTCTACTGAAGATGCCTTTTCCCAGGTGGTCAATTGCACTTGTCATCTGTTATTTTGGAAAATGCACAGAATTTAATAGATGAGGTATATCAGACTAACTACATTAGGAACATACCAGCTGTCAATATGGCTTTAGCCCAACAGCATCTTTTGGGAAAAGCAAATTCTGAAATGGAGACAGTATACTATTAGTCTGATAGAATGATTATAAGTTCTACCATCTGTTGCAAATTTCACAATTAATTGTGATTTGTATCAACAGATATTTTCAAAAAAATCATATTTTCTTTTTTTCTCTGAGTAATAACAAAGCATAACAGCAACACACTGCATAAAGTAATGACATACCAATACTGAAGCCAAGTCAAATAAGTTGCATGATGGTTTCACAAGGTAGATATCCAGGGTACTAATTATAGCAAATAGATCTAAAAATGCCAATGTCAGAACATAAAAATTGCAAGATGGAATTATTTATGATGGCTTAAAAATGTTTACAACATTGCTTTTCAAAGCTGCACCATAGTGATTAGCTCATTCATATACAATTTATTTTTAACTTTTTTGGAGTTCATCAGATAACTGATATTAGCTTAATTACATATATTTTTTAAAGGCTAAAGCTGTTTCAAGTCACTCTAGAACCACATAAAATGTTTTACTTGCAAGATAAAAGATGCAGTTGCCACATTTAAATCATATCATGAACTCATTTGGAGTTGGACAGTGGATAGAAACAGGCAAAATTGTATGAAACACAATTCCAAATGATGTTTAAATTTTAGAGTGAACCTTTAATAAACTCTTTAAAGTTTGTCTCTTGGCTGCTCATCACACTACCTTAACCTTTTCTTTGTTGTTGTGTTTGCTGTTTTGTCCAACACAATCCCCATCTGTTGCCAAGTGAAATGCCTGGTTCTAGTTCCCGCTACAGTTCTACAATCTTGGCTTTCTGCTGGCAGCATTAATAGTCTCTGTACAGTACTACGGTCTGCTGAGTTTATTTAAATACGAGATAAGACCCTGGTAGAAACAATTTCTAGAAGTCTAGATCTATAGCCAACAATATCAAATAGACCTGGGAGCAACTGACATGAGGGAAAAAAACTAAAAAGAGACTGGTATAAATTAGAAGTTTAAGAAAACATTTACCAAATAGTATTTCACTATTTTATAGATATTCTTGAGTGTCAGATAATTTCTGATATCATAATGAAGGTTAAGATTCTGTCACAGCTATTTTTAGGAAAGGTCAGGATTAGGTCACAGGCAAAAAATAAAAATTCATAGAAGTCTGTGACTTTTCCTAAAAGTACCCTGGGGAAGGAGAAACAGAGTGCTGCCAAGGGTTCCAGCTGCTCCTGTTGCAGTGACTGACAACCGCTCCTCCAGTCCTGAGGACTGAACTCACCTGGCTGCTGCTTTGGCAGGCCTGGAACTGGCCACCTGTCAGCTCTTCAGCATCCACTGCTCTTGGCCCTAGGGTTAACAGTTACTTCAGCGCCACCCTACAAGTTCTTGAAAGTCCCAGAATCCATGACCATCTTGACAGAGTTGAATCTTTAATCCTAACAGAAGAGTAAACCAACAGTATCATAAAAATAATATTTTCCATTGGTCACTAGTTCCAATAAAATCACAATTTAGCATGAAGACAAAGCCAGAAGCAAACTGAAAAATGTACAGCAGTACCAAGCGAGACCTTACAGCAAAATGATTGAGATGCTGAAAAATATGTTGTCCTTCCAAAAAAAAAAAGCAGAAAAATGTACATATTAAGTAACATTCTGTTTTCTACCTCCTCCTATGAAAATGATTAGCTTACAGATCTCTCTGAAGCCCAAGAAAAGTGGACTACTTCAGATACAGGTGGGGGCAGAGAGCAAATTCCAGATCCAAGGCTCCCACACAGATGACAGCCTGCTAGTAGATGCTTCCTGTGACAAAAGAACAACATATCTATCAGTTGCTACTACTGATTTCAACTTCAGTACTATGGTACACTCTATCAGAAAGGTAGGTACAAGACGTGGGTGTAGAGTTTTAAGGGAAATTATAATCCAATAAGGAGGACAACATATTCACAGCTGTATCAGAAGTCTTTATTGAAGAGAACTGAGAGAGAAGGAGAAGACAGACAGGTTTTCCTAGCACCTAAACGACTCTCCCATTTATCACTATGACAACCCCAATGATCCTAGATAGTCCAAAACACCACATATTCCTCCCCCTCTAATGAACACCCCCCCCCACCGAATAAAACCCTCCCCCCCCCAGAAAGAATAAGAACTAAACTAGGAGATGAGGGTAGACTGCCCCACCTCTGGCGAACCCCCGGGGAATTATTCTGCCCCATGATGAGGGGGTCACCACTAGCTAAAGATCCAGCCGATTAGGAGGCCTTCTGTCACGAGGTGGATTACGGCGAACTTCTGGTATGCCCACCCCACAAGGTGGTATTGGTGGTGGTGAGATCACAGGTACTGAGGAAGTCGCCGGAACCGGAGAGGATGTTGTGTCCGGTTGGTTCAGGGAGGCTGAAGGCGTTGAAGGGGTGGCTGGAGCAGGAGAGACAGAAACAGTCGTTTCATGCTCTGATGTTGTATCATCAGAAAGGGTGAAGTCAGATATGTCTGCTGGAGATGCATCTTCTGGGTGGATATGATGGAGAAGCAGCTGATCTACATGCCATCGCCAAACTAGGCCACTCGCTGTCTGGACAGAGTAGGAAACAGGTCCTGTCTGGGCAATGACCGTTGCTGGGACCCATTTAGCTCCTGAAGCGTAGTTTCGAGCAAGAACTGGCTGTCCAATACTGAAGGTCCGGCCCTTTGTTCTTGGTGAACGTCTGCTGACCTGGTCCTGCTGTTGGCGTTGAACCACTTGCCGTGTGTCTTGTGGTTTCAACAAATCAAAGCAAGAGCGCAACTGCCGTCCCATCATAAGAAAAGCTGGAGATGCCTTAGTTGTAGCCTGTGGAGTATTTCTGTAGGACAACAAGAAGTTGTCCAGACGCTTATGAAGAGGAGAACGTCCCTTTGCTGATTTTAGAGCTTGCTTCATAGTCTGTACAAACCTTTCAGCAAGTCCATTGGTGGAAGGATGATACGGTGCTGACCTGATATGATGTATTCCATTGGCCTTCATAAAAGTTTCAAAATCCTGAGAAATGAATTGTGGTCCATTGTCGCTCACCAGCTGTTCTGGAAGACCGTAATGACTAAAAAAGCCACGCAGGGTCTGAATAGTGGCTTCTGTAGTAGTGGACCACATTACAGAGACTTCTGGCCATTTGGAATGGGCATCCACAGCAATCAGAAACATACATCCTTCAAACTGGCCAGTAAAATCAACATGGATACGTTGCCATGGCCTTTCGGGCCAATCCCATGGGTGAAGAGGTGCCAACTGCGGTGTGTTCCGGACGCTCTGGCACGAGGTACAAGCTCTAGCCGTTTCTTCAATGGCCCTGTCTAAGCCCGGCCACCAGAAATAGCTCCGTGCAATTTCTTTCATGCGCACTATGCCGCAGTGACTTGAATGGAGCTGTTCCAACAAACGTGGTCTTAATGAAGGTGGGATAATAACACGCATACCCCACAACAAACACCCGGATTGGGTCGATAACTCTGTCCTCCTAGACACATAGGGGCGGAGGTCAGGAGAGACCTGAGAGTCAGGTAAGAATGTTCCATGCATCACGAAATCCATAACTCGTGAGAGTACTGGGTCAACCCGTGTTGCTTTCTTCACTTGAGTAGCCGTGACAGGTGTGTTTTCCACCTGTTCAAAGTAAAAGATTCCTTCCTGGCCCTGATCCTGCGGGTGTGCCGGTAAGGGTAGCCTTGAAAGGCCATCAGCATTGCAATGCAAAGAGGATTGCCTGTACTTGATTTCATATGTGTATCCAGAAAGTATCAATGCCCATCGTTGCATCCGACTAGCAGCCAAATGTGGGATGCCTGTGTGTTGTCCCAAAATTGATGTCAGGGGTCGATGGTCAGTGAGAAGTGTGAACTTCTTTCCCCACAGGTACTGGTGAAATTTCCGAATGCCAAAAACAATGCCCAGTGCTTCGCGTTCGATTTGGGCATAGTTAGTTTCGGCCTTGGTCAAGGAGCGTGAAGCAAAAGCAATAGGCCTCTCTTCACCAGAAGGCATAATATGTGACAATACAGCTCCAACTCCATAAGGGGAGGCATCACAAGCCAACTGAAGGGGCAAGGATGGGTCAAAATGTGTCAGAACCTTAGAGTTTACCAGTGAGCACTTAGCTTCATTAAACGCAATATCACAGGCTTCGGTCCAGTTCCAGGCCTTTTTCGGCCCCAGAAGCTCATGTAGGGGTTTCAGGAGTGTCGCTAATTGTGGAATAAACTTGCCATAATAGTTTAATAAGCCTAAAAAAGAGCGAAGTTGGCTTACGTTCTGAGGTAGTGGAGCATCCACAATAGCTTTAACCTTGGCTGGAGACTTATGGAGACCATCAGCATCAATTATATGTCCTAAATATTCAACTGAGGGCTGGAAAAACTTACATTTGTCTCGGTGAACACGCAGACCATACTCTTCCAGTCTTTGCAGAGTAGCTTCCAAGTTCGTGAGGTGTTCCTCCTCATTTTTGCCCGTGACCAGGATGTCATCCAGATAGCACTGTACTCTGGATAAACCACTCAAAATCTGATCCATTGCCCTTTGGAACAAAGCTGGGGCTGAAGTAATGCCGAAAGGTAAACGACAGTATCTGTACAACCCCTTATGTGTTACAATTGTCAACAATTCTTGAGATTCTTCTTCAACATGCATCTGTAAGTATGCTTGACTCAAATCAATCTTGCTAAATTTTTGTCCTCCAGCCAGACCTGCAAAGATGTCCTCAATGCGGGGAAGAGGATATTGTTCTGCACGTAACACTGGGTTGACAGTGACCTTGAAATCTCCACAAATCCGAATGGAGCCATCCTTCTTCACGATTGGGACAATGGGTGTCGCCCACTGGCTGTGAGTAACTGGCACCAAGACTCCCTCTTTGACTAACCGCTCCAAGTTTTCTTTCACCTTGGGTCTGATGGCAAATGGCACCATCCTGGCCTTCAAACATTTTGGTCGGCAATCAGGCTTTAGATTTAAGTTCACAGTGATTCCCTTCATACTGCCTAAGTCTTCACCAAAAACAGCAGCATGTTTCGTTAGTATTGCTGCTAGATTCATTTCTTCTTTAGTCAATTGATGCACTTGTGACCAATCGAGTTGGATTTTCCTGATCCAAGATCTTCCCATTAGGGCTGGGTAATTCCCCTTTACCACAAACAGTGGTAGCTTTGTGGTCTGTCCATTGAGTTCTACTTTCACATCAATAGTACCCAACAGGGGAACAGTCTCTCCAGTATATGTGTTCAAAACGACTACTGTCGGCTTAAGTGGCAGATGTCTAAAGTCCTTCTCATACACAAGATTAGAAACTAATGAAACTGCTGCGCCAGTGTCCAGTTCCATGCGTGTAGGTTTGCCTTCTAACACAGGTGTTACCCAGAATTTACGTGGGCCAGCTGTTATAGACAAAACATGGATGGAATCTTCATCTTCCAATTGGGTATCACTATGATCACCAGTATTCTGCTCTACTGCATGAAGAATTTCCCTCTTAGCCCGCCAACACAACGGCCCATTTTTGTCAGGTCTGCCACTTCTGTTCGGCTCACCCTTCCTTTGTTTGCAGGCACTTTCAACGTGCCCTCTCTTACCACATTGTCGACACCGTAGTTCTTTAAACCGGCACTCTGATGCGAGGTGGTCCTGCTTCCCACACCGGTAACATTCTTGTCTCCCCCGTGCCCTGGGAGCAGATTGTAGGGATACTTTACGGACACTGACCCCGATCTGTTGCATGTCTTGGGTGACGCGTTCCATGGAGACTGCAATTTCCACAGCCTTCTGCAAGGTGAGTTGACCTTCAGTCAATAGGCGTTTTCGTGTTGGTTCACTGTGCAGGCCACACAGCAGCCTGTCACGCAGCATTTCCTCTAACATGTTCTTGAAGTCACAGTGTGCTGCCAGCTTCCGCAGAGCTGCTACAAATTGTACAACTGATTCACCTTCCTCTTGGTTCCTTTGGTAGAACCTATACCTCTCTGCGATTACTAGAGGCTTTGGGGAAAAATGTGCTCCCAGAACTTCCACTAGGTCCCCGTAAGGTTTCTGCTCTGGCTTCTCCGGATAAAGCAAATCACATAGCAAATTATAAGTCTTAACTCCAATGACTGTTAGAAAAACTGGTACCTTCTTCTCATCAGTTATGTCGTTTGCTATTACAAAATTTTGAAATCGGGCTGTATATGTCTGCCACGAATCTGCCGAACAATCATATGCTTCAAAGGGGGTAGTAAGTAAAGCCATGATGCCCTCTTGTGGTTATTGTTTGTCTCTTCCCTTAACAGCAGGCAGATCAGCTTTCAGAATAGCCAGCCAGCCTTATCTCTTCCTTGTACTTAACAACAGGCAGATCAGCTTTCAGAATAGCCAGCTAGCCCTTAGGCAAACAAATCAGCTTTCACAGCTACCACCCAACCCCCATGCAAGCAGTAAAATAAAGTTTTGCTTCTTACATTGTATTCTGGTTTTCCAAAGTTGCCAGGATTGTTAAGGATAGCTACTCCATCACATATCCCATCCTCGTCGCCAGATGTAGAGTTTTAAGGGAAATTATAATTCAATAAGGAGGACAACATATTCACAGCTGTATCAGAAGTCTTTATTGAAGAGAACTGAGAGAGAAGGAGAAGACAGACAGGTTTTCCTAGCACCTAAACGACTCTCCCATTTATCACTATGAAAACCCCAATGATCCTAGATAGTCCAAAACACCACAGTGGGGTTTTGTAGATCAAAACCAAATGAGATAAAACCCATTAATCCATAGGAATCCAGGCATAACATGGGATATCCTGATATAAATCTCTCAGTCTCTCATGTGGAAGCTATTCTATTTGAACAAATAACTAAATGGTCACTGGATCAAGGCACTGGTCCTTGAAACTCCCACCTCCCAGATGTATGCCTTAGCTAGCAGACCAGGAGTGTTGCTGCAGAGGAAAAAGATCTGGGGAACCAGCCCCAAACGTCCCCACCATCCCCAGTCTCACTGAGCTTGCAAACCTCCTACCACTATTTCCTTGACCTTGCCAGGCTTCAGGACCCGCCCCCAGCTTTTGTGCAAGCCTAAGGCTACCCCCTTTCAGCTTCTCCACCACATGAAGTCAAGGTGGAGAGGGCTGCCACATGCCACCCAAAGCCCATGCCAGGCTCCTGATTCCAGCTCACCCCCCAACACCCCCTATACTGGGCATCTGGAACTCCTCACTAAATCCCCCCAGGGATGGATACCACAGCAACATCCAAACACTTCTGCTCCCATTTCATTTTCAAGTTACTTAGATACACAGCAGAAACCCTGTGATATACCTGTCCCAGCCTACACCCCATACATCTTCCTTTTATATCACCTGATAGTCTCAGTTGTCCAGAGTTTCTATGTACACTCCTGCTGGTGTGGACTTCCCCATCAGCCCCCATGGATACCATGAAACATCTCCCCATAACAGAACTCATTTGAATCAGGTACAGCCTCATACCCCAACCTCCAAGTCCCCTCCAGCTACTTCTATTTCCCTCTCACCCTAGATGAAACTCCTCACTCCCAGTTATCAGAGTCCCCCCCTCCTCATTTACTCCCTCCCCTTCTGAGCCTATAGGGAAGTATATATTTTAGCCTTACATGTACCCCAATCCCCAAGTTTCCCCTCACATCTCTATTTTCTAATAACTGACGTTTCCCTCCCATCTGGTTTCTCTGTGAATGGCTACTCACCTTCTTCCCCAAGAGACCCCAAATTAAGCCCTCCCTTTTCTCCCCCTTTGCCTTTTACCCTTCTCCTTTACTTCAGCTATCCCATCCTCTGGGAAGGTAACCCCTACATTGCTGCCCCCATCTGCTGATCCCTCCCACAAAGGATCCCCATTCCTTGGTCAGCCCAACATTTCCACATCTGGAAACAGTGACCCAGGTTTGCCAACCTTGCATTTTAGTTTTTACTGACATAAAGAGAGGAAGTTGTTTTTTTGTTTGTTTGTTTGTTTGTTTTAAACTGACATGGTAAACTTTTTAGAAACATCACTAAAACAACATAAACAATGCAACAAACAAGGAGTCCTCTGGCACTTAAAAGATTAACAAATCTATTTATTGCCTGAGTTTTTGTGGAAGAAAATCTCACTTTGTCAGATGCTTTGAAGATGGGGGAACTTACAGAATGTGAGGAAATAAATCCAGGGAAGTGCAAGTCATGGGAACAAGTCACGCTGTAGGGGTTATGGCAAGGGGCTGGGAGTCCAGTCTGGCTCTTAGCCCCTTGCTGGAGGCTGTGAGACTGGGAGACAGCTCCTACCAACGGTGACAACTGGCACAGAGCTGGATTCAGCCTCAATTCATTTGCCACAAGCGGCTTGGAGCCCAATCTGGCCCTAAACTGCTTGCTGCCACCAGCAGACAGCTTGGCAGCCTGGTCAATTTCACAGGGTACTCCTGATCTCAGGCAGCAGGGGAGACAGCACAGTGACCCAGCCTGGCCAGTTTCATAGACCACTCCTGAGATCAGGAGTACCCTGTGAAATTGACTATGCTGCCGAGCCGCCTGCTGGCAGTGGCAACCAGCCTGGGGCCAGATTGGGTTCCTAGCTACTTGCAGAAAATGACTCAGGTCATATCCAGCTTAGGACCACTTGCTTCTGGCAGCAGGAGCCAGGTGCCAGCCCCTACTGCCTATGGCAAGGAGCTGGGACCCCGATCCGGTTCCCAGCTGCCTGCTGGCAACAGCAGGAGCTAGATCTGGGCCCTGTAGCTGGATCATGCCCTTGGCCCAGGGAGTGTCTACTAGTGTAGACATACCCCTAAATTGACTTCACAGGGTTGACTTTGACTTAAAGTTGACCTTGTGAAGATGACTTAAAATAGCTCGTCAGTTTTAAAATGGATAGCCGTGTTAGTCTAGGCCAGTGAAAAAACAGCAAGGAGTTGTGTGACACATCTCCTCTATACAGTCAATGATATTGTTGCCTGTAAGTTAGCTATAAGTAATGGTTATGATTGGTTGAGTTATTTCTGGTATCACAGTTGTCTCCTAAGACTCTGCATGGCAAGAGATACAAGCCCTCCTGTAACTGTACACTATGCAGGTAGAATTTGTAAATTCAAGACTCTTGAGGACTTAAAAATTAGAGGGTAAGAGTATTTGCTTCTCAGTAATGATAGAATTTGGTGATATTCTTAACAAAAAGGAAACCATGTCTATCGCTACTTCCATCATTTCATACTGACTCAGTAGATATTCTAGGATTCTGAGCAACACACAGAATGACAATCCTGAAATCTTACTATATCAATATAATTTCCTTCTACTTGCTGATCTAATGGGTTTACTCTTTTAGTCCTGAGTAAACACCTTTACTTTTGGAGCCAAAACCCATGTGAGTTCAATTTTGGATGCAACGTACATAGTTAGGGGCAAGTCAACTTATCATATTTGGTTTCAGGATACATACTACCACAATTTATTAAAAATGCAGATAACATTTTATCAAGGAAAGTAGACAACATGTCACAAATGTATTGCCAAGTTACTGACACTGGCAGACAATCAAAAAGCTCCATTTGTTTTCAGTGCTATAAAGCCATTTCATGATATTGATTATTAAACTGTATCAGGAACTAAAAGCCCTTATATGGATATTTATGTTTAAAAGAGAACACATTTATAGAAGATATTGAACAATTTTTATCCCAAAGACAAATCCTATGTATAATATACTAGATGAAAAGAATTTCTCCTGAGATGCTCTATTTTATGAAGGCATTTTGTGTTGTCTATTGAATATAGTATTGCATTTTTTTCATTATAATTATTATGACCTTTAAAATACTACTTTAATTCTTGGTCACTGTAAATGATAAATGAATTAAGAGCTTGATTGTGTGACAGGGCCCTTCTTCCTCACACAAGCTCTAGATCAGAGTCATGTGTCAATAATATTTTCATGCTGATTACCTTAATCAGCTCCTTTTGAATGTCCTTAACAGATTTCTGCAGACATCAAGACTGAAAATGAAGGTGTGGCAGCCTGCTAGAAACTGATGCAATCATCCTCACTTAATAGCTGCACCTGCTTTAAGTAACTATGCATTGTTCTACATTTCTGGTTTTATTCCCTTGTTAAACAGGGATCTGTCAAAGTTGTCTTTAGTTCAGTATTCTACCCATCTCTCTCCTTAGAGTCACCATTCTCATTTTACCACTGGAATACACAGGAGGCCTGCTGAATCCAATTACTGTGCTACAGCTTTATTGTCACACATGTACCATTAAAGCTACTTTGCATAAAGAGGACAGTGGGTACTTCTTGAGGGACTCTTAATGGGTGCAAGGGTCCATAATAACAGATTTTATGCAAGGACAGGGGCTTAACTAGAATTTATTTACAAAAAGACCCATTACATTGAGCTGCCTTCTTCTTTCAGGTCTCCTACTATTCACCTGCTAACTCACTCTCTACTTCTACGTCTCTAGTCAGGTGGCTCAAAGTGCTATTTCTAATGCAACTTAGTCCTTTTATTGTTACCTATTTTCCACTGAAATAACTGAGCCTATTTTGTTACTTGTCTATGCATTACCAGTAATTATACCACAAGTGATTAGTAGAAACAATAAAAGTCCTGTGGCACCTTAAAGACTTTGGGCATAAGTTTTTGTGGGCTGCAACCCATTTCATTAGATGGATGAAGGGGAAACTACATTTAGGAGGTATATACACTTGCAAGGGTGAAAAACAATACAGTGGGGAGGACAAGTGCTAACTTGCATTGCGTTGATCCAAAGGGACAGCCATGTTAGTCTAACTCAGTAAAACAAACAAGGAGTCCTATGGCACTTAAAGACTAACAGATGTATTTATTCCATGAGCTTTTGTGGGAGAAAAATCACACTTTGCCAGATGCTTTGAAGATGGGAGAACTTACAGAATGGGAGGAAATAAATACAGGGAAGTGTAAGTCATGGGAACAGGTCACACTGTAATAGCAAATCAAAACTGTTGTAAAGATAGGTGTTTGATAGTTGTTTGAATCTTTACAACTATTTCAATAAAAAAAATTAAAAATTCCTCTCTCACCCCCTATGGGTGGTATGTGTCATACTCAACCTCAGGTCCTCTACCAGAGGCCTGGGAGTTTGAGGGTTCTACGCAGTATCTTAGCTGTTCCGAGCACTGCACTCTTCTGGACAGAGAGCTCTGATGTTGTTCCTGGGATCTGTTGGAGCCACTCTCCCAGCTTAGAAGTCACAGCCCCGAGTGCTCCTACCACCACTGGGACCACTTTGGCCTTCACTTTCCACATCCATTCTAGTTCCTCTTTCAGGCCCTGGTACTTCTCCAGCTTCTCATACTCCTTCTTCCTGATGTTGCTGTCACTTGGCACTGCCACATCTATCACCACCGCTGTCTTCTGGTCCTTGTCTATCACCACGATGTCTGGTTGATTGGCCAGTACCTGCCTGTCCGTCTGGATCTGGAAGTCCCACAGAATCTTAGCCCTGTTATTCTCCACGGCCTTCTGTGGGATCTCCCATCTGGTCTTGGGAGGGTCTAGCCCATACACTGTGCAGATGTTCCTGTACACAATGCCAGCTACTTGGTTGTGCTGTTCAGTGTATGCTGTTCCTGCCTGCATCTTACATCCTGCCATTATGTGTTGGACTGTCTCTGAGGCCTCTCTGCACAGTCTGCACCTTGGGTCCTGTCTAGTGTGGTAGACCCCTGCTTCAATGGATCTAGTGCTCAGTGCCTGTTCTTGTGCTGCTATGATCAGTGCCTCAGTGCTGTCTTTTAGTCCAGCCCTTTCCAGCCACTGGTAAGATTTCCCAATGTCAGCCACCTCAGCTATCTGTCGATGGTACATCCCATGCAGGGTCTTGTCTTGCCATG
>ML681979.1:21403171-21420115 GCA_007922195.1 Podocnemis expansa
AAATAAGGTGTTGTTTTGACACAACTTGTTTCGAAATAACCCTGTGTGTGTGAACACAGCCATTTAGTTGTTCTTCTGGGTCTTCTTCTTGAGTCCGCCATGTAATGTGGAGTTGGTCTATCTCCATTTGTGAGAGCAGCTGCTTCTTTACTATGTTGAAGCATTGGGTAACTAGCTGTTTCTCCGTTAGTGTGGATGTAGGTCTTTTGTCCATCCATAGTTCCCTCATACATTTCATATATCCCCTTTCATTAGGTCTACTGTTGTAGTAGCATTCCATCAATTCCAGGTTCTCTTATCTCATCCATGCATGGTTTGTTCCAGTAGCCCACTTATTGTCAGATTGTCCTGGTTCCCCAGAATCTGGCGCAGACCTTGTTAATCCGGGCAATGTCCGAGCCGACATGACTCTTCTAGTTCATGTCACTCTCATATTCGAGGTAGGCAAGTGAGGCATTAGGGGGGTCTTTTGCTCAAGGACTCCTGCTGGGCAGGTAGATAGGTAGTTTCCAAAGGGATAGCTGTGTTAGTCTAGGTACCCACCGGGATTTGAACCCCAGTCTGCTATATCAAAGGGCATCACTCTTAAACACTACGCTATATATATATATACATAAAAGGTGCCAGGACTTTTGTTGTTTTTGCTACATTTAAATTAACATGAGTACCTCTCTGGAGCAAGTGATTATTATTCCTGTTTGACTTCTCACCAGTATCACTGCCATCTATCAGGACCCTGGCTGTGAATCTAAACAATCCCAGAACTTAGATTCTCAGAGCTGAAGCAAAGCACATTTCCCATTGTAGCTCTCAGCCTCTCAATGTTTTTTCCTCCTTCCCCATGTCATGGTGATTCTAGCATTATATACCCCTGTAAAAACTGTCCTGGTCACAACCAGTGCTCCTTCCTTGTGACTCCTCCTGTGACTATTTCAAAATGGTTATTTTGAAACAAAGCTGTTCAGACAAGTTGTTTTGAAACAGTTGCTTCAAAACAATGGTGTTGTTTCAAAACAACGTGACCGAACGCCGTTGTTTCGAAACAACCGTTTCGAAACAACGGCTATTTTGATTAGATGTGAGGTTTAACAGTTTTGAAATAACAGTGCATCATGTGGACATGCCACCTCTTATTTCGAAACAAACTCTGTTGTTTCAAAATAAGAAACCTGTGCGGACATACCCTATGACTTTTTTTTGCAAAAGCAGAAATGTCCCATTGCTGTAATTGTCATATGACAATTTAAGGAATGGATTCTGCAGTCATTTCAAATCTTGCTGTTTCAAATATATATGGTATTCAACTTCAAATCTTCTCCTAAGTTGCCATGTAGTATTGCAGTAGATTGTTAATGAGTTGGGTTTCATCCCAGTGATAAACTATTTCATATTATATTACACAGCTCATGAACTGGTTGTTAGTCCTTATGGATCTGTGGCACTCTATAACTGTAAATTAATATTTACAATAATTTGCTTCCATCACATCCAAATGGTAAAAATTCTTATTCTCTAGGGGTATGTCCACACAGGCTTCTTATTTTGAAACAACAGAGGTTGTTTCAAAATAAGAAGCAGCATGTCCACATGATGCACCATTATTCTGAAACAACAGGAGCCATTGTTTCAAAATAATGGCCGTTATTTTGAAACCATTAAACCTCGCATCTAATTGAAATTGCCGTTGTTTTGAAACAGTTGTTTTGAAACAACGATGTTCAGACATGTTGTTTCGAAACAACACCATTGTTTCAAAACAACTGTTTCGAAACAACATGTCCGAACAGTTTTGTTTTGAAATAACCATTTTGAAACAATGGCTATTTCAAAAGCAGGCTTTCCCTTAATTCTAATTAACAAACTGTTAATTCAAATTAACTTATTTCGAAATAAGGACTTTATTTCGAAATAACTCATTTTGAAATGGCTTATTTCAAAATAATGATGTATGTGTGGACATAGCCTAGAACTCTTGCAACATTTATTGTGTCACTTTCTGACATGCCAGGCTGTCTTCAACTTCAGTAGCAGATTTTAACTGGAAAGAACCCATGACAGAGAAACAAACAAACAAACAAAAGCCTGTAGAGTTTGTGAAAGAAAGAACTGAAAGTCACTGATAGTCATACGCATGGTATACATTCTTGTGCAGGGCCGGCGCTACGCAGTAAGCAGCCCCTGTGTTGCAGGGGGGCGCCGGCATTTTGAGGGACGTCAAAAGGAGACAACGCCTTGGCGCTGCCCTGAGGACGTCACTCATCTGCACCAGGGTCGCTCTGCTGCGTGGGGGCACCATGATCTCCTGCACCAGCCCTGTTCTTGTGGTCTCCAAGTAGCTCTGAACATGAACATTTTTTTGTCTAGGTTTGCTTAATTTACTTTACAAATGTTTTTATTAAATGAAGAGGCATGTGGGGGCAGGGAAAGCCTACTAGAGGAATATGTTATGTAAGCAAAAAGAGCTGCCTCGTCCACCGAATGACTTGCTTTCTCCTTGGCTATGTCTACGCTTAGATTGTTAAATCAAATTAACTTGAATTGAACTAATTAAATCAAACTAATAATCATTAAATCAAATTAAATTCAAATGAATTAACACCACTCAACAAGAAACCCCAATTGAACTAGTATGCCCATGGACAGAACTTCCTTGTATGAGTTAGGAGACAGGCACCAAGGGAGGTGTGGCAATATAGCCCCCCAAAAGGGCCATGCCCCCACATAACACATAGAAAGAGGAAGGTACCCTGGGAGGAAGGCGGGCAAAAGGTGTTAATTTGAACTAATGGTTAGTTCGAATTAACACTACTACACTGGGTTAAATTGAACTAATAAGTTTTGAATAATTGTTCCAAATTTAAGGGAGGTTTTATAATTTCAAAATGACCTTTCCTTATTTCAAACTAAAGAAAACTAGCCTAGCCATGTAATACTTTAAATCAAATTATTCATCATTAGTTCAATTTAAAGTGTAAGTGTAGGCATGGCCCTTGATACTACTTAAAGTTTTACAAACAGGGAATTCTTGGGTTACAAGAATCCTCTGCCATGCTTACTTCACTAATTACATGGTGGGCTGCTCTACGTCTTTACCTACAGCTCATCTCTGCTGTGCACTGCTGTCACTGTTGTTCCAGTAAGTGAATGCAGAGTTGTTATTTCCAGTATTTAATTCATTTACACTGTGTAGAACTAAGGACGCTGTAATCATTCTAAGTATCAGGTAGCTTTCAGGTTAAAAAAAATGATTATTTCTTTTTTATTTTGGAAATAAAATGAAAATGAAACAGATCAATTTATAGATTAATTTATCATAAACATTCTTGCTGCTATACTGTAATTTAAAAGCAACAACACAGAGGTCTATACCTGATCAACTGCTGCAGCTGATGCTTTACTCACATGGGTCTTTACAATTCACTCTCTATCCTATTCCTAGCCCACACCATTTAATTCAGGTTTTCACTGTTTGTAACAGGCCCCATTCAGCTTAACTCCTAACATTTTACATTTTTATGTTTTGTGCTTCCTGTTTTTCTTGGCAAGTGCATCAGGAGGCTATAAATATGAGGGGATATAAGATCCAAGAAATGGCCATACCGGATCAGACAAATAGTCTGTCTAGCCCAGTAGCCTTTCTTTAGATAGTGGTCAGTGCCACGTGCTTAAAAAGGGAATGAACAGAACAGGGAAATTTATCAAATGATCCAGTCCTAGCATCTAGCAGTCAGAGCTTTAGGGACACCCAGAGCATGGGGCTGTATCCATCACCATCTTGTCTGATTGTCATTGATAAACCTATGTTCCATGGACAGATCCAGTTCTTTCTGAACACATTTATACTTTTGAGCTTCACAATATCTCTTGGAAACAAATTCTACAGGTTGGTTGTGTGATGTTTGAAGAAATGCTTCCTTATGTTTGTTTTAAATCTGCTGCCTATTAATTGCATTGGCTGATCCTCCTGGTTCATATGTTATGTTGTCTTTTTTCAGGTTGAGCAATCCCAATATTTTTAAATTTCCCCTCATATGTAAGCTGTTCCATTCTTCTAATAATTTGTGTTGTCATTCTCTGTACATTTTACAATTCTTATGTATTTCTTATTTAGTTTTGGTGTGAACAGATCTCCACACAGTATTCAAGGTGTGTATTTATTTAGTGGTATTATGATATGTCCATTCCAATATCTCCTGGTCTGGCATTTCTGCATCTCAGGTTACTTTTCTATAAAAAGAAAAATCTCCTTCTGTTAAAAGGCCACATTCTGTCCCTTCTACTCTAAGGGTACATCTACACTGGAGTCATAGGTCCACTTAAGGAGGCTTAAGTCGACCTATAGACACCCCCCCCGCAGCCAAACTGGCTTTTATTAAGTCAGTTCAAGTGCTTCCTTAAGTTGACTTAATAACACCACCTCTTAGGGTTGACTTAACACTTAAGTCAACCTTATTAAGTCAATTTAAGCCAGTGTAAATGGGGAATAGCCCTTAAGCCAACTTAATGGGACTCTAGACACCCTCCCAGAGTTCCTGGCCACCAGGAAGGGTCAACCTAGCACCTGCCAATGTGGATGCAGGCAGTCAAAAGGAGTTTCCAGTGTGGACTCTCTAAAACAACTTAACAGAGCCTACAATGTAGACATACCCTAAGAAAGAATGCATTTGAAAACATCCACCACTTCTGAATCCTAGTGTATGTTCTCTGTACAACACATAGGCTGAAGACCTGTGAGTAGAAACTGACGAGAAATTTGTATTCCGAATCCTACATGTATCTCTGCCATTCTTCCAAACTACTATGGAGTCTCCCTCCCCCTGCATTAGCCGTGTACTTGTGCACTTGCCAAGCAACTAGCTTTTAGCAGGTACCTGCCCTGCATCTTGTGAGCTCTTTGATGAAGGTCTGAGTGTTGTGTGGGCTCAGAGCAACTGTGCTAATTCAAATGGCATTCATTTAGTATTTTATATCGTAAGTGACCACCATTCTGTTTATTGGACAGTATACAGAGCACAGTCCTATGGTATGTTCCACTCTAAAACTTCAACAAATCTATATGCTTTGCCACTGGATCCTGTCACAACCATTCTACTTTGGGTGCTCCTACTCACACAATGTGTTCTTCCAAATCACTTTCCCTTGCCCGGAGTAAGAGATTGGAGCATAGTATCCAGAAAAAATATCTTGAATACATGTTATTAACTTCCCAGCTAGGCTGACAACATTGTGATAACAGCACCTCACACTAATTATACACTTCCACTTTTGGTCCTGAAAGGAATTAGAGAGTGCTGAATCACATGAAAATGAAAAAGAGCATACACCCTGAAGGTTAGCTAAACATCTCTGGACTTGAAAAGAGGATCAGTTTGGGACTGACTTAATTTAGATAACGATTCATGTCAGTTTTTATTGTTTTTCAAATCAGCTTGCCTTAACTAAGTTTTGACCCATATATCACAGTGCCTAAAAAAACCAAACTGTTATCGCCTCACATGACAGTATGTGGGCTGCTGATGAAAGGGTATTAATTTTTTAGCTTTAAATGCAGTAACGTTATAAATTGTTTACTACAGTTCCTTTAAACACCTCTGCAAGGTGGTAATTATGCATAGAATTCGTATGGAACAGGAACCACTCATATGCATTTTTTTACATCGCCCCATACCAGTTTAAAGCCTGTTTTGGAGTCTCCAAGAGCACTGATGTTTGATCAGTCATTAACAGCTTGAGCCATTTGTGAAGCAAACACTTGTACATTTAGTTATTATTAATCCTTCATAGCCTTTTAGCAACCATCCATCCCAGGCAAAGCAGAGTGAGGGAGACAATTATAATTATCTGGTTCCTTGTCCCTGTATAAGTTAGCATAGCCTGGGAGCTGCTAGAAACTCCTGCACATGGGACACATGTGTTGTTTAAATTCCCTTTGTCTCTCCCAGGAACCTGGCTCAGACAATCTTCTCCATAATGGCTGAACAATGCTGTGATATACTGACAAATGAATCTTTTCAAATGCCATGGTTCTTAGTTCTTATTTTATATTTCCAAAGTTTCAGCTGTTATCCTCATTGAAAGTCATTGAGCTAGCTGCAAGCTGGACACTAAATCTTGTAAATGAAATTCTGCATAAATGCAGTATTCTTTTCATGGCTGACAAGGTCAGGCCATACTTATAAGCATAGTATTGAAAATTAATGAAAGTCAGTAATTGCTATTTGTATAAACCCCACTGTATGTATTCATCTGAATACTCTATAACTGATATTAAAAATTTGAATGTGAAGTAACATGTTATTCATGGATTTAAATTACTATAAAACTAATTAGATACTTACAATAGTCTATACATTTTTAGTGAATAAACTGTGCATACGCAATGACAGTTCTGATCATACCAATGAGTTCTTTCTGAAAGCCTGGCTATATCTTTAACAAAGAGTTGAAGTATTATTTATCTATTTTATTTACACAGGATGTGATTTATCTGTTTCCTGGAAACTGTTATATGATAAGTCAATAATTTTCAGTGGAGATCTTAAGGATATCATCAGTATGTCAAGATCTGAAATTATAAAGATGTCTGATACACCTAAATAAGGTCTCTTTAGTATTGATGATGGCAGCTGGAATAGAGCTGTCAGATCCAAATTTATGAAAGCTCTTCAGAGGATAGTGGAACTACACTTTAAATATATAATAAAATCTCATCACAGCTGAAGAACAAGCTGATGCTGCTGTATTTGCAAAGCAAAACAGTTGATGCTTTTATCATTTAGAGCTAGCTGTGTAACTGGAATGGGACCACTAACACTCTAGATATATCTGTGGAAAGGGAAAGAGATATGAGAAAAGAAAAGAAAAGAAAAGAAAAGAGCTAATTAATAATCTTAATGCACATGATACCCTCTAGGTCAGATAAAACAGAACTAAATTTAGCCTACAGCTACATCTTTGAGCATAAAAGGGGAGTAGTGCATCCTTAATCCAGACTAAGTTTCCAGTATAGACATAGCCTAAGAGAGTAGCAAATGAATAGGTTACATTTCTATGTTAATATCTACTATTTTGTATTTTAAAACTATGCCACTACTATTTGCTAACTATTCCTTTGTGATTCATGCATCAAGTAAAAGGAATAAAGATCATAACTATCTAATATGTAGCAAACTGCTCTTTGTCAAGTAGATACTCATCAACTGAGTTAGCAAAACTGTTGTTAGTTAAGTTTTATAAAATGACAAAGTAATTGCTCATGTTTTCTGTTGTATAACAGTCTAATAATTATGACATGGTACACCAGCAGTTATTTAAGCTTTTTATGGTTAAAGTTAAGTTTCTTTTTCTGGCACTTCAGTCAGTGACTGACCCTATCCACATAGATAGATAGATAGATAGATAGATAGATAGATAGATAGATAGATAGATAGATAGATAGATAGATAGATAGATAGATGTCCATAAAAGTAGGATTGGGTACATCTCCATTTGAATTGAGGTATGATTCTCAGTTTGTTAGACCCGCTTGAAACTGCCTAAAACAGTGATGCATCTGCAGTGACACGGGTAGCATTTTGAGCCAGTGTCCCTAAGTAAAAGCAGCGAGAGTCCTGTAGCACCTTAGGGACTAATACATTTCTTCAAGCATAAGCTTTTGTGGGCTACAACCCACTTTGTCAGACACATCTGACGAAGTTGGTTGGAGCCCATGGAAGCTTATACTCAAAGGCTGTGTTCACACAGCACTCTTATTTCGAAAAAACAGAGGTTGTTTTGAAATAAGAAATACCCTGTTCACACGATGCATGGTTGTTTCGAAACAACGGCAACCGTTGTTTAGAAACAACAGCGTTGTTTCAAAACAAGTTAAACCCCATGCAGGGATGAAACGTTGTTTTGAAATGATTGTTTCAAAACAACGCCGTGCGAACATGTTGTTTTGAAACAATGGTGACTTTCGAAATAACTGTTGCCTAAACCTGCTATTTCACTTTGAGCTTTTTTCCTTAATTCGAATTAACAAACTGTTAATTCGAATTAAGTTATTTCAAAATAAGGCGTTATTTTGATACAAGTTGTTTTGAAACAACCATATCGAAATAACCCCCTGTGTGTGAACACAGCCGAAGAAATCTGTTAGTCTCTAAGGTGCCACAGGACTCTCACTGCTATGCTATAAACAGACTAACACGGCTACCCCTCTGGAAAATTCTTCCCTAAGTACCTTCACCTGATACTCTGGATATATATTCATGAAGCTAGTCTGAGTAACCATTGCAGACACATTGACATCGGGTACTATGGGGGTAAAGCTAGGGAGAAGAGTGAGTTTTTCATTTAACTTAGACTACTGAACTCAGTTTTGCTTAAATATCACCTTGTTCACTGGTGATATTGCAGAAAGAGAGACAATCAAATAAAGAAGACATTTATATGCAAAACTGCCTAAAAATATTATAGAAAGTATTCTGGTATTGGTGTCGTAAAAAAATGTATATATTTTTTTTAACTTTGGAAGAAACAGCAACATGATAGGGCTCCTAAAGTTCTGTCATGGATTAGAAACTAGTTATAAAAGGTACATGAATAAGTGGAAAATTTCAAGAAGAAGAGATGTTAATGATGGGATGCCTCAAAGGTTTGTTTATTAGTTATTTATACAGATTTAACTACAACATAAAATGACACATCTATGAACTCACAGCTCTACATGACACTAATTCAAAAATAAGTACTTAGCCAAAACAGCAGTACATCTTCTTTTCCATCACTAAATAACAATTTACACTCAGAAGCTCCCACCTCCCACATTAACACACCCATGCCCATGCATGCACACACACACGCATGCATGTACACACACAGATACACACAGCAACAAATATTTAACGATTATCTATAGTGGGGGTACAAACAGTGAGGTGCCAAAAGTTGCCTGTAAAAGAATTAGCTTGTTTAGTCAAGACTAGAGATGACTGTGGAAACCTCAGAATTTCAACACGGTAAGGCAAATAGCCAGCACAATGACAGATGAAGTACGGTGTAGACAAGTGCAGGGTAATACTCATTAGAGTGATTTAAGTTACTAATACACATTTAATGGTTTATAAATTGGCTTGAGCTCTGATCTTGCAAGCTGCTCCAACAGGCACTCTGATCTGGATCTCAGTCTGAGTTCTATTACTGTAGAAAAACCAAGGAGTCATGTGACATGGCTATCCCTCTGGAAATTCTATTACTATGTTTGCCACCTGGCATGAAGGGTAACCATATCATCTCTCATTCCTCAGTTCTTCTGTAAAATGATGGCATCACCTATTATGCAAATATAGGCCTAGATGACCAGCTAGCCACAGAAGTGGTGGAGGAAAAGGAAGCCGTTCTCAAAAATTATTATTACTCCAGTAAACTCACTGGCTATGTCTGCACACAATGTTTTATTTTGAAATAAGTCATTTTGAAATGACTTATTTCAAAATAAAACCCTTATTTCTAAATGACTTATTTCAAAATAAGGGAAAGCCTGCTATCAAAATGGCTGTTATTTTGAAATGGTTATTTCAAAATAAGACTGTTTGGACATGTTGTTTCGAAACAATGGTGTTGTTTTGAAACAACATGTCCAAATAGTCTTATTTCAAAATAACCATTTTGAAATAACAGCCATTTCAAAACAATCGGGGTTTAACCTGTTTCAGAAAAATGGTTCTTATTTCGAAATGACTGGATCTGCCCTTTTGAAATAAGAAAACTTCATGTAGACCAAATTTCTTTTATTTCGAAATAACCAGTGTTATTTCAATATAAAAGTGCTGTGTACACATAGCCACCCAGTTATATTCAACCCCATTCCCTATACATTTTAGTGAACAGTGTGTCCAAAACCTTTTTCTTTCAGAGGAGCCCATAGTATTTTCAAGCAGGCAATTCCTACCATGTGTGTCCAAATACTCTTAAGACCAATACCTTCTTTTTATGGTACTACCTTCTCCTGATGCTTTTTTCTTTACACAATAAGGTGGGTAAGCCTGTGTTTTATAGGCATGATTCTTCCCACTCCCAGCATGGAGTATTAAAAGGATACTAATTTCATTTGGTCCCCTCTCTCACTCAAGGAGCAGGGCACAACTCACCAGATGAGGGGAACATTTTGCAGGAAGGGACAGACCAACATTCTAAATCCTATTTCCTGGGAAGACCAATTTCTTACAGAACCTTATGTGTCATTCATTTACTTAATCATCCTTATAGAATAAAATATATATTATTAGATTGTTTCTATTAGAGTGCATTGTGTCACAAGGAAGTTATCAACTGTAACTTACAGTAATACATACTCTACACACACTGGCTTATTGAAAGGTACACAGAACCCTCTTGGTGTAATACCACTGGGTATGTCTACACATCTCTTTTATTTTGAAATAACACCGGTTATTTTGAAATAAAAGAGATTAGGTCCACACAACATTTTCTTGTTTCAAAATGATGGAATCCGTCATTTTGAAATAAGAACCATCGTTTTGAAATAACTTAAACTCCATTCATCTTGAAATGGCTGTTATTTCGAAATAGTTATTTCGAAATAAGGCTGTTTGGACACATTGTTTCGAAACACCACCACTGTTTTGAAACAAAACAACATGTCCAAATGGCCATATTTCAAAATAACCATTTTGAAATAAAAGCCATTTTGATAACAGGCTTTCCCTTCATTTGAATTAACTTATTTTGAAATAAGGATTTTATTTCGAAATATCTCATTTCGAAATACTGTTTTTGAAATAATGATGTGTGTGTAGACATAGCCACTGAAAATAAGAATAGAGTTAACAATTATAGAAACAAAGTCTAAGGCCCTGATCCTGCAAACACACAAAAGCTTATGTCCAAGAAATGGTGTCAGAGGACTAATGTTAATTTATTGTATACAGACTAGCATGGCTACCCCTCTGGAACTTATCAACATCTAATGTGATCTTAAGAACTTCCTTAATTTAATTTCCATGTTTAAGTACTCTGGAGGAGGTCTATAATAAAGTCCAGTTGCAAAGGAAATGAATCAGCTAAATGTAATTCTGAACTCTTAGATTAACTACATTGTATAGTTTTTATCATGTCTGAAACAAGAGACTTGATCCTAAAAAGAAAAAAAAAGGAAGAAGAAAAACATGTCAGCAGTCCCTTGGAATTATAAGTAATTGTGTTTTATAATAATAATTATGAACTTCAGAGGAGAGATCATCTTAAAAACTGAACACAGGTGCTTTATAGGACAGCATTTTGCATTTCAGATGAAGAGTCTTTTAACATTATGTAGAGATGGAAAAGGCTATTTGAATTAAAACCAAGTTCATCTGAACCTTGGCACAAAATGTAAAATGAACTGAAGATTTCATTTTTTAAGAATCACTTAATGTTCCTTAAGCTTAGTTTTAATGTCTGTTTACTTTGTGTTTAAGTTTGATCTCTAAGGGTATGTCCACACAGGCTTCTTATTTTGAAACAACAGAGCTTGTTTCAAAATACGAAGTGGCATGTCCAAATGACGTTCTCTCATTTCAAAACAATGGGTTCCGTTGTTTTGAAACAAGAGGCATTGTTTTGAAATGGCTTAAACCCCTTCTATTTCGAAACAATGGTTATTTCAAAATGAGTTGTTTTGAAATAACCCTGTTGGGACATGCTGTTTCGAAATGACTCTTTTCAAAATAACCATCGTCCGGACATGTTATTTCGAAACAAGCATTGTTTCAAAATAACAGTCTGACCTTCCTCCCAGGGGGCACAGCACCTTGGGGAACAGGAAGTTCCTGTCAGGGTGTGCCTCTCAGGCAGCATGGCCTGACACTTCTTTAAGCATGGCTGCTCAGGCAGCCACTTCTGCTGGGGGGCGACGCCGGGCCCCTGTCTGGACCCCCGAGGAGGTTCACTGCCTCCTCAGGATCCGGCACAGGCCAGACATCGTGTCCCAGTTCCAGGCCTTCCACCGGAACTGGGATATTTAGTCAGACATTTCTGCGGCAGGGCTATCCCCGCACCACAGAGCAGGTCCGCAGCAAGGTCAAGGCCTTGCGGCAAGACCATGCTTGGACCTGGGAGATCCGGGACCTCCAGGGGGCAGGGAGCTCAGCCACCTTCCCCTACTACAAGGAGCTCCACTCCTTCCTGGGTCCAGAGCCCAGCGGTCTCCCCACTGAGGCTCTGGATGCAGGAGTCCAGAGGACCCCCTCACTGGGCCCAAAGGCACTGGAGTCCGATGTCTCCATCGGGGGGCCTCCAGCTGCAGCACCACCAGCGGCGGAGGCCTCCTCAAGAAGCCCAGACCTGTTTGCCGGCCTGGAGGTCGTGAGAAGCCCAGAGGACCAAGGGCCCACCAGCATCTCGGCCCCTGGGTCCGACACAGAGCCCAGGACATTGCACCGGACCTCTGGAGCCGTCGTGGGTAAGTATTCCCTTCCCACTTAGGCACACAGGGCTGGGCCTGTCCATCAGGTCACAGGCAGCGAGGGAGTACAGGGCCGGGCACCAGGGCAAGGAGTGCACAGGGTCAGTGGGTGCAGAGGCCCCCCCCTCGGCCATGGGTCCCACAGAGACAGGTGGCACTGGGGTCATAGGCCCCTGTGTGCCTGGGGTGGTTAACAGGGGCTGGCTGTTAAAGACGCAGCCACATCTTGGGTGGGGTGGAGAGCATTCAGGCCACAACACTGGCAAGTGGCCTTGGGAGACCCCCTAGAGCAAGGTGTGGATGAGTCCAGCTCACCCTTGTGGGCACCACTAGCATGTGTGCCTCCAGGGTACAGTTCCCAGATGTCTGGCAAAAGGAGAACATGGTCCCCTATTTACTGTCCTGTTCTTCTTTTTACCTTCACATTTGCTGTCTGGCAGGCAGCTTAAAATACAGGAGTTTGTCAGGCTTTGTACTGTAGGGGTTGAAGTATCCTGGAATGCCACAGAATACTTATTTGTAAGGGAAAGTGTTCCAGGGCACCCTAAACCCCAATGAATACCACAGTCAGACAACATTTTCACCCAGGGTCCTCCATTGTCCTCCGTTGTATACTGTCCTGGCCTCCTTTTGAGGCTTTGGGGGCCAGTAGCCCTACCACAGGGCAATGTCCCACGGGATCCTGGGACCTGCTGACAGTCAGGGCAGAGGTGTGCGCTTCAGACAGGCTGCACACAGACAGGGCCAGCAGGCGGCAGGGGCCAACTGTGTTTTCTGCTTCCCTCCAGCAGGTCGCCGAGCTCCTTGCCAGCCACCACCACCGCCAACCCAATGCCTCAGCCCCAGGGCACCCTGGAGGAGGAGGAGGGCCCCCTGGTCGCGGGCCAAGCTCCTCGAGAAAGGTGAAAAGATGGAAGCGTCGACACAGGCTTGACGATACGAGCAGGCCCAGTGGCAGGACGCCGCCCTCTGGGTCCTAGGCCGGGTCGCAGCAGCAGAGGACAGGGCAGCCATGGCCCTGGAGCACCTCAGTGAGTGACTGCCAGCAGCCATCAAGGCCCACACCACTGCCATCCGAGAGCTGGAGAAGAGGCTGGCCCCACCATGTTGTGCTGAGGGTTCACCGCCTGGCCCTCCCCAGAGGCGATGACACACAGAGGGCAGCCGTGGGCACAGGAGGGGTGCGCCACCCCCCTGGACACTCCCACAGGCTGTGTCTGACTTCCCCCCTGACACCCGGATGCTCTCACCCCCTTTCCCCTTCCAAGTTGCTGCCCCCTCCTCGAACTCCCCAAAGTCCCCCTCCCCCTTACAAGTTGCTGCCCCCTCCCCGAACTCCCCAAAGTCCCCCTCCCTCTTCAAAGTTGCTGCCCCCTCCCCCGGACTGCCCCCACATTGCCCCATCCTGTAACCCCCCCCCAGCCCTTCCCTGCCCCAACCCCCATTGTTAAATAAATAGTTTGGCACTTATTCATGGTTTTCAGTGGTTTTATTGGGGGTAGTTGACAGTGCGGGTGGATGGGTGGGGGCTGGCTGTGGGCGAATGGGGGAGAGGGTGATGTGGGGCAGGGCAGGCCTGGCCCTCAGAGTTCCTCCTCGGCAAAGGTGGTCCGGAGTGCATCGTGCACGGACAAGGCTCACTGGGACAGCTGCTCTCATGTGGGCACAGGTCGGGGTTCCTCATAGTCCCTGCCAAGGACTCAGGCCTCAGCTTCCCATGCAGGTGGAATGGGCTCACCCTGCTGCTTGCAGTAATTGTGGAGGGTAACGCACACGGCAATCATTCGGGGCAGTGTCCTCTCTGTGAGGTGGAGGCAGGTGAGGAGGCACCTCCAGCGGGCCTTGAGGCAGCCGAAAGCCCGCTCCACCACCTGGCGGCAATGGGTCAGGCAGCAATTGAAGATGTGCTGGGAGGGATCAAGGGGCCCTGCACACAGCCGCATGAGCCATGGCTGCAGGGGGTAGGCTGTGTCCGCCACGATGAGGACGGGCACCTTTACTCCCCCAAGACTGATGTTGTAAGAGGGGAAGAAGGTGCCCGCCTCCATGCCCCGGTAGAGGGCAGAGTTCTGGAGGACCCTGGCATCATGGGCCCTCCCTGGCCATCCAACATAACAGTTCTGGAACAGGCCCTGGTGGTCCACAAGGGCCTGCACGATGATGGAGTGGTACCCCTTCCTATTGCGGTACCCGATGGCCCTGTGCTCCAGGACTCACACAGGGATGTGCATGGGGTTGAGGATCCCCACACAATTGGGGAAGCTGAGGGTGGCCATGCCTGGGATGGTGTCCTACAGCTCCCCTTGTCTCACCAGGCGTCACAGCAGGACCTGGCTGACGGCCCTCGTGACCTCAACGAGAATGTTGTCGGTGGTGGACCTCCCGATGCCGAAGAGGTGCACCACTGACCTGTGGGACTCCACAGTGACCATCTTCCAGAGGGCGATGACCACTCTTTTGGCCACAGGGATGGCAGTCCTCATGGAGGTGTCCCTGCGGCACAGCTGCAGGGCGATTTCCATGACCAGGAAGGTGAAGTTGGCCCTGGTCATGTGGAAGTTCCGCCTCCAGTCGTCGTCCCCCCAGTTGTGCAGCACGACCCACTCCCACCAGTCTGGGCTGGTCTCCTGGGCCCAGACATGGCGAGGCATGGAGGGGGGCTGAGGTGGTAGCTCTGCCCTGCGGACGAAGTTGATGAAAGCCTCGGGCACAGGCTGCGCACCCTCTGGGTCCATGAGCAGAGTGTCCCACATGAGCAGGACACTCTGCAGGTGGTCAGAGTGGCTGGGTGTCGCACAGTGCTGTCTGGGCAACCAGGCAATGTCCATCGCTTGCAGACTCCTGCTAGCCAGAGTGGACGGGTAGGTGTGGTTGGGGCCAGCTTTTATGGGATTGGCTACCAACATGACTGCCAACATGGCCCAGGGAGGCGGCCATGTTGTCACACCTCCCATGGTGCCCTGCCCCTAAAGTGAAATAGCAAGTCCACAGTGTGGACATGCTAATTCTATCCCCCTTTTTTCCTTAATTCGAAATAGGTTTTTGTTATTTGAATATAAGGTATTTTGAAATAAGGCATTATTTCGAAATGGCTTGTTTTGAAACAACCTGTTTTGAAACAAGCGCTTGTGTGTGGACATAGCCTAATATACGGAGTACTGTTTAGGAATTGGAGCAGGTGACTGTGAGTCTGAATGACTGGGGTGAAATTTTGTCTCCAATGAAGTTAATGACAAAATTCCCATTGACTTCAATGGATCCAGAATTTCATGCCTTTTTTCTCTCCTCTCTTAGCTGTGCCATTGATCTGCTGTGAGGTCTTTGGCAAATCATATCAACTCTGTGCACCTCAGTTCTGTGCATCCATGAGACAGACAGATAGACAGACAGATAGATATCAATTTCTGAACATTTTAAACTTATTTAAGTACACTAAAAGAAAACTATTGCATAATATCAATGTATAGACATCTCTGAAAAACCAGCAGTTCCCAGCAGGAGTGTCACAGAAACCAAAGATATTTCCCTGAACATGAAAGTGTAAGTATAAGGAAGCACTTGGAATACTTCAGATGCCATACACTAGTTACTATTAATATTACTCCTTAAGGATGGCCAATATACTGCTATTTTTTCATTCTTTTTTTTTAAATTCCTATTAGAACAGAAGTCATAAAGGCAAAAGTGCTAATAGAAAAGCTGTTATTGTTGCACAAGAAATCCTAGAATGACATTTTTTTCTGCCAGACTACTTTATTGAAAACTGTAAATTAAAAAAAAAAAAAAACCCTTAAATAGTTAAGTGGGACTGTGAGCTCAAATACCTAGTTAAGGTACCTTTAGTGACACTTAAACTGTTCTATAACAGTTTTAATCTAATTGAAAAAATTTACACAATATCATAAGTGGGAGATGTGCCAGATATGTTGGCCACCAGTTGTACGTTTTTTTTCTTTAGTGAAACCAAAAATAGGAATGGTTCAATCAATGTCTATTCCTAAGCAATAGACAGCAGACAAAACCATCAGCTTTCTAGTACAGTTATAATATTCCAGTTTTGTCCCTCCTCTACAGGGGCAAATAACATATAGGCTGTGTTCTCACACAGCGGGTTATTTTGATACGGTTGTTTCGAAACAACCGTATATCAAAATAACCCTTATTTCGAAACAACTTATTTTGAATTAACAAAATGTTAATTCGAAATAAGGAAAAAAAAACGGGAATCGAAATAGCAAGTTCACAGTGTGAACTTGCTATTTCGGTACCTGGTCCAGGGGGCTGCAGCCCCCTGGGGGTGAGCCACTGCGGCAGCTCGCCCTGCAACCCCAGAAAGGGGGCTGCAGCCCCGGAAAGGGGGGGTGCAGCCCCCAGCGGGGGTGGGGGGGTAGCGGCTGCGGAGCGCTGGAGCCCACGGCCGGAGCTGGGGCACCGGGCTGAGCTGGCAGCCCGGGATGCCCCCCCGGCTCCGCCAGCAGGTCAGGGGCACCGAGCCC
>ML681979.1:21445115-21459229 GCA_007922195.1 Podocnemis expansa
GCAAGTCTGAAGGAGACACGTTCACATTAACAAATTTAAATGACTTTTTTTTATTAATCACCAGATTTAAAACCACCCCTCATTTACAGTGTCCCGCAAAAATGTTCACCAGCCCTTGAAGGAGTCTGAGCTGCTTCATTCTTCATTCTTCCTCTCAGTGCTGTGTACCAGGCACGGGCAGGAACAACTGGTCCGTATTTCATTATTCCATTTTCATTGTCCCCTCTCGGCTCTCTGCGCCAGACACGGGCAGAAACAGCTGATGCATGATACGTTTGTTTTCACAGGGCTACTGATGTGCAGGTTCTCAAAGGCCTGTATAAAGTCGTCGTCGAGCTGTTGAGAAAATTTTTTTTTTCAGAAACATTAAAAATAAATAAAAAGGATCCATAAGTTCACCACTCTTTAACGACTTTTGTTTTTATAGCCTTCTTTACCTCTGCCTGCAGCTCCCGTGAGCCGTGTTCACTTCCCTCCATGGGGATGGACAATGGAAGGCCATCGGGGCTATCGCGTTCCCTCACGATCTCTGGGGGATCAGTCGATATATTGGCCATCTCCTCCACCGAACTGTCGCTGTTGCAGGGTTTTCTCCAGGGGCTAGTAAAGGTTGTAGCCAAAACCAATCCCGAAGGCCTGGTGGGGGTGGTGAAGGCGTCCATGTTCTGTACAAGCTCTGAACCACGCGGTCTTGCGCACGAGCCAGAGGTCGTAGGGCTTTAAAGCCCCAGACTTCCAGGGGCAGCGCCATTTGCCACCAACCGTCGAGGCCCACAGATTGGGCATGGGGTTCCAGCCCTCCCGATTGGCCCAGGAGCCACCGCCGGCCCAATCTAAAACCTTTTCCTATTGGTAGAGCGTCACATGACCCTCTTCTGGGGCAGGCTGCCCCCGCCACGTGCCCTCCTGCAACCAATCCCGCTCTTGGGGGCAAAACCCGCTCCTATTGGTGCAAAGGCATTCTGGGAGGGTCCACGCCATCCCACTTCTTCTGGAAGTCACACCCAGAGGGCAGGACCGCATGTCAGGTGACTGGCTGGGGGTGGGACTTCCGGTGACAGGTGGGCAGGGGGCAGGTCCGGAAGTTGGTAGGAGGGATTTCCGGTGAAAAGGGGGCGTGGAAACAGTTTGATTGATGGTAGGGCCCTTTACTACTGGCACTGAATACTAGCTAAGTTATTGTCGTAGCTGATGTCTCACCAGAAATTGCATGAGTAAGCTTGCAAATGCTTTATCTGTGAAGTAGGATTTCAGATTCTTGATGTTTAGATAAGGCTGATCAGTATCCACAATGTTTTGTGGTCATCCAAACTTTCCCTTTGAATATTTAGGAGATACCTTTTAAAAATCGTCATCTAAACTGTACTCAGGGAATCTATGCATACACATGAAAACAGGAAACTAGTTGCAAAGTGCATTTGTGCATGCATGTCTTGCGAGTCCAATTTCTATCTGAAATTTGAACTAGAAAATTTACCCATTCAATACGTGGCAAAAAAATAATATTTCATCTCTATATTCAAGTACTTACATAAGTAAAGCCTTGTTCAACTTGAAATATAATATGGATGTTTGTCTGTGAAGCATACATGTTTAGAGCTGGTAGTCACATTTTTTTCACTATTTTCTTTTTTCTTTTTTTTTTTTTTTAAACAAATGAATGAAAAGCATCATACCTAACCACAGAAGAGGAAAATATAATAATAAAAGTTCAGTTAAATCAGACATAAAACCAGTCCAATAATACTATGACAGCAGGAGAAAACATAATCGTTTGCAGTGTTTTGATTCATATAGAGCTTTCATTTTAATTTGTATATATTCATGCTAATTGCAACACCGTATAACAATAAATGATCAGATTCAAGAAGTACTAAAAGACATATCAGTGTCAAAATTTGAATAATTGAGGGATTTATCGTACTTATGGATCTACTCAATGTGCAGAAAGAATAGAAAATGTGGAAGGTTCACAGTATGGCTTATGAGAGAACTCTATGGTGAGCTGAAAAACAAAAGGGAAGCTTACAAGAAGTGGAAGCTTGGATTGGATAACTAGGAAGGAGTATAATATCACTCAGGCCTGCAGGGATAAAGTCAGGAAGGCCAAAGGGCAATTTCAGTTGCAGCTAGCAAGGGATATGAAGAGTAACAGGAAGGTGTTCCACAAGTGTGTCAGTAACAAGAAAAGAATCAGGGGTGATGTAGGTCCCTTACTGAATGGGGCAGGTAGCCTCGTGATGAACAATGTAGAAAAGGCTGAAGTACTCAATGTTTGTTTGTTTGTTTTTACCTCAGTCTTCACAGGCAAGGTCAGCTCCCAGGCTACTGCACTGGGAAACACAGAATGGGGAAAAGGAAAGCAGCCCTTGGTGATGAAAGATCAGGTTATGGACTATTTAGAAAAGTTAGATGTGCAAAAATCAACAGAGCTGGATGAACTGCATCCATGATGCCGAGGGAGCTGGCTTATGTGATTGTAGAGCCACTGGTCATTATCTCTGAAAACTCATGGTGATTGAGGGAGGTCCCACGTGATTAGAAAAAGGCAAATATAGTTCCTATCTTCACGAAAGGGAACAAGGAGGATCCAGGGAACTATGGATCAACAGTCTCAGCTTGATCCCTGGAAAAATCATGCAGTAGGTCCTCAAAGAATCCATTCTGAAATGCTTGGAGCAAAACAGGGTGATCAGGAACAGTCAGCATGGATACACTGAGGGCAAATCATGCCAGACCAACCTGATAGCCTTCTATGATGAAATGACTAGCTTTGTGGATGCAGAAAAAACCATCAATGTGATTTACCTTGATTTTAGCTTAGCTTTTAATACAGTTCCCACAGCATTCTGGTCAGCAAGTTAAGAAAGTATGGTTTGGATGAATGGACCATATAAGGTGAATAGAGAGCTGGCTAGATCATCAGACTCAGTGGATAGGGATCAATGGCTCAATATCTAGCTAGCAAGAAGTAACAAGCAGAGTGCCCCAGGGGTTCGCTCTGGAGCTGATTTTTTTCATCATCTTCATTAATAACCTGGATGATGGGATAAGTTGCATGGTCAGTAGATTTATGGATGACACCAAGCTGGGGAGAATGGTAGATATGTTGGAGGGTTCAGAGAGACACAAACAAATTGAAACGTTGAGACAAACAAAATTTCAAGAGGTTCAACAAGGACAAGTGCAAAATCCGGCACTTAGGACAGAAAAAGAAAAAACATATACTGCTACAGGCTGGGGACTCACTGGCTAAATAGCAGCTCTGTAGAAAAGGACCAGGGCATTATGGTAGATGGGAAGCTGGATATGAGTAAACATCATGCCCTTGTTGTCAAAAAGGCCAACAACATATTGGGCTGCATCAGCAGGAGTGTTGCTAGTTGATCGAGGGATGTGATTATTCCCCTCTATAAAGCATTGGTGAGGCCTCACCTGAAACATTGTGTCCAGTTTTGTGCTCCCCACTACAGGAGGGATGTGGACAAATTAGAAAGAGTACAGTGGAGGGCAGCAGAAATGATTAGGGGGTTACGGTACATGACTTGCCAGGAGAGACTGAAGGAACTAGGCTTATTTAGTCTGAAGAAAAGAAGACTGAGGGGGGATTTGATAACTACCTTCAACTACTTGAAGGCGTGCTCCAAAAAGGAGGGAGTTTTCTCAGTGGTGACAGGGGAAAAAACAAGGAACAATGGTTTCAATCTGCTGCTGGAAAGTCTAGGTTGGATATTAGCAAAAACTTTCTCAGTAGGAAGGTAGTGAAGCATGGGAAAGGATTGCCTAGGGAGATGATGGAATCTCCATTTTTGGAAACGTTTAAGACCCAGTTGGAGAAATTCCTGTCTGGGTTGATTTAGTCCTGCTTTTGTCAAGGGGTTGGACTAGATGACCTCATGAGGTCTCTTCCAGCCCTAATATTCTATGATTCTATATCTTTCTTGGCTTAAAGAAAGTACTGTCAGCATTAAGTCTGCCCTCCCACATAACAGGCCAAAGAATTTCTCCAACAAAATTCCCACCACAGCATGTCTTGGCGGGGGGGGGGGATCAAATTTTGATATACAATTGTCAGTAATGTAGATTCCACCACAAATCTTGATAAGTAGTTGCAATTGCTAATTGGTTTCACTGTTAAAAAAAAATATTCCTGAATGTTGCTGGCAAATCATGCAAATTTGTTGTGATCTTCTAACACCATTATTTTTCTTCTATGTCTCAAAGCCACTTCTTTTCTTGACTTCTTGACTTCTGCAGGTAGCATCATTATGGACTGTTCTACCAACCCAATTCTTTAAGAGTCAATGGATCCAGTCACTTTTAATCTCTCCTTCAGTACATTCAGGGGGATCTAACTGCTTATTTTGAAGAAGCAAGACTGAAAACACTCCCGTTTCTTCTTCTGTTGCTGCTTGACTACTCTTTGAACTTTGTGGTAGCAGGATGCAAAATGGCACCCTTAAACTTGGAAGTTCTAAAGTTCTTCATAGCATCTGATGAAGTCGGATTTGCTCCCATAAAAGCTCATATGATGAATTAAATTATTAGTCTTTAAGGGTAAATTTACACTGGAGACTTAGGTCAACTTAACCTGCTTTAAGTCAATGCTAGCCCTGAAAATTGACTTAAGGATTAAGTAGACTTCAGGTGGCAGGAAGAGTTGGGGCCCTGCCCAAGGGCCCGATCCAGCTCTATGGCCCAGTCTGGTCCCAGGGGCCTCATCTGGCCCTTGCCATTGCCGTAAGCAGCTCAGAACCTAATCCGATGGTGGGCCCTTTACTGCAAGTGGCAGGCAGTGGCAGGAGCCAGCTCCAAGACCCTTGCCTCTTGCTGCATGTGGCTCAGGGCCAGATCTGGCTCCTATCCACTTGCCTGCAGCAGCAGACACTGGCTCCAAGCCCCCTATAGCTTGCAGCAAGGGCAAGGGCTGGATTGCTCTCCCAGATGCTTGCTGGCAGCAGCAGAAAGCAGCAAGGGCAGGGCCCAAATCCAGCTTCCACCATCTTGCTGGTGGTGGCTGGGGCTGGATCGGGCCCCCAGAGCTAGATCAGCTACTGGAGCAAGGCAGGGGGGGCAGGGTATGTCTACACTAGAAGCAGTGTTGACATACCCTTAAGTCAACTTAACAAGTTTGACTTTAAGTCAACTTAAAGTTGACCTTGTTAAGTTGACCTAAAACACCCCACCCCACCCCAGTGTAGACATAGGGTAAAAGTGCCACTGAATTCCTTGTTTGTTTTGCTTAACCTAGGAAAATCTTTTTTTCTCATGATTATTATTATCTAACATCTACATTTTCTGACTTGCACTAGGAAGTAGTCACAAAATTCTCATTACATTAAAATAGGTTGTGTGACTAAATTTCCATATTTATCTTAAAATATGTATGTGTTAAAAGATTAGCCATTCATGTAACTTTAAACACCCACAAGCTAATTCAATTTTTGAACAGCAATACTGTGTAACTCCAATGAAAAGCAGCTTTATATTAAACTATATTAAAAAAAACATTATGAAATAATTCTTGTAACATCTCCATTTTCACTTTCCAATATACATTGCTTATATGGCTGGGGCAGCTGTAGTCTGTGTCCTACAAATTGACTTATTTCTTTTGTGGACAGTCTTCAGCTGATTTTTAGCAATGGTTGTTATTTTTTCTCTCCATAACAACAAAATATTAACCATTTGAAGTGAAGCCAAGGCTAGACTCTTGCTCAAAAAGCTGTCCATTCATATTGAGGACTACTATTGATATCATCTTTAAACTACTGCTTAATGGGGAAGGTTATCTGACACATAATCATTTTAGGCTCACTTGAATTTTTCTGACTCCCTTCTACATTTGAATTCAAAATAATTTTGACAAAATTAGAGAATTAGTCTAAAACTAAAAGATTGAATTTGAGTAAAGAGATACAAAGTACTATGATTAAAAAAGAAAAAAAAAGTGAACAACTACAAAATGGGGAACATCTAGCTACATAATAGTCCTGCTGAAAAAGTTCTAGGGGTTATAATGGATCACATATGAAATATGAGCCTAAAATATGAAGCATTGGTGAATATTATGGTATGTAATAATAGGAGTGTTGTATGTAATACATGGGAAGAGACTGCCCCATTGTACTCAGCAAGGGCAGTGCCTCAGCTGGTGTATTATGTCCAGGTTTGTGCACCAAACTTTAAGAATCATTTGGACAAGTTTCAAAAATTTCAGAGGAGAACAACAAAAGTGATAAAAGGTTTAAAAATTCCCACCTGTGTGGAAAGATTAAAACCAAAGCATGTTAATCTTGAGAAAGGACTGAATCTTCAGACGTATCAACGGCTATAAGAGGACAGTTAATTTACTGTTCTCCCTGCCTATGGAAGATCAGACATCATAATGAGTTTAATCTGCAACAAAAGACATGTAGGTTATATATTAGGAAAATCCTTTAAAATATAAGGGTAGTGTGGCAGAGATTGCTCCTCCCGGTAGGGGAGAGGGGAAGGGCCTGTCTTGCTCACCCCAAACTTTCCCCTGGCGGTATGGGCCAGAGGCCAATCTGCCCCAGCCCAGGTAGGTCTTCTGGGGAACTTCCCTGGGCGTGCTGAAGATAAACAGAACCACCTCGGCCGGCCGCAAAGCCCGGCAGAAAAAGGCGAGCAAGGGCCCTGCCGTCGCTGTGGCCACGGCATCGGCCACGGCCCCCTCGTCCCCTGTCCTTCCCTCCACCAGCTCTGGGGGTATCCCCGCCCCCAGGGCGTACGCCCAGGTGGCTGCCACCCCTCCACCCACCGCCACACCATCAGCCCGCGCCGCCTCCTTGCCTTCCACCTCGGGCGGCCGGGGCCCCTTTTCCACCTTGACCAGGAGGCACGGGGTACGTTGTCTCCTGGTGGCCGCCTCCCCGCACGTGGAGACCTACGTGCGGGCGATGGCGAGGGTGGTGGGGCCCTCGGCCGTTGTGGCGGCCTCCAAGATGTACGGGAAGATCGTTTTCTTCCTGGTATCGGAGGCCGCCGCGCAGGAGGCGGTGGTGAAGGGCTTGGCGGTGGGGGGCGTCTACGTCCCCGTGGAGCCCCTGGAGGACCTGGGCGTACGGGTGGTCCTTACCTCCGTCCCGCCCTTCCTCCCTAATTCCGTCTTGCTTCCCCCTCTCTCCACCCTTGGGAAGCTAGTTTCCACCATCAGCCCTCTCCCGCTGGGCTGCAAGGACCCCACCCTCCGTCACGTCCTGTCCTTCCACCGGCAGGTGCAGGTTCAACTGCCGCCGGCGGGGGCTCATGACGGAGTGGCTCTCGAGGGGTCCTTCTTAGTGCCCCACCAAGGGGCACTCTATAGAATCCATTATTCCTCGGGGGAGGCTCGGTGCTTCCTCTGTCGGGCCACGGGGCACGTCCGGAGGGACTGCCCCCTGGCCCACCACAGAGAGGAGGCAACCAGGCCCCCTGGGGCCGCGGCAGGCGCCAGCCATACCACCGCCGGCGGCCCTAGCCAGCCAGCCACCAGTGCCGTCCCTCCTCCTCCTCCTCCTACCCCACGACCATTGGGGCCTTCGGAGGAGAGAGGCGGGGAGATGGCTGGCCCCAGTCAGGGAGAGGGCCCACCCCAGGGGGAGGGTTCCCATCCCTCTGTCGTTCCGCCATCGCTCCCTTCCCCCCCGGCACCAGTGCCCTTGCCGCCCGACTTTGCCCCCGCTGGCCAGCCCTCCACTGCCACCTCGGAGGGCTGGGCGCTCGTCGAGGGGCGCGGCAAGCGGAGGAAGGTCTGTCCCGTCCCCTCCACGTCGGATGGGGAGGAGGCCCCCCGGAAATCACTGCGGGGGGCTAACCGTCAAGCTCCAGTTGCTGACGGACCTTCCGCCGTGCCCCCCGATGGGAACCAGCGGGAGGACCAGGCCGAGGAGATGGAGGCAGAAGCAGAGGAGGGCAGCGCTGCCCCCCTTATGGAGGCCCTTTCTGATCCCACTCCCAGGGAGGCCGTAGATGGAGCCGCCCCCTCTGCCCCCGCTCTGCCCGTAACATCTGCGCCTGCCGCCGATGCCGAGGCAACTCCAGCCCCGGCGTCTGGAGCGGAGGTGCCCACGGCAGCGGGGAGCACATTAGGCTCCATCTTCACGGAGCTTGAGGCCCTGGATCTGACCCCGGTCACTGCGGGGGAGGATGATCCCCTCCCGGCGGGCCTCGAGCTGGGCGGCGACTTGTTGTTGCCGCCCCCTCCATCCTCACAGTCTTCCTTCCCACCCGTTGTTCCTGACCTCACCCCAGGGACGCCCCCAGATCGCTCCACCTGCCCGGCAGCGCTCAGTGCCTTACAAGCAGGTGCCAGCTCCGTGCGGGCGGCACTCGGCACTGAGCAGCCGGGCCCCGGAGGATCATGCCCAGTGGCACAGCCACTCCCTCCTACCCTCACCGCTTCTGCCCAGTGTCCCCCCCGATCCGACGCTGGGGCCACAACTGCCACTCATGACCTAACACCCGGGCCTGGCGTCGGCGGGGATCCCCTTTTCGATCCACCCACCATGAACCCCGTGCCCGGTCGAAGGGAGCCGCACCCCGGTAGTCTGACAGCCGGGGACCCCGCCCTTGTTTCCACCCTCGTTCCCGACACAGGCCCCACCCCAACCACTGCCCTGCCCGTTGTTATCCCTACCCCTGCCCCAAATCCTGTACCTGCTGCTGCCCCCCCAGGGACCATGACCTTTCCATTCCCTGACAATAACTCCCGGGGGGTGGCATTCGTGGCTCCCACCCTGCCCGGGGCTGCAGATCTCCCTCCGCCGCCTTTCCCCCCCGCGCCGGGGGCCGGGATGGACAATGGGGAGCCTCGATCAGTGGCACTGCCACGACGGGGCTCCCTGCCTGGTCTGTCCCTCCCGGCAGGCAGCGGGGCTGACACGGGGACCCGCCTGGAGGACGGCCCGGGGTCTTCCGCCCCAGACCCCCTGGCGCTGCGCGACGAGCTCCGCGCCTTCCTGGCCGACACTCGAGGGGCCAGGAACCGGGTGCGGCTCGCCTTGCAGTGCTTTGGGAGCTTCCACCTCGTCCTCCAGACCGTGAGGGCCATCCTGAAGGAGGGGAAGGGGACCGGGAGGCAGGACGCCACGGCCTATCAGAGGGCCCGCGTCTTCCGTGACTCCCTCATGGCCTTTGGGGTGGGTCACGGTTTGATCCGCAGCCCGACGGAGGCCCAAGGCGTTCCTGCTGCTCCTGTGGATCTCCCCCAGCCCTCCTCATGGCCCCTACCATCTTCGCAACCTTGAACACCAGGGGCTGTAGGGTGGGTCTCCGCAGGACCCAGGTGCTCTCCTACCTTCGGGAGGGGGGCTACTCTGTGGTGTTCCTGCAGAAGACCCACACGGATCCGGCCGCCGAGGCCAGCTGGTGGCTGGAATGGGGGAATGGGGTGTTCATGAGCCATCTGTCCACCCACTCCGGCGGTGTGGCCACCCTGTTCTCCCCCGACCTATGGCCTGAGGTGCTGGGGGCGGTCGAGGTCATGCCAGGCCGCCTGCTGCACGTCCGGGTCCGCATGGAGGGGCTGGCACTGAACCTTGTCAACGTCTACACCCCGACATCGGGCCCGGAGCGGATGCCCTTCTTTCGGCAGGCAGCCGCCTTCCTCGACACCTTAGATCCACAGGAGTGCCTGGTCCTGGGGGGGGGATTTTGACATCACCCTCGAGGACCGGGACCACTCTGGGACCGAGCAGTACCAGGCCGCTGCCGACGTCCTCTGGGAGTTGATGGACCGTCACTCCCTGGTGGACGTCTGGCATGACCACCACCCGGACGATGAGGTCACCTTCACCTTCGTCCGGGTGGGGGCAGACCGGTCACAGCACTCCCGGTTGGACCGCATCTACTTGTCCCGTCGCCATCTGGCACGAGCCCACTCCTCCAGCGTGAGGCCGGCCCCGTTCTCGGATCACCACCTGGTGACCGTGACGGCCTCTCTCTCGGCGGAGAGGCCAGGGTCGGCCTACTGGCACTTCAACAACAGCCTGCTGGAGGATGTGGGCTTCGTGGCGGCCTTCCGGGAGTTCTGGCTGGCCTGGCGGGAGCAGAGGCCCGCCTTTTCCTCGGCGCGGCGTTGGTGGGACACGGGGAAGGTGCGTGCCCGGCTCTTCTGCCGTGACTACACCCGGGGGGCCAGCCGGCGGAGGGATGTGGCGATAGAGCAGCTGGAGCGGGAGGTCTTGGAGCTGGAGAGGCGCCTGGCCACCAGCCCTGAGGACCCGTCCCTCTGCGGAGCGTGCCGGGAGAAGCGGGAGGAGCTCCGGGCCCTCGAGGACCTTCGGGCCCGGGGGGCCTTCGTGCGATCCCGCATCCACCTCCTTCGGGAGATGGATTGCGGCTCCCGCTTCTTCTATGCCCTGGAGAAACGGAGGGGGGCTGAGAAGCATGTCACCTGCCTCCTCGCTGAGGACAGCACCCCCCTCACGGATCCGGAGGAGATGCATGGAAGGGCCAGGGCCTTCTACGCCAGCCTTTTCTCCCTGGACCCGACCGAAGCTGACGCCTGCAGGGTGCTCTGGAACGAACTCCCCGCGCTCAGCACGGGTGCCCGGGACCGGCTGGAGCTTCCTCTCACTCTGGCTGAGTTCACGGACACCCTCCGTCGCATGCCCAATAACAAGTCCCCGGGCATGGACGGGCTGACTGTGGAGTTCTACCGCGTGTTTTGGGACGTCCTCGGCCCGGACCTGGCCGTCATCTGGGCCGAGTCTGAGGGAAGCGGAGAGCTTCCCCTCTCTTGCCGGCGGGCCGTGCTGGCCCTGCTGCCCAAGAAGGGGGACCTCCGCGACCTTCGGAACTGGCGTCCTGTCTCGCTCCTCTGCACGGACTACAAGATCGTGGCCAAGGCCATCTCGCTGCGGCTTGGGTCCGTGCTGCAGGACGTGGTCCACCCTGACCAGACCTACACCGTCCCGGGCCGGTCCATCTTTAGCAGTTTGTACCTGGTCCGGGATCTCTTGGAGCTCGGGTGTAGGGACGGTCTGTCGTTCGCCCTCCTGGCCCTAGACCACGAGAAAGCGTTCGATCGGGTGGACCACGGGTACCTCCTGGGCACCCTGCAGGCCTTCGGCTTCGGGCCACGTTTTGTGGGTTTCCTCCGGGTGCTGTACGCCTCCGCGGAGTGCCTGGTCAAGCTCAACTGGACCCTGACCGAGCCGGTCAGCTTCGGGCGAGGAGTGCGTCAAGGCTGCCCGCTGTCGGGCCAGCTGTACGCTCTGGCCATCGAGCCCTTCCTCTGTCTCCTCCGTCGGAGGTTGACGGGGTTGGTGCTCCGTGAGCCGGAGCTGTGGCTGGTCCTGTCAGCGTACGCCGACGACGTGCTCCTCGCGGTCCAGGACCCGGGCGACCTGTGGCGGCTGGAGGCTTGCCAGACCATCTACTCGGCGGCCTCCTCCGCCCGGGTCAACTGGGTCAAGAGCTCTGGCCTGACGGTAGGGGCCGGGTGGTCGGCGGGCCCCCTCCCACCTGCGCTTCAAGCCATCCGGTGGAGCGCGGGTCCGCTGCTCTATCTCGGTGTCTACCTTTCTGCCACCCATCCCTCCCCGGATGAGAACTGGCACGATTTGGAGGACAGGGTCGTTGGGCGGCTGGGAGATGGACGGGACTGCTGCGGTGCCTCTCCCTTCGTGGGAGGGCGCTGGTGGTCAACCAGCTTGTCCTGTCCATGCTCTGGCACCGGCTCAACACCCTGGTCCCGCCCCCGAGGTTCCTGGCCCACCTCCAGAAGACAGTTCTGGAGTTCTTTTGGCCAGGACTGCACTGGGTCTCTGCAGGGATCCTGAGTCTTCCCCTGGAGGAGGGAGGGCAGGGCCTGTGCTGTGTCCTCAGCCAGGTCCACGCCTTCCGCCTCCAGGCCCTGCAGAGACTCCTTTATGGTGCAGGTAGTCCAGCGTGGAGCCACCTGGCGCACACCTTCCTCCGCCGCTACCGAGGGCTCTGATACGACCGGCAGCTCTTTTATATCCAGTTGAGAGGTGGTCCGCGAGACCTCTCCGAGCTGCCGGCCTTCTACCAGGACCTCCTCCGGACCTGGAGGATGGTTTCAGCTCCAGGGCCCTTGCGCCCACTGAGGGGGAGGACCTCCTCGCGGAGCCCCTGCTACACAATCCCCATCTGAGTGTGCAGGCGGCGGAGGCCCCCTCCGTGAGGCGGAGGCTGGTCCTGGCAGGCGTCACCAGAGTCGGAGACCTCCTAGACTATGCCCGGGGGGACTGGGTGGATCCCCTAGAGCTCGCTCAGTGCATGGGGCTCTCCACCCTCCGGATCCCCCGGCGCCTACTCCAGGAGGTGTTGGCAGCCCTGCCCCCCACTGCTCAGGCTTACCTTGAGCGGATCCTGAGAGAGGGCACCCCCCCACCCTCCTCTCAGTCCCAGCCCTCCGGATCTTGCGATCGGGCCCCGGCCCCACAAGCCCCCCAGCCGCCCCCGCCCCATGCTCCGAGCCAGCTGCTAGAGCTGCAGCCGGTCTCCTTCCGAACTGCACCTCGCAAACACCTGTACACGCTCATGCTCCACACTCTCCACTTCCTTGCCCTCGTATCCCGCCCCGACACCAAGTGGCGGGACCTACTTCCACCTGCGGAGGGCGAGGACCCCCGGTGGGCCAGCCTCTACGCCACCTTGACCCCGCGGCCCACCGGAGACATTAGTTGGCGGCTCCTGCACGGAGGCGTGAGCACGGGCGTGTACTTGGCGCGGTTCACACCCACTCCAGACACCTGCCCCTTCTGCGGCGAGAGGGAGACCCTGGCGCACGCCTATCTTGAATGTGCCAGGTTGCAGCCCCTCTTCCGACTCCTCCAGAACCTCTTCCTGAGGTTCTGGTTGCACTTCTCCCCACACACGTTCCTTTACTCGCTTCCCATTCGCGGCCCCATGAAGTCGCGGGACCTCCTCGCCAGCCTCCTCCTAGCCTACGCAAAACAGGCCATCTATAAGACCAGGGAGAGGAGGCTGGCTGAGGGAGGGGCCTGCGACTGTGGGGCCTACTTCCGGTCCCTGGTCCGTTCACGTCTCCGGGCAGAGTTCCTCTGGGCGGCGTCCGCTGGCTCCCTCGACACGTTCCGGGAGCAGTGGGCGCTGTTCAGGGTTCTCTGCTCGGTGTCCCCCTCCGGTTCCCTATTTCTGAACCTCTGACCCCCACACCCACTCCCGTTTTGCCATTATTTGTCCCCCGAAATCAGTTGGCCCCAGGCCTAGGACCACCTCCCCTTGAGCTGGGGGAGGGGTGTTAGCGGTGGGTGGGCTTACGCCCACCCACCTCCCCAGCAACCAAATAGGCACACCCTTCTGTAGCCCTCTGAGCTCACCTTATCACAGTAGTTAAGATTTGAAATATGTTTTCAAATATGGGTGGTATGTATAATAGTCTGGGAAGGCTAAGCCTCGATAAGAAAAAGCAGCAGCTTTGCCCTTTGTGGCACCCACACTCACATTCCATGCCTGATGTGCATGAGGTTTCAGGACATCCTCCAGCCAGTCACAGCACCAATCCAGAAGGGACTTGCCTGTGCTTAGTCCTCAAGTGGTTGGGGTGCAGTCCCAGCAAACTCCCCCTCTATCACCTGGAAGGAAATCTGGGGCTTGGGTTCCCCTTCTACACTAGAGGGAATGGAACAGTGGCTTGAGGAGTGGCTCTCCACTTGGGCAGCGTAGCCCACTCCACCATGGAAAGAAGGAACAGCTGCCCTCTCTGCTCTCCATGCTCCCAAGCCCGTGTCAGATATTAAGATACAGGCAGGTCAGGACCACATTCGGCAGGGGAGCCAATGCCATCTGCGGAGTTACTGGTAAAACAATGAGTCCTCTTGCACCTTCTAGACTAAGGGTATGTTCACACACAGTTCTTATTTCGAAACAACAGAGGCTGTTTCGAAATAAGAAGTGCCATGGCCACACGATGCACGGCCATTTCGGAACAGCTGAAACCTCCTTTGGTTTCGAAACAGGGCTGTTTCGAAACCAGAGATTTCAAAACAGCCTGTTAGGACAAAGTGTTCCAAAACAACATGTGACCTTCATCCCAGGGTGCTAAGCAGCCTGGGAGGAAGGGCTGCCCCCTCAGCACCCTGGGGTGCGGGCCTGCACCGCACTCCGCCGGTGCCTGC
>ML681979.1:21464197-21598076 GCA_007922195.1 Podocnemis expansa
GCAGCAGCTCACCCCCCCCGCTGGGGGCTGCAGCCCCCTTTCTGGGGCTGAGGGACAGCCCTCAGCACCCTGGCCAAGGTCCTACGAGGTTGTTTCAAAACAAAAGTGCTGTGTGAACACAGCCTATGTGCTCATTTATTCTTCCACATAGGGACTGTCCTGTTTGTCCAATCTATAAGGCAGGGGGGCATTTTCGGCACATGATGGCTTAAATCACATTAGTGGGTAAGCAGGTGAAGGACCCTTTGATGAGCTGGCTTGATTAGGTCCTATGATGGTGTCTTTAGTTCAGATATGTGGACAAAGTTCGCAGTCTGGTTTGTTGCAGGGATATATGTCTGATTTAATGTTTCTGTAGTTAGGTCTTTAATTGCTGGTGAGCATCTGTTTAAGGTTGGGGGCTGTCTGTAGGCAGGGAGAGGTCTGTCTCCCAAGGTGCACAAAACTGACATCAGAAATCACAACACACACACACACACACACACACACACACACACACACACACACACACAAAACAACCCCCCCCCAAAAGTTGCTGAGCACTTCCATCTTCCTAATCACACCATTCATGATTTTTTAACGATGGTCCTCTAGAAAATCAATGGGATATCAAGACTTCAAAGAGAAACAGCTGAAATTCAAACAATATCCAGATTAGATTGTGTGAAAGAAGGGCTGAATCATGACTATGGATTCTTTTCACATTAGAACAGGTAACTTGACTTCACCCTTCTGCTGTGTGCTGTTTCCTAGAGTTTGAATCCTTACAAATCCTCTGATTTGCTGTTGCAGTATGACCTGATCCCATGTCTTACACTCCCCTGCATTTATTTTTATCCAGTTCTGTTAGTTCCCCCTCTTCAAAGCGTCTGGCGAAGTGGGATTTTCTCCCATAAAAGCTCATGCAATAAATAAATGCTATTCTTTAAGTGCCACAAAACTCCTTGCTTTTTCACTTTTCTCAGTGTATGTGTTGGAACAATGACATGGACAATAGATGCTTTGTCTCAAAGAGCTAGAGCTACACATCAGTTGCATGCTCTTACTAAATAGGAACCATAAATGACTATTGTGCAGGAGTTAAAGACAGCACTACCTATCTTGTAAATTATCAGATCTAAACTACTACAAGCTTTAAGAAAAAAAATAAACATTCATACATTGCTGCAGGCCTACTGGAGATAAAGAAAGTGGAACTGCATCATCTGTGTATAACAAGAGAGTAATGCTAGTCATTAAACAGCTGTAGATAGAAATAAAATAAGAAATATCTCATATCACTTGTACTTATGTGCTATTAAGCTTCAATTTCTATGTAAATGGCAAGAAACCTGCATGAGGTAGTTACAGATGTGGAAACATGAAGCACTGAAGAATTTGTGAGAAAACAATACAAAAACAATATAGTAAACCAGTTCCCAAATCCAAATGCTTCAATTAATGGACAATAAAGCATAGCACAGTCAAAGTCATATCAAAATTCTTCTCCTACATGCAACATGTTGCGGGTCCACAGAACTCACAAACCATTTTATAGAGCTAAAAAAGGTCTTTGCAATATGTCAGATTTTTATGCTCTTTTTGCTCCTTGTCTATGAATAAATTAGTGATCAGATTTTCAGAGGTGCTAAGCACCTGTTGCTCCTAGAGAAGTCAATGGGGAAGACAAGTATGCAACATCCATGAAAATCAGGCTTTACATTAGAGACCAATTTGCCTAATGCTTATAGTTCTTCAGTGCATACTTTCATGTTCATATATTTTTACTTGTTTATTCATTTTAAGCTGACTAAATGCCTAAATCACATAATCTGGTTTCTATTGCTTGATTTGAGCCTTGGTGTACACTTACAGTGAAGTTCAACACAAATCTGCTTACCTTGACCTTCTGCACCCTGTGCTACCTACCTTGACCTTCGGCAGTCTCCACTATCAAGCATGAAATGCAAAAAAAGAACCTACAACTCAACCTGCTAACACCAATCCTGCAAGTGGCGTGGCAATGAGGTTGAAATGTACAATTCAAATATAGCAAGGAGTCCTGTGACACTTAAAAAACTAACAAATTTATTTATCACATGAGCTTCTACGGGAGAAAATCCAATTTCATCAGATGCTTTGAAGATGGGGGAACTTGTATAACGGGAGAAAAATAAGTGCTGGGAAGTGTAAGTCATGGGGTCAGGTCATACTGTAACAGCAAATCAAAGCAATTGTTAAGATTCAAACACTGGGAAACAGCACATAGAGTAAGATGAACTCAAATCATCAGTTGTAATGGTAAAAGAATCAGTAGTCATGATTTAATCCTGCTTTCACAAGATCAAATCTGTATATTAGTTCCAGTTCTGTAGTTTCTTTTCTAAGTCTTGCTGTGTTATCCATTTGCTTATATCTTAGGGCTTTTCCTTGAAGATTTCCAGAGATTTCAGCAATTTCTACTCCACAATCACACTTAGGCTGGAACGCTCCACACAGGAGATCCACTTTCTGGAGACTATAGTACAAATTAGGGATGGTCATATAGGCTATGTCTACACTACAGGGCTCAAAGAAGTCAATACTATCAACTTAAGCCAACTTAGTGACCCCCCATTTGTTTAAGTTGACTTTATAAAGCCTACATAAGCAAAAGGACCCATTTAATGTCAACTTCATACAGTCAACTTTAAATGAGTCCCCTTGCCTAAGTCAACTTTATGAAATCAACCTAAAAGCCTCTTTTGCACTAAGTTGACTTTATGAAGTTGACTTTAAAGGGCACATTGTGTTAAATTAACTTCATAAAGTCGACTTAACACTTAAGGTCAACTTTAAGGGTAGGAGTTATTAAGTCAAATTAAGCAAGTGCTTAAATTGACTTAATGAACTCCAAATGTGCCAGGGAGCTACTTCAGTCGATGTAAGCCCCTAATGTAGACATAGCCATAAGCACCACCCTATACTGAAAACCTACTGATCGGTATAGTTACTTAGATCCCTCAAGATTTCATCCAAAACACATCATGCGATCCATTGTTTACAACCAAGTGATAAGATGCAACTGCATTTGTTCTGGTCCCTCAGACAGAGGCAGACACCTTCACGCTCTCTATCAGGCATTCTTAAAACTACAGTACCCATCTCTGAAAGTAAGGAAACATATTGACAGTGCCAGGTGGGAACCCTGAAGTCAACTACTACAGGAGAAGCCCAAGAAAGAAAACACAACACCACTGGGCACCACATACAACCCCAAGTCAGACCTCTACAACACATCATTAAGGACCTACAGCCTGTTGTAAAAGATGATCCCTCACTCTCTCAAGCCTTGGGAGACAGATCTCTCCTCTCCTATAGACAGCTGCCTAACCTTAAACAGATAGGCTGTGTTCACACAGCCGTCTTATTTCGAAACAACAGAAGTTGTTTTGAAATAAGATTTAGGCTGTTCACACGATGCACAGTTGTTCGAAACAACGGATCCCATTGTTTTGAAAAAATGGCATTGTTTCAAAACAAATTAAACCCCATGCGGGGACGAAACAATGCCATGTGAACACGTTGTTTCAAAACAACGGTGACTTGTTTCGAAATAACTGTTGCCTGAACCTGCTATTTCGCTTTGAGCTTTTTTCCTTAATTTGAATTAACAAACTGTTAATTCGAATTAAGTTATTTCGAAATAAGGTGTTATTTCGATACAAGTTGTTTCGAAACAACCGTATCGAAATAACCCCCTGTGTGTGAACACAGCCATACACACCAGCAACTACAGGCCTAACAACAGAAACATTAAAGAAGTCACATACCCCTGCAACAAACCACGTTGCCCTCTTTGCCTACATATCTGCTGTGATATAGGCAGACCAGAACGCCACCAGAGATCATATCAGGGAAGGTATGTGAGCCCTAGGATTTTAAAGGCCCTTTTCCCTGTAGGCAGAGAGGAGGTAATCACAGGACCATCAAAAACACCTGGACCCAATAAAGGGTTACTCCAGGCCTATAAAAAGCCTGCCTCTGCTAGAGGGAAGCAGGTTTGAGACTTCCCCTCAAGTAGGACACAGACTTTCTTCTCAGCCAGGAGCAGAGAAGGATAATGTAAGCCCCAGGCTGCAGAAAGGGCTGACATAGCCCCAGACATCCCAGGGCAGTGCCACCACCTCCATGACCCTGGAAGAAGACTGGAAGAAGGTACCTTTCTGAGACCTGCATTTAAGGAACCAGACTAGAACCATAAACTCTTCCTTTCCCAGGCACAAACAAAAGCCTGTTCTAGACATCTAAAAAGACAGGGAGAGGGGCTAAGGCGAAAGGCCAGAAGCTTTGTTCTGGAGGAGCTGGATTTACCTCAGGCCTCTATCTCCAGGAAAGACCTTTGCTGCTGAGCAATCCCACCCCTCCCCTCCAGGGACACACATTGCCACACTGCACAAAAGACATTGTCACAGATCTTAATCAAGCCAGCTACTCCATCAAGAGTTCATTAGCCTGGTTGTCCAGCAATATGATTTATGCCATCATGTGCCAGAAATGCCTCTGCCCCTTATACTTTGGACAAATAGCATAGTCTTTTTGCAAAAGAATAAATGGGCAAGGAATTGACATCAGAAATCAGAACATTCAAAAACCAGTAGCTGGACACTTCAATTGTCCTAATCACTCTGTTAATTACTTGTTAAGAGCTGTGCTCAAGCAAAAGCCAGTGGCTGAGCAACCACAGGGAGCTTGCGAATAGGGGGACTGAAAACAGGGGAGTTTGAGAGGGAAGGAGTTGGTGAAGCCCTGAGAAGGAGGCAAAGGGCAATCCCCTAGCTGAAGAAGCAAGGGAGAGAGCGCAGTTTACGTGAGTGAATTGCTAACTGTGTTGTGTCTTTCCCTACAGGAGATTTCTGTTAGTTGTTAGTTACTGTGGAATTGAGACTGTGATTGTGTGATTGAGGGCTGTTTGGATCATTGTTCCCTGCTCACCTTTGATCACCAGTGTGGTGTTTTGGACTACCTAGGGTCATTGGGGTTGCCATAGTGACAAATGGGAGAGTATTTAGGTGCTAGGAAAACCTGTCTGTCTCCTCTCTCTCTCTCTCAGTTCTCTTTCAATAAAGACTTCTTATACAGCTCTGAATATGCTGTCCTCCTTATTGGATTATAATCTCCCTTAAAACTCTAAAACCAGCTTCAATCAGCCTTGTAATAACCTCCATAGTCATATCATAGGGCTGGAAGGGACCTCATGAGATCATCAAGTCCAACCCCCTGGGAATTGAACCCAGGACCTTCTGCATGTTAAGCAGAGGTGCTAGCCACTACACTATTTGCAAGTCCCTTCCCCTGTGTGTTTAACAGGGAGCAAGGGTTGACCTAGGCAGAGAAGGCCTTAAAAGCCAGTGGCTGAGTGACCAGGGGAACTGAAAACAGGGGAGTTTGAGAGGGAGGTTGGGAAGGAGTTGGTGAAGAGGAGTTGCACTGCTTGTGCCAGCGCCCCTTCTGTCTCCTCCAGCTGTGCCTGTAGCCAGACAGACATCCTGAACATGGATATCTCTACTCAGATTCTGGTGTGGACTTGCAGGGACTGTGGCCTGCAGTTCCCTGTCTTCGACGATCAGGCTGGGTAGAGGAATCAATGTGACAGGTGTCTGCTGGTGGAATCTCTCAGAAGGCAGGTAGGAGAGTTACAGGAGCAGGTGTCTAGGCTAAGAAGTATCCATGCCCTGGAGAAGTTCCTTGAAAGCATCCACGAGGAGACATGCAAGGATGAGGATACTATCCAGGTGCCGAAGGCTACTGCTGCACCACTGGAGAAGGATGGGTTGCCTATGCCATAGGGAGGGCACTGGCAGCTGGTTACCTCTGGCAGCAGACGGCGCTCCACCCCTGCTCCCATCCTTCTCTCTATTGTAGTGAAGAACCGTTACACAGCACTAGAGATGATGGATAAGGTGAAACAGGAGACCCCATACACCCCCAAGGCTGTGAGGATCACAGCCACAACAGCTAGGAGGAAACATAGGGTTGTGGTGTTTGGGGACTCACTTCTGAGGGGGACAGAGGCACCCATCTGTTGCCCTCACAAGGCCTCTCAGGCGGTATGCTGTCTGCCAGGTGCCCACATCCAAGACGTTACAGAGGGATTGTCGAGAATCATCCGCCCCTCTGACTACTACCCCATGCTACTCATCCATGTGCAAACCAATTATACTGTGAGAGGTGATCATCGGCAGATGAAAGGTGACTACAGGGCTCTGGGAGCACAGATGAAGGAGTTCGGAGCACAGGTGGTGTTCTCCTCAACCCTTCTGGTCAAAGGTAAGTGCCTGAGTAGAGACAGATGCATCCTAAAGGTGACGCCTGGCTGCAAAGATGGTGTTCTCAGGAGGGCTTTGGCTTTCTTGAACATGGAATACTGTTCCAGGAAGAAGGACTGCTAGATGGAGATAGACTCCATCTGTCAAGGAAGGGGAAGAACATATTCAGACGTCAACTGGCTGACCTAGTTAGGAGGGCTTTAAACTAGATTTGAAGGAGGAAGGAGACCAAAGCCCACAGGTAAGTGACAATGTGGGAGACCTGGGGGAAGGGATGAAACTTGGGGGGTACTGAGACTGTAACATGAGGGATAAAAGAGAAGGTAGTTGGAGCATGGGGAGGGAATCAAATAATTGTGTCAGATGTTCTAATGAAGCTTCAGTACCTTAGGCAGGTGCGGGATGACAATTCCAGGAGAAAGTGCAAGAAGGTAGATGCAATAGAACTGAAAATCAACACAGGAAAGTGGGCAATCAGCTGTATGTATTAAGTGCCAGGAAAACAAATGTGAGGAGCCTGGAAAACAACCAGGAAGAATTGATAGCACTGGTGCAGACAAGGAACTATGATATAATTGGAATAACAGAGACATGGTGGGATAGCTTGCATGACTGGAGCTCTGCCATGGATGGGTATAAGTTGTTCAGGAAGGGCAGGCAGGGAAGAAAAGGGGGAGGAATAGCACTGTATGTAAAAGAGCTCTATGACTGCTCGGAGCTCCATTATGGAAATGGAACCGAGCCAGTCAAAAATCTGTGGGTTAAGTTTAGAGGAGAGGGCAACAGGGGGATGTCATGGTGAGTGTCTGTTACAGACCTCCAGACCAGAAGGAGGAGGTGAATGGGGCATTCTATGGACAACTAGCAGAAGTTTCCAGATCACAGGCCCTGGTTCCCATGGGAGACTTCAATTACCCTGACATCTGCTGGGAGGCCAATACAGCAGTGCACAGGCAATCCAGGAAGTTTATGGAAAGTGTTGAGGACAACTTCCTGGTACAAATGCTGGATGAACCAGCTAGGGGCCTTGCACTTCTCAACCTGTGGCTCACAAAAAGAGAAGAATTGATTGCAGACATAGAAGTGAATGGCAAGCTGGGCAGCAGTGACCATGATATGGTAGAGTTCAAGATGTTGATTAATGGAAAAAAGGAAAGAAGCAAAACACAGACCCTGGACTTCAGAAAAGCAGATTTTGGCTCCCTCAGGGAACTGATGGGCAGGATCCCTTGGGAGGCTGATCAGAAGGGAAAAGGTGTCCAAGAGAGCTGGTTGCATTTTAAAGAAACCCTGCTAAGGGAACAGGAAGATACCATTGGCTATGTCTACACACGCGTTGTTATTTCAAAATAAGGATTTCAAAATGAGTCATTTTGAAATAAAATCCTTGTTTCAAAATAAGTTAATTTGAATTAACAAAATGTTAATTCGAATTAAGGGAAAGCCTGCAATCCAAAAAGCTGTTATTTCAGAAGGGATATTTCGAAATAAAGCCGTTTGGACCTGTTGTTTCGAAACAGTTCTTTCAAAACAACAGGTCTACACAGTATTGTCTCAAAAGAACAGGTCTAAATGGCTTTATTTTGAAATATCCCTTCTGAAATAAAAGCCGTTTTCGGGGGGGGCGGGTTTTATTTTTTCAAAATGATGATTCTTATTTCGAAAGGACAGGGTCTGTCCTTTCAAAATAAGAAAACATTGTGTAGACCTAATTTCTTTTATTTCGAAACAACGAGTCTTATTTTGAAATGAAAGTGCCGTGTAGACATAGCCATTCTGATGAGGAGAAAGAACAGGAAATATGGAAGGCACCCAGGATTGCTTAACAGAGAACTCTGCACGGAGCTAAAGCATAAAAAGGAAGCTTACAAGAAGTCGAAGCCTGGACAGATGACTAAGGAGGCATATACAGATATTGCTCGGGACTGCAGGGATAAAATCGGAAAGGCCAAAGGACAATTGGAGTTGCAGCTAACATGGGATGTGAAGGATAACAGAAAGGGGTTCTACAAGTATGTCAATATTAAGAACGGGATCAAGGATGGTGTAGGTCCCTTACTGAATGGGGCAGGTATCCTCGTGGTGGAGGATGAGGAAAAAGCTGAAGTGCTCGATACTTTTTTTACTTCAGTTTTCACAGGCTGGGCCAGCTCCCAGCTCACTACAGTGGGTATGGCAGATTGGAGAGAAGAAGAGAGGCCCTGGGTGGTGGAAGGTCAGGTTAGGGAATACGTAAAGAAGCTGGATATGCACAGGTCCATGGGGCCAGACGACTCATATCCGAGGGTGCTGAGGGAGTTGGCTGATGAGATAGCAGTACCACTGGCCATTATCTTTGAAAACTCATGGTGAACAGGGAAGGTACCGGAGGACTGGAGAAAAGCAACTGTACAGAATGACAAGTCCTACACAAAGGATGTGAAAAGGAAGGTTGAAACTATTAGTCATTCTTCAGTAGGTGAATTGCGTAGATTTTGATAACTTAGCTTCAGTGAGTTATGTGGAGTAAAGAGGGAGGAGTGAAAGACAACAGGAGGAAGTAAAGGTAATTAAAAAAGAGAGTCTAGAGGAGGAGATCTGATGAGAGGCCTGTTATGTAGGTCATATTGATATAACAGAGCAAGACGGGGTTATTTTGAAATTACCCTTGTTTTGATATCAAGCCAGGTTTTATTATATCCAAATGATTTTCCTTATTTCAGACTAAGGGAGCTCCTTATTTCAAAATAAGGAAAAGTTGTCTGGACATAAATATTTTTAAATCAAAATAACAAGTGTTATTTTGATTTAAAACATGCATGTGGACATGCCCTATTTGTTGTTGAATATTTTTCTGAAACATATTTGGAAAACTTTTGGAAATACAATTGCAATTCCATTCTGTTTATCCTACAGCTTAGGAGTGCTTGATATAGTTTGAAAAAAAAAAAACAAAGTGTTTGAAAATGAATCGCTATGTTACGTGTATGAAAGCATTTATGGGTTGACATATTTTACAAAAAATTGATATTGGTTTTGTTTTGTTTTGTTTTGTTTTGTTTTGTTTTACCCCTGGCATTCCTCCTACTACTTTTTTTCTTTTCATTCCAATTCACATTTTTTCCTCACTTACTATTTTGTTGCTTTATTTGTCCTTTTCATTTAAAATTATTATGAAACTGAAAAACATTCAGGACTATTTAACTGCAATGAATGCAATAAATGAATTTTAAATTAGTCCCATCTCTTCAGGCTAGCACTGGAAAAAACTATCTCAAAATAATCACAAACAGTGGAAAAATTTCATGCCCATTTGCACTAACATGTCCATGTGAAAAAGTTCTGATTTTAGAAGATGCAGTTTGAACTAAGAAAAATGTGGATTTTAACTGTTTATTTGTTTGAGTTTAATATTTCATGAAAACCTTGTACTGCAGTACATTAGGGAAACAAAAATTCAGAAACCAGAAATGTCCAAACACAAGAAATGGATAAAACATAAAATGACTGCCTTAGCTCTGAATTTATATTTTTTTTCAAGCTAGAATTTTAATATTCTTTTAATTTTTTTTAGAAGAGTATATCAGTGAAAAGAACATGTACAAAATACTACTTAACAAAAGGACATGTTGAACATATCGCTTACAATAAAAGAGTTGTGTAATCATTCCTAATACAATATTGATGGCTTTATAAAAGAAATAAAGAAATGAGATATGGTCATTGTGTTAAGCATTATATTTATGGTAATATCTTCTTTTGTAGGTTATTGTTAAAAATCATACACTAAAGACTCGTTTATCACTTCTCAGTTCATTGTGCTTTTTACTGATTACTTCATTATGGCATTTTACTTTTGTTGACAGTTTCTTTAATAATATTAATGATGTTTGATAGCTGGTTCTTAGAAAATTGTTTGTATACATACAAGGGTATGTAGTGACTTTTTTATGAATCTTTCTGGATGTAATATAATGTTTGTAGTTTTTAGTTTTGAATTACAGAACCACATATAATATCATTGCATCTTTCTGGTTCAAAGCGGTTGATTACTTTAAATTACATGGTATTGTTTTATAGCAAAGTAACAAAGAAAGTATGTGTGCATGAAATTCAATTGAACCTCAAAGTTAACTGTAAGCAGCTCGAGGTCTTATTCTGCTCCAAATAATGTAAAATACTGGAAGCTAGCAGCTATCCTGAGAATCAGGACATATATTTAGGTGTCCAACTATATATATAGTAGAAGCCCACATTTAGGCATTTGTTTTAATAGATCTTGGCCTTAATCTGCACTTCCTTGACTTAGATTTTGGCTATATTGGTAACTCTTTCTCTCTGTGCACATGCTTTCCTAGTCATCTATCCATGTTCAGTACTCGTAGTGTTTGTCTACACTGGAATCTTACTTAAGTCAACTTAAGCAACTCCAGGCCCTTGTTTGGAGTTCATTAAGTCAACTTAAGCACTTGCTTAAGTCAACTTAATAACTCTCACCCTTAAAGGTGAATTCAATGATTAAGTTTACTTCACTAAGTCAGCTTAACAAAATGTGGCCATTAAAGTTGATTTAATAGAGTTGTCTTAAGGCAGGAGAGCCATGTTAGTTGACTTTATGAAGTTGACTTAAGCCAGGGACCCCATTTTAAGGTGACTTTTTTAAGTCAACTTTAAATGGGTCCATGGCTCAAGTTGACTTTATAAAGTTGACTTAAACAAATGAGGCCTCTCAAAGTCAACTTAATTAAGTTGACTTATCTGAGCCCCCTAGCGTAGTGTTTCCTGGAAGGAGCTAAGTAAATCCACATAAAAGAACAACTGACTCACCAATTAATATCATCAGAAGATAATAAGTCTCTTCTTCTCAAATTAGATTACATGGAATTTTGTATGGATCTTAAAGATGTTTGATAGGACCAAATGTAGAAACAAAATATAGTCTTAGAGACTTTTACTGAGAAAGGATAATAATTAAATGGATAATAATAATAAACAGCAATATTATTGTTCTAAAGGTTAATGTGGAATTATACACTGTAATGGTTAAGATTCATATACTCCTATCCTTCCCTGAAAACCTAATGACAAGAGACAAAAAGACCAGCCTCATGCCTGTGTCCTGATTTCCAGGTTCCTTAGTTCTCAAGTGGGAGATGGAGACCTTAAGAAGTGCTCAATAACTAAGAACTATAAAACCACTATAACACTAGGACTAAAATAATACTAAACATAAGACATAACATGGTGCCTCTTATAATAATCTGAGCATTATATAGCCTTCTATATCCAAACATAGGCTCCTTGCCCACAAAATATCAGGGTATACTTACTCTACAGTCTGGCATGTATATGTGCATTAATTACATCTCGATATCATTTCCAAACAACTAGCTAATTTTCAGCTTTCTTATATCTGGACTACCAGGGTCTTGTGGTGTACCTCTTAAGTTTACTGAGGGTAACCCCCCCAAAATTAATGCCCCTTGACTTATTTAGAGTAAAGGTTACAATTTCATATGTATACTTTATCCTTTAGCTCATTATCACATATCCAAAGACCTAAATAGATATATGCTAACTTGTCTTATCTTCTCATACAGCATGTACCCTGTAGTTTTCTTGCATTACAGCCAAAATACTTTTTTTCATATAAACCTATAAATCTATTGTAATAAAACAATCAATTAAATTTTATGTAAGCAAGTAGGGTACTCCTATGGGCTACAAATCTTTTATACATTGATACAAGCAAGTTATATATTGACTTTCTGATATAGTTAGTTGCCACCATTTATCTTGTAAATGCTGGTTTGATCAAAACATCTTGATCCACCAACCTTTGTTCCTTTATCATCTTTAGGGAGTGTATTTTCAGCATAATTTGGCATTGGGATGTTGTGGTACTACCCTTCTGGCATGTGTTTACTTGAATACTTAGTTTCTAGAAGTGTTCACACTTTTGCAGTGCCAACCCTGCTCTTGCCAAGCTCGCATACCAAAGACTAAACTTGCAAGCAGGCATCTGTGTAGTAACATGGCCTGACTTTTCTCCATCACCTGACTTTTGCTAATTTTGCTTTATATCAGCAGGGCATGATTTTAGTTATACTAGGCCTAGTGTCTCAGTCCTTCTCTTTCTACAGCTAGTCCTCACTTAGTGACCTACTCGTTTAGTGACCCCTCAGAGTTATGACCGGCTCTCTGATGAGTTGGTATTATGGCAATGTATGAGAACTCGCATCAACTCTCTCAGATTACCTATATTTACAGTACACTATGCAAACTAAGTTCAGTACATTAGAGCTTAAAACATTTGAAATATATATTAAAAATGTTATAAATGATGCAAAGGTGACATTAAAAGTATCTACCGATGGTTGAAAAACCCACTACCAGTAAAGTACATTATGCCTGAAATACCGGTAAGGGCTGCTCCTCGTTTAGTGACCAATTCGTTTATCAACCGGGTTTCAGGAACGGAACCCGGTCACTAAGTGAGGACTACCTGTACTTTACTACCTTATTCTAAGACATAATGATCAAAAGCCTAAAGAAGACACATCAGAATTCAGTATAATTTTTCATTAAATGTAACTTTTGAATTACTGCATAACAATAATTAAAACAATTCACAGAAACCCAAAACAGCAAAATTCACTGAAATATTGTAATGCTGTAGGAACTAAATATCAATATATGTCTTTCTTTAAATTATTTAAAACCAAGTACACATTGGTATTCTAAATTTGTGCTTATCATGTAATATCATAATGATAGACACTACAGTTCAGAACATGAGCATTAATCAAAGAATCTTTCTGAAACTACTGAGATCACATTAATCTGCCTAAATATACTATGTACAATTAGAGTAGTACAAAGTCTAAAAGAGAAACAAATTATTGTGCATCATATCCAATTTTTGTAGCATTTTATCAGAAGTCACATAAAAAGTCAACACAATCTAATAATGATAAAAATAATGAAAATCTGGCATCTGTCTCAGTAAACATTTTTCAAAACATTTCAGTGGAATATTTTCTATGTAGAATCTGAAATTGAAGTGCATATAGTATAATTTATGCATTTCTATATTGGAATTTAGTCAAAGTTATCTTGTAAACATATTTTTATAACATGAAATTAAAGAATCAACATAGGACTCATTCTTACCTAATTATCCACTGTTTGTATTAGACTTTTCTAATAATTATATATATTTTCCCTGAAAATTGATTAAGGAATCACTGACATTTAGGATCAAACAGATCTTTCCCCCCAAACCTTGGAAGGAGATTTAGAATGAGAAGCACTTACCAGACAAAATATACTTTAAAATGCTTTGTAAGCAACAGTTTTATAGCCAGGAGAAGTAAACATTTTCAGTTCTTCCTGAGGTGGAGGGGGAAACAGTATGATGATTTTGGGTCTAGCAAGAACTTTCTGTTTTTGCAAAGGAACAGCGTTCTTCCCAGCAGCAGTCCCAAAAGTCCTCAAGATGGAAAGGATCATTCAGTACCCTCAACAGCCAAGGCAGAGATAATAAAGAGAGTTTATGGAGAGCAGTTGTAAAGATGAAATGGGAAAAGGAATTTTCCCTTGGAGGTTTGAGTTAGCTGAACACAAACTTTGAAGTACAGTAGAGAAAGATTAACCAACACTTTGAGACCTGATCTATAGACACTGAGTTTCTAAATGTCATTATAAACCCAGCCCTTTATGTCAGATCCTTATCTGGTGAAATTTAGCAAATTCCCATTGACATCAAATCAAAACGGAACAGCTTTGATTTTTTTTTCCCTTTTTTAACACAATACACAAGCAATCTTGCAGTAATTTAAGTTTCCTTTTATATGTAACTCTGTTCCTTCACATAACCATTATCAGACACGAGCTGTTCTAAACTAGTATGGTCTGCTGACTTCAATAAATATACAGTGGATCCACTGACTTTCTTTTAAATATACAGCACTTTTTAAACATTTTTCAATATTCCTACCTCACTGTAAGATTGCATATTCCCACATTATTCTAAACTTTTTCTAAAAGGTATGTCCACATGTCTTTTATTTTGAAATAACACTGGTTATTTCAAAATAAAAGATTTGGTTAGGTCCACACAATGTTTTCTTATTTCAAAATGACAGGCTCTGTCATTTCGAAATAAGAACTGTCATTTTGAAACAGCTTAAACCCCATTCATTTAGAAACGGCTGTTATTTCGAAATGGTTATTTCGAAATAATGCCGTTTGGACATGTTGTTTCGAAACAACACCATTGTTTTGAAACAACTGTTTTGAAACAACATGTCCAAACAGCGTTATTTTGAAATAACCATTTCAAAATAACAGCCGTTTTGAGAGCGGGCTTTCCTTTAATTCGAATTAACTTATTTTGAAATAAGGACTTTATTTCAAAATAACTCATTTCAAAATAATGATGTATGTGTGGACATAGCCAAAGGGAGCTTCAATGGAGCTAAGCTAAATTTATGCCAACTGAAGGTTTATGAGTTTGATTTTTTTCCAAAAGTTTTTGATCAGCTCTGCTCACATCTAATGAAGAGGGAGTCTGCAAGGAGAGAGCTACAGGTTCTCACGTTCCACCACCTAGACCTGTGCAGTGTATTGAAAACTGTATTAAAAGTAAAAAAAGCAAGGAGTCTTGTGGCACTTAAAGGCTAACAGACTAGACTAACACAGCTGCCCCTTTGGAACTTGTATTAAAAGTGTTTGCTAAGACTTGAAGTGGTGAAGAAGTTTTCCTAGTCCTGTTTGGAAGCAGGGCGTTCTGTATGAATGCATGTGTTAATGAATGGCTGTAAGTGTTTGGGTTTGTTTATTTCTGTTTTGTTGGCCAAAACATTTTCCTTTTATGGCATGGGATATCATTGAGAAACACTGAAATGTGAAAGTTCGTATCAGTCAGGGAGAATTAAAGGATGTTCACAAATCTTTGAACCTTTTAATTTCTTTTGGAGAAAAAGTCAATAAATAACCAGATAGCAGAATTAATGTCAGATCCGGCCAGAGAAGTGGTAGACAGTTTAATGATTTATTTTTTTGCTAAATGTAATTTTATCATGTTTACTGAAAATTGTGGCTTTACTTATGGCAATAATTGTGAATGAGATGGGAAGCTGGTAGATACCCCCGTGGCCATCCTTGCAGCCCAAACACTCTGGCTTTGTTCAGACGAGAATTTTATTTCAAAATAACACCCGTTGTTTTGAAATAAAAATTCTCATGTCCACATGAGGTACCATTGTTTCAAAACAACAAGACTGGTGGTTTCAAAACTGGTAAACCTACTTTGATATCGAAATAGCCATTGTTTTGAAACAGCTGTTTCAAAACAATGGCGTTCGGACATGTTTCGAAAAGGCCATTTTGAAACAACGCGTCCAAATGGCTGTTTCGAAACATTGGGTCCAAAGACCCATTGTTTTGAAACAACGCTATTTTGATATCAGCTTCAGGTGACCTTCCTGTTCCCAGGGTGCCCAGGGGCAGAAAGTGCCCTGCAGCGTGCTCCATCGTGCTGCCAGCCTCAGAGTCAGCCTAGCAAGGATGGCAGACACCGGCAGGGGCACTCGTAGAGTGGGCCAACACCTGGGGTCTCTTTGGACCGCAGAGGAGTCCATGGGCCTCATCAGGATCTGGTTCACTGAGGACATCAGGGTACGGTTCCAAGCGCGGCACCAGAACGTTTATGTCTATGCAGACATCGCCCAGGCCCTGGCGTGGGAGGGCTTCAAGCACACCACTGAGCAGGTGCGCTTGAAAGTCAAGGGCCTGCACCAGGGCTATACCCGGGTATGGGACACCAGGCTCCTCCATGGTGCAGCAGCTGCCACCAGCTGCCCGTTCTGTGAGAAGCTGGATGTGTTCCTCAGTCAGAAGTTGGGGGCCCCACCACAACACATAAAGGACTCCAGCAAGCTGCGTGCTACCCCAACGTCGCTGGAGCCAGAGAGGAGCTCAGAGCACGAGGAACCCCTCAAGGTGGGGGAGACCAGCTGGCCCACCTCGGCTCCTCCAGTAAGCCCAGAGCTCCTGCCAGAGGAGGAACCCCATACCACCAGCCCGGAGGAGGAAGCAGAGGAGCAGGAAGCAGCCACTGATGAGGGGACATCACGTCGAACATCAGGCATCGCAGTCGGTGAGTGTCCCCCCTTCCCCCTCAGACAGGGAGGCCCAGGAGGGCAAGGGCCGGGTCCTGAGGGTCGCATGGCCCTGGGACGGTGAGCCTCGGGCCCGGGGGGTGGGGTGCACAGGCTCTCCCATGGATGTAGTTTGCAGAGGGCATGTGGAGACAGCGTCCCATGCCCAAGAAGGATAGGGGTCCCTCAGCACAGGGGGGGCAATAGGCAGGTGTGGCAGCATGCAGGGCAGAGAGCCTGCAGCCAGCACTGCTGTCACATGGCCTCGGGAGACTGCCCGGGCCACATGCTGCCTAGGGCAGCTCAGTACTGTGGGCCACGAGGCCACATGCCCCCTTAGTGCAGTGTACATAGCACACAATTGGGAATCCTGTTGGCAGTCAGGGCAAGGGTTTGCAGATCACAGGCTGCACACACCAAGGCCAATAGGCTGATGCTTAACTGTTCTCCCTTCTGCCCTGCAGCTCGTCCACCCACACACCGGCCTTCTGCTCCAGGCCTGCCAACCACTTCACGGCCCAGGAGAAGACCCTGCCTGAGCCAGGACGATATTACTGGCTGGCCTGCTGGAGAGCAGCCAGTAGGTGAACGAGGCAACCTGAGCCTGGCATGCCGAGCAAGCCAGCCACCAAGTTGCCACTATCCGGCAGCTCCAGTGCGCTACCAATGCAGAAGATTACATTGTGGCAGCCCTGGAGTGGCAGGCAGCGGCGCTGGAATGGCAAGCAACCACCCTCAACCACCAGGCAACCACCCTCGACCACCAGGAGGCTGCCATAGACCAGCAGACAACGGCCCTGGAAAACCTCCAGGCTGTGGTGCAGCAGATTGGGGATCACCTTCCCTCCCAGCAGGGGACGGATCCTGTCCCTCCCAGGGACCCAGCTGCCCCTCGTCACCGGTGCCACCAGACCCAGGGTGGCCTTGGAGAAAGCTGTGGGGCTGCGGGCCCTGCCCCAGGGGTGGCTCCCTCCTCGTATGTCCCCCCAGTTATCCCAAAAACACCACTTTACATGCCCCATCCCAGTTCTGTGCCCCCACCCCACATCCCCTGTTCCAGTTCGATGCCCCCATCCCACATGCCTGCACCCCCAGTTTGAAGCCCCCACTCAACCCTTTCCTGTCTCCCCAGTTCCGCCTTCCCATACTCCCTTGCTTGTAATAAACACAGTTCACCCACGTTGAGAGTTTATTGCATGTTTTATTGGGTAGGGGGTCAGGGTATGGGTGGGTTGGGTGGGGGCTGGCTGGGGCAAAATGGAGGAGCAGGCAGTGTGGTGGGGTTCACATGGCAATGTGGGTGCCATTGAGTATCCCCCCACTTGGAAAGCCCGGGGCAGCGAGACTGGCGATGATGTTGTGCAGCACTCCCAGGGTGACAAGGCATGGCAGCAGGACTGTGCTGATGGCGTGGGTGACTTGCAGCAGCACTTCCCCGATGCTGGACGTCCCGACACTGAAGACATGGGCAACGGACCTGTGGGACTCAGGAGTGGCCATTTTCCAGAGTGCGATGACTACGCTCTTGTCCGCAGATATGCCTGCCCTCACCACCATGTCTCTTTGGCGCAGGACTGGGGTGAGCTCGGCGATTGGGTGGGTGAAGGTCTCCCTGCCAACCTAGAGGTTTGTCATCCAGGACTTGTTGCTCCAGGTTTGCTGGAGAACCTGCTCCCACCAGTCTGTGCTGATGCCCGGTACCCAGCTGGGCTGTGGCACAGAAGGGGACAGAAAGCTATCGGTGCTGTGAGGGCCACGAAGATGATGGTCTGGGGCACAGCTCTGGGCTCATCGGTCTCAGGGAAAGTGTGTCCCACAGCAAGGCAGCACCCTGCAGGCTAGCAGTGGGTCGACCAAGTGCTCAAGGATGGCATGGCAGCTGGGGAGCATCCCTAGCCATCTCTCTTGCAACCTCTTCAGAGTCGCAATGGATAGGGAGGGGTGGCCAGTTTGTGCTTTTAGGTGATTGGCTGGCAACATGGCTAGCACCATGTCCATCAACATGGCCCAGTGAGCTGGTCATGTTGCCACACCTCCCATGCCTCCCCCTCTCCTAAAATTGAAATAGCATGTCCACACACAGGGCCTGCTATTTTGATTCGAAGGCCTTCCCTTAATTCGAATTAACTTATTTCGAAATAAGGATTTTATTTCAAAATGAGTTATTTCAAAATGGGTTATTTTGAAATAACAGTTACCGTGTAGACATACCCTCTGTGTAATAGAAATATGATCAGAAGCAGTGACTTATTACATTTTGGAGTTGCTTTTTTATACTAAATTGTGGGTATTTCTAGGCCATTTTGTTATAGGCACTGGTTGGATGGATACAGGAAATATGGTTTGATTAAAAGAGGTTTTTTTTAATTAAAAAGGGGTGATGAATTACTGTGGTAGTGTGTAACACATGCCACCTAAAAGGGAGGGCAAATTGTATGGTGAGGAAGATTTAATTAATAGATTGTTTCCTCATATAAAAACGCATGGCAGAACAGCCAGCAGTGACATCCTCTGCAAGAACTTAGCCACAACCTAGTTAATATGGAAGCAGTTAATCTATGGCATTCTTTAGCTACATACAAGGGTAAACACTTGTTATTGAGTGGAGACTAAGGCACTTAATTTACCAGAAGAGACAGTCAACTGCTTCTGGAATTTACCAGGGTTTTGTTGTTGTTGTTGCTGTTGTTTTTGGTTTTGGTTTTGTTTGTTTGTTTTTCTTTAATTGATTGATTTTGCTGAGCAGATGCAATTGGCTTGTACATCCTCTGTAATATGGGTAGATACTATGGTAAAATATGCTTTAGAAATATGGATAAAGGGAATGATTATGCATTATAATTCAGGTTTTAAATTCAGATTCACAAATTATGTTACACACATTAGGTAGAGGGCAGAGTTAAGGCTCTTCATTGTACCTGATTTCCATATTTCCTGACCCTTACAGTGATATGCAGATACACATACATACAGTGCTATAAAAGTGCCCAGTTCAATAAAGCTGAAAGCAATCATGACCTTATACCATGCAGGAGCAGAATTTTCACAATAAAATGTTCCAGAAGGATAATTGTATTAGTCTGTACATGGCAAAAATAACAAAAGTCTTCTGGCACCTTAAAGACTAACACATTTCATTAGACATAAACCTTTGTGGTTTGGTACCCACTTTGTCAGAGGCATGAAGTGGTATCTACATTAGGTAGTACTACATGACATGGTAATATGAGGAGGTAACTCCTAACTGTAGTTTCCACATCATGCCTCTGAGAAAGTGGGTTGCATCCCACAAACGCTTATGGATAAAGAAATTTGTTAGTCTTTAAGGTGCTGCGGGAGTTCCATTGTTTTTACCCAGTAAAATGTGGAGGATAATGGAGACTTTTCTAAGAACATTCTACTGAATGATCAAAAGCTATAACACCACAACTGAGAAAGAAGGCCATAATGTAAAACAAAAACAAAAACAAAAACAAAAGCAAACAAAAAAAAACACCTTTGATATAGAGGGGAATTGAAGGCAGCTATAAAAAATAATACATAACTAGTGGAAGAGGGGGAAGTCGATAGTGATAAATATAAATCAGAAACTAGGAACTGTAGAAAATTGGGAAGGGAAGGGACACAAGGAGAAATCTATGACTAGTTGAGTTAAGGACAATAAGGAGTTGTTTAAGTTTATTATGAGCAAAAAGAATCCTCACAATGATATCAGTGCATTAAGGGAAGTGGCAGAAACATTAATAATAATGCAGAAAAAAGAAGAATGTCCAAAATATTTCTGTTCCATGGCTGGGAAAAAAACAGTAGTATGATGTATTCATAAGAAATACAATATCATATTTTGACAGAGTCAGAGCAGAGGGATATAGGAGCTCATGGGAAAACAGATATATTATCCCCAGACTTACCAAAAGGCTTATTCTCAGGGTAGCTCAAGCAGACAGCTAGGCTGGACAGCTGGGATAGACTGCAGCACCTGAACCAGGCAGAGCAGGAAAGACTAATTGCAACGCCTGCATCAGTTAAGAGGCTGGGAGTTGATCACAGCACCTGAGCTAACTAGGCTGCTCAATCAACACTGATACAAGGGGCCTGGAAACAGCAAAGGCTTTCATTCTAGAGCATGGCAGTGGAAGGGAGGAGTAGAGTATGAGCAGAGTGATGTTGGGGGAAGTTGGCTAAGAGTAAGAAACTTACCCTCCCGAGACACAGATCCTGGGGGGTTTAGGAGAAAGAGAAGTGATGCTCCAGGTGATTGGCAGACACTAGAAGTGCACAACTCACGAGGCCCCTAGACTCCACCTCATCATAATATAATGTCATCATATCATATGATAGCACTCTTTCCATTCCACTAGTATGTCAGGTGGATATCAAAAACAGACACTAAAATCAGACATTTTTCAAACAGTGTGTCCAAGTAACCTCCATCAAAGAGTTTTGAAAAAGCTGGCTGAAGAGCTCACTTAACTATTAACGCTGATATTCAGTAAGCCTTGGAATATCAGGAAAGTTCCTGAAGACTGGAGGAAGGCTAATGTTCCAATATTTAAAAAGGCTAACCTGGATGATCCAGGTAGTTAGAGGCCAGTCAGTCTAGCATTGATACTGTGCAAAAAAAAAAAAAAAAAAAGGTAAGCTCCTATGAGATTCAGTTAATAAAAGAATTAAAGGAGAGTAATACAATTAATATGGGCTTATGGAAAATGGTTCCTGTTGAACTAACTTGATTTATTTTTATGAGATTACACATTTGAAAAGGTAATAGTGTTGATGTAATACACTTAGACTTATGTAAACCATTTGAGTTGATAGCACACAGCATTTCAATTAAAGAACTAGAGAACTACACAGTTAATGGGGCACACATTAAATGGATTAAAATCTGTCTGGTCAGTCTGAAAATATAAACAGGGACTCATCGAACAGGTGTATTTGTAAAGAATTATAGTGCATAGGATTACTCATGATACTTATCATTTGTATTAATGACCCCGTGTAGGGAGGCAGCGGAAGGCATGTAATAGAGAGCTTAGTGGTGCCCATGCCCTTCCTACCCACAATGAGTGACCCTGCCATGAGCTGTTCCTGGGCTCTGTACCTGAAGAAATGGGTGGTGCTTGTTTTTATATGCTTCTATTTTGCTCTGTCTGGCTGTTTTTCTATGCTATATGTTGTCATGTTGCTGGCTCAGTAATGAGCCTGAGTATGTGAGGGACCTGTCCTGAAATGCCATATTTTAGCATAGCCCCTGATAAGCGTCGGACTTTGCTTTATCTTGGACTGCTTATCCGGAAATTCAATAAATACTTTAAATGGTCTCTAACTATGCCTAGTGAAACCAAAAATGAACCTACACTGATCTGGGGAAATATCCAGGAACATAAAATGATCCATGATAAAGTTTACAGAAAACACAAAAATGAGTTTTATTTATTTATTTATTTATTTACTTACTTACTTACTTACTTACTTACTTATTTATAAGGGCAAGTCAGCATAATCTGGCTTGGCAAACAAGGCTCAAGCAAACAACTATATTTTCTTATTGCTAAATATAAATATATACATCTAGGATTAAAAAATGTAGGATCTACTTAGATGAGGGGCAGTTCTCCATCCCAGGAAGCAGCGTTTCTAAAAAAGATTTGATGGTATGTCCACACGTCTCTTTTATTTCAAAATAACACTGGTTATTTCAAAATAAAAAAGACTAGGTCTACACGGCATTTTCTTATTTCGAAATGATGGGCTCTGTCATTTCGAAATAAGAACTGTCATTTTGAAACACCTTAAACCCCATTTATTTTGAAACAGCTGTTATTTCAAAATGGTTATTTCAAAATAATGCCGTTTGCACATGTTGTTTTGAAACAACACCATTGTTTCGAAACAACATGTCCAAACGGCCTTATTTCTAAATAACCATTTTGAAATAACAGCCGTTATGGTAGCAGGCTTTCCCTTAATTTGAAATAACTTATTTCAAAATAATGATGTATGTGTGGATGTAGCCTGAGAGTCATGGTGGTTAATCAGCTGAACATGAACCCTCTGTGATGGTTGAAATGTCCAGAGCAGGGGTGGCCAAACTGGTGGCACTCGAGCCACACAATTTGATTATTAAACCTTCACAAGCTGCACTGAAGCATATAGCCATATACTTTTACCTATTAAATTGATTTGCTGACGTTCTTCCGCGAGCCACACTTTTTCATTCAAGAGCCACATGCAGCTCCCGAGCTGCAGTTTGGCCATGCAATCCTTGTGCAATCCTTGGCTGCATAAACAAAGGTCTTGAGTAGGAAGAGAAGTTATTTTAGCTCTGTAATTGGCATTAGTGTGGCCAGTGTTGGAATACTATGTACAGTTCTAGTGTTCACAGTTCATGAAAGGTGCTGATAAATTAGAGAGGGTTCAGAGACAAGCCATGAGAATGTTTAAAGGATTAGAAAACATTCCTTATACCTATAAACTAACAGTGGTCGATCTATTTAGTTTAACAAAGAAGTTAAGGAGTGATTTGATTATGATCTCTAACACAGAGGTGTCCAAACTATAGGATAGTCTCCTTATGGAAGTGTGGAGGAACACTGTGGGGAGCAGGGGGATTGCAAGACCCAGGACATCCCCCCACAGGGGCCAGGGAGAGACCACCACCTAACACCACTCTGTAAGAAGCTCTGCCCCAGTCTCCAGCAACAAAGCTATGGCCTCAGCTCCTGGTTTGTCATCCAGCCACAGCACTGACCTTGGCCCATGGAGTCCAATACCCCTCCCAGTCTGTCTACCATGGCCCCCGGCCATAGTCTCTGGTCTTACTATCCAGCCATGATGGTTTGGCCTTCTCATCATAACCCCTGCTATGGCCCTGGCTGAGACCCTGGCTTTGGTTCAAAGTGCCTGGCCTAGCCATGGGTGCCCAGCTACTGTGTCCATCTGAGGTGCAGCTTTTATCTGTCTACAACCTTATGATAAAAACACTAGAGTGGTTTACTTTTGGTTAATATTTGAAGGTATTCATCATAGTCATAAGGACTTGAAATGTAAAGTTTTAAAGTAAAGCTTAGAATCTTGCAGAAAGTAATGACACTTCCTTATGTAAGTGCTGTTTTCAAACCTCTGTCGAGAATGTTATTCGGGTTGGTTTGTATTTTCTTGTGCTGACTTTATTTTCTTTTCTTTGCTCTCACAACTCCTACTTTGCACTTCCTATGTATTTGACAAGATGGCACAAACAGTTTTAATTACTAAGGTTCTATGATTGTGTTAGAATTCTATTTGCATGTCTCTAGGGATTGTATATTCTCTATTCAATTAATGAAGATTAAAGAATATCACTGATGAAAATAATGATTGCTTATTTAAAAAAATATGAAAGTAATTTATCATATAATGTTCAAACATTTTATCTTAATGCATTGCACTCAGTTATATGACTTTCCTAAATTAGAAGAGAGACAATGTGCCGTTATCAGCCAGGTAATCCTTTTACTCATATATCTTGTTTATTAAGACACTTTTTCACTTCTTGTTATTGGTATATTAGTTTTGAGTAGTAAAATTAGACCATGTGTATTGATTGCTAAATTTGCCTGCAGTTTCAAATGATTGGAAGTGGGTGGTCGATATACACTGGGTATTTGTGAAAAGAAACATTCCTTTCACCTACAACCCCACACGATTTACAACATCCAAGAACTGATCATGAATACATTATATTTTGTTAAACTTATAATGATTTGGTTCATCTTAATTTTAAGGCTTCCATTTATGAAGAACATATTCCAAAGTAACACATCGAAAACCATGCCACTATGTAATTATCAAAAACTTCAGCTCCAGCATATGGGAATTACACAATCTGATCCAAAGTCTATTTAAGTCAATAGAAACATTCTTCTCAACTTCAGTGGACTTCAGTATTATTCTCAAAATTGTAGCACTGTATTCTATAGTACAACTTCTTTTGTGTGACAATATGAAAAGCAACAATAAAGGTCATCATGCTAAATTGTCATCCTTCTTGTAACAGTGAGTAAAAGAAAGGTAGCTCTATGGAGAAGGATTTTAGAGGTCAGAACTTAACTATGTGTCCCATGGTTTGGATGTCTTCTCCAGATTCACACAATAGGCTGTTCTTCATTTTCCATTTGTGAAATAGGTATTTGTAAAACCTATGTGAGGTTCTGATGCAGTGCACTGTGATGCTTACCTTATATGTTATGTGAAGCCAGATGGTTGGTTTGTAGGATTTGTAATCAGGGATCTTAACCTTTCTATTTTCCCAAAGCCTCTGTCACTTGTCTTTTAGTTTTACAAGATCAAAATTTTAAGAGCTCTGGCAGCTAACCAGAATTCTGGATTTAAGATAGCACCTTGGAGTAGCTAGAAATTTTTGCAGGCCAGCTCAGTCAATCATGAGGGTCAATCTGACAACATAATGTTTCCTCCATCAGTGAAAACTAGCCTTCAGACAGCAATATCCCATGAAAAAAAGAGACTAGTTAATATATTCCTGTGTGTAGACTGTAGTGCTTTTTAGACTTTGTAATGTTGCAAACACTAATCGGCCCTCATAATACCCTTTTCATGTAGGTCAGTAAAAATTATGTGAACTCTGAAACAGGAAGTAAATGATTTACCCAAGTCCACAGAGATTGGGCTGGAGTTTGGCATTGTAAGCATAATGATATGCATCTCTTAAGCCTGAACTTCAGAAGACTGATACACACTACCACCCAGCATCTTAAGAAAGTTCCATTGACATGCTGATCAGCATTTTGTAACATTAACTGGAAATGTTCTGTTGGATTAAGGGGAAAATATAATACTAAAACCTGAAAGGACATATTACTAAACCTGCCCATCATCACAACTGTCCATCTTTTGAATAATCCCTACAGCTCTAACTTCTAATAGTCAGTAGAACAGGTCACACAGATTTGCACAGGGAGAATGTGATTTTCTTCACTTGACAGTAAACTAAATATAGCCTTTGTGATGATACATCCATATGTTTATGCATGCAGATTTTTACGCAATACATAGTAACCAGACACAATTAACTTCTCAGGTTTACTTAATCTTCAGTAACTTTTCTTCTGTGGATTTACATCTGGAATTTTAAGATGTTTGTAGGGATCATATTCAACCTTTAGTCTATGTGTGGCAATTCCACGGAAATCACTGATAGTTTTATGCAGGCACCTAAGACATGTTCATTTAAGAATGAATTATACTTTACTTTTCAAAATTTTACATTTGTTATCATAGTTTTACTATGTGTCTGTAGTCAGTTTACTTTTTCTTTACTTTTCAAATAGTTCATCGCTTTCTCCAAAAGACCAGATCAAAAATCCTACATCAGTAAAGAACGATTAAATTCTTTCATTCACAATTTTCTCCAGTTTCATGATCATTTATTGAACTCAGAGGTTGAAAACCAAAACATTTTGGAGATAGTGCTAGACTGGGAAGTAAATACATACAGCACTAAGCTCAGTCTTTAGCTAGCTAGCTAGATAGATAGATAGATTTATGTTAGCAATAACTTCAGTATTCTTGACCTTGATATTTATTGAACAAAAAGCTGGAAAGTGCTCATTAAATTATGCAATTCACTATCAAGTGTATTTATTAGTAGAATTAGGAAGAGATCAATTGTTGCTGAGTTAGTATTAGATAATATACGTTGGAATATGATTCAGTGATGAGTACTCTTGCATACGTTAAAGCCCATGTTTAGAAATAGCTGAATTAAGAATAAACCTGTTAGTGCAACCAACCTATTATATACAAATCATCAGACCTGTGTTCAAAATCAAAATGTTTTACATGAATATAAAAGAGAAATAAACCAGTTGAAACAGTCACTAAAGTTGATAGATGGATATTTGTTCTGTGTAAAAGAAGATACAGAACATTAATACCTAACGCATTGCCCCTACAGTAAGAAGACCATATAATTATATACTTACTAAGGGTTTTCAGTTTATCCACAAACAAACAACTGTGGAGATCTTGCATGTTGCCAAGTTCCAAAAAGGCAATCATGTTAGACTAATTCAGTAAAACAAACAAGGGGTCCTGTGGCACTTAAAGACTAACAAGTTTATTTATTGCATGAGCTTTCATTTTTAATCCTATGACAGCTCATCCAATAAATAAATGTGTTAGTCTTTTAGTGCCACAGGAATCCTTGTTTGTGGATATCTTGATGATGATAATATTAATCATAATTTGTACTGTCATTGCTGTTAGAGGAACAGGGCCAGGGACCAGGGACCAATTCTACCAATGCTGTAACGATATAACATAAAAAGTAAAACATACCTAAACACATGAAAAGTTTCTTCCAAATGCAAATAAGTCAGTGTTCAGATTGTACCCTGAATCTTACCTTCTAGAACTCTGTAGGCATTTACAGTGGCATACACATATATTTTTTAGTAAAATTTCTATCTATTAAATTCACAAAAAACTATCTTAAACTATGTTAATGACATTTAAAAAAACTATTTTAAAGTCACAATGTTAATAACTCAAAATTTAGGAAATGCTAACTTTAATTGCTTCAACCTTTATAATGTTCTTTTAAATTCCTTCACGTGGCTTCATATTAAGACCGGGCAGGTGTTAGCCAGTTTGGATCCAGCAGATCTATTGCATACACTTCTGCCTCTTGAGTTAAAGGAGTAACTAATGGCAATAGGAAGTTGTGATGTTCTTCGTCCAATACTAGAGAAGGATGAAGCATTTTGTCAAAGAGTTTTTCAGAGATATTTGCTTATAGTAGAGGAATTGCAATGCTCAGAAATCTTAGATCATATTTTAGGGTATGTCTACACTTAGAAAGTTAGTTTGAATTAACTGAATTCAAACTAATCAATCTGAACTAATAATGATTAGTTCAAATTCAGTTAATTTGAATTAACATAGCCACACTAGAAACCCTAATTCAAACTAGCATGTCCATGCACTGGATCTTCCCCATTTTAGATGGGAGAGTGCCTTGATAGTCTTCTTTTGCCCTCTCTTCAGAAACTAATAACATTAAAACTATATGCAGTTAAATGATCATGCAGCTCTTTCTAGTAAATCTTATTTATTCTCAGAATAAAATCATTACAGAGAAAAGATTAAAAATAATAAAAATGCTACATATGTTAATAAACTTACTGTGGTACACTGGGCAGAGTGTGGTCAGGCATGTCAGGCAAGATGTGTTCTTATCAGTGTTGTTCTGTGTCCAGCACCGATATCACTTTGGCTGCGTGTGTGAATGAGTGTGAGAGTAAACTGAAGCAAAACTCATGACCAAGGAAACCAACACGACGACGGATCTTCATAGAAATGAAGGTGCCAGGCTAGGCTTTATTGCAACGTAGCACTATGGCAAACAATCCATATCAACAGATTTATTGGCAGCATTGGTGCTCTCAGTGTAATGGAACAGCTCAACTGACAGCAGGATGGGCTGTCACCCTCTCGGCTGCACGAAGTTTGGGGTCTCGGGCTCCTACTTTTATACCTTATCTGAATTGACTTTTACATCCTTCCTTTGATGCCACCCCTTAATTTGATAAGTCCCTGGTTATCTCAATTGTCCTATGCATCCCTCCTTTGATGCCACCTCTTAATTTGATAGGTCCCTGGGCAATACCATCCATCAAGGTGTCATGACTTGGCCAAACCTCTCCTTTGTACAGGTCACTTTGACCCAGCATACCTCCTTATCTCTTTTGGCATGAGACCAGATTAGCACCACCTTTCTCCAAGTCTTTATTCAAGTACATTCTCACCTTTGTTTTAGTACATTCTCATATTTAGCTTGTGCCAGTTTCGATGAGGTTATCATGATCCCATGCCCTATGTGCATGCCATTCAGGCCCACTTTCTTGGATTGCTTCGCTAGGCCTTGAACCAATACCTAGACACTTCTACTTATCTTTCTTAACCTTTTACTTTCTCCTACACTTACCATAGATCACATATTTCACAAGCGTTATAGTTGTGTCAGTCTTTCTAACAGTCTTTCTAACCTTTCCCTAAGGGCTGAGGATCTCCACGAAATGGAGGTCTTGTCTGTTTGCTGGATCACAATTAAAAAAAAAAATTAGTTTAAATAAACCTAATTAATATCTTGGGTTATGTCTCCCAAAGTCCTTTCTTTGTCTGCTGGGCTCTAGAGCCCCTGTTTGGACTTCTAAAAAAAAAAAAAAGAATTGGTAATCAACCAGGGAATTGGCCCCTTCCCCAAAGAGGAGCTTCAAATCTGTGTTAACTAGAGAAATTACATTATCAATACACCTACTCCTAAAGAATCTACACACTGTCTCACAATAACACATACCTATTTAACACAAGGATCACAAAGGAATTATCCAGGATATTGCAGTGTATAGTTACCTCTGACACATTTCCCTCCTATAGAAGTGGGCTGAACTCAGATGCTTGACAGGCATGGTAGGAGAAACATTAACTTATTTCCTAGACAGGTTTATTTCTTTGATGATTTTTCTGCCATTACATTTCATAAATTCATATTTTCAAGTATGCACATAATAAACATTCTGCTAGTAAGGCAGTATACGCCTTTCAAAAATCCATACAGAGTCATTTGTCAACTATTCTGTATAATTTCTTTTTATAAGTTCTGGAGTCAAACTTTCATATGCTTCCTCTTACCTTTATTACCCTAAAACCTTTAGGTGAAAACCTGAAACGTGGTCTTCCCATGCAGTTTCCAGGGAGTGGGCATGGTGTCTCTTTGTTCCCCAAAAGTCAGGTACTTCTGCAAAGAGTTGAGGTACCCTATCTTTTCTAAAAGTATTACAAGCAGCCTTTCTTTGGACCAAGGGAAAAAATGTTTGGGGCTGCCTCCCCATTAAGTGGCTCAACAATGCATTGTTTTCACCTATAAAGTGTCAGTCAAGGGAGGTTCTTCAGATCTTATCCTCATAGCCAAATTTCTTTCTCTGCCCCATCTCCCCTAAAGTTTAAACTAAGAACTCCTGTGACCTAACCTTAATTGCTTTGGGTGGAAGGAGATTAATGATTGTCCACCCCACTGTTGTGGCCTTTCATTACTCACATATTATCAAGATAAGCAGCATCCTTTTCATTTTCATAGATCATCAAACAGTTGGAGGCTATGGGAATAAGTCTCTCTTCCTTACTGGCTCTAGTTACTGTTACCCTTCTGCCAGACAGAGAATTTTAATCCAATTTCATATCCTGGGAGCATTGATTGAGTTTAACAACATGAGGCTTACCTGTCATTGTTCCATTGATTTCAATGGGTCTTAGATTATAGCTATTGATCCTTAAAGTAGCCATTGACATTTTTGAAGGGACCTAATGCCCCATAAAATGATGGGCTATTTTAATAATTTAATCACAAAATGCTAAGAGTGAATTAGTCACCTCAGTTTAACTCTGAGATGGAGGATTTGAACTGCAAAGCAAAGGACAAAGAAACACAAAAGAAATGGAAAAGGCCAACCCCAAAGTCAATAACAATTAACTATAAGGAGATGCTGGACCGTCTGTGGAACCATCTTTTTTTAAAATTGAAGCACACAGCTGTATCTGGGAGAATGTGAAAAAGCAAGGACAAAAAGAAATATCTGAAATGAAAAAGTATACTCTGACTTGGTGTAAAAATAAACCTAATGACCTGGAGAATAGGTCAATTGGAAATAATATGTCTCTGCTAGGTATGCCTGAGGACTCGGAATCTATAGGATAACCTTGCAGCACAAAACTCGGTGTGCCTGAAGACATTTCCCACTCAAATATTTATAGACAAGGCACACAGTTGTCTAAAGCCAAGCAGTGAACCACTCAAAAAGAGCAGTAATTTTGTGATGCAATTATGCTAGAGCTAGAGAAAGAATCCTCTTGAAAACCAAATTTATGGGCAAAATTAATTATCATAGATCCATTCTATTATTGTATTTCAAGCTCTTTAGAAAGATGCAAAAGAGGCACAGAACTTTCACAGAGATAACACAAAAATGTAAAACAAACAGGATTTTTTTCCCATCAAAGCTCATGCAAAAAGTAAATTTGTTAGACTTTAAGTGCCACAGGACTCCTTGTTTGTTTATTTTTCTAAACCAGACTAGCACAACTACCTCTTTGGATCTTGGCAAAAATGGAAGAAATCATGGTTGTGAGATTTTTCTCTAAGAAATATCTTCCAGCAAGTGGAGGAAAAAAAAAATAAAAATCTCTCCTTCACCTGTTTTATTCCTGGTGGAAAAACTGGAAGAACTGGAAAGTCAGCTACCAGATGTTTATGAAACATAATAAAACAAATCAATCTGTAAAATTAGTTAAACAGTAAATGTACAAATGTGGGAAAAAAATAATATCTCTATAGATCTGCTTATTGAAGGAGAGACGAGCTCCAGATTATTCCTGAAGTTAAAAATTTGCAAGGCTTCCTAAAATCAATAAGATCAAATTAGCAAGAAAATGAATATGAAGTAGGTTTCTTGGTGTTATCTTCTTCTTCTTTTTCTTCATATCCTATATTATCTTGGAAGTATAGAAAACACCCCTCTACCCCCACCACAACTCTTATGCAAGTAGGATCTACAGTTTCTGTTCCAAGATGCACGGATGTCCACTTATACCTTTGTTTTATAGACAGTTCACTGATCTCTAAATAAGTCTTCCTTTTTAGGAAACCCATCAAGAATGCCCATTATCACTGCTACCAGCTGTGCCAACAAAACAATCTACTTATATATTCAGAACAAGTGTAAACAGTATCAACCTCTTGCTATCCTCTCTTCATAAGGGTGCTATTGCATCTACCCCATACGAACAAGGTTCACCAGGAAAGGGTCAATTTGATTCTAAAGAGTCCTAGTTCTATAAAGAGCTATAAAGTTCTGTAAAGAAAATGGATGTAATTGGCCAAGTCAGTACTATTGAAACAGGTGTTTTGTGTAACTGTTTCTATACATTTCAGTGTCTTTTGCTCATATCTTTAATTGAATAATCCACAGATCAGGTGCCACTGTAAACCTAGTCAAATGAAGCAATAAAATAACAAGAGTACATTTAGAAAACCCTATTCTTTTCCACTATTAAAGTTGCATAGCCAGTCCATTCTTTTAGATATTATTTTTGGATGACTTGCTTATAATACCTTGTAGGCAGGGTTCTCCCCAGGAACTGCAATTAGGGGGAGTGTTGCAATTTACGGGGCTGAGGGTGGGGTATGAAAGACAATGAGGTGTGAGACTGTGGTGGTGAAGTGCTATAAGGCACCATAGTAAAAACTGAGAAGTGGTTCATGAATGACCATTTTCTTAGATAATCACAAAATTGGCTACTGGTCTGGGACAAATACCATTCAACGTATTCATAAATGATCTGGTGAAAGGGGTGAACACTGATGTGGCAAGTTTTGCAGATGGTGCGAAATTACTCAAGATTAAATTGGATTATTATTAAATTTGGATTATTAAATCCAAACTGGACTGTGAAGAGTTTTCCAAAGGGATCTTACAAAATTGGATGACTGGACAACAAAGTGAAATGCAATGTTGATAAATACAAAGTAATGCATATTTGAAAACAGAAACCCAATGATACACATAGCTGTAACTATGGCAGGGCAAGTGGGGCTTGCTCCAGGTGCACCAGAGTGGCTCCATTGAGCCACTCCATTAAAGGGCACACTCCACACTGCTTGCCCCAGGTGCCTGCTATTGTAAGGGTCATGTTCCAATCAGAACATGCCCCAGGCACAGCATTCTTTAGTTATGGCTCTGATGAGACATATGAAATAATGGGGTCTAACTTAGCTGTCACCACTCAAGAAAGAGACAGATTCATAGACTCTGAGTTCAGAAAGGACTAACATGATGGTCTGGCCTCCTGCACAATGCAGGACACAAAACCTCACCCACTCACTTATGTAATAAATCTCTAACCTCTGACTGAGTTATTAAAGCCCTCACGTCATGATTTAAAGACTTTACAATACAGAGAATCCACCAACAAGTGAGCCATCATATGCCCCATGCTACAGAGGAAAGTGAAAATCCCCCACATCCCTTGTCAATCTGCCTTGGAGGAAAATTCTTTCCTGAATTCTTACTCAAAATATGGTGATCATTAAACCCTGAGTATATGAGCAAGTCTCGCCATATGTTGGAGTCTATTGTGGATAGTTCTCTGCAAAATTCTGTTCAGTGTGTGTTCACAGAAGCTAATGACATGTTAGGAAGGAACCATTCAGAAAGGAAATTGATTTAATAAAACAGAAAATACCTGATGCCACTATATAAATCCAATGTACTCCCACATCTTGAGTACTGCATACAGATCTGGTTGCCTGATCTCAAAAATATATATATTTGAATTGGGAAGGTACAGAGAAAGGCAATTAAAATGATTAGGGGTATTGCATAGCTTCCATCTGAGAAGAGCTTAATAAAACTGGGACTTTTCAATTTGGAAAAGAAATGACTAAGGGTGAATAGAGAGGTCTATAAAATCATGACTGGTGTGGAGAAAGTGAATAAGGAAATGCTATTTAATACTTCACGTAACACAAAAATTAGGTATCCCCTATTGAAATTAATAGGCATTACATTTAAAAAAAAAGTATTTCTTTCCCATAACATATAGTCAGCCTGTTTAACTCTTTGCCAGAGGATGTTGTGAAAGCCAAGACTATAACAGGGTTCAAAAAATAATTAGATAAATTTAAGGAGAATAAGTCTATCAGTGGTTTTAACTGGGATGGGAAGGGATGGATGTAGTACCATGCACTGAAATGTTCATAGTCTTCTTTTGCCAGAAGGTAGGACTAGATTTCATGAAATGGATAGCTCCATGACTGCCTGTTTGGTTCATTAGCTCTGAAACAAATGGTATTGGCCACTGTCAGAAGAAAGACATCTGACAAAGTGGGATTTCTCCCACAAAAGCTCATGCAATAAAGAAATTTCTTAGTCTTTAAGTGCCACAGAACTCCTTGCTTGTTTTGCTGAAATAGGCTAACACAGCTATCCTTTGGAATTGGGTTATATGGCCATTGATGAGATCTGGTATTGCCATTCTAATGCTCTTATGCAAAAATTAATTAAAAATACATTATAATTTTAGTACACAAAATATCCAAGATAATGACTTCTCAAGGTGATGCTGATGTGAGATATTGACCTTGGCAAATAAAGCATTTTAAAAATCTTGGCCCACTGGGAAATAATTATTTGGGTTTCACAGTCACAAATCTAGCATTCTGGATCAAAGTAACCAATACAAAGTAGCTATGTCTACACTTCAGAAATTAATTTAGTTCAAATCACTTAATTCAAACTAACAATGGTTAATTTGAGCTAAGTTAATTCAAACTAATATGGTGCTGTTAGAAACCCAAATTTAAATCAGCATGTCCATGGACAGGATTTGCTAGTTCAGTTTAGGAAAGGACTACCATGGGAAGTATGGTAACATGTCACCCAAGAAGCACCATGTTCCAGTCCAATACATAGAAAGAAGAAGGCACCCTGGGACGAAGAAGGTCAAACCACGTTAATTTGAACTAATAGTTAGTTCAAATTAACGCAGCCTCATTGGGTTAATTCAAACTAATAAGTTCAAAGTAACCATTACTTTGAAGTTAAATGTGGTTTTATTACTTTGAAGTAAGAGTTCATTACTTCAAACTAAGGAATTCCTCAGTTTGAAGTAATGAAAGCCAATGTAGCTGTGCATTAATTTAATTCAAATTAATCCTCATTATTTCGAACTAAATTGTAAATGTAGACATACACAGTGAGATAATACATTTGTTAGTTTTTGAAAGTGCTACTAGACTCCTTGTGTGTTCAAGAAGCAAATGTTCCTGTCTCCAGACCTCACTCACCTTCTTGTTCTTCTTGTCAGTACTGGAGGGAGACCCATAGTTCATAGGTGCTTTCACAACAGTTTACTTTCTAGGGAAAAGGGGGCAAAGGCTGCAGTAGCACCTTGCTCATTCTTCCAGGTGTTCGTCACATTGTTTTTCATTACTTCGCTCAATCACCTTTGTTGTACATACAGTCTCCTTCTCCACACTTTGTGTGTCTTGACTTCTATGATTGTATGTGTCAGTGGGGGGACTTAAACTGATTCAGGCTGGAAGTCACTAGTCTGCACAAAATATGGCTACTTTCCCACACTCCACATCTAAGCACTAGCACTTAGAACTGATTATCTATGATTTCAGGTATAATGATCACTTAAAATAACGAGACTCCATACAGAGACTGACTAACAATGACAAGCACTATTTGACCAGCCCAATACTTCTTAAAAGATAGAGCTGATTGCTAATCTGATACTTCTTGTAAGGGAGAGCCTATAACATCAAGCAAATATCTGTTCCCTTCCTGGCCAACTGAGAAGCAATCTAATATGACATCTAAACTTCCTTAAATGTGTTAGTCTTTTAAAGTGCCACCATACTCCTTGTTTCCTTTCCTTCTTAAGTGAGTTCAGGTCAGTCCAGTCATTTCCAGCCAATGACTAAATTGGTATGTTACTAGCTAATAGACAACTGGAGGTTGTTAGGAAATTTAGGGGATGGGGTGGGGTTAGCAAGGTATTAGGGAAATCTCTGCTTCTAGGCCATTTTCAAAGACAACAAAAAAATCTGTGCTTAATGTCATGGTACAGGAATGTCTAAAACCTGACTAAACTTTAAGAACCCTATGGTTCTATGATTCTATGACTCTATAATTATTCTTGGTGGCATTATGACTACATTGGTTTGTCAGCTCCTCAGCACGAGGACATGACATTTAATTTAGTTATATGTATCTATGTTGCTCTTAAAGCAATAATCATTTAGGCTATGTTCATACACAGGGGGTTATTTTGATACAAGTTGTTTCAAAACAACTTGTATCAAAATAACGCCTTATTTCGAAATACCTTATTTCGAAATACCAAAACTTAGTTCAAAATAAGGAAAAAAGCGGGAATCGATATAGCATGTTCACACTGTGGGCTTGCTATTTCGATTCAGGGGCAGGGCACCATGGGAGGTGTGGCAACATGGCCACCTCACTGGGCCATGTCGGTGGCCATGTTGCCAGCCAGGCAAGCCCAGGCAGGAACTTCCTGTTCCCCGGGCTGCTGAGCACCCTGGGAAGAAGGTCAGATGGTTGTTTTGAAACAACATGTTCCGATGGGATTGTTTCGAAACAACTTGTTTCGAAAAAACGTTGTTTCATAACCAAGTGGGGTTTAAGTTGTTTCGAAACAACACCATTGTTTCAAAACAATGGAACCCGCTGTTTCGAAACAACGGTACGTCGTGTGAACATGGTGTTTCTTATTTTGAAACAAGCTTTGTTGTTTCAAAATAAGACTGCTGAACACACCCTTACAGATTGGCAAGCAGCAGTAGATGGCTATAGCATGACTAGCCCAAGTTCAACCAATAACCCAATGAATAAGTTCAGAATAGAGGCTTCTGAGTCTTCATTCAGTACTCTTTCCATTAGGCCACAGTGCCTCTTTTTAAAAGTATATGATATGTATTTTAAACAAGATTATGTATCAATTCATACAGGAGAAGCAGGGAGGTCTTAGAAGAAAGCTGAATGTGTGCTGGGAGTGAGCTTTCTACTCAGTATGTTCCAAAAATCTCTTTAGGGATAGTTGAAGAAATTAAGACCATATCTGTTAATGCAAGACAGAGCCAGACCCTTGTCTGTGTAGCTCCACTGAATTCAGCAGACCTAAGGCAATTTACATCAACTATGGATGTGAATTCATAGTCTATACAACAGCAATATGGTTACATGCAATAAATATTAAAAGTAATGAGACATTTGATGAAACCCTTCTCACTCCAGATATAGAGTGACTTTTGTGGTGGTCCAGAGAAAATGCCTGGCATAGTTTCACAGATCCAAATGTTAATAAAACCAGTGAAACTATGGCACAAGACTCATGGTGAAAAATAGCCACTTTCTTAATCTAGTCCATAAAACAGGTTAATGTCCATTCAGAAGCTGTGCTGTGGACCTACTAGACACCTTGCTTGAGAAAAGTGTACCTCATCTCCCTAACTGCCTTGCATTTCATCTGTATACAAATTAATTACTTAAGATGGTGCTGGTGAAGTGAATTTCTGAGGTTGATGATGGGGGACAAGCAGGGTGGGCCATCAGGTGTTTCAAAAAATATAAACTCCCATTGATTTGAAAAGGAACTGGACTAAACTAACACTTTAGAGTGCTTCAGAATGTTTCAGAAAATTCCTCTTTAAGTCCCTGGTTGTTTATTTGAGTCTTCTGTGATCACCCCAAGATGAGTTTTGTATCATTATCAATAGAAATAGAGTTACAACAATGCTGAGTACTTTAGATAATACCTTTCTTATGCAATAATTAAACTCACTTGACATGTTAAGTTCCACTGATACAACTGTGTTAAATGTGATTTCATATTTTCCAGACTCTGGCCTTCTACTAGTGTGCAGTACAGGGCACCTTCAGTTACATTTGACTTTAATGAAAATTGAGAATTAGATGGTTAGGCTCTACATGCAGTTCTGCTCAGCTTTATTTATATGGTACTTTTTTTGCATTGGTATAATATTTGTTATTATGAGCATTTACCAAGCATTAGGAAAAAAGATTGTAATTGCAGTGAAATCGATACATTCTGTACTGCTCAAAGAATCACATTTCAGTCAAAGCTCTTTTCTGTTTTTATTCATTTTATTTTCAAAGTTATTTAGTCTTAAATTATTTCAATTAAAAAGCATATTAAAAAAGCAAGAATGAGAAGTGACTGACAGACTATTAAAACCCACAAGCTTTTCAAATGTATATAATTATATTTGTGACAGAAGAAAATGGAAAAAAAATGTTAAAAATTGATTGTAGTAATTTGATAGTGCTATCTTGAAAAGTTCCATATTTCTGTCTTTATATTTTTTTTTTGTATTTAATAAATGTAGTACTGTATCTGGCACACATAAATACCATTATGTTTGTCTACAATGTCAATAAGTAGAAACAGATTCTAATATGTTCCATTGGTTGAAATACAAAGGATCTCCATGGCTATGTTCACACACAAGTGCTTATTTCGAAACAAGCTGTTTCGAAATAAGCCTGTTTCAAAATAAAGCCTTATTTCAAAACACCTTATTTCGAAATAACTAAAAAAGTGTTTTCAAAATAAGGGGAAAGGAGGGAATCAAAATAGCAAGCCCAGTGTGACATGAGGGGAAGGGGGAGGGAGGCCCTGTGCTGGGTCAGGGAAGCCCCACCCCTGGGATTCCCTTGCCCCCTGCGGCTCCAGCCAGGGGCGAAGGGGGGCTCCTCCTGCCCCCCTGCCATCTCTGCAGGGGCCAGGGAGGCTCCCCCTGCCCCCCTGTGGGTCCAGCATTGTGAAGGGGGGGCTTCCTCTGTCCCCCCATGGCTTCTGCCCGGCATGGGGGGGCTTCCAGGAGCTGCACGGGGGGTGTGGGCGAAGCCCCCTCCATGCCGGGCAGAAGCCATGTGGGGGGGAGGGAGAAAGCCCCCCTGCACCCAGCAAGGGCCACACAGGGGAGTGGAGGAAGCCCCCCGTGCCGGAGGAAGCCCCCCTGCGCCTGGCAGGGTCTGTGGGGGGGCAGAGGAAGCCCGGAGGCAGGGTGCCCCAGGCTTGGGGGCAGCCCCAGCTGGGTTCCCCCCCTTCACCTTGCTGGGGGTAGGGGGGTGAAGGGGGCTGAAGTTCTCGTCCCCCCCTGCTCCCAGCAAGGGGAAGTGGGGGGAAGCTGGCTGGGGCACCCTCTGACCCCCTGCACCCCACTCAGCACCCAGCCAGGGTGCTGATCCCTGGCCAGGGTGCTGAGGGGGGGTGGGACCTTCCCACCAGGGTGCTATGCACCCTGGGAGGCAGGTCCTTGTTATTTCGAAAAAAGAGTTGTTTCAAAATAACATGTCCAAACGGCTTATTTCAAAACCACTGGTTTCGAAATAACCCTCCTTTCGAAAGCAAAGTGGGTTTAAACTGTTTCGAAAGGAGGCTCTTGTTTCAAAACGAGGAGCTCCCTCCTTTCGAAACAAGAAAACGTCATTTGGACATAGGGACTTTTATTTCGAAACAACCAGTGTTGTTTCGAAATAAAAGCCCTTTGTGAACATACCCCATCAGAGTTACTCCATATCTTACTGGTGAAAATAAGAATAAAATATGCTCCAAAGATTTGAAAAAGATCATTGGTTTGTATTTGACTATATTAATTCCCTATGTCATTATTAGAAAATATGTATAATTGATTTTTGGATCTTCCTCCCAAGATAAAAAACAACATTTATTTTAATTTACTTAGATTAATTATCTCACTACAAGTGTTCATCTAATATTGTAGGCACACATCCCATAAATTAAAATGAACAAGAAAAAGTAATAGAAAAAATTGCCATTCCCACATTAACTCAAATATCCACCACCAAATATAAGATAAACCTACAGTCAACAGAAGGCAGGAAAAAAAAAAAAAAGATGAGCTTTGCAGCATGCAAAGAAGGTGCACCAAGCTCTCATGAACAATTTTGATGAATGGGTTTTAAATATGAAGTTCCATCACAAAGAAAAACCTTTCAGCAGCTGCATCTCATCTATATTGAAAGAGCATATGCTCATCACTTCCACTGACCTCAACTGAAGCAACATGTCCAAGGCAAGGATGTGATTTTTCAGATAAGTTGGGATCAAACCTATAGGGTTTTGTAAGCTATCACTAAGACTTTGAACTTTGTGGAAGCCAGCACAGATGCCAACGTGTTATGCACTACAGTTGTAATGAGAAGTCTCAGTTACTCAGCATGCTGCCACATTTTGTACTAACTTTAATCTTGAAGTTGTTTCAATATGAAGACCCATATAGCTTTCATTACAGCAATCTAATATAAGGGTGATAAGAAGAGGAATAATAGTATCAAGGTCTGCAATGGAGGGAAAGGTTGCATATTACTGTTTGTATGAAGATGAAAAAGGTATTCTTGGCCACAGCCATTATCTGATTATCGAGGAGCCATCCATCATCTGAAATCTGATTTACAAATGGTAATCAGAGTTTCAGTTTTGTGGTAACATTATAAAAGCCATCAACTCTTCTGGTTATTTCTCCCAAACTACCCAACATTACCATAGCATTTTCTCATCTATAGTTAGAGTTAAAAAAAATGTATTAATGACATCTAACTTCCTGCTTTGCTACCCTGTACTGGTTAGATGGGTTGAAAGATGTAGAAGGGTGTGTTATCAGCATAGTATGTGCATCATCTTGATTCTGGCAAAGCATCCCTGCCTCCATACTACTGGAGGGGAACAAATACAGAACTGACAGTCTTATGTAATCAGCCCTAGTTAATAGAGAGTCTTGAGCAGATTAACATTTCAACAAATTATCAAATCACCTAAAATCGTCTCTCTCATCTATCTACCCAAACCCAGTTATTGCCTTCTAAGCAATCATTTCTCTCACATCACCACAGTCCTACAAACTGATCCCAATGTTCACAAAGATCCCTTTTCAGAGTAAGAGCCATAATTTCTAGAGTAAAAACATCTGAGCCATGCAATTTTCTCTCACCAGCAAACCTGTGTAATTTATGTGAGCCAATGTATTTTCACAACAATGATAAATATTCAGGATACTACATGAAGTATGCATATCAAATCACTTCATACACAACCAAACTGTCATAGACACCTAGATTTCCTTTGTATTGATTGACCAGTCATGAGCCACTACACCTGATTCATGGGATTCATTCAACAGAGGGGATTGATTACACGGCAGTGAGTTGCTCTTCCAGCTGTGTCCCTTGCTCACCATGTAGTTTCATATCTGTCATTTAGATCAAAATGTTCAAAGTTTTAAATTGAAGTTTGCCACTTAATCCATATTTAGGCAGCTGGATTTTAAGGCACCCCGATTTTCAAAGGTGCTGAACCCAGTATTGTCTGTTTGACTTTCAGGTTTGAAAATCAAGCCAGTTGGAAGCTGTAAACCTTCAGTATTCCGGAGCTTCAAGCCATTTCTCTGGAAAAGTGTGGATTTAGGTGTGTAAAACTAGGGAGTTTTGGAAATGTTTGTCTTTACTTTTGATAACTATTTACTTAACTTCTGATAACTGATAACCTACCACCAAAAGATGTTGAAAGGATAATTTGCTTGTTTTATTTTATTTTATTTTATTTTATCATTGTCAAAACGTATATGGCTAAGCATTATTCTCACATAAGCCAGCATGTTTAATGAGCAAACCACTGTATTTCAGGTAAAAATATATTCATGTGTATGTATAGCAAATTAAAAATTACAGGAACTAACGAAAGACATTAAAATGTTGTTGGAGAATACTTAAAAATTCTCTCTGTTGTGTTTGTTTTTCATGAATACTTACCCAATTGAGTTTTACTCATGATGTTCAGGAAGACTAAATTTTAACCCTTCATATTGACAGATAATGAATTTGTAGCTTCTGTGCATGGGCCCTTGAGTTGAAAATGATACATTTCAATGGTAGATTTGACTCAGTACAGAACAATGGTAAGTGACAATTGAATGGGCAAGACAAGTATCTGGTTACCTTCTGACACAGAATGTGGTGTTAAAAGAAAATTACAGTCTGTTTAATACAATGCAGAGGAATTGAACACTGCTGTCACAGCATAAGCACAGAGTTCCCAAAAACTTTTGCCAGAGCCTTATAAAGAAGTATGCAAGTGAGATAGATAAGGGTGTATGGCTGCATTTTAAGGGGGGCATATAAAGGGGGGTATTTAAAGTTTTCTAATCTTACTGTTTCTTCTTCATGTGAATTGAACATCTCAGTGTTTTTTTATAAACCCCCTTTCAGGCTATGAATCAGCCTTTCAATGTAACAAACAAACCAATGTATTATTCATGTGACCAGTTACAACTAATCAACATAACTTGAATTTTGAATATCACTTATTGAATATTCAGAGTGGACTGTTCATAAGAAATCAAAGGATTAAATTTGAATAATGGATATAGCTTAGAAAACTGTGATCTATTTGGAGATATTTCATGAGAAGCAACAATGTCTAAAGATAGCAGTAGTCTATAATATAGAGGTTGTGGTATTAGTTGGCAGTATTACCCTTTTCCTAGGTAACATTAGTGTCATTTGTCATATTTCCTCTATTTACTAATTGGGATTCCACAGTAAAGTTATTTTTTTTGAAAAATACAGCTGCAAAGATTCTGATGTTCACTACTGTATACAACATTCAGTGAGTTGGAAAACCAGTTGGAATATTTGTATAGAAACAAATAATGTGCATCGTTGTAAATAATTAAACTTCATAGTCCCGTATTAATACTTTTCTGTGGATCTACCGCAAGTGATCTTTAATTTTTCTGTGCGAATATTATTTACTTCCTTTTCTCCCAGTTATCTTATTTTATTCATTTGTAAATGGAATGCATATGGAACAATATTGATTAATTTCCTCTGATGCTGAATTGAGCTTCACACAGTGAATCATTGGCCTTAGAATAAATGTTAGTTTTATCTTAGTAAAGTGGATGATGGATAAAAAGTATCTTTTTTTTATAAACCAAAAGATCAGCTCATCTTTTATGCCATTTCATTCATTTCTAGGTACTGTAAATCTGATCACAACTCAGATTTTCTCTTCAATTACACTAATATAAATTCAGAATAAATGCATTGTACCAGATCCTCAGCTGATGTAAATCATCATAGTTCTCTTGAAGTCAGATCTGAATATTTCATTCTTTGACTTCAGCAGAACAAATCCAAGTTACCTGGGGTTCACTGACAGAAGAATATGACCTCTTAGAACCACAGTGCTGCTCATTTCATGCTCCAGCTGGTCACTTCTGCCACATTTTGTTTAAAAAAAAATGTTATTTACATAGTAGAACAGTGGATTCTATATATGTTACAATGAACTGAATAGGGTTCGTTTATCCCATGAATTTTCCTTATTTGTGATGCCCAAAATAATTTTTTAAAGGACAGGAGTAAACCGAAGAAGAATTATTGCATTACACTGGTGTAAATGAGAACAGATTCCGGCTCATAGTTTCCCAAGACAGCCACCCGTAAGTTCACCATCCTAATGGATCTAGAGTTTTGGAGGATAAAATACATCAACTTCCAGCTTCATTCATGCTCTAATAAATCAACTTCCATCTCCTGAGTTGTTCATTATATATCAGGGAACAAAGAAAAGTATACTTGGGAAAACAATTATTTTCTCATTTATGATAAAAACTTGATCTTTATTGTCAAGGGGAAAGTAAAAAGTGAAAGTATGAAACTGAGGAAACTTCTTTCTTCTGTTCATTTTTTTAATACCATCCTTATCAATGTAGCATCTAGAATCTTTCCAGTAGTGTATTAAGTGATGTGATTAACATATGCTACATGTGGTTCATCCTCTTCCATGCGGCCATTACCGCTCATATTACTGGCAACTCTAAGATACGCATATCTAATTTTAGCAGGGTGAAGTGTCCATCCTCAAAGAGGGAGACTGAGCTCCTGCGCTCCTGCTTCTGGCTAGAGGAGTCCACAACCCAAGCCTCTACCCAGAACCAAAGGGGTGGGCCATGAGGAGGGGCGGACTATATAAAGAGACAGACTGGGCAGCCACAAGGGGGAAGGAGGAGATGATGCACATCAGGGAGGGTGAACCGCCATCCCTGGGAGGTGTGAGGGAACGACTGCTGGCTCAACTTTCCAATATATTCACCCCCTCCAGGGGAGGACCTGGAGGAACTACCCTCAGCCAAGAAACTTCCAGAGGGGAAGGAAGAGGAAGGCCCTCAGGACCTTGAAGAGCTGCCCTCTGCAGAAGATGCTGCCGAGCTGTAGCTACCTAACTCCTGCCACTTAAAGGAACTGCTGCTGGCGGAGACCATGGAGGGTTTCCCAGGCCTACCAGCCCCGAATGCTGAAGGTCTAACTGGATTCCCCCAGAAAGCTACCTGGGGCGCTGGTGAGGGGAAAGTTGCTGGAAGTATGAGGAATTGGCCCATGGGGGAGTGGACTTTCTCTGCCGAGTGTTGGTGTGTTTCGGCGGGAGCACCACTGACTCACTGGTGACCCATGGCCACCAGAAAGTGCCTGGGGCTGAGATGCAGTGGAGTGAGCAGGCCTGCATCTCCCTGTCCTCAACCCATTTCACTTCAAACCCCACATTGATCCCGCCTAGTGAAGCACTGACTGCATATAGTCTACCTCATCCCACCTGGGGCTGGTAGGCGGGGACTATTTACTTGTGCTTGCCCTGTGGGAGGCCTGAAGCACTGCCTGTTATATTCTGCCTCACCCTGTCTGGGGCTAGAAGGCAGGGACTTTGAACTGAGCTTGCTCTGTGGGAGGGCTGAAGCATTGCTTGTGAACATTCTGCCTCATCCGGCTGAGGGCTTGAAGGCAGTGAATTGTGTAGACTCTCAGGCTTGGACTGCTAGTTGTGGCTGCCAAGCAGCAGATGGTCTACCCCCGAGGGTCAACCACAATTTACACTAATATATTGTTTTGGAATATTGATATCTGGGACTTCACACTCCAAACCTTCATTAATACACAGAATTCAGTACTTCCTTGAAGCTCTTCTCCATGTCTCTATTTGTGTGCAATCCACTACACCCATTCACAGCTTTAAAATTTCCTGTTTCCAATTAAACTGTTCCTTGGGCCTTCGTATAAGTTTATAAACTTCTGGAGAATCTGCAGTTTTCAAGTCTTGGAACAAGAACATCTCTCTCACTTTCCATAACTCTAAGAACTATAAATACAGATTCAACGGACACTCCACCTTAAGGATGTCAGACAGATTTCTCTATTTAAGTGAAAGCTTATTATTGTATTGTGCTTTTAGTCTGGTCTATAAAAAATGAAGTTTAAAAAGTCCCCAAAAATTACCTACCCTGTTTAAGGCCAAAGTTAGAAAAACATAAAACTAATCATGTCAGGTTGTCTTCATGATGAAAATACAAACAAACTCTGAAAGGAAAAGAATAGTTTTGAGATTCATAAAGGGCATTTATTGTAGCAAAATTTTAACTCCACCACTGTTCTTTTCTTGATATTTTTGTCACTGTTATAAGTTGCTGAAAGAAAAAAAAATCATAAATAAGAAATGTAGGAGTTATACAGTTACTTTCATTATTTTGGAAGGGAGTTTGTCTTATAAGCCTAAGGCCTGATGCTGCTGCTATTGAAGAAATGCCAGAACTCATGTTAACTTGGTTGTGCCAGACTGAAACTTATATACTGTAAGTTTATTCATAAGATTTTACGAAGACATTGTATTACTTCCACTTTACTGCCAAACTACCTCAAGATTAAAAAAGCATTGTTTTGGGGCTAACCCAACCCAAGACATTCCATGATGCATATTAATCTTTGTAAATAGATGTATGTGTTTTCTAGTTTGTTACAAAAACACATCTGTTAAGTTTGTTTTCCAGATCAGAGACGAGCTAGAATACAATGGTTTTTACCATCCCTTTCATAATAGGTGCAAGACTGCTTATTATTATTTTTATTACTGTAGCATCTAGAAGTCCAGAACATGAATCATGATCCCATTGTGCTAGCCAGAAGTCAGCAGACCACAAGATAAGATGAGCCAGATTTAGAATTCTTTCTATAACCAACCATTCTGTGAGCTGCAACGGGTGTAGCTCTCAGCCGGCTGGCTGTGGCCTCCCTACCCCCCCCCCCCCGCCAGCACTTGACCATTCCAGTTGCAGGGACTCCTTTCACTGGCCATCCCCAGCTCTCAAGCCCGCTCTCAACAGCCAAGCTAGGGGCATCTTCCCCTGCTATCCCATGGCTCAGCCCAGAGTCAACACCTGGCCCAAAAAGCCACTGGGCCTCAGGATCTGCCCACCCACCAGTGGTATACCAAGAGTCTTCAGCACCCAGGGCCAAGCCTGCCCTCTCACACATGGCAGGAGGTGTCTTGGCACAGCCCCCTAGTTTCCCCAGGGGGAAGGATATGTATCTGCTGACCAGGGTTGTTGGGATGAGCTGGAGGCTTCGATGGTGCAAATGCAGGCTTGGCTTCACTGTCCCCTCTGTTCTTATCCCGTACATGGTGCCCACCTCATCCTCTGTAGCCTGGCGTTGGCTCATGGGTCAGGCTCATCCCCCAGCTGGCGGGGAGGGGGTGTTAGGCTAGTGTTCCAATATACAAAGGAGGGGTGGCTCTTGTGCCCTCTGCAACCAAGATGGTTGAGGTTCAGTAAGGACAAGTGTAAAATCCTGCACTTGGGACGGAAAAACCCCATGCACTGCTACAGGCTGGGGAACATTCAGCTAAGTAGCAGCACTGTAGAAAAGGATCTGGGGGTCATGGTGGATGGGAAGCTAGATATGAGTCAGCAGTTTGCTCTTGCTGCCAAAAAGGCCAATGGCATACTGGGCTGCATCAAAAGAAGTATTACCAGGAGATGAAGGGATGTGATCATTCCCCTCTATTCTGTACTGGTGAGGCCACATCTAGAATACTGTGTTCAGTTTTAGGCTCCCCACTACAAAAAGGACAGGGACATGCTAGAAAGAGTTCAGCAGAGGGCAACCAAAATGATTAAAGGGCTGGAGCACAAGCCCTATGAGGAAAGACTGAGAGCATTGGGCTTATTTAGTCAGCAGAAGAGAAGATTGAGGGGGGATTTGATAGCAAACTTCAACTACTTGAAGGGATGCTCCAAGCTAGATGGAGCTTGACTGTTCTTGGTAGTAACAGAGGACAGAACGAGGAGCAATGGTTTCAAGTTGCGGTTAGGGAGGTCGAGGCTGGATATTAGAAAAAAAAAAACTTTTTTACTAGGAGAGTGGTGAAGCCTTGGAATGAGCTGCCGAGGGAGGTGGTGAAATCTCCATCTTTGGAGGTGTTTCAGGCCCAGCTGGACAAAATCTTGGCTGGGATGGTTTAGTGGGAGTGGTCCTGCCTCTGGCAGGGGGTTGGACTAGATGACCTCATGAGGTCCCTTCCAACCCTATGATTCTATGGCATGGGCCGGATGGCACCCCCCCCAACTCATACTACTTACCTGCTACTTCAACCCTACAGCCTGGTGCCTTCCAGGATCCCCATCAGGTAGGATTTAAAAATGTAGAGTTAGCATCAACTTGGCCTTCCTAAGTGGAGGCTAATCCCCTAGAAAGGGCACTATGATGACTTGCTGGCTTGTGGGGCGGGGGAATGCAGTTCTATGGGATTCTTGCTGGGTGGGAGGAGTCAATATGATGTTGTCTCATGCTGAAGTGTTCACTGCTCTGGTTTAGGAGAGCATGGGGGCACTCAGGAAGACACAAACTGGAAGAGGACTGGGGGGTTGGAGAAAGGGAGGCTGCACTGCCGTTATCACTCTTCCCTCCTAATAGTTACAGAGAAGCTACAGGGATGTTGCTCACAGCCCTAAACAGAGGAGGTTCCATCTAGCCCTTAGCCTGCACATGTCCCCCCCATCACTCCCTTTCTTAACATATTGCAAGTTGTGATGCTGGCTGGCTTTAGAGAATCATTTATTATTATTTTTTCATATTAAAAATATTTCATATTTGCAATAATCCATATGTGATGTACCATGTTTAATATCAGAAGGAAGGTTGTTATCAGCTAGGAAAGATTCTATGGTTTATATGTAGTGTTATATCTGTATTGGAAGTTAGGAATATGTTTGTTCTATTTGGCTATATCCACACTGGCAGTTTAGTTTGAATTAAAGAGGCTTAATTCAAATTAAATTTGTCTCAGTCTACAATAGCCTTTCATTAGTTTGAAATAAGAAATTCCTTAGTTTGAACTAATTTATGCTTAGATAGAACTAGTAAGTACAACAGGTTAGTTTGAACTAAGTGTGATGTAGACTCAGACCAACCCTTATTTCAAACTTCTTAAATTCAAACTAAGGGCAGTTAGTTTGAACTAACAATGTGGACTAGTTCAAACTAATGTTAATTTAAACTAGTCCATATTGTTAATTTGAATAAATAAGTTTGATGTTAGTTAGGCTTATGGGGGGATGATTGCAGCCCCAGCCTTGCCCTCCAGCTCCTTTAGGACTGGAGGCAGCTTCTCAGCCTGATCCCTGTAGTTGGAAACCTTGAGGGGCAGCCCTCTCCCATTCCCTCTGAGGAAGCCCATTCCAGTGATTCCAGGTCAGCTCTTATCTCCAGTCATCTCCTAGTCAGGGGTAAGTGCTTGTCCAGATCTAGCAGAAAGGCACCTCCCCCCTTTGCCTAACTATCACTGAGTGTGGACTGGTCCCACTACCCATAAACAGTGACAGTTCAGCTGCCTCCACAGACAACCTCACACTGCCTGGGCTAGCGAGGGAGGGTTTCAAATTTCCCTCTTCTTCGCTGGCCCTGGTTATGTGATGAAGGGGAGAGGGGCTGGCAGCTCCTCTGCAGGGCTCAGAGCTCATTGGTTCTGATCATCATGGAGCTACAAGGGGGGCATCTGGGAGCCGCGTTCGGCTCCAGAGCCTCTGGTTGCTGACCTTGGTGCTAGTACATGGGCAAATACAGAACACGCAGACAGTATCTGTGCCAGCAAACTTGCAGGCTAAGTGTAAGATAAGATAATAGATGGATACAGATGGACAGGGGAGTACAAGGAAAGAATGAGTAAGCATTGGTTAAAATTATAAGCAGTCATCTCAGGAAACCTGTGTCCACTGTACATTTTTTTTGTAGACATCATAGGAAAGAGGATTTTTGAGGAGTGATTTGAAAGTGTATAATGAGGCAGCTTTGTAGCTGTTTATGGAGAACTCCTCCAAGGTATGAAGGGCAGCATAGAAGACAGCAGAAAGGTCATGTAAGGGGCAAGGTCTTAGGCAGCCTTGCCCAGTAGTCACATCTGGACTGGGATTTACACATTAGGGACTGTATTCAGTGACCAGCAGTCGGAGGAATCACTGGATGCAGAATCAATAAACAAGCATAGAAGTTAAAGTCTGATCAAGGTCAGAGACTGTAAATCTGATATCCTACTAGGCTGGAATAGGGAATCAGAGCCATAGTCAAGCTGGAATCAGAGACCAGAGTGAGGCTATAGTCAGAAGGCAAGTGCCAGGAATCAAGAGAAAAAATAAGGTTTAAAACAGTGGTGTGCAAACTTTTTGGCCTAGGGGGCACCACTACTGCATGGTGTTTCCCATGTGGTGGGAGAGGGGCAGGTGAAAGGGTGGGGTTGGGAAGAAGAGGTGGCCATGACACTTGGCCAGGGTGCCACTGGGTATGTGAGTGTGGACAGGAATGACTGCTGCATTCTGCCGGGGTGCCACCACTGGGACCATGTGGTGGGAGAGGGGTAGTGGCTACATTTGAGCCAGGCCAAGCTGGAGGGCCTGTTGAAAGGATTCAGCCCATGAACTGTAGTTTGCTCACCTCTAATCTAAAAGCACTACAGTCTCAAAGCCTTGTGGCTCTCCAGACAATTTCTAGGGTCAACCTCCGGGATTAAATAGAGTGCTTGGCCAAATAATAAGGCTGTAGGGTGCTGTCACTGTGGGTCTCCTGAGTGGTACTTCTCATGACACCCACTTTCCATATTGCTTCTTGGCTGTAACTCTGCACAGCATCTTGCTCGCACTAGGAACATCAACTCTCACTGGATCCTTACAGGTCACTTTCAAAATTTAACAAGTGTGTGATAGATGTTGGCCTAACTGATGGGGAGAAGCATAATCCTGATGGTGAATAAAAGATGATAGGTAGATTGGGAATAGACCATTAAGGGCCTTGAAAATGTAGATAAGCAGTGTATGTTGTATGTAATAGAGAAAGCGGTGCCGGGGGGATGTTAAGAGAGGTGAGACTGAAGCAACGGGGTAGGACTGTGATCTTTGCAGTAGCATTGTATATATAATTGATTGATAATTTGAAGTAATTTACTCAATATTGTTAATATACAAATATCACTTAATGGAAAATAAAAGTTTTGCCATTTTGCTTTGGTTTGGGGAAGATTCTACAAATTTGGATTCTTTCTAGAATTTATTTGAACCTCTTGAGACTGCCAAACTGGGCTGTGAATTTCATGAAGACAGTATTTATGGAAAGATTCTGACACCACATGGAACATGGGAAAGGTGGAAAAATTTATCCAAACATTTTTAGAACTAAAAAAGTCATTTGAATTGACTTGCAGCAATGGGAGAATGTTGGTAGGTTTTGTCTATTTGTTTTTGCCCTCTACCCCTGAATTGGTTCACTGATCACTACGGTTTAATTGTCTTTAAGACTCCATCTAGAAATTGCTATAAGTTTTCCATTGCCAGTTCTTTAAAAACTTTTCATATATCGGGCTTTATTTTTTTCTTTTCATGAAACCCCCAAATAAGAAGAAGAAGAAGAAGAAGAGGAAGAAGAAGAAGAAGAAGTATTATTATTATTATTATTATTATTATTATTATTATTATTATTATTATTATTATTATTAAAAAAACTGAAAGGTATTCTTTCTCATCAAAGGTTTTTCACTGGAATACTTACTTCCTGACAAGCACTAACATCAACACAATTTACTCAGATGTTATGCTTTAAATGTCTAAAATATGACAGGTCAGAGAATCTAGCCTGCTGCACATTTAGTTTCCTATATTAGTCCCTGAGAAAAAAGCAGATAAGCAGGAATGTTTTTTTTTTACTGTAAGTTAAAATCAATCTTTGCTGCAATAACATGCTTTTCAACACCCCTACATGTGTAGACACTTGGGGTTTTCACGTTATATCAGAGGTCTAAATGTAAAATGTACCATTCAGGAATGTTTGTCCTAATGCACCCTGTTACTTCAGGGGTATGCCAGTATAATTCCACTGATATCTAGGGGGCTAAACTGCCATAAAACTACAATGTTGAACTAGGCCTCTTATACATATTTGTGATGTTCTCTGGAGAATGTTGGGTTTTCTTTTGTAATGAAATGGATTATAAAGAGGCATGTATATACTGTCAGTTTTCTGATCTGCGACCAATATAGAATTATTCTAATATTTTTTATGTTATAGGAAGGGAAATTATATCCATTTTCCTCAGACCAGCAGCATGTTTGTTTGTTTGTTTGTTTTAATAAAAGAAGCTTTTCTAAACCTGAATAATCTGAGAATTATATTTGACATTTAACTGATGCCATCCTTAAAAATTCATATCCCATGCTACTCAGGGAACAAATACCCAAATCAGATTATTGTTCTTATTATTTAAGGAGTAGAGTACAATAGTTGTGCATGGCATAAATTAACTGTATTTTAGCCTCCCAGGCTGTTTGGAATCACTGCTATAATAAAATAAAAATATATGGTGTGAGATTTCAAATCAGTTTAGCTCCTTAAGGTATTGAAGGCAGTGGGTGAAATCCTAAACTCATTGATATAAATGGCAAAGCTCCCACTGACTTCAAGTAGGCCACAAACTTCACTGAGGCAGTTTAAATCATATTATTATACAGACTAGTATTTGGGATCCAATCAATTTTTAAACTTCTGTTGAAAGCAGCAGAATCTGCACCACATCTTTGCATCACAATAACAAGCAGACCATATATATGTACTCGTCATAACAAAATCTATATTTGTGTCTGTGTAGTAAATTTATTTACTAGTTAGCTCCACCCTTCTGACAGCCACCACATGGCCATGAGTACTCATAGAACATATTTGTATAGTTTAGTTTGACAAAAAAGAGCCATATCTGAACTGACCATGGCAATGGAAACATTCAGGAATAAAGGGGATGCATTATGGACTCCATTTTTACCTTAATTCCAGGTAACTTATGCAATGTGAGCTTCTTTACTCAAAAATGGAGGCCCCACTGACCTAGTACAAAAGGTTAAGGAAGCTATATTGCATAGTTTTATTCCTTAAACTTTTTCTAAGAATCAAAGTTATAATCTGATTCTTCTCTACAACTGTTTTTAAATTTATTAAATGGAAATGGGTGCATTTTTTTTTAAATTCTTTTCCACCACATTGTATATAAATGACTGTTTTAAGTTGGGGCTTTACACTGACTGCTGGCCATTATCTTTGAAAACTCGTGGAAAACGGGGGAGGTCCTGGAGGATTGAAAGAAGGTACTATGTTGGCCTATCTTCAAGAAAGGGAAAAGGAAGAATCTGGGGAACTACAGACCCGTCAGTATCACCTCAGTCTCTGGAAAAATCATGGAGCAGGTCCTCAAAGCATCCATCCTGAAACACTTGGAGGAAAATAGCATGATAAGGAGCAGTCAGCATGGATTCACCAAGTGCAAATCATGCCTGACCAACCTGATTGCCTTCTATGATGGGATGACTGGATTTGGGGATAGAAAAATAGCTGTTGATGTGATATACTGTGACTTAGCAAGGCTTTTGATATGGTTTCCCACATGATTCTCACTGGAAAGTTAAGGAATTATGGGTTGGATGAGTGGACTGTAATGTGGATAGAAAACTGGCTGGATCAAGGGGCTCAGCAGGTAGTAATCTATGGTTCAATATCTAGTTGGCAATCAGTAACAAGTGGAGTTCCCCAGGGGTCAGTCCTGGGACCCATTCTGTTCAACATCTTCATTAACGATCTGGATGGGATAGATTACATACTCATTAAATTCACGGATAACACCAAAGCTAGGAGGAATGGTAGACACACTGGGGGGCAGGAACAGCATTTAAAGAGACCTAGACAAATTGGAGGAGTGGGCCAAAGTAAATCTGGTACAGTTTACCAAAAACAAGTACAAAGTCCTGCACTTAGGACGGAAAAACCCCATGTACTGCTATAGGCTATGGACCAATCAACCAAGCAGCAGCACTGTAGAAAGGGACCTGGGGGTTATGGTGGCTAGGAAGCTGGATATGAGTCAGTGTGCTCTTGTTGCCAGAAAGTCCAATGACATATTGGGCTGTGTCAGTAGGACCATTGCCAGAAGATTGAGGGAGGTGATTATTCCCCTCTATTTGGCACTGGTGAGGCCACATCTGGAATACTGTGGCCAGTTTTGGGATCCCCACTGCAAAAAGGATATGGATAAATTGGAAAAACACCAGAGGAGCAGAACAAAAATGATCAAGGGGCTAGGGCACAAAAGTTATGAGGAGAAACTGAAGGAACTAGGTTTATTTAGCCTTCAAAAGAAAAGACTGAGGGGGAATTTGATAGCAACCTTCTACTACTTGAAGGGGTGCTCCAAGGAGGTGGGAGCTAGGCTGTTCTCACTTATAACAGAGGACAGAACAAGGAGCAGTGGTTTCAAGTTGCAGCTGGAGAGGTCGAGGTTGGATATTAGGAAAAACTTTCACACTAGGAGAATCATGAAGCATTGGAATGGGTTGCGTAGGGAGGTGGTGGAATCTCTATCTTTGGAGATATTTAAGGTCTAGTTAAACAATACCCTGGCTGGGATGATTTAGTGGGATTGGTCCTGCTTTTAGCAGGGAGTTGGACTAGATGACCTCATGAGGTCCCTTTCAACCATATGATTCTATGATGTGAGACTATATCAAATTGCTTTCTAAAGTCTAGATATACCATATCTACCACTTCCCCTTTATCCACAGGTCTTGTTATGACATCTTAGAAAGCTATCAAGTTGGTTTGACATGATTTGTTTTTGACAAATCCATACTGATGAGCCAAAGCATTTTAGTCTCTTCTAGATGTTTGTAAATTGACTTTGTAATTATCTGTTACATTATTTTTCCCAGTACAGAGATTAAACTGACCGGTCTATAATTCCCTGGATTGCACTGATTTTCTTCTTTTTAGATGGGCTTTATGTTTGCTCTTGCCTAGTTCTGGGGGACCTCACCTGTCATCCTGGATTTTCCAGAGATAATAGGTAATGGCTCAGATATCTCCTGAGATAGCTCCTTAAGTACTTCAGGGTGCATATCTAACTTGTCCAGGTAATTTTTAACTTGCTCTATCCCTATTTTGTCTTCTGAACCTATCTCATTCCTATTGCCCTCCTCTACATAAGACATCCAGTCTCCACCAACCTTCTTAGTGAAGATCAGAACAAAGAAATTATTTAGTTCCTCTGCCATCCCACATTTTCATTTATTGTTTTACCCTCTTTGTTGAGTAAGGGTCCTACATTGTCCTTGGTTTTACTCTTGTTTCCGATGTATTTGAAGAATGTCTTTTTGTTACCCTTTTTGCCTTCAGCAAGTCTGATCTCTGTGCCTGGGCCTTTTAAATTTCTCCTCTACATAGTTTGTTATTTTATAGTGAATTTTAACTATTCATTGTCTTTCAGAATATTACAGATTATTTTTAACCATTCCTACCATGTTGTATCATAATTCTTTATCCAGTCATACCCCACCACCTTAACTGATTACAGTTAACTATAGGAGAATCAGAAACAATCAAAGATTCAGACAGAAGTTGTCAGAGCAATAGGTAACAGGATGACCAAACAATAAATGATGTCGATTCTACCTCCACAAGTGTTTGCAAAACAGACAGGATGCTGTCAATTTTGAGCTTTTTAAAATCTTCCTTTGTCTTGAGGTGTTAGCCTCTTCCAACCTGCTGTGTTGGAATGTGTGGATATGACTGCATGCTTCTCAGTTTATGGTTGTCCCTGCTGCTTTCTGCCTTTGCTTAGACAAAGTACAAAGCCTCAGCCTGTCAAGGAGCCTGTGGTGGTGATTCTTGGTTTGCTACCATTGTAGCTAGCTAAGTGACACAAGTGTAGCTAGTGTAACTAGCTAAGCTAGCAGTGTAGCTAGGTAAGTGACACAAATATGCTTAAAATATCATCGGCCTTACAGGCAGGCCTAAGAATATCTATAGTCTAACAAAGGCCAATGCAATTCCTTCTGGTTTCCACAGCCCATTTTACTACCAATCAAGCCTTTGTCAAACCTCCCATGACTGGATATTGTAAGGGAGGTTTAAAGATGGAGTAAGTTTGGTCAGGAAGGTCTGTGCCAGAAACTGTTGTGTTTGCTTAGACAAGTTTAGTTAGTCAGGGGAGCTAGGGGGGTTTAGATTGATAGGGGGTTAGACTGCTTCTATAGATACATGAGGTAATCCACAAAGGTTTATTATGAGACAATCACTCCTGTCTGTCCCCTGATGGGAAGCCATCAACCTAGTCTGGTAAACAGGTTGACGGGGGCTAGGTAGCTGAGGGGTCACAGGAGTCTGGCCACTCTCATTGGTCAGTGACAGTAACTGTTACCCAAATAGGCTGTAAACAACAACAGAGGAGGGCTAACTATATGCTGCCTATTAAGTATAATCTAATTATGTAACCTGCATATTGAAAGTAGTAATACCATGTATGGATTTTAGGCATGATGTAACTTGTTGTATTATACATGAGTTTGTTGCATTATGTATATCGTATTTTGCATGTTAGAAAGTATGTATGACCTGTAACCCCTATACTGGGGGTTCTTGCTCAGAAAGGCTAGCTTCTCTTTGCTTCCCTCTGATGCAGTTCCTTTTATTATTCAGCTGAATAATAAACTTTGAACCACACCTCGTTCTCTGCCTATTGGAGTCTCAGCTGGGAACGGGCCTTCACCTGTGGGAAGGATTCGGGGTTCCCTTTTCAGGTTGGGAACCCAGACCAGTTTTTCCCCGACAATATCTAATGAAGCTCTTTAATATTTCCTAAAATCCTTCCCAGTTCATTAACCAACTGGGTCTCTGGGGCTATGTCTACACTTACAAAGTTAGTTTGAATTAACTTAATTTGAACTAATTAATTCAAACTAATAATGATTAGTTGAAATTAAGTTAATTCAGATAAACATGGCCACACTAGAAACCCTAGTTCAAACTAGCTTGTCCATGCACAGGACTTGCTAGTTCAAATTAGGTAGAGAGTACTATGGCATTGGAAAAATCAAGGCATGGCTAATTAGAACTAACAGTTAGTTCAAATTAACACAGCTACATTGGGTTAATTCAAACTAATGAGTTCAAGCTAACTGTCACTTCAAAGTTAAACTAGGTTTTATAACTTGGAAGTTAGCTTTCATCAAATCAGACTAAGGCATTCCTTAGGTTGAATTAATGAAAGCTAGTGTTGCCATGAATTTATTTAATTAAAATTGATCCTCATTAATTCAAATTAAATTGTAAGTGTAGACATACCCTGTTTGTTCCTCTTCGACTTTCTAGGGCCTTTGATAGTTACAGCGTAGTGTTAAGTACAGTTTCACTGTAAGGTTCATAACCAGATAATGCTACATTCTCACATACTTCACAATGTTTTTACTGTCCTTTTCAAAACAATTTTCTGCATACTAAGTAAACTATTCTTTTGTTAAAGGATCAGTACCAAGCATAAACTGATCTTCATAGGAAGCGGTCAATGAACCTGACTCTCTTCTTAAGTTTCTCCTGCAATTATAGACATTTGTCAAATTTTATAGAAGCTGCAAAACTCACCATTATTTATGTCCAAAACACTGGAAACATCAAAGAAACAGTTTGACACTAAGGATCTGATATGTACAAAAAAAATGTAAGCTGCAGAGCCAAATAATCATTTTCACTAATGATTTGCAAAAGCTTAATTTTGAGAGCAAGTTAAATCATGTATCACCCGGGCCGGGTACTTCAGTATAAATAGCATAACCATCAAGTATTCTCAGTGTAGATCATGCTCTGTCAAAGGGTAATAACAAAATGTATTATTCTCTTACTTCCTTTTCATAATTCTAGAAACTCCATCTGCTTAGAATGAAATTTTCCAGGATATCTGCAAGTGCAGTCTTCCTGCAAGTTGTCTGACACTCATCTCAAACACTTCATAGGTCCCAATCTCCAACACCATGAAGCAACAGGAAGCTTGAAGTAGACTGCAAGATATTTTTTTTCTCTATTTCTTCCAATATAAAAGAGTGAAAGACCTAAATGGAGTTGTATTGAGACAGGCAAGAATTCCTGAGAAGAAGGAGGTGCAGCTGTCAGGATCTCAGGCTATGTTCCCATGTAAACTCTTATTTTGAAATAAGTTAATTTGAAATGAGTTATTTCAAAATAAAATCCTTATTTTGAAATAACTTAAATCAAAATAAGCACATATTATCAAAATAAGGGAAAAACCTCAAAGTGAAATAGCATGTCCAGACACAGGACTTGCTAGTTTGCTTCAGGAGAGGGGCAGCATGGGAGGTGTAGCAACATGGTCCTCTCACTGCGCCATGCTCCCACCCAATATATACAAAAAGGAAGGCAACTTGGGAAGGAGAAGGGCAAAAGTATTATTTGAAAATAACTGTTATTTCAAAATAACACATCCGAACGGCATTGTTTCAAAACAACCATTTTGAAACAACGGCTATTTCACTTTCAGGCAAGGATTTATTTTTTCTGAAATGGCAAATGTTATTTTGAAATGACGGGGTCCCATATTTTGAAATAAAGAAACATTGTTTGGACATGACAACTTTTATTTCAAAACAACGGTTGTTGTTTCTAAATAAAAGCCTCGTGTGGACATAGCCTCTGAAAGCAGGGAGGCTGGGGGGTGGGAGGGAATGCTCCCCAGGTGGAGGGAATAGCAGCTAGAGGGCTCTGAAGGGAGAAAGATATGGAATTTTCTGAGGAGAGGGAGGAGCAGAATGGGTCTTCAGAGGAAGAGAGTTGAGCAAGTGAGAGATAAGGCACTTTTAATTGCACTAATTTCAACCGCTTACTGGAAATTTCAGTATTCAAAGCAGGAATAGGATAGGCTTGCAGAGATTACCATTAAGGTAGAAACTCTTGGCCAGGGTTGAAGTATCTCAGCAGGACAAGTGTGGAGAAGCATGCATCATCCATACTTGGATGACAGAAATTCTAGGAGTACAGGATACCTGTAGCCCCAAGTCTTCAAAAAGAACCATACGGGCAAAGCACCAAACCCACATATAAAACCACCATAGTAAATGGGGCTTAATGTGGGGGGGATCTATCCACTTGTCAGTTGCAGGGTTGGGGCTTATGGTAGTCAGTCACATGAATAATACATTCTCAGGAAATTGTATAAAACGTACCTGAAAATAAAGTTAGGGGATTAAAATGAGCAGTGATTCTGTGAAAGCTCTGAAACTTTCTCCCTTTTACATAGAACTTGGTCACATGTCAAAAATGAACCCCTACTGTAAGTTTTTTTAATAATAATGCCTTTCGCTTTACTATTACTTTTCTACATTGACATGTTTCTTTGCTGAACATTGTAAGTACACTCAACAGAGACAGTGGTAGGATTGTATCCATGACTATTTTACTTCATCAGTTTCTTTTGCATCTTGCCATCATGACAGATGCTGCTTCTGTAAACTATAGTGTTCAGGAAAGAATTACAGTTCTGCACCATTTTACTTGTATTATATAACTTCATTGTTTCAGCATGGTGTTTTTGTAAGGATTTGGTAATTTGATTCTGTCTGTATTAACAATGATGCCATAAACTATGTAGTATTTGACCAAAGTATTTTGTCTCTGATTGACAGGTTTGCCTAAAATTTAGCATGCATTAAAATATGAATACCACAATCTAAATACAGCTTTTATCAAACATTTTATAAAATGTACTTCAAACGTGTCTTAACATTCTTTGGTTGCTAGTTTCAAAGGGTTAATTTAATTAGGCCTTATACGAGCTCTATGTGTAATGTATAAACACAGAAGACAGAGCATGGTTAAATAACATTATTGCAAGACAATTGTGAAAAATATCTGTTAAAATATGCAGTTGTAGTTTGTTATTATTACCCCCATCTTTGATAGTATTAACACAAGCCTTAATTTGAAATTCTTTACCTAGTTAATAATGCATGTATAGAAGTTTGGTGTCCAAAAATCTGACAGTATTACTAAAAAAAAAAAAAAAGGTAAGACCTAAAATACTGAATGAATACATATGGATATATATGGATATTTTCCCTAATAAGAAATATTCCTTACATAACTTGTGTAGTTAATAAAATTAAATGTGAAAGTAGAATTGTGACTCTCCTAAATTATATTGGCTGGAAAAAAATGCACAAATGGACCAGTTAGAAGTCTCCAAAGATAAATCTGGCAGTCAAAATTTATATTTTCAGCAAGAACATCATAAGGCCATTTAATTTTGTTCTGCATATATACAGTTGCATATAGAAGAATACACCAGAAAGGACTGGAGCTGTTTGGTTTTATTTTGTCCCTCTCTTTTACCATTTTATAGCACCAAAACAAATGACAAACTGCTCTGAAAGACCCAAAAGACATAATTCTAATTCCATTTTCTGTTATATGGAAAACTTCTTACATTCAAGTATAAATTAATAATAACTAGAGTAAGTAGGAAACAAAAAATAAAATGCTGAAATTTATATATCTTTTAAGCACAGCAGGATTGCATTCTCAGTAGATAAACAAATATCTGTGGTCATTTAGCTAGAGAGCTTGGTAAAGGAAATAAAGATTAGAAAGGGATGACAAAACATATGTGCTTTTCTTCCTGTTAGAAGTCAATGGGACTTCACATGAATGCAGGAGTCTTTGTAAGAATATTGAATTGCATGATCCAGACCTAAATCAATAACAGTACAACACAATACGCTTGGCAATAATTTAGCGGTGCTATGTGCATTCCACTAGTTTCTCTACTGTGTTTGGTCATGTAAATTAGATTAATGGATATGTGATGAACAATCATCAACCAAGTTTATTTAAAAAAACAATAACACCTGTAAAAGTTTAAATTTCTAGTAGACAAATACCTGTGCTTCCTATATGAACTACAGGCCCTGGACTGGCATAGCAGTGCACATCATTGAGTTAAGGTGTAACCCAAAAGTTTAGCAAAGTCTACCTTGAGAGGATTTTTGGGAATCTTCTACAGCCAGTATTTCATAAACGTATTTGAATTTCTTAGGGTATGTCCACACATATCTTTTAAATCGAAATAACACTGGTTATTTCTATTTTTAAAAGGTTAGGTCCACACAAGGTTTTCTTGTTTTGAAACGATGAGCTTCGTCATTTTGAAACAAGAGGTGTTATTTTGAAATAGCTTAAACCTACTTTAATCCGTTTGGACGTGTTATTTCGAAATAACGGCCATGTCTACACATGCATTGTTATTTCGAAATAAGGCTTTCGAAATGAGTTATTTCAAAATAAAATCCTTATTTTGAAATAAATTAATTCGAATTAACAAAATGTTAATTCGAATTAAGGGCGAGCCTGCAATCCAAACAGCTGTTATTTCGGAAGGGATATTTTGAAATAAAGCCGTTTGGACCTGTTGTTTCGAAACAGCTCTTTCAAAACAACAGGTCTGCACAGTGTTGTTTCGAAAGAACAGGTCTAAACAGCTTTATCTCGAAATATCCCTTTTGAAATAACAGCCATTTCGAGGAGGGAGCAGGTTTTACTTTTTCGAAATGACAATTCTTATTTCGAAAGGACGGGATCCGTCCTTTCAAAATAAGAAAACGTCGTGTAGACCTAATGTCTTTTATTTCGAAATAATGAGTGTTATTTCGAAATAAAAGTTCCGTGTAGACATAGCCAACCATTATTTCAAAATAATACTTTTGCACTTCTCTTCCCAGGGTGCCTTCCTTTTTGTATATATCCTGTGTCTGGACTTGCTATTTTGATTTGAGGTTTTTGCTTATTTCAATTTAAGTTAATTCAAATTAAGGATTTTATTTGCATTAACTTATTTTGATTTAACTTAAATCAAAATAAGCATGTATGTGTGGACATGGCCTTAGAGTTTCAACTGCAAGAATAGAAATGCTGTTAATTTCAATATTACATAATTATGTGGAAACTGTAAAGGTAAAATCACGATAATCAAACTTCTTTACCTTTTGTGCTCATCTAGAGGAACAAATTGTAAAATTTCATAGTCTCTGTTTAGTCAGTATCCAAAGTTTGCATCTTATGTGATACAGCACTGAAAATGAAAACCCTTTGTAAAGAACTATATCATGTAACTAGGCAGTTTATTACTGTAAAAGACACCTGGGGAGGGAAGTTAATGAGTTTTTAATGATCCCGATCCTTAGAGAAAGGGGCCAATCCCTCATGCCTATTAGGAGACACAGTATGAACTGTCCCTTTACTAACCTTAGGAAAAAGGAATTGATAAGTGTTTTAAATAAGATTCTGGGATTTTCTGCTTTCTATCAACAATTATAGCTGCATAATAATGATCTTTGTCACCTTCACTGTCTTTCTGTATCCATTCCAGTATTTGGAAATAACACTGCAATTTAAACTACACTAAGGAAAATTGCAATACACTAATGCTTAATTTTATGCCTTGTAATCACTAAAGCTCAGTTGTCTATTAAAAACCAGGGAATAGACAAATCTGCTGCTTAAACTAGTTAAAGTGTGATTGGGCAATTACTATATTAAAGAACAAATCTAGAGTTACACTGAAACCCCAACTTTTCTTACACAAGAAATGTCCCACAATAAGCAAGAGATTATATCACAGGGCTCCCTGGAGCTTCATTAACATTTTGAAGGTCAGTTAATGTATTGATGTGTAATTCAAGGTAACAGAGAAGGCACATATGTATATAAACATTTACAGTAATGAATCAATTTGTTATAGTAATGTTCTAAGATTTAAGGTAAAGAACTTTAAACAGAAAGTAATTAAAATATTCAAGATGTGTGTCCACACAAACTGTTTAAATCAAAATAATGCCAGTTATTTCAATTTAAAAAATGGTAGGTCAAAACAACGTTCCCTTATTTTGAAATGAGGAGCTCCCTCATTTCGATATAAGGAAAGTCATATCAATATAATAAAACAGTACTATATTAATATGACGGTTAAATCAAAATTGTTATTTTGAAATAACACAATGCAGACATGTTATTTCAATTTAACTGTTAAATTGATTTAACACTTTTTGCCCTTCTATTTCCCAGGTGATTTCCTTTTTCAAGACAGAGACAGACATCTTGAGGATCTCTATCAAGCATTCTTGAAACTACAGTACCCACCTGGGGAAGTAAGGAAACAAATTGACAGAGCTAGATGGGTTCCCCAAAGTCATCTGCTACAGGAGAGGCCCAAGAAAGAAAACAACAGAACACCACTAGTCACCACATACAACCCTCAAGTCAGATCTCTGCAACAGATCATTAAGGACTTGCAGCCTATTCTAAAAGATGATCCCTCACTCTCTCAAGCCCTGGGAGACAGACCTCTCCTTGCCTACAGACAGCCACCCAACTTTAAACAGATACTCACTAGCAACTACAGATCTAACAACAGAAATATTAAAGCAGGCACAGTCCCCTGCAACAAACCACGCTGCCAAGTCTGCCCACATATCTGCACACTAGATACCATCATAGGTCCTAATCAAGCCTGCTACTCCATCAAAGGCTCATTTACCTGCTCATTTACTAACGTGATCTATGCCATCATGTGTCAGAAATGCCCCAACAGCTTATACATTGGACAAACAGGACAATCCGTGCGCAAAAGAATAACTGAACATAGAACTGATATCAGAAATCACAAAACAAAACAAAACACACACACACACACACACACACACACACACACAAAAAAAACAGTTGCTGAGCACTTCCATCCTTCTAATTACTAGATAAATTATTTGTTAATGAGTGTCATCAAAGATGTGATTGGGATATCAAGACTTCAAAGAGAAACAGCTGATCTGGAATTAATATGCAAATTAAATTTTGTGAAAGCAGGATTGAATGGAGGCTATGGGTTCTTTTCCCATTACAAAAGGCAATTTGACTTCAGTCTTCCCAGGGTTTGAACCTAACAGCTCTGATTTTCTGATACTGTATGACCTGATCCTATGTTTTACACCCTTTTGAATTTATTTTCATTCCATTCTGTAAGTTCACCCATCTTCGAAGCATCTGACGAAGTGGGATTTTCTCCCATGAAAGCTCATGTGAAAAATAAATCTGTTAGTCTTTAAGTGCCACATAACTCCTTGGGTTTTTTTGCTTGTGTTTTTTTTTTTTCCCTGGACTAGACTAAGACAGCTACCCCTTTAGAAATTAAATGAAGATATGCCTGCATTGCATAGCCTACACAGGGTCATGCTAGCACACTTAAAATTGCTCTACACACATTCAGGAACTTGTGCAGATGTTGCAGCTCAGGCTGAAGTCTGGGCTCTCACGCCCACCAAGCCTGAATTCAGCTCCCAAGCTGCATATGAATTCTATCTCTGAAGTCTCCTTTTGTGGCCTTTGTGACCAGGGCCTCCTGGGATAACCAGCTGAATATGCAAAGATCAGGGCAAGCTGCAAAAAGGAGAGCAGATTCTCCCAGCACTGGTGGGTTACCTGGAGATAAAGTCCCCCAACCAGTCACAAACAATGCTTCTGATCCCCCACAATTAAGAAGCCACCATAGCCAGCTCCCTTTACCGCATTCCAGTCACTGGTCCCCAGTACAGCCACTAGGTCTGTTAAAGAAATAGGTTCTTCTGACCCCAAGGGGTCAGCCACATTACACAGAACAATGTAGGCTTGAATCTTACCCAAAATAACATGCTGCCAGCCAATCCTTTAGTAACTACAACTAAAGGTTTAATATAAAAAGCAAAGAAACAAAATGAGAGATGTTATAGGGTTAAAGTGAATCACATACATACAAATGATTTAGAGTCCAAAGATAAGTCCTTGTTTCACAGCTTCAGTCATTAGTAATCCAGTTTATAGGAATAGAGACCAAATAATCCAGGTGTAGAGTTCTAATTCTCCCCCATGAGAATTAGCAGGGCAGTTTCCAGGCCAGTGTTGGCTGGGATATCAATCCTGCGGCCCAAACTTTCCCTGAGAAGCTTGGACAGATGTGAGACCAAGGAATTTGGTTCCCAATGTCCTTTTATAGTTGCAGCTAGCAAGGTGGGCATTTGCAGGTCAATTCTTCATGTGGGCTTTGATGACAGTTCCCAGGTACTTTGTTAAGTGGAGCATAGGAATACATATTGTCCTTTGAAGGAAAACCTTCACCTCCTGTGTACCCCAGGTAATAAATTGCATTAGCGCCATTAACAGACAGTTTAAATTGGTACATCAAAGGTCCCTTTAGATGTTAATGTTCCCTCTTGACCCCTTCCAATAGAACAATGGTAACAGATAGAGAAACACTTCATTCACCTTGCTAACCTCTAACAGGATACCGGTAAATACCATCAAGAAACAACTAAGGATACAAATGCATATCAAAGCACTAGCCTACTCATACATTGCATTTTCATATAATATGTCTTCAAAGGTTAGTCTTAGGTCATGTATTTTACAAAGATGGCTTGGCCTTTTCAGGCCTAGCATGACAGCCTTGACCTAGAATAAACATGGAATGGTTAGTTTGCACATAGGATATGTCCACACATAGTCTTTAAATTGAAATAATGCAGATTATTTTGATTTAAAAGATTGCAGGTCCACACTACATTTCCTTATATTGAAATAAGGAGCTCCCTTATGTCTCAATAAGGAAAGTCATTTTGATACAATAAAACCTAGTATTATACTGAAATGATGGTTAAATCAAAACTATTATTTCAAAATAATGCTGTGTGGATGTGTTCTTTTGATTTAACTCTTATTTCAATTTAACACTTTTGCCATTCTCCTTCCCAGGGTGCTGGCTTTTTTTGATATATTGGATGGGGGCATGTCCCTTCTAGGGGGCCACCTTGCCACACCTCCCATGGTGCCCCTCTCCTAAATTGAACTAGCAAGTCCTGTCCATGGACATGCTAGTTTGATTTGAGTTTCTAGTGGGGACATGTTAAATCAATTTAAGTTAAGTTGATTTAATGATGTTTATAGTGATTTTATTAAATCAATTTAATTGCTTAAGCGTAGACATAGCCATACAGATTTGATACCATCAACTCAGATTTGAATAGGGATGTTTCTTGGCTTCTCATTGATTGTCACCTCTCTCATCCTCCCTATCTGTTGTTCCCTCAGTTTGAATCAATACAACCTGTTTGATTAGCTGAGGTTATTTGACTCAATCCCATGATTACACTTACTTCTCTGCATTTATCTCCCCTTCCTATACTTTTTTCCCCATTTTCAAGGGTTTGATAAAGAGGGATCTCTCCCACAAAAGCTCATGAAAAAATTAAATTTGTTAGTCTTTAAAAGTGGCACAAGACTCCTTGTTTGCTTTAAGTTCATTGACATTTTGATAATGTGTACTGTCCCTTTCTTATGGGGCACTGGAGTTCAATAAAGAAGAGTTAAAAAGGGGTTAATTATACATTTCTAGATATTTTCCTATCCTGTTTCTGTCTGATCATTTCAGTAACTCCCATGTTGCTAAAATCAGTATCACAGGACTGGAGTTTGATCTATTCCACATTCTTTATCAGGTCTACAGAATGGTTTCTTTCTTAATTATCCATCCCTCTTCCAGAATTCTAATGATGTTGAAGAATAGCCACCTAAGTGTTCCTCCATATTTGATATTTTGGTGGATCTTGAGTTAGTCAGACTTTATATAGTCTGCCTTCTTTGTCACATGTTCTGTTTTGATCCTGATTTTCCTCTGTTTCTTCCCGGTCCCTGTTTCTGCTCTGCACTTTTATGTTGTTAAGTAAAGAATTCATGTAAAAATTTATTGAAGTTATTTCTCTCATCATCTGATTGTTGTCATATTTCAAAAGAGCTGTAGATTCTGTATGTGACTCTTTGTTCTCTATGTATTAAAATTATTTATTGTAAACTCTTCTAATCTTCTGATTAGTTTCTGTCTTTGTCTATCTGAACGTTATTCTACTGTCAATTTAAATTCTGTATTTTTTAATCCCACTCCTTTTCCTTATGGGCTTTGCAAAATCATAGAATCATAGAATCATAGGGTTGGAAGGGACCTCATGAGGTCATCTAGTCCAACCCCCTGCCAAAAAAAGCAGGACCACTCCCACTAAATTATTCCAAGTAGAGTTTTATCCAGCCGGGCCTTAAACATCTCCAAAGACGTAGATTCGATCACCTCCCTAAGTATCCCATTCCAATGCTTTACCACCTGCCTAGTAAGAAAGTATTTCCTAATATCCAGCCTCGACCTTCCCAGCTGCAGCTTGAAACCATTGTTCCTTGTTCTATCCTCTGTTACTACTGAGAACAGCTGAGCTCCATCCTCCTTGGAGCATCCCTTCAGGTAGTTGAAGGTTGCTAACAAATCCACCCTCAGTCTTCTCTTCTGTAGGCTAAATAAGCCTAGTTCCTTCAGTCTTTCTTCATAGGGCTTGTGCTCCAGCCCCTTGATCATTTTTGTTGCCCTCTGTTGGACTCTTTCTAATTTGTTCACATCCTTCTTGTAGTGGGGAGCCCAAAACTGGACACAGTATTCCAGATGCAGGTTCACCAGTGCCAAGTAGAGGGGAATGTTCACATCCCTCAATCTGCTGGCAATGCGTCTTCTGATGCAGCCCAGTATGCCATTGGTCTTTTTGGCAGCAAGAGCACACTGCTGACTCATATCCAGCTTCCTATCCACCAGGACCCCCAGGTCCCTTTCTACACTGCTACTTAGCTGTTTGCTTCTCAGACTATAGTAGTGCATGGGGTTTTTCCATCCCAAGTGCAGGACTTTGCACTTGTCCTTGTTGAACCTCATGAGATTTCTATTGGCCCACTGCTCCAATTTGTCAAGGTCTTCCTGAATCTTCTCCATACTCTCCAGTGTATCTACCGTTCCCCCAAACTTGGTGTCATCCACAAACTTACTGAGTGTGCAATAAATCCCATCATCTAGATCATTAATGAAAATATTGAACAGAACTGGCCCCAGGACCGACCCCTGCGACACACCATTTGTTACTGGTTGCCAACTAGACATGGAGCTATTGATTCCTACACACTGAAATCATTGATCTAGACAGTTCTCTATCCACCTTGCAGTCCCTACTTCCAAACCATAATTCCCTAACTTGCTGACAAGAATGCTGTGGGAAACCATATCAAAAGGCTTGCTAAAGTCGAGGTATATCACCTTAACAGCTCTTCCTGCATCCACAAATCCAGTCATCTCATCATAGAAGGTGATGAGGTTGGTCAGGCACAATTTACCCTTGGTGAATCCATGCTGGCTGTTCCTGATCAGTCTGTTTTCCTCCAATTGTTTCAGGATGGATTCTTTCAGAATCTGCTCCATGATTTTTACAGGGATTGAGGTGAGGCTGACAGGTCTGTAATTCCTTGGATCCTCCTTTCTGCCCTTCTTGAAGATAGGCACTATATTTGCCTTTTTCCAGTCCTCCGGCATCTCTCCTGTTTGCCACAAGTTTTCAAAGATAATGGCCAGTGGTACTGCTACCTCATCAGCCAGCTCCCTCAGCACCCTTGGATGCAGGTTGTCCGGCCCCATGGACTTGTGGACATCCAGCTTCTTTAGGTAGTCCCTAACCTGACCTTCTGTCACCATGGGCCTCTCTTCTTCTCTCCAATCTACCATACCTAGTGTAGTGGGCTGGGAGCTGGCCCTCCTTGTGAAACTGAAGTAAAAAAAGCATTGAGCACTTCAGCCTTTCCCTCATCCTTCATCACAAGGATACCTGCGCTTTCAGTAAGGGACCTACACCAGCCCTGATCCTCTTCTTGTTATTGACATACTTGTAGAACCCCTTCCTGTTATCCTTCACATCCCTCGCTAGTCACAACTCCAATTGTCCTTTGGCCTTTCTGATTTTATGCCTGCAGTCCTGAGCAATAGCTTTATATGCCTCCTTAGTCATCTGTCCAAGCTTCCACATCCTGTAAGCTTCCTTTTTATGCTTTAGCTCAGTGCAGAGTTCTCTGTTAAGCCATACTGGGTGCCTTCCACATTTGCTGTTCTTTCTGCTCATCGGAATGGTATCTTCCTGTGCCCTTAGCAGGGTTTCTTTAAAATGCAACCAGCTTTCTTGGCCACCTTTCCCCTTCAGATCAGCCTCCCAAGGGATCCTGCCCATCAGTTCCCTGAGGGAGCCAAAATCTGCTTTTTTGAAGTCCAGGGTCTGCATTTTGCTTCTTTCTTTTTTTCCATAAATCAGCATCTTGAACTCTATCATCTCATGGTCACTGCTGCCAAGGTTGCCATTAACTTCTATGTCCCCAATCAATTCTTCTCTGTTTGTGAGCATCAGGTCAAGAGGTGCAAGTCCCCTAGTTGGTTCCTCCAGCATTTGTACCAGGAAGTTGTCCTCAACACTCTCCAAAAACTTCCTGGACTGCCTGTGCACTGCTGTATTGGCCTCCCAGCAGATGTCAGGGTAATTTAAGTCCCCCCATGAAAACCAGGGCCTGTGATCTGGAAACTTCTGCCAGTTGTCCATAGAATGCTTCATCCACCTCCTCCTTCTGGTCTGGAGGTCTACAGCAGACACCCATCACAACATCCCCCTTGTTGCTCTCTCCTCTAAGCTTAACCCACAGATTTTCAACTGGCTCCTTTCCACTTCCATAATGGAGCACTGAGCAGTTATAAAGCTCTTTTACATATAGTGCTATGCCTCCCCCTCTTCTTCCCTGCTTGTTCTTCCTGAATAACTTATACCCATTCATGGCAGAGCTCCAGTCATGCAAGCTATTCCACCATGTCTCTGTTATTCCAATTATATCATAGTTTGTTGTTTGCGCCAGTACTACCAATTCTTCCTGCTTGTTTCCCAGGCTCCTTGCATTTGTGTACAGGCATCTAAGATACCAGGCTGATTGCCCTACTTTCCCAAGTCGATTTTCAGTTCTATTACATCTACCTCCTTGTATTTTCTCCTGGGATTGTCCTTCCGCACCTGCCTGAGGTATTAAAGCTTCATTAGAACATGTAACATAATTATTCGATTCCCCCCCTTGTTCCAACTACCTTCTCTTTTATCCCTCATGTTACAGTCCCCATTCCCCCCCAAGTTCCATCCCTTCCCCCAGCTCTCCCACATTGTCACTTACCTGTGGGCTTTGGTCTCCTTCCCCCTTCAAACCTAGTTTAAAGCCCTCCTTACTAGGTCAGCCAGTCTTCATCTGAATAAGCTCTTCCCCTTCTTTGACAGATGGAGTTCATCTCTGCTAGCAGTCCTTCCTCCTGGAACAGCATTCCATGGTCAAGAAAGCCAAACCCCTCCTGATGACACCATCTTTGCAGCCAGGCATTCACCTCTAAGATGCATCTATCTCTATGCTGGCCCCTACCCTTGACCGGAAGGATCAAGGAGAAGACCACCTGTGCTCCGAACTCCTTCACCCGCACGCCCAGAGCCCTGTAGTCACCTTTGATCTGCCAAGCACCACCTCTCGCAGTATCATTGGTTCCCACATGGATGAGAAGCATGGGGTAGTAGTCAGAGGGGCGGATGATTCTTGACAATCCCTCCATAACGTCTCGGATGCAGGCACCTGGCAGGCAGCATACCTCCTGCGAGGCCTTGTCAGGGTGACAGGTGGGTGCCTCCATGCTCCTCAGAAGTGAGTCCCCAACCACCACAATCCTACGTTTCCTCCTAGCTGTGGTGGCTGTGATCCTCCCAGCCTTGGGGGTGCATGGCGTTTCCTGCTTTATATGTTCTTCCTTCCTCCCATTTTTTAAGTATGTCTATTGCGAGGCTGAAGCTAATATATATGTGAGTATTGGAAAGTTATATTTCCTGACTAATTATGCTCTTCACACTGTTCTGTTCATCCATGTCAAGCATTTCACAGTACTTTACAAAAATGAAGTCAGCTTTGGCATTATAGAACAGGGACTTTGCCAGATCTAAGATGCATGAATTATTTGTAGCTAGTGCAGTTAGGGAGGGTTTTTTATGTCTCATGAAAACTTGGAATATAGTATTCAAAATAAGATATGGGAAAGCAAAGGAACATACAAAGGACAAATCTGGCACAAACTATTGGATAAAATTTCAACTTTAAATGATATATAAAAGTGATGTAACATAAAATAAAAATAAAAATAAAAATAAAAATAAAAATAAAAATAAAAATAAATAAAAATAGATTATAATTACCATTAGATGAAATGAATATCTTTGAAACATACCTTCTACAGAAAGGATACATTCTAAGACACTTTTCTTTCCAGAAGGATGGTTATGACAGACTATATCCCTGTGTCAAATACTGTCAAAATCTTTGTACAAAGTTTGCCTTGTGAGATGCAATTTGAAAATTTATAATTTGTTGAGCATTTTGGTCCCAGTAAAAAATATGTTGCAACACTGTATGCGAAGTTATAAGATCCCACTATGTAGTGTTACTAAAACATATTCCAAGTCTGGGATTGGCTGGTTCTTCAGGAACAAAGGTAAGTTAAACAAACAAGGAGTCTTGTGGCTCTTTTAAAGACTAAGGCTATGTCTACACACACATTGTTATTTCGAAATAAAGTCCTTATTTCGAAATAAGTTAATTTGAATTAAGAAAATGTTAATTCAAATTAAGGGAAAGCCTGCTATCAAAACGGCTGTTATTTCAAAATGGTTGTTTCAAAATAAGGCCGTTCAGACATGTTGTTTTGAAACAGTTGTTTTGAAACAATGGTGTTGTTTCAAAACAACATGTCCAAACGGCCTTATTTTCAAATAACCATTTCGAAATAACAGCCGTTTAGAAATGAATGGGGTTTAAGCTGTTTTGAAACGATGGTTCTTATTTTGAAATGACAGATCCCGTCATTTTGAAATAAGAAAATGTTGTGTGGACCTAATCTCTTTTATTTTGAAATAACCAGTGTTATTTCAAAATAAAAGAGATGTGTAGACATACCCTAGCAAATCTATTTATTGCATGAGCTTTTGTGCCAGAGATCCCACTTCATCAGATGCTTGAAGATGGAGAACTTAAGTAGGTTAAGTTGACTGTCACCAAGGTGCAAACAAAGGTAATGAGCCATCACCTGCTAAATATCCATCATTTGGCAGGAAAGGGGGGTAGGGCCCAGTAGAAGAATATTTTACTTGAGAAGCTGTTAGTACGTGGTATAGCCACTTCCAAGCCCTGACCCTTAAGTAATATTGTTTCTGCATGATAAATCCCAGGTATTGTTTAGTTAAACCAGGAGTGGTACTGTCAGCCCTGGCCCCACAGGAGTCCTTCCTCTCCCTTGTACCAGTGGGAACCAAGATGTAATTCACCAGGTCTGCAAAAATAAAGAAATAAGATTGAGGCAAATGAATGTTGTAAGCAAGTGTGGAAAATAACTAGATGTTCCTGCCACTTATCCTCTTAGGAAACAGAAAGTGTGTAAAAGCTAGTAGTACCCCCCCCCATGGAACTTATCATTGGGGCAACTGCTGTGTTCACCACCATGAGCCATCACTCCCCATGTTCTGGGCTCACAGTCATTTCCCAGGGGTTCCTGTCTGCTGAAGGGGTGTTAGCATTAATGTTTTCCTGTTTCTTTTTCTTTGTTTGTTTCTTTTTATAAAACTATTTTGTTTTTACCTTTTACCTTGTCTCCAGGTGTTGTGTCTACCAAACCCATTGGACATGAGCTATAGTTTGTACCCAGTGTCCTGTTACAGGGGGTGTCAGAAAAAAAAATCTACATTTTAGCAAAAAGAGAACATAGGTTCTTCTTTGAGCGCTGCTCACATCATTCATTTATAGGTGTTTACATACCACAGCGCACAGTAGCTGAGAAAGTCTTTAGCCTTAGCCTGTCAGGTCAGGGCACACGGCCTACGCCCCCCTGTGCCACGACCATAGCTATATAGGTGACAGTGACCATGACCCTCCCAGTTCCTGTTTTCCGCCCACAGCAATGGTTTCAGATTAGCCAAAACTTGTGCAAGCAAGTGCTTGTCTTTCACACAAAAATTAAAATGCTGGGGTTTAAACTGTGTCCAGCCTGTTCTAAAGCTTTCCCTCCTGATGATCCTCACAAGACATGCCTCGCATACCTGGATGAGTCGCACCTTGCTGCAAATTGCTCCGTTTGCCAGTCCTTTAAATGGAGGACTCTCAAGAAAAGAGAGCGGGGCCCACGTACTCTTACTGAGAGCAGTGCGCCCACCTCTGATGCAGCCCGAGCTGTGAGCACTCTGCCGGCTCCCCAAGTAACTCCTGCACTGGACCCTTGGTGCTGCCCTCGGTCGCAGAATCCAAAGCCCCGCTCGCCTTCCTCCTCGATACCGCCACAGCATCACTCACCTCAGTTGTCGAGCTTTGCTCTGCCAAACCAGCATCGGAGCTACCTGAGGTATTGTCAAAACCACAGGCCCCCGTAAAGACCAGTTTGGCCTCCTCTGTGGTACAGCAACAGCACTGTTCGGCTCAGTTGCCAAACATCTCCCCCCATCAATTGGGATTGGGACTATCTTTGGTTTTGTTGACACCACAGGCCCCTGCAAAGACTGGGGCTTGGTCCCGAGACCTGGCTCTGGTACTGGCAAAAAAAAAGGTGAAGTCCAAAACGGTGCAACCCTCGGCACCCACAAAGTTGTCGATGCAGGAATTGGTGCTGCCTTCGAGCCCGGTACAATCCAGCCCTTCTCTGGCATCGCACACTGGGGCCAATGACTGCTCCGAGGCACCTTCCTCTCGCTGCTTGTCTCTTGAACTTTTGCTATCGTGTTCCCAGGGCTCCACAGAATGGAGGTCCAGCTCCTCATCCTTGTCATCATCAGCCTCCATCCACTCCTCTCTCTCCTCCAAAACTGACCTCAAGAGATGAGGAATGGCCCAGCAAACAGCGCCATAAGCACTCCCCGATGCCCAGACCATGGAGCAAGACATCTTCATCGGCCCCACAACACTCACCGAGGCCAAGCTCCTCCGGTACCGCCAAGACCCTTCAGCTAGGCAGGGGCCACTCTCCCCTGCACCCAGAACTCCCTTCAATGACTGGTCACATGACTGGCTAGCCATGACGGCCGATGACAGCCCAACCTCACGGTACTGTTCAGGACTGTCTCCACCTCAGAGTCCAGACTCTTTGGACCTTTCTGATGATGAGCCCGATCCTGACTTGACTCAGCATAGTAGATCTAAGGTCCCTTCGTCCTCTTCCTCAGATGAACACAATTTTGGAAGGCCTCTAGCCTATAAGGAGGCTTCCCACGCCCAGCAGGCCTTGCTCCACTGCATGACAGTGAATTTGAACATAGAACTGGGGGTAGTCCAGGAAGAAACTGATCCCCTCTTTGATGTGGGGGACAATGTCCCACTTGCCAAGGTATCTGATCCTCTACACAAATGGGTGTACAGAATTGCAAGGGCACAATTTCAGACCCCCTTCCTCAATTCCACCAGTGTCAGAGCAGTGGATTGTAAATATCATGTTCCCCAAGACAAGTTAGCCTTCCTCTTCCAGCACCCTACCCCAGGGTCCCTGGTAGTCGATGAAGTCAATCAAAAAGAGAGATAGGGCCAACCGAGCTCCACTCCTAAAAACAAGGAGGCTAGAAAGCTTGACTTGTTGGGGAGGAAGGGCTATTCTATGGCAGTTCTACAGCTTCGTAACTCTAATCATCTAGCCCTTATGACTAGATATGCCTTCAACCTCTGGCAAGCCATGCAAGGCTTCCATGACCTCATCCCCAAGGATCACCTACGGGACTTTAAGGCGATGATTTAAGAAGGGGCGTTGGTTTCCAAGGATGCCCTTATGGCCATTTGGGACGTGTCCAACACAGCCTCACACACCATGGCCTCTGCTGTGGTCATGCATCACCCTGCTTGGCTTCAGGGCTCTGCCTTGTCTACACAAATGCAGCTCATCATCCAAGACCTACCATCTGAAGGCCCTGACCTATTCACTGAGTCCACAGACATCAAGCTTCACAGTATGAAGGACTCAAGAGCCACCCTTCAGTTGTTGGGCATGTACACTCCACAACCCTCCAGGTGCTCTCTGAAACCACATCAACTCCTGCAACAGCAGCTGCAGCAACTGAAACAAGAGATTCAGCTGTAAGCTTCCTATCCTCATTGCTATCAATACCCCCAATGTCACCTTGGGGATGCAGACAAGGACAAGGCCTCCTTGAGCAAGAATGGGAAGCCCCACACCTCCCAATCTATCAGGCATGGACACAGTTCTGACCACTCATCAGGAAGGAACCAGTGCTTTTGACGGTTCCCATGAGGGCAGCGAACCCACAGCCTCGACTCCAACCTTCACCAACCATCTACACTGCTTCGCACACCACTGGGCTGATATCACAACTGACCAGTGGGTCCTCGAGATGGTAAAAAAGGAGTACCACATTCAGTTTCATTCAACTCCTCGGATCAGAAAACCGCCCCCTCGACCAAGCCTCGGAAACCGGGAACTGGGTCGCCTCCTCAAGATCGACTGCAAGAAGCTTCTATCTATCAGGACCATAGAGAAGGTCCCAAAGCGGAAATGGGGAAAAGGGTTTTAGTCCCGATACTTTCTGGTCCCCAAACCCAATGCAGACCTGAGACCCGTTTTAGATGTCAGAGCCTTAAACAAGCACATAAAGAAAATAAGGTTCCACATGTTTTCCCTGTCACAGATTGTCCCATCTCTGTCTCCCAGGGACTGATTTGCAGCACTTGATCTCAAAGATGTTTACTGCCATATTGTAATACGCCCCTACCACAGACAGTACCTCAGGCTCATGGTGGGGGGGGGAATCATTCCAATTTACATTGCTTCCCTTCAGGCTCTCTCTGGCCCCCAGAGTGTTCATGAAGTGCACTGCACCAGTAGGAGTGTTACTGTGCTGGCAGGGCATGAAAATCTACCGCTACTTAGATGATTAGCTAATACTCAGGAAATCGAGGGCCCAGGTAAGGCTCCACGTCAGACCAGTAACCAAGCTCTGTGGGTACCTGGGTCTTTGCATAAATCAAGAAAAGTCAAAATTTTGCCCGTCCCAGAATATAGAGTTCATAGGAGCCCTTTTAGATGCTCGCAAAGGGACAGCCTCCCTGCCCCCTTGAAGATTTCAGTCTATCTGTACTATTATTATGGAGCTGCAGAATGCTCAGGTACCCACAGCCCATTGCTGCCTACAGCTCCTCAGACACATGGCAGTCTCCACCTCCATGATCCAGATGGCATGCCTAAGAATGAGGCCACTTCATGTCTGATTCTCCACGGAGTTCCACCCATGGAGGGACTCCCTAACCAAGCTACTGTCAGTTCCCCAAGATATTCTGGGGACATTACAAATTTGGAAGGACCCCCAGTTTGCCATGGGGGGCATTCCCTTCACAGCACTAACACCTTCAGTGACTCTGAGAACTGATGCCTCGGACTCGGGGTGGGGGGCCCACATATCCAGGGGACTCTCCACCCAGTGGCTCTGGTCCAACACAGACAGTCTCCTCCACATAAATGTGAAGGAACTGCGAGCTAGCAGACTGGCTTGCATGACCTTCCTGGACAAAATACAGGGCAGGTTGGTTCAGATTCTAACAGACAGCTATGTTCTACATGAACCACCAGGGGGTGGGGGGTCCACTTTCCAGCACGCTGCAAAGAAGTGTGTAAACTCTGGGAGCTAGCTGTAAAACACAGCTTCACCCCGGTGGCAGCACACCTATCGGGGACAGACAACAAGTGGGTGGACTCCCTTAGCAGAAAACCCCTAGTGAGCTATGAGTGGTCTCTCCACGATGTGGTGTTCTCCTACCTGATACACTAATGGGATACATCCCAAATAGACTTGTTTGTGACACAACAGAACTGCAAGTGTCAGCAATTTTGCTCCCTCAGGGGTCGGGAGGAAGGGTCCCTAAACAACACCTCCCTCATCAGCTGGTCGAAGCCCCTGATGTATGCCTTCCCACCAGCCCCTCTGCTACACAGGGTTATTCTGAAGATCAAACTGGATGAAGCAAACATAATACTAATATCTCCGGACTGACCCAGACAACACTTGTTCCCACTCCTACAGGACCTGTCCGTAGAGACCCCACTCCACCTTCCCCAGTGGGTGGACCTGCTGACACAGGACTTGGGGCAACTACAGCACCTGAACCCAGGCCGCCTGCACCTGACAGTCTGGAAACTCTCTGGCTCAATGAGCAGGAAAAGCTCTGTTCAGCCAGGGTTAGGAAGGTCCTGGTTAGTAGTCGGCGACCATCCACCAGGTCCACCTACACAGCCAAATGGAAGCGATTCTCCACCTGGGCTCAGGAGAGAGGTGTAGATCCTGCACTAGCCCCACTTCACCAAATCCTCGACTATCTACTAGACCTCAGAGACAAAGGCCTCTCGCTTTCCTCACTGAGAGTCCACCTACCAGCTATCTCAGCCCTCCACAAGAAAATGGATGGTATCTCCATCTTCACTCACCCTATCTCCACAAGGTTCCTGAAAGGGTTCAAAAGACTCTTTCCATGACCCTATCACCCCATTCCTCCCTGGGACCTAAATGTGGTGCTCCAGGCATTAACAGAGCCACACTACAAACCGTTAGACTCATGGACCCTATTGGTCCTTTCTTGGAAGGTAGTCTTCGCAGCAATCACCTCTGCCAGATGGATCTCAGAGTCAAAGACCCTCTCCTCAGAACCCCTGTACACAAGGTTCTTCCCTGACAAGGTGGTTTTGCATCACCACTCTTCCTTTCTCCCTAAGATGGCTACTCTCTACCACCTTAACTAGGAAATTTGCTTGCCAGTATTTTATCCAGATCCTCAAGTCATGGAGAACCAGAGGAGGTGGCATAACCTGGATGTAAGGAGAGCGCTCCTAATATAGTTGGATCATTTCACGAGACCTCCCAACTCTTTCTGGCAGTCGCAGAGAGCAAAAGAGGTCTTCCAGTGTCCTCTCAGCCTATGTCCACAAACAAAGTTTTATTTCGAAATAAGTCATTTTGAAATTACTTATTTCTGAATAAAACCCTTAAATTGAAACAATTTATTTTGAATTAAAAAAAAATAAAATAAGTAAAGCCCCTTCAATCGAAATAACATGCCCTGCATATGAACATGCTATTTTGATTGCTGGAGAGGAGCACCCTGGGAGGTGTGGCAACATGGCCCCTGGTGGGCCAAGTTGCCCCTTAATCCTCTGCCTGGCTCTCCCCTGGAAAGCCAGGCAGGGGATAACAGCCCCCAGGGGAGGGATCTCCCTGCCCTGGGTCCCACTCCTGCTGGGGGCAGTGGGCCAAGGGCCCTGGGGCACCCCAGCAACCACAGGGAGCCAGGTCCCACCAGCTCCCCAGCACCCAGGGACTGAGTGGCTGCAGCTGTGGGGAGCCAGTCTGACCTGGCTCCCAAGCTCCATGGGACTGAGCAGCTGCAGCCATGGGGTGCCAGGTCCCATCGGCTCCCCAGACCCCTGGGCTGAGCGGCTGCAGCAGCAGGGAGCCTCGTGGCTCACCCCACACCCAGCTCTGGGAGCTGCAGCCCCCAGAGCTGGGTGCGGCGTGAGCCGTCGCAGCTGCGGGCACCCCGCAGGGTCTGCAGCCCCCCAGAGCTGGTGGCAGGGTGAGCCACCACCGCTGCAGTCACCCCACCCCTGCATCTCTCCTCAGTACCCTGGCCAGGGTGCTGAGGGCTCCCTGGCCAGGGTGCTGAGGAGGGGTTGGCCCTTCCTCCCAGGGTGCAAGCTTCAACACGTTATTTCAAAATGCTGGTTATTTTGAAATAACGTGTCCAAATGGCATTATTTCGAAACAACCATTTCAAAATAACAGCCATTTTAAAACCAAACCAAGTTTAAGGTGTTCTGAAAGTATGCCTCTTATTTCAAAATGATGGAGCCCATCATTTCAAAATAAGAAAACGTTGTGTGGACCTACTCTTTTTTATTTCAAAATAACCGGTTTTATTTTGAAATAAAAAAGATGTGTGGACATACCCTCAGTGTATCTCCAAATGGATAGCAAACTGCATCAAAGACTGCTACCAAAGGTCCAAGTTACCCCTTACTGAGACGGTTAAAGCCCATTCTACCAGGGCTCAAGCATCATCATCAGCCTTCCTCACCAAGGTCCAGCTCCAAGAGATCTGCAGGGCAGCTCCGTGGTCATCCATGCTTGCTTTCGTAATGCACTACACTATCGCCCAACAGGCTAGAGAGGATGCCGCATTGAGCAGAGCTGCACTCAGAGTGGACAGACTGTAACTCCTCCCACCATCCTTGAGTATGGCTAGCACTCACCTGTAACTGAATGATGTGAGCAGCACTTGAAGAAGAACAGTGGGTTACTTACCAGTAGCTGTCCTTCTCTGAGATAGGCTGCTCACATACATTCAGGGCCCTCCCACCATCCCTGCTAATGGAGTTGGCGAAGGTATAGGGGACTGGGAGGGTCAGGGGCACAGTCACCTATATAGTCTTGGTTGCGGCACAGAGGAGGCATTGGCCATGTGCCCTGACCTGACAAGCTAAGGCTAAAGACTCCCAGTTACCGTGCGCTGTGGCACGCAGACACCTGTAACTGAATGTATGTATGTCAAAGGACAGTTACTGGTAAGTAATCCACCATTTCCTTTCCGCTACAGCTGCCTGTTGCCATGCTGGGGAAGCTTCTCAAAGAGGGAAAAGGATATTAAAAAAGGGGTGGATAACCCAAGAGTACTGTTTATTTCTCTTTGCCCATCCCATTTACAGCACCTGAAGACAAAGGAAGCATCATTGGACTGGATGAGGAAAACTGACATAAGAGTTTGTCTAGTGATCTGCTAAGGTATATGGTGATAAAAACTTGTTTTGAATTTAATGCATCTTTTTCAAATTAGGCACAAGTTGTGCTTTGTCTTATTTTTTATATGTAACCATTCTGACCTCTATGCCTCATTTTTTGTATTCACTTAAAAGCTCTCTCTCTAGTTTGTAAACTTGCTTTATTGTTTAATCTAATCTAGTGTGTTTGAAGTGTCTGGGAAACACCATTTGAGGGAACAGAATATGTGTACATCATTTCTACTAATTTAAAGACAGACTTTTTATTAGCTAGTATTCTGCAGGAGAGGACAGGGCAGTACAGGACCAATATTTCTGGGGGAATATTGGGGGTATGTAGGGCTCATGCAGCAATATAATCAAGGTTTGTGACAGAGTGTAACTCAAATGTGATTGGCAGGCTGCAGTTACACAGACACTCAGGTGTGGCTTGCATACAAGAGGGCTGTTTGTGAGCAGCTCAGATAGGATCTCCTTCAGCAGAGCATTATAAGTCACCCAAGGGAGACACAAATACCCATTAATTTGGATTGATTCCTGGGTACATCAGAACAAGAGTATCTTTTTTTTCCTTTTTTTTAAATTTTACTGCTTTATTTTTAGACAATAAATTCAGCTAAGTTTGTTAATATGGTCTCTTGAACATTCTAAGACCTATCTGTGAGCATAGTGAAACAATTGCTTACATGTCTCAGTTAATATAGGTCAGACTAAATAATCATAATGGCACTTCTTGGCCTTGTATCTATGGGTATGTCCACACATACTTCTTATTTCAAAACAACGCCACGCCTCCAGCAGGGGCGGCAGCGCCAGGGAATCCCGGGGGTGTGGCTGGGGTTCCCCAGCCATGCCTCCAGCGGGGACGGCGGTGCAGGGGATTCCGGGCCGGTGCTTACTCCAGCCCTGGCAGCAGGGGCTCCAGCCGCACGCTGGGGCCGCGCCGCCAGGTTTGGGGGCAGCCGAGGCTTTAAAGCCCCTGGGGTTAGGCGCCCCGCTGTGCCTCTCCTGGAGGGTGCAGTGCCCCTCCTCTGCAGGCACCCGTGGGGTGCAGTGCCCCACTGTGCTGTACCTTGCGAGTGCCTGTGTAACCCATGTGCCTAAATAGGTGCAATCTCTTTTAGGGACCCTTATGGCTGGGTTACGTTGCTGGGCAGATTTTGCAGCCCAGAAACTTCTGGTAAGAGGGTATGGGAGCACACTGAGCATGCTCCACAAGTTTTATTGTTGAGCTGGAGTTGCATACCCAGGGAGAAGCCTGAGAAGAGAAGCCTGGAGAGGAGCAAACAGAGAGCTGCAGAGGACATTGGCTAAGGGACTCAGTGAAAGGAGCTGAGCAGGAGTGGACTGCAGGATGTTTTCTCCCAGCTTTCAACTGCTTTGCAGGGGAGTTGTCTGCAGTGGAACTGAGAGTTGGATTGCCAGTGACTTGATTGCATGGTGTTGGCTACACAGGAGGAAGAAAGGACTGCATGGCATCTGCCTGAAGATTCCTGCAGCTAGAGAGGATGAGGATTGCTTTCGTTCTGCATTCAAGCCCCAAGGACTTAAAAGACTGCAATTGAGATAAGGGTGACTCCACCTGAACTTTGGGACTTTTGGGTTTCTTACTGTTTTGTTTAAATGTATTATGGTTCTTTAGGATAAGGTGTGTTTAGTTAGTTAATAAAGTTCATTGTTACGTTTCTGTTGAGTAATAGTTTAATGTGGGATGGAAACTCTGAGCAGTCTTCGCTGGGAGTCCTTTTAACAACTGGATCCTGGCTCTCCAGGTGCTTTCATCAGGGGTTTTCTCTGTGAGGCACTGGAGAGGGGCAATTGAATGAATTTGAGCCCACCCTAGCAGGTTACACCTGCACTCCCCTCCCCAAGCAAAATAGCAGGTCCACACTGTGGACCTGCTATTTCGCTCCCTTATTTCGCAGACAAAGTTTTTGTCCTGTGAAATAAGGTGTTTCGAAATAACATGTTATTTTGAAACAGCTTGTTTCGAAACATCTTGTTTGGAAACAAGCCTGCCCTGTGTGAACATAGCCTGTGAGTTTCCTTCACAGTGATCTTTCACTGATTAGCTTGGATTTTTCCTGAGTTTTCTCCCAGATGATATCATGGACACCTGAACTGTGGAAAAGACAGGGTATCCTCACACTGAATATCAGGGCCTTTGAAGCTGTGCCAGCACCCAAAAATTGAGGCATCCAAAAATTTCAATCTTTGCTAAATTTTTAAATGTGTAGTTTAGGGGAAAAAAGCATTTCTAGAGCAAATAAATAATATATACAGTGAGGGAAAACAATTTAATATCACCTTTAAAAATAATTTAAAAGTGTTCACATCTAGGTTTTGTTGGGTCTATATACTTCCTACTATAAGTTACATCTTTATCCTATACACGCAAATTGTACGTAAGACTTCATTGTTTTGTTTCTGCAGTAGTGTTGTGGTAGTGAAATGTTTAAACCATTGAAGCTTTGCTCCCTGGATTTATATTGCCAGCAGAAATGCCTAAAAGACCTGACATTATATAGCTAGAAACAGATTTTGCTGCAGGTCTGCTTACTTTATGTATGCATTGTATCAGTCTGTCCATAGAGGTGTTCACAGTGGACAAGTTCCCAAGGAAAATTATTCATGTCTATACACATAGGCTCCACAGCATGCCTCTTTACTTCTATTTATTCATTCAGGCTTACATTCAGCAAGGTACTTAAGTGTGTTTTTAACTTGTAGTGCACATGTATTGCCACTGAAATCAATGGACTGCACCTTGCTTAAAGTTGTTCATGCACTTAACTATATTGCTGAATTTGTACCATCATGCCACTTTGTGAAAATTCTCAGAGTATCAAGGAAAGATGGCCGAGGCATTCTAGTCATCAGCCAGACAAAAACTGCACTCCACAAGAGCAAGAATTGCTCCTAGCTAGTGGCACTAACTACGCTATAATGGAGAGAAGGGAGGCAGTGGTATCTTAGCCTGACCTCCCCTATGTCACTAAAAGAGATTTGTAACAAGGGATTCTGGCCTTCCGCAGAGACTGGACCTAAGGAAAAGCCTGAATGCCCTCTCTGGCTAGACACAGACATTACAGGAGTGAAGCCCCAGAAGCAGAAGGGCAGGGGTAAGACAGGAAGGGAAGGTATAAAAAGCCAGACTAGCAGCTCAGTTGGGGCTGAGCTGCCTCAAAGGAAGGATGCTCCCTCTCTGAAGCACTTAGCCAGGCAAGACTGGGGCTGCACTACAAGGCTGACCCTGTCTGCCTCAACAAGGAGTCCTGAGGGCCTACCCAGCTTGCCTGGCCCTAAGGACTGGGAAGGAACCCCAGGAACAGTGGACTGGGACGAATGCCCAGTAAGCTCTTACAGTCCCGAGGGGCTGCCCCTCCCTGGGGATCTTGAGCTAGAGGGAGCTGATGACAACAAGAACCCACTGAGTCCCTGCGACTTGGAAGAGCTTCACTCTGCTGAGGACCCCAGTGCCCTGGAGGAGCAGCAGGTTGTGGATGGACCCTGTGACCTGGAGGAGCCGCTTTTGGCTGATGGACCTGAGGCCTTCCCCAACCTGCAACCCATGGATGGCAAAGGGCTTATTGGAATTCCCCAGATGATCTACTCTCTGAACCCAGAGCAACCCCAGGAAGACAAGTACCTGGGACCAGGGTGGGAAGAAGTGGCCCAGGAGCAGCTGAGCTGCTGCAACTAAAGGCCAGCTGGGACAAATGTCAGTGCTCTGTGTCAGGAGCCCCACTGACCCAGTGACTGACCACAATCACTGGTCGGGCCCTGGGCTGTGATGCAGTGACATTGGGTGGTCCTGTGTCCTCCTCCCCCCTATTTGGTTTTCCCAACTGCCTGGCGTGCAACAAGCCCTTGGGTACCTGCCCGCCCTGCCGGAGGACTGGGGGCTATGGCCTCTGTTTGCATGCTCTGCTCTGTCTGGGGGCTGGGGGCTATCGATTCTGGAGGATGGTACTACCAGAGAGGCCCAGCAGATGGACCACAGGTGAGCTGGGTCACACCTCTCACTGTGCGTTGACTAGGACACTTGGTTTTCCCCAGGCCGGACACACCCAAAAGGTGGCCTTCCTCAAGCCTAGGCCCAAGGAAGGGCCTGAATGCCTGGCCAAGAGTCAACCAGCCTACAAGATGTAAACCACACTCTATATTGGGTAAATGCAGTGGGCATGCTCCCTGGAGGTTCCTGGATGCATTGTGCTCTGAAAGGCTTGACTAAGCCCATAACTGTATACAATTGGTTTCAATTTGGTTAGTTTTAAATTGCTAATTTATTCAATAGCTGTCCAGACATATAAAGAATAATTCCACTAAAACAATAGAGTGGGTGAAAAGGGTAAAAAGTATCTTCTGTTATGTACTCCTCTCCCAGTCACCTGTAGGCTGTGTTCACACAGCAGTCTTATTTCAAAACAACAGAGGTTGTTTCGAAATAAGAAATGCCATGTTCACACAACATACCATTTTTTTGAAAAAACTGGTTCCGTTCTTTCGAAACAATGGCGTTGTTTCAAAACAACTTAAACCCCATTTGGTGATGAAACAACGTTGTTTCGAAACGACTGTTTCAAAACAATCCCGTTAGAACATGTTATTTCGAAACAACAGTGACTTGTTTCGAAATAACTGTTGTCCGAACATGGTATTTCACTTTGAGCTTTTTCCTTAATTTGAATTAACAAACTGTTAATTCAAATTAACTTATTTTGAAATAAGGAGTTATTTTGATACAAGTTGTTTCAAAACAATTTGTATCAAAATAACCCCCTGTGTGTGAACGTAGTGGACTATTCCCACATAGTTTGTAATGAATAATATGGACCTCTGGTCATTTAAACAAATTTGTTCCATATCCTCCTTGCAGCCTTTAGGTATTTTATTTTTCTTTCTGCAAGCTAGTTGGAAGTTCCTATTTGGCAGGGTACATCATGTATCTAGATAGTTTTTAGTAATTAATGTAATTTTTTTCTGATTATTGATTTAGGTTCAAGGTCACTTTATCAGTAGAAACATATTTAATGTTAGCAGCACCTACAGCTGACAGCATAGATTATGTCAAGTGTGATAGCTTGTTTCAATATCTTTTCAGTAAAGGAAGTAGTGAACATTTCTTGTCATCAAATTAAAAAAAAAGAATCTGCAGGTGACCATACAAATGCCCACATCCATTAACTCAGTGTTCAAACTCAGTATAAAACTCTTTGTTGTATCTGTAAACCCAAACTAACATTGGCTTTTGACAAGGGAATTTTTCAATAGAAGAACCACCTCTTTCTTTACCTCTTCACTATTATCTGAGAGTCCATGGTATCGGTATAAAATGTCACTATAGACCAAATCTCAAACTATTATAGCAATGCTGGATTTTGAACTCATGCCCTAGGTAGTGAGAGGTTTAATTTGCTAGCAGAGAATTACAAGAACTTCTTTATAGTGAATACATTTATCTTCTTTAAATAAGTGTTAAACTTTGGGAAACCTCAAACAATTATTTAACTGATCTCTAACAGAAGGAAATAGTATGTTCTATCTTAAATTCATACCATTGTTTTAAAAAGTCTCAGGCAAAAGCAGCCCATGGAGCTTTTCATTCATAAACCTTCTATATTAGCTGAGGGTGGGTAGAGGAGACAAAATTTAGTTGTACAAATTTAAAAAGATGTTATAATTTATTTGGCACTGGGAGAAAGGACATGTACAGTTAGTGATTTTTTTCTTGTGAATTTTAATTTTATGACAGATAAGAGTTTTTAATCAAGTATTTATTAAAGTTAAAGTTGTCTAAGACACAAGTTGAGGAAAGAGTTTCTATAAATCTGAGAATAATGTTTATATTATCCAAAGTACAAAGTTTGGTTTCAAAGTCATAAAATACATATAGTACAAAAGCTGCAACATTCCAAATCAAGGTCAATATATTTAATTATATGGTTTAAATATTAGCATTCATATTTTTGGGTACATCACTCATAAAAGTTATACTACTCGTTTTATACTAGACTAATAGTAGCTTGTGGAAAGCAAATATTTCAGTAAGAGTAAATTGTTTTCAGTGACTGAGATTTTAGGCTAGGTTGTCCCTCAGTAAATAAATTCCATCAGAAAAAAATATATATTTTTTTCCAGTAACTTTCCTAGTTTTGCTTCCACGTGGCACTCTGACTCATTTCTTATGCTACTGCTGATGCCCAGTGCTATGTTCTAAATAGGTATCCCTAGGCTACCTGATTGGGCCTCACACCATGAATCCCTGCATCAGGTGAGGATAGTGCTGACCAATTCTGCATCCCTGCAACATTTGCACTGAGATTCCATGTGCCCAGGGCTCTGACAACTATTGCATGTGTTGAATCTTATAACCCCTAACTCTCAAGGCAAGGGGGGGGCGGCATATTTCTCTACATTTCAAGCTCCGGTGCTGTGGAAGGCTGGGATCCTGATCTACATAAAATGATAACCCAAAATGATGTTTAGGATTAGTTTATTTTTCTAGTACTTGATAGATATCCCCTAACATCATATCTTCTTATCTGGGAATGATACACAAAAGAGACCCTGAATAACTAACTGAATGCATGCATTAGCTATAAATACTAGATCAATGGTTCCCAACCTGTTTGAGTGTGACGAACCCTATTTAAAGCAAAAAAATTCATGGACACCCAAATGTTAATAGTTGTTATTGGGGACTGACTGCAGGCAGTGGTGATGCAGACAGGCAGTGGAAGACATGGCCCCCACCTGCCCTCAAGTTGTGGGGACATATTCAGTATGATGCTGCTCACAGCAGGCAAATATAATTCACTTAGAGCAGAGGTGTCTCCTCATTCAATGTATGTGGGGAGGTCACACTTGTTGCAGGTCATGTGGCTGCATGGGCTCCCCAGCCCTTTCACCCTCTGTGTACAGAGTGGCATGGGCTCCCCTCCCCGTCCCCAACCCAGTAGGCTCTTGCACACCTTCACTTTTCCTTCACCTGTGGGCCCCCCTTCCCATGCTGGATCCCTAACCGCTCCCATGCTCTCCCCTTCCCTTTCCACTTCCTCTACTCATGGTGGCAGGCAAAAAAAAAAAAAAAATCAGTTTCAGTCACAGGCAGTCAGGCTAGGCTCCTGCCTCTCCCCCTCCCAGCCCACTCACTGTCAGCCATTCAGAATGCTAGCCTTGGCTGGCTCAGTCCTGGGTGGCCTTTGATTAACTTGTTGCCACGTGGGCCCCAGCCACCTTTTTTTTGGGGGGGGGGATTTGTGCAATTATTGTCAATCAAATTAGCATGCTGACTGACTCCCAGAAAAGAGCTGGGATGAGGGGGCAGTGGGATGGCTCTGCAGAGTCAGCCTAGTCTGTTGTGACTGAGACTCTGATTGGCTGGCAGACCACAGTACAGCTGAGTCAGGATTGATTGAAGTGCTTCCTTTGCTTGCCAGTGCTATGAGTGGGATCACACAAGTGAGTCAGAAGCATACTTGGCTCTGCTGTGCTGGGACCCTGTCTTCGCTGCCTCATACAGCTTCCAGGCATAGCTTAGGAAGCAGCCCCACAGGCTGGATCAGCACCCTTGGCGAGCTAGACTCGGCCGCTGTGGGCTATAAGTTTCACACCCCCAATTTAGAGCCCTCTCCGACATGGTTTGCTGTCTAGCAGCAGCTGGGGCCATATTGGGCCCAGGCTGCCTGCTGCTGGCTGGCAGCAGCTGGTGCCAGATATATTAACAAACCCTTTGTAATGAGTCCCTGGACGCCAGGTTGGGAACCACTGTACTAGATTATTACTTTGTTTGGAGATATACACATTTTATATTCTGTGAGAAAGACAACCAAAGTAATTTTTATATTAATGTAATTAGGACAGCACTGGAAGGTACAAAATGATACAGAAAATATATTTTCACCAGGTTACAAGATAATGAAACTTTCTCTGCACCCATTACCACCTCCATCACCTGAACCTGAAATGAAATTTCTCATTCCAATGTCCAGGCATCCCTTTTATCCAATCTCCTTTCTTCCACAGTCAGGCAGGAGACCAGAAGCAACCAGAGCTCTATCTTCTAGTGCAGCTGACAAAATGCTACCATAAATCTTCTTCCAGCTAATCAGATGTATTTTGCATCTAACAGATAGATATATGTGAACAGTTCTGGTAACTGAAGCTGAGACATGGTAGAATGATATGGATCCTTTTAAAGAATGTTAGCGTACATCAGACATTGTGATTTGTTTATTTATAGAAAAATGTTTTCATTCATAATCATTAACTGAAGCGTTAAATCATATTCCTTTCCCTCCTTTTTTGCTTCTTCCTCTTCTCTTTCAGCTGTTTCCTTCTACTTTATTTAGTAGCTTCAGCAGTGACTTGCTTGCCTAGGCTACATCATTCACTGGAAGGCTGGATTTCCTATTTAATGAATACTTTTGTAGTTCCATGATTATGTTGCAGAACATAGATAACCATTTACACATTGAGTTTTGTCAAATGGTTTAGAGTCTGTTTTCTCTTCAGTTCAGCTGACAAGAAAAATATTAATGGAACTATTTTCTGCCATACAATGCAGTTCCACTATAATCAAAATACTTCATAAAATCATGTTAATTTCACCAAAAATTTTCTCTTGCAGAAAGTGACAAAAATTTCCAACAATACCAATACCTTTTTTTACTTTTCTTGGAACAAAGTATTTTAATTTTCAAATTATGTATCATTTATATATTATAATATAAAGTATAACTAGATATGAAACATGTCAGGGAGCATCTTTCTCTTCTATGTTTATACAGCACCTAGTGCAATGGAGTCATAGTATATTACTAGGGCTCCTTAGTGATAAACGCTATAGAAATACCAGATTACATAAGAAATGCTGGCCATTAGTGGTGAGCAGAGAAAGGAAATTTCACCGCTCAGTTGCTACCAAATACTCTGGACACCAAAAGTCTCCTATGTGGTTCATTTTCCCTTTGTGCATGCACAATATTGCCCAAGTACCAATGCCACCCCACAGCTGATGAGTTTCCAAGACCCCTGACTCACTCCTGCACCCTGGTGGGATTCTTAAAATAATTACTCTCCTGCATATCTCACCTGCAGGACCAAACCCTGTATGTGTGGTCTGAGTAAACTTAACTCAAACTAAAGACAGTGAGAAGAAGGCAAGTCAACTAGCCTAGGGATTAGGACACTGTCCCGAGAAGTGAAAAAACCCATTTTCAAATCCTCATCTGTTTGATTTGGAGCAGGGACTTGAATGCTGGAAAGTGACTTTTCAGTAAAGACATTGTTTATTCTAGGGATGACCGAGGCTTCTCATTCTCTCTTTTGAAGCTGATCCACTCCAGGCCAGAAAAAGCAAGTGAGAGACTATGACACACTACTTAAAGCTCTAGTCTGTGAGTCAAGTTCAAGTCCCTGTTCCACTGAATTTTTAGATATAGTGGAACAGCATAAGAAGAAATTGAATACATATTGTAGCCAAATACGTTTTAATTAGGGCCCTCATTTGAGAGACTGAAATTCAAATTCCTCCTAGAAGATAAGGGGTGGGAACTGAAGATTGGTCTCCCAAACCCTGAGTGAATTTGCTAACTGCCAGGTTTAAGATTTTTCTTTTCAACCTTTGTGGATGGAGTTTGATGTGCACCTATTCCTTTTTTGCATGATACAGCTAAGGCACTTAACTCAAGAAAGAGTTCCCAGCTGCAAATCCCAAGCAGAGACAAGTACCTGACTCCAAGAGAGGGGCAGGGTTTGGGTCATATCCCTCTTCCAGGTATCTGCTATCTTAGGCTATGTCTACATTTACAAGTTATTTCAAATTAAGGAGGCTTAATTCAAAATAACATTCCCAAGCAAGGAGGCATTTTATTATATCAAATTAAGAGGTTCCTTAATTCAAAATAAGGAACCGCTAATTCAGTATAATAAAACCTCCTTTTACTTTGAAGTATTGCTTACTTTGAAATTATGAGTTTGAAATAAATAATTTTAAGCCATGGAATAGGCTTAATTGGTACTAATTTCCCTATTCTTTTGCCTGCCTTCCTCTATTTCGAATTAGAGAGTCCAGTGAAGACTCTCTACTTCGAATTAATAAAGCCCACTTTATTTCAAATTAGAGAGTCTTCACTGGACTCCTAATTCAAAATAATAACTTTGATTTAAATTTGAAGTAGTTATTTTAAATTAACTACTTTAAATTAAGTTTCTAATTGTAAACATAGCCGCAGGTAGCTCCCTCTTTAGTGTACTGGCTTTCTGGACACTATTCTTGGGCATGTAAAGAGCTGTATAATCTTTAGAGGAAAGATTCAAACTTGGGTCTCTCAAATCCTGGCTGAGTGCCCTAATCTCTCATTCAGATATTAAGAGGACACTAACTCTTTCATTTGGGAAAGACATTTTAATTTTTGCAGCCAGAATCACAGGGCACTTACCCACTAAGTGTTTACTTTTCAACACTGAATGAAAAAGTAGTTTTGACATTTCTGATTTCTTTTTTTTTTTCCCCCTCCTGGATAAGCTACATTGCCAAAGAGTACATAAAATTTGCAAAATGTTTTGGTCAGCCTGAATCAGCGTTTTTCAGAGAAAGTGTCAGCCAAGAAATTTTACCCAACCCCACTAAGAAATGCAGTGGACTACTCACAATGCCCTAGACCTAAGCATATATCATTCTTCGCAGAATTGTACCCATAGTTTTAATCTACTTTTAATGTTACATAATTATGGTATCTGATATTATATTTACTTTTCTCAGTTATGCTTAGGGGATATAAACTCGTTGATCTTCTATTTCAGACACAATTTGACCTATCTTAAAGAGAACATTACTGTATATTTTGCTTTTTGTTATTCTTAGTATTTTTCTTCTGTGCCACATCAGTATCTCTTTCTTCTTTTTTTTCCCAGTTTTATCCTTTGTATTCTTTCCATCTGCATTTCTGTATACCTCTAGCTATTGTTATTTTAACACTTTGTGGGATAGTTTTCTGTTGTGTAAAGATCAAATGACATAGCAGTCAAATAGTTCCCAGTTCAGGGATTCCAAAATCAACTATGTCAGCATGCAATTTACTTTGGTTTATGACTTGGCCATGTTCTGAGACCTGCTGCTATAATAAGTAGAAGGAAAAATAATTAAAAACCTTATTTTTGTTTTTAGGTCAGTTTATAGCTTAACCTTCTTGTTACATAACCGGTTTGCTCTCTTATAATTATATTGATACATTTAGTAAATCAGATTAGTCAATATATGCTGTCCTCTGTGTGTTTTGCAAAATGTTAGTAGTCTGACCTGCTTAGGAAATTTAGCATTGTATTCAGTATGTTTATAGTTTGAAAAAGTTCTGCTATTGTGGAAATTCAAATAGCCATTAAAGGAATAAAACCTACTGGATATTTTGTTTTTTACAGTGTCTCAAAGGTGTTACACATTATGTTAACTAAATTGTTTTGAAATAAAGACACATGAACATACTAAAAGCCATCATTGTAGATTACAACACACCTGAGTATTCTTGAGTTGCATGTAAAATGAAACACCTCATCATTTGTTGTTTTCAACCTCACAGTGCATTATGTATTCTGTACCAGCGTGCTCTTAACAAAATATCTATGCTTTAAAGAATACACTACTGAACAGTCATACAACTTCCTTATGACAATCAGTTGAAAACAACATATCTCTAGCTCCAAAGCACAATGGACTGGGCTGGGCAGATAGAATGTCTCAGCATCATAAATATTTGCAAAGTGTCAGTAATCCTATATGTGCCAGACCAATTTCTCTTGAGTCTTTTGTGCTTCACCCATCACTAATAATCTTACATTTATTCTTTTCATCCCCAAAGAATCCAAAGTGTTAAAAAAAAATACTGGCCAGACTTGGCAAGAAATCTATATAGCCTGTATCCAGGAAAAATAGAGAATGCAGAAGACAACTGCTTACATGGACTGGAGGATGCTGGTGAGAAGGAGAGGGGATATTTACTGTTAAGAGGAATGCATGTTGTACCCTTCAGTGCTCCCCTTTGAAATATACAGCTTCATTGCAGCTCCCTACTCCCAATGCACATTTGTCCCTCACTGGTGCAATTCCATGGCACATCAGAACCATACAGTGGAAAACAAAGAAGCAATATGTGGATATGACCCACTTTTGAATAAGCACAAATAGATCCTTGTTAACAGACTTTACCCTATTCTGTCTGCAAAATAGTTAAAAGAATCTTTCTCTGGTGTATGGTGTAATGAAGTGCTTAAAGTAAGTTATATAGGTGTCATATGTAAACAGATAGCAGCAGAGTTTCTAGGAGAGTTTATAGGTGGACATTTAGTGCTCCCTTCTCCCCCCCCCCCCGAGGTAAGAAATAGGAAAAGAAGAGAAGACAATGGCTAACATGGTAGCACAAGTGCATTCGGATGAGAGGACACAAAGAAGGTGACTGGATACAGAAGCTGTGAAATGTAGATCATCCTTCAGTGGATACCTGATGCTACAAATGCATAAAATATTACCTCAGAATGCTCATGGCAGAGAAAGCAGCTGGAGTTGATGGAATTCAGACAGAGATTTGAAGATATAATACTCCAGCAGAGAGTCATGGTAATAAAGAAAAGTCAAGATTTGCAGACAACTGTAAAACCAAGAGGAGCTGGAGATGAAAATTTCAGAAAGGGTTGATCAGTGGAAGAATGTGACCGCAATCACAGGGGAGAGAGAGATTGACTGGTGAAGGTGAAAGAGTTGGATTATTGGGTTATCACATTCTGGAGTGCAGTCCAGACTAATGAGGGGCTATATCATCATCTGCCTTTGGGTGCCTTACAATGTTTTATTACTGTAGCTCCCAACCTGGACCCCTCAGAAAGAACCAGCCAACATGGATGTCAAAAAATCACAGAAGATTAAGGATGGATTGGATGGGCTCCTGCTAAACATAAGACCAACCTCAACTAAATCATCCCTGACTGAAATATGTCAAACTGTGCCTTAAAAACTTCTAAAGGATGGAGATTCTACCACCTTCCTAGTTAATCCATACCGGTGATTCACCATCCTACTGGTGAAAAAGTTTTGTCTAATATCCAGTCAAGACCTTTCCCACTGCAGTTGAGGACCATTGCTCCTTGTTCTGTCACTTGGCTATATTCATCCTTCCTAGAATCAACCTTCAGGTCATGGAAGATTGCAATAAAATCCTCCCCCACCCCCACCTCATTCTTCTCTTGTGCAAACTAAATAAGCACATTTCAATCAGCCCTTTCTCATAAGTCATGTACCCCAGCCTGCTTATCATATTTGTTGCCTTGTGCTGGACCTTTCATAGTATCATAGATGATTAGGGCTTAAAGGGACTGCAGGAGGTCACCTAGTTCAACCCATTGTGAAAAGTAGGACCAACACCAATTAAATCATTCTAGCCAGGGCTCCGTCAAGCCATACCTTAAAAAACTCTAAGGATGGCAATTCCATCAGCTCCAGAGGTAACCCATTCCAGTGCTTCTCCCTCTCTTATTATTATTTTTTTATTTTCTAATATACAACCTAGACTTCCACCACTGAAACTTGAGACCATATCTCCCAGTTCTGTCATCTACCTCCAATGACAACAGTCTAGCTCTGTCCTCCATGGAATCCCCTTTCAGGTAGTCAAAGCCTGCTATCAAGCCCCACATAATTCTTCTGCTTGACACTGATCAAGCCTCAACTGAAGTATTGTGTCCAGTTCTAAGTGCTTCATTTCAGGAAAGATGTGCACAAAAGGAAGAAAGCCCAGAGAACAGCAACACAAATGATTAAAAGTCTGGAACACTTGACTTATGAAGGAAGATTGAAAGAGCTGGGTTTGTTTAGTCTGGGGAAGAGGAGACTCAGAGGGTAACAGTTTTCAAGTACTAAAAAGGTGGTCACGAGGAGGAGGGAGAAGAAGTGTTCTCCTTAACTGCCGATGATAGGACCAGAAGCAATGGGCTTAAATTGCAGCAAGGGGGATTTCGGTTCGACATTATGAAAAATAATCCTGTCATGGTGTTAACCACTGGAATAAGTTGCCTAGGCAAGTTTCTAAGACCAGGTTACATGAGCAGGCAACAGTGATGGTTTAAAAGGGTACTTGATCCTACCATGAATGCAAGGGACTGGACTTGATGACATCTCATGGTCCCTTCTAATTTCTATGATTCTGTGATTGTCTTCTACACAGTCAGGAAGCATCATTCCCTCCACCTCACCTCATAAAAATGTGATCTAGAGACCCTTAATAATTTTTGTTGCCCTCCTTTGTACTCTTTCCAATTTCTCTACATCCTTCTTATACCAGGATGAGGGTGGTATGATGTGGGGGTCAAAACTGGATGCAGTACTCCAAATGTGGCCTTACCAGTGCCGAACAGAGAGGAATAATCATTTCCCTCAATCTCTTGTCAATGCGTCTACTAATTCAGCCCAATACGCTGTTAGCCTTTTTGGCAACAAGAACATACTTCTTGTTGAATCTCATCTTTTGGGCCAATCCCTCAATTTATCTAGGTCACGCTGCATTCTATCCCTATTCTCTAGTGTATCTACTGCTCCCTCATCCTCCAGATCATTAATGAAGATGTTGAATAATAATGACCCCAGCACCCGCCTCTGGGGCACTCCACTGCTCCAGTTGTCAAGTAGACAGTACACCGTTGATTGCTGTCCATTGAGTCCAATGATCTAGCCAGTTTTTCTATTTGTCTAATAGTTAGTTCATTCATCCAACCCATACTTCTGTAACTTGCTGGCAAGAACAGTGCAATGATGAGAATAATGAGCTGTGGACATGAGGCTGAAAAAGATTGTAACAGGAACAGTGAAATGTCCACTGTCCATATTGTAAATTGTCACAAATGACACTGATAGTTTGCCACTGGAATAGATAAAAAATTATGCTAGGTTGGCTAAGATGCTTGTGAGGAAATCTGAAGATGATCACCTACTGGGGGGCATTCACAGGAAGATTGCTTGTTGCTGATGAACTCCCGTATAGCAACTGAGACAGGAATATTCTGGGGACTTTAAATTAGACATGAAGGGAAACGGTTGGGAGAGACTTATGTAATCTCCATGTCTTGGCTTTACTACATGGGAAGAAAATCTGCTAAAGAAAGATATCAGAAGAGTGCTCAAGCTAAGAGAATTGGCAGCAAAGAGAGTAGAAATATTGATTGATGTAGTAGTCACATAGATGACACATCTAGTGAAAGCTCTATAACTAATCCAGTTGAGGAACTGGGTGATGTCCAAGGAAAACTACTGAAATCCTAGCACACAAATCAAAGGAAGATAGGCAATAAAATGGAGGAACTGGAACAACCAATGCAGGAGGTAAAAACAAATATTATGGAAATTAAATAAGCATGGTAAAATAGCACTCATGACTAGAACAAAGGTACTAAAGGGTATGCCATTTAGGAGAGATATCAATAAGGATTGATGGTGCGGTGGTATACATCAATGGTGCAGAAAGTGGTAAAGAAGTAAATGATAGTATCAAAAAGACTGAATCTATTTGGCTCCAAATCACTTTGGTCAAGGATTGTAAAGCTGATTCTACTGGGGTATTGTGAGAATTCTGTTATAGACTGAATGTTAGAATCTGATACGGATGCACATCTTTTAAATAATATTAAAGAAATAAATACTACTGGAAATTTCATGATAATGGGGTAATAATAGTGGGGCCAAGTTATTCTTGAGTGTGATAGAAGACAGTTTTCTTCTTCAAATACCATTGAACCAGAAAGAGACTAAGAGATTTTTGACTTGTTATTTGTAAGTAACATAGATATCATAGAAGATCTGATCGCAGGAAACAACCTTGGACTGAGCACCAAAGCATTGATTCAATTTAAATGAAATGGAAAGATAATCAAAACCAAATAATCAATTATGGTCTTTATTTCAAAAGGGAAAACTATTGGAAATTAATTTAAGACTCTTGGAATATCTTTAAAATCTTCAAGTGAAAACTATCAGCAATTTACATGCCAAGCAAAGGAGATATAACGTACAGGGTAACTTATAGGGTATAGGGTATAACGTATAGGGTAATCTAGAGCCAATTGGAGAAATAATTACCTCAAAAGATTGTATGGGAAAAAAAGATAACCTGTAAGGAATGGGGAAAGGGACTGACTAGCAAAGTAAGCTATCTTTTGAGATTTAAAAAAAAAAATGATGGGGAGGGTCTCATCTGCCAGACCAAATTAGCAGGGTCTGGAGAATTTGGTTTTCTCTTCCATGTGGGGTGCAGGTTATTTGTTGAAATCATCTAGTTCCCTGACATTTCAGGGCCCTCCTATTCTCTGTCTATGACACATGATAATTTGACCTAATTTTGGATGTTGATTTAACATGTGGGTGCTGGCTGGTATTGGTGCCCTATACTGTGCAAGTGGTCTCTTCTGTCCTTAAACTCTATGGCTAAGTTAGTAGACACATGGTCTTTCTTGATACATACAACCTGATACCAGCCAAAGTTTATTCACAGATCATGTTGCCTTTTGGTGAATATTCTTGCATTCCCATTTCAGAGACAAGAAGATCATATAAGCAGACTCGAATATGTAATACATATAACTAAAGAGAAGAATTACTTCCCTAATCACTTAAAGATAATAACCTTAAGGCTGAAACCTAGCAGCAATACAACAGAACATAAAAACACAGCATACAGTTTTGGGAGAAAAAATGAAGAGCACATTATCCAAATATTGAGGCAAAATCCCTTTATCAAATTGGCAATGAGTCCTGTATACCAGGTCAATCTCCTCTACAACATGATAATAAAGTGCTAAGTAGTCTTTAAAAGCACATGTTATTTGACTTTTTTTTTTTTAACTCATCCTAGGTACAGTTAATTAAGTAATGCTTTACTTTCAGGTGCTGTGATACTGAAGCATGGCTTAGTACTTAAAGAAAAAGTGGGCTTACTCAGTCAACATCATGGAGTTCTTTGGATGATTCCACTCCAAATAGTGATTATGTCTGGCCCTGTTTAAATCACAATCCAAAGCCACACAAGGTGTTAGATCTCAATCTCATAGATTTAGTCCAAATATTATCATCATTTCTATAATTTATCAGCAGACATGTATAAGGATACTAAAGTTTAAGGGATACTTTCTTCTGTAATTTTGTTTCTAACATGTCTTTCCTGGATACAGGTAGGTGGTCTGTGTGTGCTGCAGCAATAAGAACTTAGTCTTTGAACATGATCAGAGCTCATTACTTTACAAATCTGCCAGCTTGCAATGGGTTCAAAAACCTCTTATGAAAATTTGATGAGCTTTATTTGAATCACCATTTATGAAATTTGATAAAATATCTTGGAATGGGAAAAAAGGTCAATTTCTTTTGATGGATCTGCCTACTCTTTTCATATCATACAACATATACTATACATAGTGACTCATTTGTGTTCCTCAACAAACTTGTCAATTTAATGATATTGTTTATTTTGCTTTGAGAATTATTTTCTCCCTAGAATAAATATTGAAGTATAAAATGCTGATGTCACTATACAGCATGAAAGGTACAACTGATCTGGGAAACAATCCAAAGTGCTTCGTGCTGATATTCTGCCAAGCTAAGGCTTTTTACCTGAAGCTCTCCATTCCCCAGAACACAGTCATCTTTGAAGATAATGCAGGTGCAGTCTGAAAAGATTAGACTTATGCAGTATGTCAGCCCCTTTCATCACAATAGAAACAACCTTTCCAGAACCTACTGCTTAATAATTATGTAGTCATTTATCATCTAGAAACATAATTTAAAAGTTTCCTTCTGCTCTTTCATCAAAAGCAGTTCTTTATAAGCCTTTCCCCAGAAGTGTGCATATTTCAAGAAAAGTGGGGGCGGGATGCATTTTAACTGGTTGTCTTCCTTGGGGAATATTTTTATATTGTAACCATGCAATCCGTGACTTAAGTAGACAAATACTTAAATTCTGTTGCTAACACTGGAAGGTGGGGCATGGCAAGCAAGAGAGTTGAAGAAAAGGGCAGAACAGGAAAGTTTGAAGTTGATGAAAATAAGAGAAATGTCCTATTTGAAACTCAACTATAATAATTATAAATTAAAAAAAAAGCCCATAACCTAAGACAGAATGTGATTGGTGAAGGCTAAATTGGCTTTAAAGCAAGTTCTGCATTTGTTTTAACTTGTATTATGAGAAAACAATAAGACATATTAAACAGGATTTAGTTCAGAGTCTTTTTAGTGCTTGGACATTGTCTGACCAACAGCAAAAATAAATCCTAATGGAAAAAAATGAAAAAAATAAAAAGGAGGAGGAGGCTTAGTCAAGCTGACAGAATTGTGCTACTGCTAAGGCCCTGACAATATTATTGAGACCTCACAGCAAACACCATTAACCCCAGCAGCACAGGGCCTTTTACGGGTGCACCCTTCACTGATGGTAATATCACAGTGAAGAATCATGTTCCCATTTCAGAGACACCAAAGATATCACATTCAAAAAGTTCCAAAGGGGCAGCTGTGTTAGTGCAGTTCAGTAAAACAAGGAAGGACTTGTGTGGCGCTTATACACTAACCAATTGATTTATTGCATGAGGTTTTGTGGGATTTTCTCCCATGAAAGTTCATGGAATAAATCAATTTGTTCCTCTGTAAGTGCCACAGGACTCTCATTAACAGAACTTTAATAATTCTCATTAACTGAACAGAAAGACTCATTTTTAAATCTACATTTACTTTGTGTTGAACCATCATGAGAAATTTGTCCGTATCTTTGTGATACAATCCAAACTCCAATGTAGTTTAAATATTTACAGTGAACCATATTTAAATATAACACAAAGGTAACTTTAATTATGGGCTTGGTACAGGAATTATTGGGTGAGGTCCTGTACAGAAACTCAGTTATATGAAACAGGTATTATTCTATTTCCATTCAAACATCTGGATGCTTCACTCCTGGATTAAAATTAGTGATGGGTCCAGAGGTTCAGTTAAGTTCTAGCTAACAGACAGTACTTCATTACTTATCTGTACTATGAATTTGAGCCTACAAGCATGAAACATCCGAAAGAAGAAAAGAAGAAAAAAAGAAAATTTGGACTTCTGCCTTTATGATGTATTTTTTTTAAAAGTATGGTTTTTTCTGATTGATTTTTAAATTCTAAGATGTTAAGGTTTTGTTTAGTCTAGGACTCTCTGGTAACTGGCATCACAAGAGCAATGTTGTTGAACAACTAAAAATGGAAGTGAGTTTTTGTTAAGCTATTTAAATATTTTTTTTCCTATTGTTAACAGCTATTTGCCTTTGGTGACTAGCTAACACTGTGGAAAAAATAATGTCTTTGTAAAACATTAAAATCCCACTTCAAATTAAACAGTGATTGTTCACAATGCATAGCCTCTGAAAAGCAGAATTTGTCCTCCAGTAATACCAGGGAAAACCAGTATTGGTATATCTGTTCTTTGTGAGGCACATAAGACACCCCCAAACCTCCTTTCAAATAATAAAAGTCAGGTTCTCTTTTTACATTGTAAAAAACTATCCCCAAAGTAGCAGAAGCCTTTTTTTTTAAGTCCATTGGAGGTCTTAGCCTCTTGAATCTATAGAATTCATGTTGAAATCTCACTTAAAAAGACTTTCCTGCTAGATTAACAATACATTTTTAATGTTTGGTTATGAAATAACTAGGGAACACTCTATTTTCAAGTATATCAGCTTTTCTGATTTTGACTCCAATCAGAAGTAGAGAAATAGAGAAACATATAAAACTAAAAAAAAAGGGGGGGGGCACAAAGAAATTAGGGACTTTAAACTAATAATAAGAGTAAGAATAAAAATTTATTTAGCAATTCAAATAAAAATGTTTTCTCTTTGATTCTGCTGCATTAACTTCTCACTTATGTAACTTCTCCATCTATACCTGAGTGTTCACCCTCCCAACCCTGTAGCCCATAGAGCTAGCTTACCTTTATTATATTCACTGCTTTCTATTATACTCAGCAGTAAAGCAAGGAATCTACAAGACTGAATACTGAAGACATTACTTTCAGGAAGTTAGCATGAGGCTTCAATCCTCTGAACTTTGAACAGATAAACTTGAAACTGATAAATGACCCAACGAAACCCCCCAAATACAAGATGGCTGAAAACAAAGTGTTTTAAGAATTTCTAACCATAGGTACATGATCCAGTCACAAGAGTATCATTGCTACAAACTGTAATATGTAATGTGTACATAAGCTACCTCTACATACACCTAGTCACAAAACAGCCTTGGTAAGTTGATGTGGATGGCAATAAACTGAGATCATTAATATACTAACCTGTAGGAAAAGAACTCTTTAACATTAATAAGGTGAGGAAATACAAATAAGGGAAAGGCGAAAATCCCCTAGGCTGTTTCTACACTTAGCATATCAGTTTGAATGACTGAATTCAAACTAGTTAATTCAAACTAATAATTATTAGTTTGAATTCAGTCCATTCGAAGTGACATGGCCACATAAGAAAAAACAATTCGAATTAGCATGTCCATGAACTGGACTTGCTAATTTGAATTGGAGGAGGGTGTGGCAAAATGGCCCCTTGGAAGGACTATGCCACCACCCAATCCTCTGCTGGGCTCCAGCACTCCGAGCCCAGCACAAGGAAATGCATCCCCTGCCCAGCTCTAGCCATGGTGCAGCTAGAGCTGGGCAGGGGATTTTTTTCCCCCCCTATCCAGGCTTAAAAGGCAGGAGCCTGGCAGGGGATGTTTTCCTCTCCCAGGGCTCCCTGGAGCTGGGGCACTCGCCCCCCCACAGAACATTGTGGGGGGGGGTGGAGAACGGATACCCCTACCCCATGCTGTCAGCGCTGTCCAGGGGAATCCTTTCTCCCCTGGCTATGCTGTCAGCGTCAGCCAAGGGAATCCCTTCTCCCCCACCTTGGCTGCACTGTCAGCAGGGGGCCTGGGGAATCCCTTGACCCCACTCTGACAACGCAGCAGAGGTGGAGGAGAAGTGACCCTATGTGCAGGAAGAGCCCCTCCAGCCGAGCATGGGGAAAGGACCCCCTGTGCATGGCTTCTCCCCTGCAGGCTGTGCATGGGGAAGGAACCTCCCTGCACGGCTCTATCCATTCTGGCCACCCGTGGGGAAGGCATCCCTGTGCGCACATCCTGCCCGGCTGGCCATGAGTGGGGAAGCGGCCCCTGTGTGAGGCTCCTGGAGAGTTGGCAATGCATAGGAAAGCAGGGATGTGGCCACACATGGGGATGTTTTTCCCATGCATGACCAGCTGTGCAGAAGCTGTGCATGGGGTGCCTCCTCCGCGCACAGCCAGATGGGCAGGAGCTGCGTGCAGGGGTGCCTTCCCCACAGGCAGCCAGCTGTGCAGGAGCTGCGCAAGGGGGTGCCTTCCCCATCCGGCAAGTGAGGCTGGAGGGGGGGCCGGGGCATCGGGGAGTGGAGGCACTTTTGGGGCTGCTTGCACCTTGGGAGAAAGGTCAAGCCATGCCAATTTGAACTCAGTAAGTTCAAATTGACATGGCCAAACTGGGTCAATTCGAACTACTGGGTTTGAACTGACCCTGACTTCCAAGTCAAACGAGGTCTGACTCATTCAAAGTCGGCATTCATCAATTCGAACTGAGGAGTTCCTCAATTCAAATTGAGGAAAGCAAGTGGGGACATGCACTTAATTGAATTTGAATTGATTGTCATCAATTCAAATTCAATTCTAAATATAGACATACCTCTACTGAATATGCACTAACCATAGTGGTGTAAGCATATCATATTATAAAAGCTACATCTCAGCCTTTGGGCAATAAAAGAAAAAAATGCAGTTCTTAGGAAGTGCTAGAGTTTTGAAGAGGAAGGTGGTGAGGAAGATGATGGCTAACAACTCAGATTGATGGGCTGAGCATGTGGAGGTACAGATGCACATTCTACAGTATCTCTATCTACTTTACAGATTGGGAATGTTTGCTATTGTGATAAATGTGTTAATAAAGTACTTGTAATTACAGAAGTCCTATAGCGTCAGTGTAGTAACTGTGCCTGTTGGGGTCCCAGTTATATAATTTGAATAATACTGCATCTGATCTTGTGGCAAGAAATTGTAATAACTGAGGATTCTTAAGTAATCAGTATAATCTATAGAACAGGCTACATACAACCTGTGTGTCCCTCTGTAGTGTTCCCCTAATGATGCAATATTAAACCAGCTAATATTCTGAGGTTTGACGACTAATTCCCCAGTCAGATTTCAGAATCAGCTCAAGGAGGTATGGTCAGCTGAGAGCTAATTAATGACTCAGAAGGAAGGTATTATGATTAGTAGATAGAAGGTAGGTTCCTTTGTTCTCCTGATCAGAAGTCAGGACAGGTGCTCTCGGGGGTGGGGGGGAGCCAGTTGCAAGCTATTCTGTAGAATTTTGACTTTTGCTTTGCATTTTTGACTTTTGTGCTTTTAAAACTACATGCTAAAAAGGCATTAGTTTGGACTGATCCACTACCCCTCCAATATAACCATATCCATCAGGGGTTTGGTGTCCAAACCAGAATCTATTGTGAACTCTAGCATAATTCATATTCCTTATGCCATTCCATCACTCCACCAATTCCACTTTACTGTCCCGCCTAATCTGGTGAATTTAATAGGAGTCCTTCAGGCTAACTGTCGACATCCCAACTCTTGTCCCACTAAGGTCAAGGAATTTATTTGTCTGGTAAGTTGATGCTACATAAAGTAAGGATGGCAATATCTGTCCCATACTCTTTGCTGGTGCAAGTGAATAGAGGACTACAGTGTACAGCACTCCTTAGGTTCGGATCTACAAAGTGACTTTGGCACTGGATTCACAGATTTAGGCACTACCACAATTCAAAAAACAAAAACCTCACCAATAACCAGCTACCTAAAGTGATAAGTGCCTAAATTCTCATGTAAACCCGTCCCTAGGGGAATACATATCAACTTCTGGGCATATGCACAATATCTCACTTCAAGCATCTAGATCAGGGATTGGCAACTGCCAGCACCCATGCCAAAATGGCATGGGGTCAGAGCCTATGAGGCATGTGGCCCTGCTCAGGCTCAATGATAACAGAAGAGTAGAATGGGAAATTTCTATTCAGACATTTTCCCCTTCAGGCAGAAGAATTTAACTCAGGTCACCCATAGGCTGTGTTCACACGCACAGGGTTATTTCGAAACAAGTTGTGTCGAAACAACTTGTTTCGAAACAACACCTTATTTCAAAATATCTTATTTCGACTTAACAAAATGTTAATTCGAAATAAGAAAAAAGCGGGAAACGAAATAGCAAGTTCACAGTGTGAACATGCTATTTCGTTACCCCTGGGGGTGAGCCGCTGCTGGCTCACCCTGCAGCCCCAGAAAGGGGGCTGCAGGCACCAGCAGGAGGTGAGCCGCTGTGGGGTGGCTCAGCCCCCCCCCCCCCCCCAGCTGCCCCCAGACCCCGCTGGCGGGTTGGGGGCGCGGGACTGAGCCCGGCGCCCCGGACCCACCGGCAGGGTTGGGGGAGCAGCCCGGGCTGCCGGCTGAGCCCGGCGCCCCGGACCCGCTGGCGGGGTCGGGTGAGAAGCCCAGGGCTGAGCCCCACCGGTGCCTGCAGAGCCGGGCTGCGGGCACCGGCGCCGGGCTTCAGCGCAGCCCAGCGCTGCTCCCCGCCGACTTAAAAAGGGCTTCCCCTTGTTTCGAAACAACTGTGCGTCGTGTGAACATGGTTTTTTTGTTTCAAAACAACGAGGTTGTTTCGAAACAAAAGTGCCGTGTGAACACAGCCATAGTGTGTGTGAGTGCTTTAAGTGCTAAGCCAAGTCATCAGGAAGGTGTTACCTCCCAGAAAAAATTTTGAATGAGCCCTGCTTCACTAGGTCTGCTCCTTGAAATGGTAGGTGTGCTCCTGCACATTCCTTCCCCTAACAGCAACTGGTTAGAGGTTCACTCTGGGGCTTAGGCATGAGATAGATATCCAGGGGTATGTCTACACCGGATCTTAAATCAACCTAACCTGCCTTAAGTTGACCTAAGGAACTCCCTGAGTAACTTTAGAATTTATCAAGTTGACTTAAGCAGTTACTTAAGTCAACTTAATAATATCTGCCTGGAAGGTCGACTTAAGTGTGAAGCTGATAAAATAAAGTAGACTTAATACGGTGTGGACCAGTCTGGGCCTGGGCCTGGGCCTGGGCCTGGGACCAACCCCATGCCCCGCCCCTGGGTCTAATCTGGCTCCGGGGGCTGATCCAGCTCCTGCTACAACTGACAAACAGCAAGAGGCTCAGAGTTGGTCCCTGCTGCCACCAGCAAGGGGCTCAGATCTGGCTTCTGCTGTGGCAGGAGCCAGCTCCGAACTGCGTGCCACTCACAGCAATGGCAGGGTCTACAGCCAGTTCTGTTCTGCTTTCCAGTGGTGGCAGGGGCCAGATCCAGCTCTGTACCACTTGCTGGCAATGGTGGGGGCTGGATCATGTTAATTCGAAATAAGGAAAAAAGCAGGAAACAAAATAGCATGTTGACACTGCAAACATGCTATTTCGTTACCTGCTGCAGCCACTGGCGGGGAGGTGAGCTGCTGCTGGGCAGCTCAACCTGCAGCCCTGGCTGCCCCCCTGACACCAGCACTAGGTCGGGGCCGCCGGGCTCAGCCCACCACTGGCGGGCTGAGCCTGGTGCCCCCAACCCACTGGCGGTGTTGGGGGGGGCAGCCCGGGCTGCAGGCTGAGCTGCCTGGCAGGGGTTCACCCCCCCACACCCCGCCTGTGGCTGCAGCCCCCTTTCTGGGGCTGCAACCCCCTTTCTGGGGTTGAGGGACAGCCCTCAGTACCCTGGCCAAGGTCCTGAGGGTTCCCTGGCCAGGGTGCTGAGGATCCAATGTTGTTTCAGAACACTTTGTTCCAAAACAACATGTTCATACTGCCTTGTTGCGAAACAACATTGTTTCGCCTAGAAACTAGTTTTAACTTGTTTCGAAACAACACTGTTGTTTTGAAACAACAGGTTCCCGTTGTTTCGAAACAACTGTGTATTGTGTGAACAGCAGAATTCTTATTTTGAAACAACCTCTGTTGTTTCGAAATAAGAGTGCTGTGTGAACACACGCACTGTTTTTGTTTTAAATTGGTATCTTGTTAAATGAAGCAGTTAGTGAACCACAAAATCATTATCAATTTATATCTTCCTATTTTAGAGTGATACATTTTGTGAGTTCTGAAAGTGAAGAATTAGAAGTTTTTTGTCATAAAATTCTGACTCGCAATTTAGAATATGAAAGCCTGCTGAGGTTTTGTTTTGTTTTGTTAATTTTCAATATTTAAATTGTTTGACTATTCGATTAAACATTGCTAAGGACACAGGTTCCAAGAATTTTTCTGACACAAGAATTGTGTAACTTTTCATCCCAGTACTGGGACTTAGATGAGGCTTGATGGGGAGCTGGAATGTAAGTAAGTTTGTCAAAAGCATGGGATATGACCATATCTGGGAACCTATTTTGAATATGAAATTCAAGAACAGTTCTTGGCATTTTATGCCAGGAAAAAAAAAGGACCAAATTACACTGATGTAAATCAGGAATAACCTCATGCAATGAAATACTCTTGATTCACAGCCAGCAGCACAAGTGATAAATTAATTTGGCTCACAGTTTGTTCATCTGAATAGACAGGGTACAGATTAATCCCTATAACAAGTGAATGGAATGGCTTTGAAGTACATGCTGACATTTCTTAGATCACAAAGAACAAAAAATGCCAACGTGAAATAACAAATAAGCCTGATCTCACATTCATCTTAATATTCAAAGTCTATCTAAGCTTGTTTACTAACTAAAAAGTGTCCCATGGATTCCCAACAATTTATGATGATGATGTGCATCAGGGTGCTACTTTCGAATACTCAACACAAATATGCCACTTCAAAGACTAGTAGGTGCCTCAGATTATCCTATTAAACAAATCACTTTACTATATATGCTTAGTCAGAAAACAAACAAACAGAAACAAAAAGCTTTTCCTAGTGTTGCAGATCTCAAAAAATGTTATAAAGAAGGGGTTCTGAACCTTTCTGGGATCACCCATTTGGAAATGCGTGTGGCCTGTCATGACACAGTAAACAGTCTGAGGATAGAGGCCCTCGGGTGGTTTCAGCAGGGTCTTGCCTCTTTGGGTGGGATGGGTCCTGCACAACACCTACCCATGCAATAGCTGCTCATACAGCTCCTTTACTGTTGGGCTGGCTGGACTTGGCTTCGCCCTCCAGACATTGCACCTCTGGTTTGCAACACTACTCAAGTTTGCTCCCCACTCTCCTGACTGGACTAAAATTATGTGAGTGAAGTGACAATCAGGGCCCACACAGCATAATTTTTTTGGGCTCTGTACAAACTTTTAACAGTCCCTCCTGGGGGGTTGCAAGCTGGACTGGGCCCGCAGGGTCTTTGGGCCCTTTTAAAGTGCACTCTTTTACTCACCATGTGGGAGAACAGGTGTCAACCCCTGGCTCAGGGGGTTGCTATGCCATCCACTCCAACCTGGCCTCCTTGGACTCCCATCATCATGACAGCTGGACTAAACCAGAGTAGCAATGGGACCTCAGAAGTTAAACCTTCTGTAGCCAGGAAGCCAGCCCAGTCAGCCCTGTTAGACAAGAGCCACAGGAACTGACATGCAATCCTCTGAAGTCCTGCAGCAAGCCAACTTTTAGTCTCAACCCACAGGTTGAGCAACCGTGTTAAAAAGATTCAATGTTATCTGTACTTTACACTTAGATAGCTTTAATCTTTACTCTGAAGAACTGTTTTGACTGCTAAACAGAAACTCATATCATATCCTGTTTCAGATTCCAGATGGTGTTTAAGATTCAAGGGATGCGTTAAATGCCTTTTTAAAACTGTTTTCTCATCTCTATGTTCTCATCTCTGTCAAACAATTATCTGTCTATTAGTATCCCTCTTACTTTGAAGAGACATCTTGTAGGTCTAGCTCATATTTTTAAGCAAATATTTTAATCTATGAGTCTCTCATACTATACATTAGAAAAGATATGAGTGCATTTAATGAAACAACACCTAAGTGTTGTGTATCTAGAAGGATTCTAAAACACTTTATGAACAGAAACTGTGGGGTTCATACATCTAACACCAGAAATGCAGCCACTTCTGGGTTGGAAGGATTCCGTTACATATAACCAGTAACATTCTAGCCCTATTAAGTTAATGGGAGTTTTGGCATTGACTTCAATGGGATTTGACATAATATTTTTGGGAAGAGAACAATAAAATTGTCTAGCTGGAATTAAATCAGCATTTTACATAGGCCAGGATACCCTCACACCTGTAGAAATTGCTGTGATAGATCACTCCCCAGATTTGGTCCGGTGTGCTGCCGTGACCTCCCAGTTCCCATTCCTGAACCCTGATTCGCCCTGCTTTGCCAAGTGACATGCAATTAGTCCCAAGCAGTGGGTGTCTGCCTTCTGACTACTCAAGGAACAGCCCCCCACCAAACACCCCCGGCCCCAGTTGCTACAACAGGAAACACTGTCTATAGTGATCAGGACCCACTCGCAATCACCACACACTCAGGTCCGTCCATTTGACAAAGAAATAGATTGTATCCAGCCTTCCTCACTCACACACTCTAAAGATCACACAGCTTTAGAGAAAACAACTACAAGTGTACTCATAAGATAATAATTTTAAGTGAGAATAATGCCAATCATGGCAGAATCACAACATAAATGTTTTTGCAGCCAGTCTCTGCCTGAGGCCAGGCAGGGCCCAGATCTTGCTTGAAGTTGTTTCTAAGTAGAGCATCCCAGGCCAAAAGCCCTAAATTCTTTCAGGTCTCCATCTTTGTTTTCTAAAATTCCAAAGGAATAGACGTGTTAGTCTAGTCCAGGGGAAAACACACACACACACACACACACACACACACACACACACACACACACACCAAGGGGTCGTGTGGCACTTTAAGACTAAAAGATTTATTTTTCACATGAGCTTTCATGGGAGAAAATCCCACTTTGTCAGATGCTTCAAAGATGGTGAACTTACAGAATGGAATGAAAATAAATGCAAAGGGGTATAAAACATAAGATCAGGTCATACAGTAACAGCAGTTGTTAGGTTCAAACCATGGGACAGCACAGGAACATATAAAGACAGAAACACCACCGGAACCGTGGACAGAGATGTTCTATCTACTACCTAAAATCCATAAAAAAGGAAACCCTGGATGCCCCATCATCTCAGGCATTGGCACTCTTACTGCCGGCCTATCTGGCTATGTGGACTCCCTCCTCAGAGCCTATGTTATCAACATCCCTACCTATCTTCAAGACACCATGGACTTCCTGAGGAAAATATAGTCCCTTGGAGAACTTCCAGAAATGCCATTCTGGCCACTATGGATGTCGAAGCTCTTTACACCAACATCCAACACAAGGATGGATTACAAGCTATTAGATGAACTATTCCAGATGATACCACAGCACAGCTTGTGACTGAACTTTGTGACTTTGTGCTCACCCACAACCACTTCAGATTTGAGGATCATTTATATCTCCAAATCAGTGGCACTGCTATGGGCAACCGCATGGCCCCACAATATGCCAGGATCTTTCTGGGTGACTTAGAATGTTTCCTCAAGTCTCATTCCAAAACACCTCTTCTTTACCTACACTACATTGATGACATCTTCATCATCTGGACACATGGTAGGGATGCTCTTGAAGATCTTAACAGAGATTTCAACAATTTCCACTCCACCATCAGATTGAGCCTGGAACACTCCATACAGGACATCTACTTTCTTGACACTACAGTACAAATCAGGGATAGACACATCACTGCCACCCTGTACCGAAAAGCTACTGATTGGTATAGCTACCTACATCCTTCGAGCTTCCATCCTAAACACACTGCATGATCCATTGTCTACAGCGAAGCCCTAAGATATAATCACATCTGCTCTGATCCCTCAGACAGAGACAGACATCTTGAAGATCTCTATCAAGCATTCTTGAAACTACAGTACCCACCTGGGAAAGTAAAACAAATTGACAAAGCTAGATGGGTTCCCCGAAGTCATCTACTACAGGAGAGGCCTAAGAAAGAGAACAACAGAACACCACTAGTCACCACATACAATCCTCAAGTCAGACCTCTGCAACAGATCATTAAGGACCTACAGCCTGTTCTAAAAGATGATCCCTCACTCTGTCAAGCCTTGGGAGACAGACCTCTCCTTGCCTACAGGCAGCCGCCCAATCTTAAACAGATGCTCACCAGCAACTACAGATCTAACAACAGAAACATTGAAGCTGGCACACACCCCTGCAAAAAACCATGCTGCCAAGTCTACCCACATATCTGCACAATAGATACCATCATAGGTCCTAATCAAGCCTGCTACTCCATCAAAGCCTCATTTACCTGCTCATCTACTAATGTGATCTATGCCATCATGTGCCAGAAATGCCCCAACACCTTATACATTGGACTAACAGGATGTTCACTGCACAAAAGAATAAATGAACACAGAGCTGATATCAGAAATCACAAAACAAAGAAACCAGTTGCTGAGCACTTCCATCTTTCTAATCACTAGATAATTGATTTGTTAATGATCATCATCAGAGATGTGGCTGGGACATCAAGACTTTCAAACAGCTGAACTTGAATTAATATGCAAGCTAAATTCTGTGAAAGCAGGACTTAATTGATACTATTGGTTCTTTTCCCATTTACAAAAGGTAATTTGACTTCAGGCTTCCGATGGTTTGAATCTAGAACTGCTGTGATTTGCTGTTACTGTATGAGCTGATCCTATGTTTTACACCCCCTTGCATTTATTTTCATTCAATTCTGTAAATTCACCCATCTTCAAAGCATCTGACGAAGTAGGAGTTTCTCCCATAAAAGCTCATGTGAAAAAGAAATCTGTTAGTCTTAAAGTGCCACACGACTCCTTGTTTTTGTTTTGTTTTGCTTTTTTTGTTTTGGTTTGGTTTTATTTTTTGTTTTTGTTTTGTGTGTGTGGTTTTTTTTTGTTTGTTTGTTTTTTGTTTTCTAATGCCTTGGCCCCTCCCTTTCAGGGCTGAGGTGATCCCTTTGTCTTTTCACAGACACCTCCATTACCATACCTTTGTCTCTTTCAGGCTCACCCCTGCTGGGAGAGCTCTGTGGGTCACTCTATGCCTTGAGCTATGCTAAACATTCTACACATCTGAACACATGCATGAAGCTGTAAGAAATATCATAGTAATCATTTAGAATAGGTTATGAGCATCAATAAAGAAACATTTCATGGTGTAACTGGCAACAAATCATACAATTCTGGTGTATAAGTAAACAGGAAAATCATGTAGATCATAACCCAGGGTTCACAGATGTGCACACCGTGACAATTGCTATTGGAGTTTTAATCAATAAAAGTTCTTGAAGTATAGCTATTTGAAAAAAGGCATCACCAGGAATACAATAGGCTATGCCAACATCTAATTGCTTAGTTAGGACTTGCTTAGTCCAAACTAATCAGTTCGAAGTTAGTTCGAACTAACCATGTTTTTTTTAGTTCAAACTAACATTTTAGTTAAAACTAGCCCCGCTTTTTTTAGTTCAAACTAATTTTTTAGTTTAAACTAAAAAAGTACAGCTAGTTTGAACTAACCACTAATTGGAACTTATTTAGTTCAAACTAAGATGACTACATCATGCTAGTTTGAACCAAAGTTTAAAATAAATTAGAATTTAGCAGTTAGTTTGAACTTACCAATCAAACTAACTAGTTTGAACTAAGCTTTGCTTAGTCTGCACTATTTTTCTTTTCTGTGTGAACTAGGCAAAGCCTAGTTTAGATAGGGAGCAAATTAGTTTGATTTAAGCCTCCTCAGTTAGAACTAATTTCCTAATGTAGACATAGCCATACAGACTAACACCAGGTAGTGTGGCCATAAATTACCAGAATAGCTATGTACATTCAGAGTGTTTTATTACTGCTGCTAAATAGACACCAGACCCTCAGTTGAAAGGGAAAACTAGAAAGTAGCCATAAAAAACTTAAAAGTCTTGCCAAATTTTTTGTTTAAAGTAAAAGAAAAATTATTACTGGTATTTCTCTTCCATCATTGATATGAAACAAATAGCCCAAACTAATAATTTAATAATCCAATTAATTTAGAGTCTTTTTTTTTTGCTTGTGGAATAGACATGACCACATTATTTTTTTCTCAATATACTTGATTTTCAGAGTGAGTCTTTTAGCATTTGTGATTGGCTGTTTAGATTACATAAAACTAATCTGCTTACTGACAGGATGTAGTACATAATGAAATCTGCTTACTGACTGTTAAAAACATAAACAAATCTGCTTACTGACTTTTATTTAGTACATAACAACAACATATTTTATTGGTCCCACAGAAACCTGGAATTATGCTACATATTCTTCACAACTTGTATGTTAACTTTTTACATAAACACAGATATAAAGCACTGTCATAACACAGCATGTCTGCTATAGACCAAGAGACCAGAAGCAGGAGTTGGATGAGGTGTTTTATGGACAACTAGTGGAAGCTTGTAGATCACAGGCCCTGGTGCTCATGGGGGACTTCAGTTACCCTGACGTCTGCTGGGAGGCCACTACAGCAGTGCATGGGCAATCCAGGAAGTTTTTAGAGAGTGTTGGGGACAACTTTCTAGTACAAATGCTGGAGGAACCAACTAGAGACCTTGCACCTCTCAGCTTGCTGCTCACAAACAGGGAAGAACTGATCAGGGAGGCAGAGGTAAATGGCAAACCAGGCAGTAGTGACCATGACATGGTTGAGTTCAGGATGCAGATTAAAAGAAGGAAGGAAAGAAGCAAAAGACAAACCCTGGACTTCAAAAGAGCAGATTTTGGCTCCCTCAGGGAACTGATAGGCAGGATCCCTTGGGAAGCTAATCTGAAGGGGAAAGGAGTCCAAGAGAGTTGGTTATATTTTAAAGAAACCCTGCTAAGGGCACAGGAAGTTGCCGTTCCAATTAGGAGAAAGAACAGCAAACATGTAAGACACCCTGAATGGCTTAGCAGAGAACTCTGCTCTGAGCTTAAACATAAAAAGGAAGCTTACAGGAAGTGGAAGCTTGGTCAGATGACTAAGGAGGCATATAAAGATATTGCTAGGGACTGCAGGGAGAAAATCAGAAAGGCCAAAGGACAAATGGAGTTGTGGCTAGTGAGGGATGTAAAGGATAACAGGAAGGGGTTCTATAAGTATGTTAATAACAAGAAGAGGATCAGGGATGGTGTAGGTCCCTTTCTGAATGGGGCAGGCATCCTCGTGACAGAGGATAAGTAAAAAGCTGAAGTGCTCAATGGTTTTTTTTTGCTTCAGTTTTCACAGGTAGGGTCAGCTCCCTGCCCACTACCATGGGTATGGCAGATTGGAGAGAAGAAAAGAGGCCCTTGCTGATGGATGGTCAGGTTAGGGACTGCTTAAAGAAGCTGGATGTGCACAAGTCCATGGGGCCAGACTAACTGCATCCAAGGGTGATAAGGGAATTGGCCAATGAGATAGCAGCACCACTGGCCATTATTTTTCAAAACTCATGGAGAATGGGGGAGGTGCCAGAGGATTGGAAAAAAGCAAATATAGTACTTATTTTCAAGAAAGGGAAAAAGGAGGATCTGGGGAATTACAGACCTGTCAGCCTCACCTCAATCCCTGGAAAAATTATGGAGCAGGTTCTCAACGAATCCATCCTCAAACACTTAGAGGAAAAGCAAGTGATCAGGAACAGTCAGTATGGATTCACCAAGGGTAAATCATGCCTGACCAATCTCATTTCCTTCTATGATCAAATGACTGGTTTTCTGGATGCAAGAAGAACCGTTGATGTGATATACCTTGATTTTAGCAAGGCTTTTGATACAGTTCCCCACAGCATTCTCATTGGCAAATTAAGGAAGTATGGGTTGGATAGGTGGACTATAGGGTGGATAGAAAACTGGCTAGATCAACAGTTTCAGCATGTAGGAATCACTGGTTCCATGTCTAGCTGGCAACCAGTAACGAGTGGTGTGCCCCAGGGGTTGGTCCTGGGGCCCGTTCTGTTCAACATTTTCATCAATGATCTGGATGATGGAATAGACTGCACTCTCGGTAAGTTTGTGGATGACACCAAGCTGGCGGAACAGTAGACACGTTGGAGGGCAAGGACAGGATTCAGGGAGACCTAGATAAATTGGAACAGTGGGGCAATAGAAATCTTATGAGGTTCAATAAGGACAAGTGTAAAATCCTACACTTGGGATGGAAAAACCCCATGCACTGCTACAGGCTGGAAAACATTCAGCTAAGTAGCAGCACTGTAGAAAAGGAATTCCAGGTCATGGTGGATGGGAAGCTGGATATGAATCAGCAGTGCGCTCTTGCTGCCAAAAACGCCAATGGCATACTGGGCTGCATCAAAATAAGTGTTACCAGCAGATCAAGGGATGTGATCATTCTCCTCTATTCTGCACTGGTGAGGCCACATCTAGAATACTGTGTTCAGTTTTGGGTTCCTCACTACCAAAAGGACAGGGACATGCTAGAGAGAGTTCAGAGGAGGAAATCCAAAATTATTAAAGGGCTGGAGCACAAGCCCTATGAGGAAAGACTGAAAGCATTAGGCTTATTTAGTGTGCAGAAGAGAAGATTGAGGGGGGATTTGATAGCAAACTTCAACTACTTGAAGGGATGCTCCAAGGAGGATGGAGCTTGACTATTCTCGGTAGCAATGGAGGACAGAACGAGGAGCAATGGTCTCAAGTTACAGTTAGGGAGATCTAGGCTGGATATTAGGAAAACTTTTTTACTAAGCTAGTGGTGAAGCATTGGAATCAGCTGCCTAGGGAGGTAGCGGAATCTCCATCTTTGGAGGTGTTTGGGGGTTAGACTAGATGACCTCATGAGGTCCCTTTCAACCCTATGATTCTATGGTTGTGTTAAATCAATTTTTTTTTGTTTAGAATAAATATTTTAATGTTAATAGTTGTATAATTGCCTATAGCATGGATAAATGCCTAGTAAAATATTTAAATAAAACATGAAAGGTTTTTTTGGCAAATGCAACATACAAAATTCTAAGATGGGACACAGACCATTTGAGCTATGTGCTCATATTTAAAACTTGGCTGGTTTTGATTTCTGGAATGAAATAAGTTTGAGAACTTTGGCTGTGTGTTACTAGAGAGTATTAACTGCAGAGTATAGAAGGCAATTAAATCTCTTGTACCAATCATATTGTTAAAGTTCCAGTTACAAATGACTTATTTGAAAAAGCCTATTGAAGCCAAAGGCAAAACTCATATTTTCTCCAATGGAAGCACAATTAGTGGTTTTATCTTCAGCCATCCTATGAAGTAGTAGATTCTCACCAGTTCCAGGAAGTTCAGCAGGGAGTCAATAAGGTTGGCCATACAAAACACAGCTTTAAATGTCACCAAGTCATTGCCTGAGGACCAAGATGACCTTTCAGAGAAGTCCACAATTTCCTAAGGAGCTAGGCCTCAACTTGTGCTCACCTCTCCCCACATTTAGTATGTATCCCCCTAAAGTTGATTGATTTTCCTCCTGCTGTTTTTCTGGATCTGTTTGGTTTTTTTTGTTTTTTTTCTTTTTTTCCACTCCCTTGATATTCCTTCAGCATCCTTAGTTGGTGGCTCTTCACTTTGTAGAATGAGCCAGGTCCATGTGATTTATACCCTATATTCCTCCCACTCCCAGTAATTTTTCAGAAGATTGGTTACTTAGAGTCAGCTGCTTATTTGTTTGCTTGTTTGTTCCTGCCTGTACGTCTCAGGCATTAAAACAGACATTGGGGCAGAGCAAAAGTATGATAGATTGTCCCCAGTTAGGATGTGCCCCATGCTCTAGATATTTTTTTTTTCTCACAGATACATATGCTTTGTCACAGAATGTTTCCCTGGTTTATTTTATCTATTTGAAGCTGTGATGTACCCTAAATATGTTTTTGTTTCGGGTCTCAGCTATGGTACTGATATCCATACCTGAATAAATTACAAAAGTCCTTAGGAATGGTTTCTGAAATAAATATTTTTAACCTGTTTACAGACTGAAAGATGTACAATCAAATGAAGATATACTTTTTTTTTTTCTATTCTCTTTGATTGAGTTTGGTCAGCTCAAGACCTATACATCAGTTCTATATTACATACTTCTATGGCCTCCATCATAGTAGCAGATGAACACGTTGTAGGCTGAAGGGTTTTTGCTTTGTTTTGTTGTTCTTCTTCTCCCCCCCGCCCCGAAATGCCAGCAGAAATGGTGGTATTGCTACCTCCCTTTAACCTGAGGCTAATGGTCAGACACCCACTCAGGATATGGAAGACAGAGGTTCAATTCCCATCTTTATCTCATGGAGAGAAGAAATTGAACAAGATAATTCCACATCTATTGTGCTTTTTCTAACCACTGGGATATGGAGTAGTGTACTGTGTGGCTCTTTTAGTTTTTCCAGTTGAAATCATTACAGGGTGGATTAAATAGTCACTGGACTAGAGAAATAGAATGAGTAGGAATGATTCTGTAGCCTGGTGATTTGGCAACTTTATGGGAGATCCAGGGTCCACTGCCTCTGCTCTAATAACTATGTAACTATTTATTCAGAGTGGAATAGCTTCAAAAGGAGCTTATGTCCCTCAGATTTGAAGTTCATGCTGGAGTTTAGGCATGAGATTGGTGTTCTGAAACCCAGAAAGAGGCAGTGGTATATATGCAGAAAAATAAGTACCTAGGCAACTTTTATAGAAAAATGTAGGTGTCAAGTGAGTTTAGGCAGCAGCTGGTAGGTGTTTTCTGAAGACCAATGAAACCTAAATCTGAGACATAATCATCTTTCTGGGGATCTGCTTCCAGATGTTTAAGTATGATTGTGTATTTTGATCTAACTGAGTACCTAAGGCTATGTCTATCCTATCAAATTAGTCCGGATTAAGGAGGCTTAATCCAGACTAATTTATTCCCTGTCTACATTAGGCTTTTCCTGGTTCCAAGTAAAAAAATTTTTAGTTCAAACCTATAAGTTTGAATGGTTAGTTCGAATTTGGTGCTTAGTTTGAACTTAATTCGATCTTTAGTTTGAACTAGCACAGAGTAGCCATGCTAGTTTGAACTAACTACATTTTTAGTTCAAACTAACTTTAAGTTTCAACTAGCTGTGCTTTTTTAGTTCAAAATAAAAAGTTAGTTTGAACTAAAACAAGCAGGACTAGTTTGAACAAAGAAGTTAGCTCGAACTAAAAAGCTTAAGTTAGTTTGAACTAACTGGGCACTGCTTAGTTCTGACTAAGCAAGTCCCAGCTAAGCTTTTAGATGTAGGCATTGCCTAAGTTTACACAGATATGCATTAGAACAGGGAAACAAACTGGTTTTCTTAAGTCCTTGGCCAGTGCCCTAACTACTAGACCATCACATCTCAGTCCTGCTTAATATATCAAAATAAGGAATGTAGAGGGCTTGAACGGGCCATGTGCACTGGGTTGAATTTTACACTTCATTTGTTTTTAGATAGGGAGTCTCTATGGTTCTGTACCACTGATGAATTTATAGATATCCTTCGCTTAGGTCAGTAGAAAGGAGATGTAACTTTAGTTATTTCAGTGAAGATACCCGTGGTTTATCCTGTCACCTGTTATCATTTTTGGCCTCTACATTTTGCTTTCCAAGAAAAAAAAATAGTGTGATTTCTATGTATAGTACTGTTAAATCAGAGCCACCAAATGATGCAAAAAACTAATTACACTAGAGAAAGTGATAGGCAGACTCTTCAAATGGACTTACTTTTTTTTTTTCTGTGAATCTACATCAGTAAGAATTGTTGCAAGGAAAATAGAAACTATCTGAGTATGAAGTATATGTTATTTCCAGTGCAAAATGTTTTTAGTAAGTAATTTTTATGATAATGAATGTTTTCATCTTCATTGCCTAAGCATGTAAAATGGTAGCACATTAGATTATATGTTCAGTGAATTCTTTAAAGTCTTTCAGTTTATAGTCATGATTTGCTGGATTTTTTTTTTTTTTTTTTTTTAGATTCAAGATGTAAAATATCATTTATGCTTTCAGTCACAAAACAACTTGCCTTGAATCTTGTTAGTACATTGTGCAGCAGACCTGCACACAATGCTCAGCACAAAAAAGGGGGGATTGAATGTAAATTTGATTTTAAATATAAATTGCTATCATTGGAAATCAATTAGATATTGAGTCACAAACACACTTAATTGTGTGCTTACAAGCAAGCCAATAGTCACAATGAAGTTTTTTAGAGTTAAGCACATGCTTAAGAATTTTGCTGAAGCAGGGTCTAACAATATTGCTATTAATATTAAAATGAGTATTGTGAGAATTGAAGTTGCCCCATCTGGATACTTTTTCATTTTAAAGAGATAAGCTTTCTTTTTCTTATTATTAAAGAGTAGTTTTAAAAGGGGTTGACAAGTCTAGTTTTTAAAGAATAAGGAAAATTTCTTGTCCTACCTTTAATGGACATGTAGAACATTTGAGCACCATCCACCTTATAACCTGTCTGAAGACCTTTTGTTTCTCTATGCTAAGCATACACTGTGTTTTTAACCTTTCCTTGCATGGCAGGAGACTTTTAAAACTTTTTATCATGTTTTGTTGGCATCCTCTAGACTTCCTCTGATTTATCCATATCTGTCTTAGAACGTATCGCACAAAACTAAACAATACACTAGTTGAGGCCATACTAAAATCAAATAAAGCAAGACAATTATACCATGTCTTAGATACAATATTTCTGTTAATTCATTCCAAAATACTAGCCTTTTTTTTCCAACTGCATCACACTGCTGACCTATATTCCATCTGTGACCCATTATTACTCACAGATCCATTTCATCCTATTAGGGTATGTCCACACGAGTCTTCATTATTATTCACAGATCCATTTCATCCTATTAGGGTATGTCCACACGAGTCTTTTATTTCAAAACAACACTCATTGTTTTGAAATAAAAAACTGAATGTCCACACAACATTTTCTTATTTCGAGATGACAGGCTCTGTCGTTTTGAAATAAGAACCATCATTTCAAAACAGCTTAAACCCCATTCATTTCAAAACGGCTGTTATTTTGAAATGGTTATTTTGAAATAACGCCATTTGGACATGTTGGCTGTGTCTACACAGCACTTTCCTTTCAAAACAACAGCCGTTGTTTCAAAAGGAAAAGTGCCATGTCCAAACTACGTTTCGTTATTTTGAAATGACGGGACTCATCGTTTCAAAATAACGATCGTTGTTTCAAAACGTTAAAACCCTGTCTGCTTTCAAAACAACTGTTGTTTAAAAATGGATGTTTTGAAACAACGGTGTTCGGACCTGTTGTTTCAAAATGGCCGTTTCAAAACAACGAATCAAAATGGTGTTTCGAAACAACGGGTCCAAAACCCATTATTTCAAAACAACATTGTTTCAAAAGTGGTTTGGAGAGTGACCTTCTTCCTCCCACGGTGCCCTGGGCCAGTATGTGTCCTCCTAGCTCGTGCCTTCTGCTGCCAGGCTGTGAAGGTGGTGGGCCATGGCAGAGGCACAGGCAATCCCTTCACAGGGACGGCGGAGGGGATCTGTGTGGTCCCCAATGGAGACCCTTGCCCTCCTCCGCATCCGGGGAAGGGAAGAGATATTGGAAAGGTTCAGGGCCAGCCACAAAAATTTGGACATTTGTACAGACAGAGCCAGGGCGCTGGCAGATGACGGCTTTGAGTGTACCACTGAGCAGCTGCACTCAAAGGTAAAGGGGCTCTGACAAGAGTATTGCCGGGCAAGGGATGCCTAGGAGCTCTGTGCGGCAGCAGCTGCCACCAGCTGCCCATCCTTTGAGGAGCTCCACTGCTTCCTGGTGGATGAGCCCGGTGGCCCACCCCACCGTAGGCACCTGCGGGACTCTGCAGAGGTGCACAGTAGTGCCACAGAGGCAGAGGGGCCCCCCACTGAAGCTGAAGAGCCCCTGGAGGTGGGCAAGAGCAACCACCTGAGTACGGCTCCACCCATCAGCCTGGAGCTCATCCCTGAAGAGGAGCCCCAGACTAGCAGTCCTGAAGAGCCCCCCGAGGAGCAGGAGGGAGCAGAGTCCGATGGGACATTGTGCCGGACATCAGGTGTCCCAGTTGGTAAGTGCCCCCCACCACAAGTCAAGGAGGCCCCAGAGTGCAGAGCATAGGTCCTAAGGGGGGCATGGCCCTGGGACGGTGGGGCTCAGGCCCAGGAGAGGGGGGCACATGCTCTCCTGTGCAGGCATGCCACAGGGAGGCATGTGGAGACAGGGTCCCATGCCCAAGCAGGATGGGGGTCCCTCAACACAGGGTGGCAATAGGCAGACATGGCAGTATGCAGGGCAGAGAGCCTGCAGCCACCTTGGCTGTCAAGTGGCTCATGAGACTTCCTGGGCCACATGGTGCTGAGAACAGCTCACTACCTACCATGGGCCACGAGGCCCCGTGCCACCTGCTTGCAGTGTACAAAGCCCACCCAGCCTTGGAATCCTGTTAGCTTTCAGAGCAGAGGTGTTTGCAGCTCACAGGCTGCACACACCAAGGCTAGTAGGCTGACACCTAAGTGTTCTCCCTTTTGCCCCTGCAGCTTGTCCATCCACCCACCAGCTTTCTCAGAGGAGCCCGCCCCTGGCTCCCAGGCGGAGGAGAAGAGCCCACCTGACATGCAACGAGATCCTCGTGGTGACACTAGAACTCACCCAGCAGGCAGAGGCGTCAACCCGGGCATGGTGCTTGGAGCAGGCCAGGCACCAGGAGGCTGCAGTCCAGCAGCTGCAGCGGGCCACAGACACAGATGACCGCATTGTGGCGGTGATGGAGTGCCAGGCAGCCACTATGGAGCGGCAGGCAGCAGCACTGGAGCACCAGGCCACGGCGCTGGAAAACATCCACACCGAGCTCCAGCACCGAGGGTCAGACCTTGCCCCCCAGCCTGGCACTGCCCCTGCTGCTGCTGTGCCCAGGGACCCAGCTGCCACTTGCCGCCGGCGCCCCTGCACCTGGGGTGGTCTCGGTGAAGGCTGTGCCACTTCTGGGCCCTGCCCCAGGGGCAGCTTCCCCCTAAAATGCCCCCCAGTTGTCCCCAAACCCCCACCCTACATCCCTGTGCCCCCAGCTGGAAACCCCCATCCCACAACCCCTGCCCCCAGTTCTTCCCCCACTCAACCTTCCTGTCTCCCCAGTTCTGCCCCTTGTTGTAAATAAAAACAGTTCACCCATGTTCAAAGTTGTTGCGTGTTTTATTGAGTTGGATTCAGGGTGTGGGTGGGTTGGGTGGTGGCTGACTGGGGCAGAAAGGGGGACTGGGCGGTGTGATAGGGCTCACGTGGTGATGTGGGTGACATCGATGATCCCCTCACACATTGGAAAGCCCAGGGCAGTGAGGCCGGCGATGCTGTCCTTCAGCACTCTCAGGGTGACGAGGCATGGCCGCAGGACCGGCTGATGGTGTGGGCAACCTACAGTGACAGTTCCCTGACAGTGGACCTCCTGACGCTGACGAGATGGGCACCGGACCTGTGGGACTCGGAAGTGGCCATCTTCCATAGAGCGATGGCCACGCTCTTGTCCACAGGGATGCCTGCCCTCATCACCGTATGCCTTTGGCATAGGACTGGGGTGGGCTCAGTGATGAGGGTGATGGTCTCACTGCTAATCTGGAGGTTCCTTCTCCAGTGCTTGCTGCTCCAGGATCCCTGGACAACCCGTTCCCACCAGTCTGTGCTGGTGTCCGGTGCCGAGATGGGGGACGAGGAGCTATTGGTACAGTGGAGGTATTGGCAGTAGGTGAGAGGCACAATCTAGTGAGGCATGGCACTTTTCTTCTACACAGCTGCAGGCCCAAAGGCAAGTACCCAAGGGCCCCAAGAAGAGTGTACGATATTTGTCTACTGGCATAAGAAGTACACGTATCACAATGTATAGGCTCTTGCTATAGGGAATTACGTTCTGGGCCTGGCCTCTTTGCACTAGAAGTCCCCTAATAGCATCCCCTTCCTTTGCCCCGCCTCGCTCATGGTCATCTGCGCCAGGGGCCTCTGGCCTAGTCACACTGGCCCAAACAGCTTGTCCTTTATCCAGGTTGACTGACCTAAGCATTCTGCCAGTTAAATCCAATCCCTTATGTATCCAAATTCCAATATGTGGTCTGTCCAGGCACCATGGAGGCAAGCATAGCAAGGGTCCTCTGGCATACCTTATCTGTTAGGGGCTGCTACTGGCCCTCTTCCAGGCCTTCTAGTAGGGCAGAGCAAGTGCACACTTATCACCCCCCCCCTTATAGGCATAGTGAGCTATCTGTGTCTCAACACTGTTAGGCCTCAGCCACGGGGTTCTTCCACAGTGCTGTGAGGGCCACTGAGATAATGGTCTGGGGCTCAGCTATGGGCTCATCAGGCTCAGGGAAAGTGTATCCCACATCAGGGTGGCACCTTGCAGGATACCACTGGGTCTACCAGGGGCATGAGGATGGTAAGGGAGCCAGGGGACAGCCATAGCCATCTCTCTTGCAAGCGCTTGGGGGTCATGATGGACAGGGAGGGGCTGTCCGTTCTGCTCGTAAGTGATTGGCTGGCAGCCTGGCTGGCAACATGGCCTGCAACATGGCGCGGTGAGCCGGCCATGTTGCCACACATCCCATGCTGCCCCTCCCCTTGAATCAAAATGGCATGTCCACACACAGGGCATGCTATTTTGATTTGAAGGGATTCCCTTAATTCAAATTAAGAAAATGTTAATAGTAATTAACTTATTTCAAAATAAGGATTTTATTTCTAAATGAGTTATTTCAAAAGGGGTTCCTTCGAAATAAAAGTTACTGTGTAGACATAGCCGCTTTGAAAACAACACCATTGTTTCAAAACAACTGTTTTGAAACAACGGCTATGTCCACATATACATCATTATTTCGAAATAACCCATTTTGAAATGAGTTATTTCAAAATAAAGTCCTTATTTCAAAATAAATTAATTTGAATTAACAGTATGTTAATTCAAATAAAGGGAAAGCCTGCTTTCGAAATAGCCATTGTTTTGAATTGGTTATTTTGAAACAAGGCCTTTCGGACATGTTATTTCGAAACAGTTGCTTCGAAACCATGGTGTTGTTTTGAAACAACATGTCAAAACGCCGTTGTTTTGAAACAATGGCTATTTCGATTAGATGCGACCTTTAATGGTTTCAAAATAACAGCCTGTGGAGACATACCCAACATGTCCAAACAGCCTTATTTTGAAATAACCATTTAGAAATAGCAGCTGTTTCGAAAGCAGGCTTTCCCTTAATTCGAATTAACATTTTCTAAATTTGAATTAACTTATTTCAAAATAAGGACTTTATTTCGAAATAACTCATTTCGAAATAACTTATTTCATAATTATGATGTATGTGTGGACATTGCCTTAGGGTATGTCCACACAGGCTTGTTATTTCGAAAGAACAGAGCTTGTTTCGAAATAAGAAGTGGCATGTCCACACAATGCACAGTTATTTCAAAACCGTTAAACGTCGCATGTAATCGAAATAGCCATTGTTTTGAAACAACAGCATTCAGACACATTGTTTTGAAACAACACCATTGTTTCAAAACAACTGTTTCAAAACAACATGTCCGAACGGCCTTGTTTTGAAATAACCATTTCAAAATAATGGCTATTTCTAAAGCAGGCTTTCCCTTAATTTGAATTAACAAATTGTTAATTCAAATTAACCCAGGCAGTAAGTCTGTCAAAAAAGAAAATTAGGTTTTCCTGACATATTTTTCATCAACAAAAATAACACAAGGGTTTAGAAAACTCAGCCTAAAAGGAAAGGTAAACGATCAAACAAACAAACAAGCAAACAAAACTGGTCATGTGTAGTCTTGAGCAAAGAAGACAGAGAAAGATACCTGGTCACCACCTTTATGTTAGGGTTCTTATAAAGTGGATTGTGATGAATCATGCTCCATGTCCACTGAGAGTAAGACAAAAAGTAAGGCTATGTTCACACACAAGTGCTTGTTTCAAAACAAGCTGTTTCGAAACAAGCCTGTTTCGAAATAAAGCCTTATTTCGAAACACCTTGTTTTGAAATAACAAAAAAGTGTTTTCGAAAAAAGGGAAAAGGAGGGAATTGAAATAGCACGTCCAGTGTGACATGCTATTTCACAATAGGAGAGAGGAGGGGGAGGGAGGCCTTCTGCTGGGCCAGGGAAGCCCCGCCCTGGGATTCCCCTGCCCCCTGTGGCTCTGACCAGGGGGAAAAGGGGGGCTCCCCACTGACCCCCCGCCGCCTCTGCAGGGGGCAGGGAGGCTCCGCCTGCCCCCCCATGGTTCTGGCCTCTGGCAGGGGGCTTCCTCCGTGCCCCCCCTGTGTGGCCCTTGCTGGGTGCAGGGGGGCTTCCAGGGGCCATGTGGGGGGGTGGGGGGCAGGGGGAAGCCCCCCATGCTGGGCAGAAGCTGTGCCGGGGGGGCGGAGAAAGCCCCCCTGCACCTGGCAGGAGTCACACGGGGGGGTGAGGGGGACGTCCTTCGCGCCTGGCAGAAGCCCTGTGGGGGGGTGGAGGAAGCCCCGGGGCGGGGTGCCCCAGGCTTGGGGGCAGCCCCAGCCGGTTTACCCCCTTCCGCTTGCTGGGGGTAGGGGGAGCAAAGGGGGCTGAGGCTCCTGTCCCCCCTTGCTCCCAGCAAGGGGAAGTGGGGGGAAAGCCGGCTGGGGCACCCTCTGGTGCCCTGTGCCCCACTCAGCACCCTGGCCAGGGTGCTGATCCCTGGCCAGGGTGCTGAGGGGGGGAAGGGCCTTGTTATTTCAGAACAAGGGTTGTTTCAAAATAACATGTCCAAATGGCTTATTTCAAAACCACTGGTTTCTAAATAAGCTTCCTTTCGACAGCAAAGTGGGTTTAAGCTGTTACAAAAGGAGGGCTCTTGTTTCGAAACGAGGAGCTCCCTCCTTTTGAAACAAGAAAATGTCGTTTGGACATAGGGACTTTTATTTTGAAACAACCAGTGTTGTTTCAAAATAAAAGCCCTGTGTGAACACACCCTAAATGATTTAATTAGATGTTAGGAGAACTTGATAACTATAAGAGCAGTTCAACTCTGGAATGAGATTGCAAGAGAGATTGTGGAATCTCCATTGCTGCAGGTTTTTAAAAACATGTTGAATAATTACCTTTCAAGGATGCCCTAGGTTTACTTTGTCCTTGCACAGAAATGCACAAGACTTACTGATTTCTTGCAGTTCCCTTTCAGCTCTACATGTCTGTGATTCATTCTTAACAAATGCATGTTTGGTATTGCTTATTACCCTATTATCCTTTAGGTGTTTATTAGTTATTTAATAATTTGTTACAGTATGTTTCCAGGTTTTGAAGTTAGGCTGACTAATCTATAATTCTGCAGGCCTTCTTTGTTCCCCTTTTTCAAGATAGGTACTACTTTTGCCCTTTTGAGGTCCTCTGGATTCTCACCCTGTCTTTGAAGATAATCATAATGGTTCCAAGGTAGCTTCTGTTAGTTTCTTAAGTCTTCAAATGTTAATATTGCAACTCCCTCCCCTTTCTCCCTGAGTTATTTGCAAGCAGGCAACACTCATGTGCATAAGAACCTAAATTTGATGGCAAGAAGATCTTGAGTTTCCCAGTGGTGATGTTGGGATTGTGGGAATCCTCTCTCTACTCCTCTGCTGCAGTCCCTTTGCTTTACAGAAAATTGAACTCGGTAGTGCTTCCACCTGGCTGTATCCTATACACTCTCAGTGGCGTGCCTTGGGAGCCTCCAGGATTTAAATCTATGTGCCCAAGAATAATCTGTGGGAGGGGTCTAATCCAAACTTACTAATAATATATACAATACATTCAAGGTGCTTAAATTGCAGATAACAAACCTTTACTTAACAAAGAAACTTATCCTAACAGGATGGACTTGAATATTACTATTAATTTAAATGTGCAGGAGCTAGTGAACAGACACAGAATACAGTTTAAAGGAAACTTATCTATCTGGTGTTTACACAGCCCTTTTTACTCCATCTACAGAGTGTACACTCCCCCAGAGTACAGGACCCCAACCCCTTGCTTGCATGGGAATGCTTGTAGGTTTAATGAAGGAGACGAGGCAGCACTCTGCTGGTCCACTTTATCCATTCAGAACCTCACTGAAGATCCAGAGTGAGCCCAACCAAATGTCTGCAGTCCTGGCCCTGGTTCAAAGGGACTGCCACACTGCCTCCCCTCAGGCCCAGTCAGTCTCTCAGCAGACTCCCCTTTTTTCAAGCCTTGCTCCAAAATGGAGAAGGGGAGACAGACACTCATGCCCTCACTACAGGTGCTCAGCCATGCTCTAGGCTCAGTCCCTGCTTTGGGCTGAGTAAACCACCAACCTCTGAGGTTTGCTGCTTGAGTAGGCCTCTGGCAGTCTCAGGAACCCCCAAAGCAGCCTCAGGAACCCCAGGAGAAGTCACCAGCAGCTTCCAGATTCAGCCATGTCTCACTGTCTCCAAATGGAGACCCCTTTCTCTACTGTGCTCCCTGGAGGCTCTCTCTCCCTTTCCCAAGACATCATGGGAGTTATAGTTTCTTCAGTGGAGGAATTTACAGAACATAAGGAACTGCTTAAACGTTAACCACACACTTGAATTCAAAGGTCCGCAAAGTACAGGGTAACTACAATATCATCAGGCCATGTAATTTGAACATATCTTATTTAATCTAAATGTTTAGTATGTTATTTGTCTATTGTGTGTTCCTTTACCCTTGTGGTTAATATTAATTGTGCTAAGCGCCTGGACACAATTTAACATTTTAGTGAAACCTAATGCAAAATAGGAAGTACCTCAACCTTCTTGCTGACATCTATTATCAGCTTTTCTTCCCCCTTAAGTAGTAGACCTACACTTTCCTTTTTTGTTATTTCTCCAAATGTAGGCATAGAACCTTTTCTTATTGCCAGTGATGATGTTCCTTTTAACAGGTAACTCATTTTGTACCTTATACTTTTGAACTTTGCACAATGTACTCGTGTTGTCCTTTTGTATTCATCCTTAGCAAAAAGAGAATATTTGCCATTCCCATCATATTGAAAAAAATAAATAGTAAAACATGAGTCATATTTTTTTTGATAAATTAAATACACTTGAAAGGTTTTCTATGACAGTTTATAGAGGATATTTTCCAAGCAAGGATCAGTATTAGCTTTGATTAACTAAAGTTTTAAGAACTCAAATGAGGCTTCTGAACTTTGAGTTTGACTTTAATCATAAGAAAATATTTTGAAAAAAGTTCATAAAAAGCTCATCCATTTAAGAAATTAAAGCAATTTCAGATTAGAAAATATTTGAAATTTGAAGTTTTAGGTAGATATTAGAAGTAGTCTTTTTGTGTCCTTATAATTATATCATTGTTATAGCTTCTTGTCTGTCCTATAAGTCAATCAGAAGTGCTCGTCTATCTTGAAGTTAAGAAATCACAGATTTGTTTCTTTAATTTTTAGCTGTCAATTATAATGTTTGAAAGTCTATTCATGTCCTGAAGCATGACCCAGACATCAAAGGGTAAATTATCAGTGCAATGTGCAGAAAATCATACCACCACTTCCATTAACAATAATAGGAGTTTCTCATCTAATTCCCCATTCATCACCCTGAAAACTTCCCCCTCAAGAATCATGAAAGCCATAAAATGTACCATGAGAGTGAAACTCTTGTAATGGACTACTTAACTAGATTTTGATACCTGGAGAGAAAAGAAAAATGAAATTTCAGGAACTGTATTTAACTGATAACATGCTACATTCCAAAGAAGAATAAGCAGTAATGTTAAAAAAAATGTGCTAGGAGCAGCAGTTGTACAGAAAGATAAAATATAAGGGATAAAAGGAAGAGGTTGTCACCTCTGGGATTGGAAAGGAACATTAAACTGCTGAGGGCTAAAAGTCAGATCAGTTATTCTTGGATTACCATAAATAGAAGGCTGTTCTTAAGTCATCCACCCCACCCCCCATGAAAGACAAGGGAAACTTGTAAAATTAAGGAAGGAGCTACAGCAAAATATATTAATTGTCAGAGGACAGGAGAGAAAATGCAATGATTCTGCTTAGTTAGTGTGTCATGTATGAATAGACTAGGAAAGACATGAATGAGTAGCTGCATGACTTCATCTACAAATTAATGTGTTACATAGAAAGGGTAGCACTGCTGTATCAGTAAAACAAACAAGGAGTCCTGTGTCGCTTAAAGACTAACAAATTTATTTATTGCATTAGCTTTCATGAGAGACAGTCCAAAGCATCTGACAAAGTGGGACTGTCTCCCATGAAAGCTCATGGAATAAATAAATTTGTTAGTGCCACAGGACTCCTTGTTTGTTTTACTGAACAAGACTAACATGGCCACTCCTTTGGAACTAGCCTATCATTACATTTTACCCCCTTTCACCTTTATTGTCCTCTTGATGGTTTTACCAGATTACAGCTCGGAAGAGCACAACATATACAGCATGCAGTTCTTATCTGACCATCTCATTTCACAGACAATAGGTGAAGTCCTTGAAATATTCAAGTCAATGGGAGTTTTGCCATTTAGCTTCATTGGAGGAGTTAATCTCTCATCTCTCTCTTGTCTCCTCCCTTGTCTATTTGCTAATCTAGACCTGTCCTCCCATTTAATCCCCCTCCACAGTCTCATTAATGCTGGTGGGGGAAGGGAGTTCTCCTTTGCAGTTATAGCCAGCTGCCCTAGCCTTTCTATATCTCTTCTGATCATTGGTTCACTCTCTTATTTCAAATACCAATCAAAACATATCTTTTCTCTGTTGCTTCTTTGGCACCTCCTCATTTCTCATTCCCTCTGTTGCTTTGTCTCTTATTTACTATTCATAATAATTACTGCTGACAGTATTTAACTCTAAACTCTTTGGTACACAGTTTCTTTCAAAGATGTCACAAAAATAGTTACATATTCATCTATATCCAAGAGCCTAACTTAGAGAAACATGTGCATGTTTGTAGGCTTCAAAATCTATAATTAGACATATAAATATGTTCTGGGTTTTGTACCAATGAAGTTAGTAGTCATGAACCATCTCCTAAAAGTGCCACCAAATTCCTTGTTTGTCTTATCCTAACCACAGAACTGTCTTCTTGCAGGTTAGGCATGTTCTGAGCACACCTAGCAGATCAGGCCCCAATGATTAGATATATGTGGAGATGCCTACTTTCAGAATCCCATCTGAGAATTATGCCTCACTTTGGCATAAGTAAGTCAGTTTGTTCTCTGTGTGATAGCGTCAGAAGTTAGGTAGCCTTATGCATGCTCATTGACTGAAACTTGGGAGCCGGTATGGATTTAGGAACCTATAGAGTGGTTTTGTGAATATCTGTAGCATGTGGATCTTGAATTAGACACTTCAAAGGTAATTGCATTCCTAAATCCCTTTGTGAATTGAACTAGTAGGCATTAACTTCAATGAAAACATCAGACACTAAAATGTTTGACTTTCAAAAATGCTGAGTACCTAACATTTCTGACTAATTTCAGGCACAATTTTTATTTATTTATTTTTTATATTCCTGACCTATGCTAGAACACAATATATTCTATAGGAGATTTAATTGAATTAGTGTATTTTTTGGGAACCATGCATGCAAAAGAAGAAACCATTATTTTCAAGTGAGACCTTTATGGTTGAAGTATCAATAATACTTAATTAAATCCCATAATTTATTACTTGGGTTGCTCCAAAACATGTGTCAGAATTATCTAAGGTGATCACCTTTACATTTTCTAATTTTGCTATCTCTAATAAAATAAAGTAGTGCTAGTATTTGGTTTACCTAGATTTATTTTTAATGCTGTAAATGCTGATGGTCCCAATATCTAGTTACCTACAACCATTTGTAAAGTTTGGAAGCATGGCAATTGTTTTGAACTTTTCTGACACTACTTCTTAATCACAATTTATTCAGTACTTCAAATCTAAAGAAAACTAGACTGAATGAGTTCCTAGAAGCAATGGAAACAACACCTGATACATTCAATAGCTCATATTTTTAAATATATCTTCAGTGCCTGTTCCAGTCACAAAAGTTTATGCATGCATTGTTTTAATGACAAGAATATGAAAAGTTTTGTTTTTGTTTTTGTTTTTGTTTTTTGTTTTTGTTTTTGTTTCTTGTTGTTGTTGTTGTTGTTGTTGTTGTTTTTTGTTTGTTTGGTTGGTTGGTTGGTTTTGTTTTGTTTTGTTTTCAGTCAAGCACTTTCTGTCTTTGGAGAATTTAAAACAGTTACACAGTGATGCTCATTGTGCAAATTTTCCTTAAGATTAATATTTTGTATTGGTTTTATATTAAAGAAAACACATCTTCCCATAAGATTTGATTGCCTCTTGAGTTTTTTCCCCAGATTCAGACCTTTCCGTAGTGGGAGGACAAATAGATTGGTTTAACTGCATTTTTCTATATGCTTCATTTCATATTTTTTTCATGGTGAAACTAACACTCTTGCAGTTGATAGGTATTTTGCCATTGATTTCAAGGGGATCAGAATTTAACCCTTTATTTTTAACATGGGTTTAACAAACACGAAATAATCCTTCTTCCACTGAAGTCAAGCACATAACTCACATGGAATACTTTGGAATTTTGATGGAGCTCAATATGCAATTTTTCATTTGGAAGATGTTCCTTGAACAACTGGACTTAAGGTGTACATTCTTGTACTTTCATCTATACCACTGTGTTTTCATCAACCAACCATAAAGAATTCAGTGGTGCCAGATGAACCATGAATTAACTTTGAATTATCTTTTTATTTGTATGTATTTTGGCAAATATTATACAATCAGTTTCACTAGTTTTACCATCAGGCAGGTTCTACCTTTGCTACAGACAGGGCAAAATGTTTTATCATGTCAATAAAATAAATTGATCAGTATCAGCTATATTAGTTAATTAAGATAAGAAGATGATATTGTTTTTTCTTTGACGTAATCTGTGAAACAGAAGTGGTCATAAACCAATACAATACAGTCCCATGATGATTATTTAATTAGGATTGTATTTCCAGAGTGCTGCGCCAAACAAAAGATTCTATTACACAGTACCCTATCTGTAGAGGGAAGAGGGAAAAACAAAAACAAAAAAACAAACAAGTAAAAACCCACAAAAGTGTAGTGTGAAGGAATAAATAATTTAAAGTAAATCCTGTTTCTTGTCCATTGGAACATTTCAATTTAAACCTACTGGCCTCCCGATGTGCCAACTGCGGGGGAGGGGGATCCAACACAGAGAACGGGACGTCCTGGCAGACATCTGGAATGTAGGTTTAAAATGTGTTGAATGCCAAAATGTATTTTCAATATTTAGAGAGAAATGTGGGTGAGGTAATAACTTTCATTGGATCAACTTCAGTAGGTGACTGAGACAAGCTTTGCAGAGCTCTTCATCAGGTCTAGAAATTATACTTAAAGTGTCACAAAGAAATACGTGCCTAAACAGATAGTCTGGCACAGTGGTTTTCAACCTTTTGTGGGCCACAACACACTTGGTGGTGTGTTGTGACCCTACGGCACACAACAGCTCACTCTGCCCAAGGCAGATCCAGTCACCTCCTCAGCTCTGCTCAATACATCGCTGTGTGGTGACACAGTGAGTATGTCCACACATTTCTTTTATTTTGAAATAACACTGGTTATTTTGAAATAAAAGAGATTAGGTCCACACAATGTTTTCTTATTTTGAAATGATGGGATCTATTTCAAAATAAGAACTGTCATTTCAAAATAGTTTAAACCCTGATAGTTCTGAAATGGTGGTTATTTTGAAATGGTCATTTTGGAATAACACCTTTTGGATGTGTTATTTCAAAATAACCGTTGTTTTGAAATAACGCATTTTAATCTTCTTCCCGTGGGTGCACAGCACCCACAGGAAGAAGGAAGTGCTATCCCCTGCCAGTGTGCTGAGAGGCTTCCAGACACATGTCAGCACATGGCTCTGGAGGCTCCGAGGGGAGACAGTGTGCCCCTGTGTGGAGCACTGAGGAAGTCCACCTGCTCCTTACCATCTGGAGCAGGCACGACATCCTTTCCTGGTTTGGGGCTAGCCACCAGAACTGGGACATTTATGCCAACATTGCGGTGGAGCTGTCCTCCCAGGGTCGGGAACACACCACCGAGCAGGTGCACTCCAAGATCAAGGCCCTGAGGCAGGACCATGCTTGGACCAGGGAGGCACGTGAGCTCTAGGGGGCAGGTAGCACTGCCTTCCTGGGGGCTGAGCCCAGTGGCCTGCCAGCCAGGGCAGTTGATACTGGCCACTGCCCTAGCACATCCTCAGGCCTGGATGGAGCAGACACCAGCTCTGAGGTGTCGCTGGACGTCGGGCAGCCTCCTGTCTTGCCACCACCACCAGTAGAGGCTGTCCCGGGGACTCCGGAGCTCTTTCCCATTGTCCATGAGGACAGTGCCAACAGCAAAGAGGAACACTGGCCTCCCGACGTGCCAACCCTGGGGGAGTCCGACACAGAGAACGGGACGTCCTGGCGGACATCTGGAGCCCTCTTCCTGTCCCATACAAGTAGGCAGGGCTAGGTCTGCCCAGGTCACGGGCAGCGAGGAAGTCCAGCACAGGGACAGGCAGGGTGCAGGGCCGGGGGTGGGGTGGGGAGCAGAGGCCCTCCCATGGCCACGGGTGACTGAGAGACATGTGGCACCAGGGTGACAGGCCCCTGCATGCCGGGATTTGGTTAACACTGGATGGTTGTGAAAGATGCAGCTGCATCTTGAGCAGGGTACACAGCATGCTGACCAGACCACTGGCAAGTGGCCTTGGGAGACTCCCCAGAACAACTCTTCTGGGTGAGTCCAGCTCACCATTTTGGGCACCACTAGGCCATGTGTCGCTCTGGGGCAATGCCCCACGGGACCCAGGTCCAGATTCCTGCTGACAGTGAGGGCAGAGCTGTGTGCTGCAGACAGGCTGCATACAGGCAAGGCCAGCTGGCAGCAGGCTCCAACCCTGTTTTATGCTTCCCTCCAGCAGTTCGTGCCACCGGTATCTGTCCACCACGGAGCCCACCTGGCAACCCCAGACCCAGGAGGAGGAGGAGAGGCCCGCAGAGCCAGGGGGAAGTCCTAGCCAGCCTTGAGGACTTAGGCAAACATGCTGAGGCATCCTCCCAGGCCTGGTGGTGACAGCAGGCTGCCCACCAGGATGCCGCCCTCCAGCTGCTGTGCCAAGGGGCTACCACTGATGATCGCCTGGTGGCCACATTCGAGAGGCAGGCAACGGCCATGGATCACCTTGGCACAGCCCTGGGGGATGCGGCCATCAGTCTCCCTGCATTTCAGACAACACTGCCCCACCAGCAGCTGGCAGAGCACCACCTCAGGGCCCTCCTCGAAGGTGGCCCCAGAACTGAGGTGGCCATGGGCAGGGGTGTGGAAGACCCCCTCACCAGGACCCCCACCAAGGCCCTGCTTGAGAACTCCCCTCCCTCCAGTGCCCCCCACCCTAATCCCATCTCCCAGTTGAAAGCCCTCCCCCCAGTCACCCTGCACGTTTCCACATCCCCTAACTGTCTCCAGCCCTTCCTTGCCCCAACCCCCCTGTTATGTTAAAATAAATAGTTCAAAACTGATATTAGTGAATGTGTCTTGTTTTATTGGGTGTGCTTCACAGTGTAGGTGGATGGGTGGGGGCTGGCTGTGGTAGAAGAGGGGGAGAGGGTGGTGTGTGGCGGGACAGGCCTGGCCCTCAGAGCTCCTCTTATGTGGCAAAGGTGTTTGTGAGTGAATCACATACTGTGACAGCCCTTCTTGATGCCCACTCCCATGGGGGCACAGGTGTGGGCTGCTCATACTGGCCCCCAATGAGCTGGGCCTCAGCCTCCCAGGCAGCAGCAATGGTCTCTCCCCACAGCTCGCAGCAATTGTGCAGCGCCACGCACATGCTGATGATCTCCAACGTAGTCTCCTCCCCAAGGTGGAGGCAGGTAAGGAGGCACCTCCAGCATGTCTTCAGCCATTCAAAGGCCCACTCACCCACCTGGCAGCACCAGCTCAGACTCCGATTGAAAAGCTGCTGGTGAGGAGCGAGGGGCCCTGCGTAGGGATGCATGAGCCGCGGGCGGAGGGGATAGGCCGTATCAGCAACAATGAGGATGGGCACCTCTACTCCCCCGACATTAATGTTATGGGGGGGGGAGAAGGTGCCCACCTCCATGCCCCAGTAGAGGGCAGAGTTCCAGAGGACTCTTGCATCATGCGCTTTCCCTGGCCAGCCCATGTAACAGTTCTGAAAGATGCCCCAGTGGTCCACAAAGGCTTGAATGATGACTGAGTAGTACCCCTTGCAATTCCAGTACTCAGCCACTCAGTGCTCCGGGGTTCTCGCAGGTATGTGCGTGGCATTCAATATCCCCACACAATTCAGGAATAGCAGGCTGGCCATGCCGTCCATGGTGTCCTGTGGCTCCCCTTGAGTGATGAGGCGCCACAGCAGGATCCTGTTAATGGCCCTGGTGACCTTTATCAGGATGATCCCAATGGTGGACCTGCCAACCTTGAAGAGGTGCATCACGGACCTGTAGGACTCTGGAGTGGCCATTTTCCACAGAGCGATGGCCACTCTTTTGTTGACAGGGATGGTCGGTCTCATGGCTGTGTCCCTTCGGTGCAAGAGCGTGGCAAGTTCTGCTACCAGGTGGTTGAAGCTGGCCCTGGTCATTCGGAAATTCCTCTGTCATTGGTCGTCCTCCCAGGTTCGGAGCACTACCCACTCCCACCAGTCTGTGCTGGTCTCCTGGGCCCAGACCTGGTGACGCACAGAAAGGGGCAGGGGAACTAGGGCAGCTCTGAGGCCCAGGGTGCTGGCAGCCTGGGGCACAGCCTGGGCAGCATCAGGGTCTGTGAGCAGAGTGTCCTCCAACAGGAGAACACTCTGCAGATACGCAGCGGGTCTAGTGGCTATACGTCGAAGGCTAAGCGGCTGGGCAGTGTCCATGTCTGTCTCTTGCAGAATCCTGCTAACCAGAATGGACAGGGAAGTGAGGTCGGTGCCAGCTTTTATAGGATTGACTGGCAACATGGCTGCCAACATGGCCCCAAGAGGGGGCCATGTTGCCACACCTCCCATGGTGCCCCTCTCCTAAAGCAAAATAGCAAATCCTGGGTTTGGACGTTCTATTTTGATTCCAGCTTTTCCCTTATTTTGACTTGATTTTTGGTTATTTCAATTCCAGTTATTTCAAAATAACGTTTTTATTTTGAAATAACTTATTTTGAAATAAGTTATTTTGAAACAGGCTACGTGTAGACATAGCCAGTAATGTGTCCTGACACAGTGGTTGAGAACAGCTGGCTTATCATAAATAGCTAGCACATAATCTAAAGGATCATTCAAGAAGTGGCCCATTAACACCCCTGTAGTCATAAAACAAAAAGCAGATTACAGATTGTTGTGATAAATCATAAATCCAGTATCTTTATTAAGACCATGAATTTTACTATGCAGCAAAGCTATGAATTTATGCTCCCAGGGTCACCTTTTGAAACTGCTAGGCAGGATTCCTTGAAGGATGAAGACTGACAGATCAGCTATGATTGACTGATGGTAATCATTCATTTATGAGTAAGATTATCTTCCAGGATCGCAGTTCAAAGTGAGTTCTAACTAATTGTGTTTTTTTTTTCTTAGTTCAAACTAACTTTTAGGCTTGAACTAAAAATGCTTGGCTAGTTCCAACTAAAAGTTAGTTCAAACTAAAAAAAAAAAAAATGGCTAGGTTGAACTAACCATTAGTTCAAAATTTTTAGTTTGAACTAGCATGACTACATCATGTTAGTTCAACCTAGCCGAAGCAGCAAGTTCAAAATGAGTGGTTAGTTTGAACTTACTGTTTGAACTAACTAGTTTGAACTAAGCTTTGGCTAGTTTGAACTACATTTTTTTTTTTTTAGTTCAAACTAGGAAAAGCCTAGTGTTGCCATGGTTCAAATTAGTCCAGACTAAGCTTGCTTAGTCCGGACTAATTTGCTAATGTAGACATAGCCAATAAGGGCAAGTGTTTTCAGGAGGTATAGGCACAATGTTGCTGCATTAAATATTCTGTGGTGTCTGAGTGCCTGGCTGTAAATAACAGATTTCTTGGTTTGTTTGGGGTGAATTCATGAAACAGGTGTTGTGCTTCCTGGGTTCCATATAAAAAGGTGTCTGTGGAATTCCATTGTTGAAGCTGATTTGGTTGTCCAGGAAGTTGATGCTACTGTGCAAGTGTTCCCAAGAGAGTTTACTAATTGGGTGGTGGAAATAGTATCAACAACATAAGCTCTCACACATAGGTGAGAGCATGGGTAGGTCTTCCACTAATAGTTACTCTGGGTATGGCCACACACACTTCTTATTTCGAAACAACAAACAGCCCTCTTCGGACATGTTGTTTCGGAACAAAGTGTTCCAAAACAACATGTGCCCTTCCTCCCAGGGTGCTTAGCACCCTGGGAGGAAGGGCTGCCCCCTCCGCACCCTGCCCAGGGTGCTGAGGGGTTTCCGCGGGCGGGGGAGGGCGCGGGGACTTCAGGCACCGGCAGGGTAAGGCACGTCTGGGCGCTTTACCCCGCGGGTGCCTACAGGGTCTGCAGACACCCTCCAGGTGAGGCGCCACAGGGCGCCTCACTGGGGGGGCTTTAAAACCCCGCTTCCCCCAAACCTGGAGCCCGCTGCTGCCGGGGCCAGAGGGAGCGGGGGCC